>OX411758.1:20506432-21167840 GCA_948252205.1 Orthosia incerta | reverse complement strand
AGGGAGATCCTATTGGAGTCACCAAAAATTAATCTTAATTATAGTACATTACTGCAGCGGCCAGCAAAAGAGGCATTGATGGACGAACGTGTAAATGTGGGCCGAGGCGAACACATACGTAAGTCCATCAATGCCTAGAATGCGCGGAAATTAAAACTAATTAGTAATTAGAACTTATTTTGTCAAAATCAATGACGAACAACAATAATTGTTCCCGCGTTAGTGTTCTTTCGTTTTTTTTTTAATAAACAGCGTTCTATTTGCAAGCCAGTTCGAAATTTAAATAAAACCTTTGATAAGTTACCTGCTTGGTTGCCATGTTTCGGGGTAAAAGATCGTTCCATTTTTAAATAACACGACAGATATGAATTTAGAAATGTAATTTGGCCGCTAGACACGACAGATGTGGATTTTCATACAACTTTTTCCGGCCGCTGCTCGCAGGTACAGCAATTTCGATTTATCTCGAAGAAGGTTGTCAAAATAATGCCCAAATTTCCAAGCATGTTTGAGAAAATATTATACCAAAAATCAAATATCATCATTTATATGTAAGTGTTATATATTTTTGAAATCACCTCTTAAAACTCTTTATTTTGATACCCCACACGATGAGTTTGGAATTTGGAAGAAAAAATTTGGGCCCCCACATTAAGGTGCCCCAAAGCCGCCATTTTTTAGGGTTCCGTACCCAAAGGGTAAAAACGGGACCCTATTACTAAGACTCCGCGATCCGTCTGTCTGTCTGTCCGTCTGTCACCAGGCTGTATCTCATGAACCGTGATACCTAGACAGCTGAAATTTTCACAGATTATGTATTTCTGTTGCCGCTATAACAAAAAATACCGGCAAAAACCGAATAAAATTAAAATTTAAGTAGGGCTCGCATACAACTAACGTGTTTTTGCCGTTTTTTGCGATAATGGTACGGAACCCTTCGTGCGCGAGTCCGACTCGCACTTGGCCGGTTTTTTATTTTCCAATTTTAATGTAGCCAGTGACACTCACAAGGTTAAAACGAATCGATTGACGTAAGAATCATCAAAATCAGCTGATGCGTTTGGTCTCTAGAACACCGCATAAGCACAAACATACTTACATGTACTGATAAACACATTACTCTCCCTCGGCATTCGGGTAAAAAGAGAGCCAGAATATTGCGAGTTTGTTTAGACGTGTAGAGTAATCTCTGGAATCAATAGGTACAAACTATTTGAAAAAATCTTTCACCATCTGAAATGAAAAAAAAGTGATGGCTATAAATTATTATGATCTATCAAATGAAACATCGGTTGATTGATTAATTTATCTTCAGAGTTAGATTCTATTGCATCAACACCTTACTAAGCCAAGGCGACAGATAACCAATCAAATGAGAAGGTTGTCCTAAGGCCATAAACAAGTGACATTCTATCAACGATAGCGTCGCTATTATAGCGATTAGAATAAAAAATACTACCGACTTCCAAATAAAAAACTACAAAGTGAAAAATAATTTTCTTTTTGGCAGTCGGTGTCCTCATCGCAAACAATTGGTACAGACTTCCTAAAATCAAATTATTTTTCACTTTGCAGTTTTTTTTATTTGGAAGTCGGTAGTATTTTTTTGTAAAAAAGGTTTTTATTATTAATGTGTTTATCAGTCTATGTATGTATGTAGGTTTGTTCCTATGTGGCGATCTAGAGACCAAACGTGTTGGCCGATTTTGATGATTCTTACATCAACAGATTCGTCTTAACCCTGCGAGTGTCACCGGCTACATTAAAATTGGAAAATAGAAAAATGGCGGCTTTTGGGCGCCATATTGTGGAGCTCCAAATTTTTTTCCTTCCAAACCCATCGTGTGGGTTATCAAAATAAAGGGTTTGAAGAGCTGATTTCAAAAATATATAACACTTATATGTTTAAATGTAACTAATTCTAAAAAAAAATAACTAAAAAGTTAATTAAAAATATCAAAAACCCGACTGCTTAAAAAGCGAACTAAAAAGACGTAAACAAGAAGCAAATCATGTTGTGCAGTCGGAGGATACACCTGCTTTTGGTCAGCCAGCTCGCGAATATAAATAATAACTTTTAAAATCGGTTTACAATTGACGGGGAAATCGGTGAAAAAAATAAAACAAACAATTTCGAACATAGAACATCCGCCTTTGTGGAAAGTCGGTTAAAAAGGCAGATGATGATGATGATTGATATGACATTTCTCATGCATCATTCGAAACAAATCTCAAGCTTGATGATCTGAGACGTAATAATGTCTTGTCATTGGATTGCGTAGATATGACTCTCCAAGGGGCCTGGCCGTCCTGATAAGTGTAATCGAAACAAAGGTGTCAATTGTTTATCAAAATCCTGTTTTTATCAACATTACCTTGACTAATAATCAGGCAAGTAGATAAAACACTAACACACACATTCAAAACTATTTATAAATATTTAACGAGTAATCTATTATTCTAGAGAAGGTTTTTTTCTTGTCTATATTTTTATAACGTTTACGCGAATTCTGGTGGCTTATACTGAGCTCAAAATCCAAATACCTATGATAATAATACCAGTCTGTAACTGACCCACTGCAAAGGGCAGAGGCCTACTTCCATACAGAGAAGGCACGAGCATTGATTCAAATGAAGCCATACCCAAACACTAGAGAAAAATGCAGTTTCCCTCAAGCTCCTATGTCTATAGGGGTGTCATAAGGGATTCAGAATTAGGCACGAGTTCGATAACAGCTAAAACTATAGCTTATGAAGGCAGCATAAACCTGTACACTTCGTGTCGAGCATAAAAAGTCAAGATTTTAACACGAGCGATGTAGCCAACGTCGAAAGCTACATGCGAGTGTTAAAATAAAACCTTATTATGCGAGACACGAACGATTCTTTTTCCGCTACCTGATGAGCTTACTTAATTAAATGCAAATAAGTTCCAATAACAATTTATAAGAAACGTTCAGACTAAAAACAACAGACTATATACACACAATCAACGCGCGCTTTTTCGAGAGGTAACAGGTTCAGTATCATTCTGCCAGTTACATAATGATCAAAACTCTATACAAAAGTCATTTCGTAACTGTTATTATGTAATATTGTTTTTTTTTAATTTTTGTTTTATAATCTTGTGTCTAAATGTTCATATTTCGAAACGAATTTCTTAGGCAATGTGTTACATAATAGACAAGGTGGTGGAAAATGGTATTTAGTGATAACTTATGGCACGATTAACTACACAATAGGTAGATTTGTATCTTTTTTGCCACTTTTAGTCGCATAATGGTCCCTTTGACTGCACTGTAGTTATAATTATAATTGCATCTTTATTCGCACTTTTATTAACATTACGGTCCTGCGTGACATACTTAGCCACACTGTTCAAATTTTATGGGATTGATAAGCGCTGCCTATAATTTTGACGTGACAACGTCTACTAAATCGATGAATGCCGACTGCACGTACGAAAAAGGATGACTCAATATAACGTTACGCTCAATGTAACGTTACGCTCATTGTAACGTTATAATCGTAACGTTACAATGACGTTAATTGTATCGTTATGTATGTGACGTTGTCACGTTAAACTATCGTCCGTAAACCGACTTTACAGGCATCCAATTTTTTCTATATTTTAGGGTTCCGTACCCAAAGGGTAAAAACGGGACCTTATTACTGAAACTCCGCGATCCGTCTGTCTGTCTGTCTGTCCGTCTGTCACCAGGCTGTATCTCATGAACCGTGATAGCTAGACAGTTGAAATTTTCACAGATGATGTATTTCTGTTGCCGCTATAACAACAAATACTAAAACCAGAATAATATAAATTTTTAAGTGGGGCTCCCATACAACAAAAGTGATTTTTGGCCGTTTTTTGCGATAATGGTACGGAACCCTTCGTGCGTGAGTCCGACTCGCACTTAGCCGGTTTTTTTTATACCAATCAATGTCACGTGTTCAATCGAAAACATTTTGGCACTTCGGCATCCGTTATCACTGTCCGTACAATGTCATTTTGTCTAGTCTTCCCTGTGTCCTCTATATAATCTATTGCACAATCGATCTAAGTTTAGTTTTGACCATCCTCAGAACTCAAACACAAAACCATCACTATGACAACCGATTTTCTTTTTCCATTTTCAAAACGAGCCAATTATAAAGATTGAATCACAACACGTGCCAGGTTATTGCAACAAACGCTAAGCAAAGTTATAGAACTTTTATTTATTTTTATCAAACCATAGCAACTGGCTGGAATGACTCGAAGATAAAACTGTTGCGCAATCTTTGTTTTTTTTTATAAGATTCAATGGCTTCTTTGTGGAAATAACATGAATGACCTTTTATCAGCTTTTTATAAATATTTTGTATATTTTTTTGTTATGTGAAATAATCTATAGTAACTTAGGAATATGCAGAATTGCAGATATCCAAATATTTTGCTTTTAGCTTACCTAGATTCTTACAAATGCCGACGAGTATCAAACGACCACATATTTTCAAGATTTTCAGACTTTCAACACACTGACTCGAAAAAAAATATTGTCTAAATAGCATTTATAAGAAATTATTGTGCGAAATGATGGCTCACGGATTTTACCGTGCGCCGCGCCGCTATTTTCGTGGGGGCTTCCCTACAACCAGCAGGGGTTGCCCGGCAACCACACTGGTGTTAAAAATACAATAATTTGAATAGGCGGGGACTGACCACCGATAACACAGTAACGATAGTATTAGTCATAATAAGTACTTAAATATGTTAGTAAAGACAAAAAATCATCAATTAATAAAAACAAATATAAACAAGCTTTACCTAACCGTACATTATTATCTAAACTACAGCTTACAATAATTTAATCAAGACATTTATTTTGCAAGCATTTGTGCTTACCTATCAGTAGTGACAGTACCTAGTATCTTTGTGCTCGATACACACCTGCCAACTACGGCACCTAATTTTCGTTTTTTTTATGTCTTCGCACGTTTTGTGCATTTAGCCAGTGTCACGTTTAGTTCCTTTAGTTTTGTACAGTAATACTGTCCCTTTGCACAAAAACTTTGTTTTGCAAAGGTCCAGTTATAATATTCAATCAGTGAACGAATTATCGTATTATTTGCGATCAGGGGGGTGACCATAAGCTTAGAGCGGTATCAATTTGAGATCGAATAAGGGACAGATGTATATGACTTCTATACATCGGTCACCCCCAGTTATTTCAGTTCTTTTCAAAGATATGAGTAAATAAAATTTTACCCTTTTTAGTACATTATGGTACAAGTGTGCAATGTTGGTGATTACCGCTGAGGCGCCATTGAGACCCGAGCCGTAGGTGAGGGTCTTAAGAGAGCCGAGGACTTCAATACACACGTGTATCATACGACGTTTTTCAACACACTTGTGAAGAAAATAATACAAAAAAATCATCTTCAACAGTAAAAACGAGTTGTGAAATTTTTTTCACAATGGCGGGAAAAATTAATCAGTTTTCCTATTCGCGCGCATTTAACAATGGTGATCGGCCATAGACTAAAAGAATGAGGTTTATTTTTTTTTGGTTTTTCGTGGATAGTGTTTTAGCCACGTACAAAATAGGGAATTTCAATTTTTCTTAATTACAGAGCAAATAAAATTTATATTTGAGTGAAAGTTTTTATTTATTCAGCACGTACAAGTTGAAATTATCTATTTAAATACGAAGTTGCATGAAATGAGCAAGCAATAGGTACATTAATATATTTGTACTATTGAGCACGATCTTTTTTGTATCGAAACTTTTTTTAAAACAAAGCAACTCAACCAATAAATAAAAAAAAAACTCTATAACTCACTTGTGAATAATAGCAATGAAAAAGTCACAGTTTGATAACGGTATCATTATGTGCCTAATTGCGGTGAAATTAGAGCCACTTTATGAGCAAGTGTGTTGAAATAGTTATTTATGCTACAAGTGCGGGAAGTAGGTGATTTCCGATGAGTGGCATTTTTATTCACGAGCGAGCGAAGCGAGTGAGTGGATAAATCGACACGAGTCGGAAATCATCTTACGCACGTGTATCATACAACATTTTACTATGCATTGTGCGAGGAAATAAAAAAAATATCTGAACCAAGCAAGAAATTAATAAAATGGCGCTTATTCAAGGGCGCTCAGCATATCCACAGATTAACTAATAGTTCATAGTTCTACTGCGCATGTGCAATAGCTGTCACGTCATAACGCAAAAAGGCACGAGCAAAATATTAATTCTGCCAAACATATTTAATGAATAATTAAAATTAATTTATTGATCAAAATCTAAATCTAGAGTAATTAAAAACGCCTTAAATGACGTATTAGTTTTGTTTTACTTTTTATATGAATGATAATCTGTACTTAACTAATTTTAAAACTTTTCTCAAATAATAAAACCTCTATGCGGCGGGCTGACGTTGGAGTTAAAAATTAAAAAAGTACAGGAAAGTAAAAAGCACTAGTAAAAAAAAGTGACACTTTCCGCACAGTTTGGCTGCTTGGAAAACGCTCTTTTCGAGGACATGCATTGTAAAATATATTATCTACTTATTAGTTAAGATTATATAAGCCGCACATTTTGAACGTAGCTAAAAAGTTGCAAAAACAACCTTAAAACGCTTCAAAGTGTTTTAAACCTGGAAAGAAATACCTACGTAGACAAACTAACTTCAAAAATCAAAGCACATCTCATTTCAAGTCTTTCAAATCACAGACATCAGACATATTAATATGTTTAAGGCGATATATACACCCCAATGCTAACGCAGTACTGGCCGTGCGCCCGCTCGATGCCAAAATATCAAAATTGAACCTCCTTTTGAACAGTTTTGTTTGGAAAATATTATATGATTTACATATGCTATGTTAGTTATGAAGAAATACCAGCCATAAATTTTTCAATGTAAAAATATTTTTAAACTTCCAAGTCGTTTTGGAGGAGTTTCCAAAAGTTGCGAAATCATCGTGTTGTTAATTATTTTTTTAAAGCAAAACGATTAGTTACACGTAAAAACCTTGTGTTCAAAATGATGTACATGAATCAGTAATAAATATATATTTTTTTCAAACCTTTTAACCTAGCCGTTACTAAGGAGTATGTTTTAGAAAGTTGCCGTTTTACGGCACTAAAGCGTATGTAGGCCCTTAAGTATCTACGGCATAATAACTCGCTACGCGGCCTGTACATATTTTTAGCAGTACGTCTATCTGCAGTGCCTATTTTATTAATACAGATGTAGTTGCGATGCGACGGTAAATTCTTGGAAGGGCAGCGTGGGAGTAAAATCAATAACGGCAAAGGGTATGAGATGAACCGCGTAGTCTCATACACTTTGCTGTTATTATAATAGGCACTGCAGATAGGTACTGCTGAAAATATGTACATTATTAATTACTGTCCGCATGAAAAGTGTTTTATCCTAAAGAAACTATATTACCAGTTTAAAAAGTAGCATAATTATGTACAAATATTTTCGGATGCTGAGGAGCGATTCTAAACAATCAGAGTTTTTAAGATATTAATATGATTACTTAGCTTTAAGGGTACACAAGTCGACGGCACGAACTATTTTGTGCGCAGGGTTAAAATGCATTTTACATCAACCGACAACACGTGCGGAAGACATAGATGCTGTGATGAGCAGTAGGAAGCTAGTTCGCGTACGAATACACACTTTTGCAAATTTGTAGCGAAATGGATAATGATTTAGGACGAAACCGAGCGCGTGAAATTTTATAAACAGACCTTTGGGAGTCTGGATATCATGAAAAACCACTAAACGTATCTGTTCAAAATAAAATTATATGCATTGTTGAACAACTAATCTATCCCTGTATGGAGACCGTTTTGCAATTTTCCGTCTTCTTATGGTATTTATTTGCGCCCAAAAATGTGTTAAAATTAGTGTCGAAATGTGGAACTTTTGACGCTCATTCTTTTTTTACTTTTTCGCTTCCATACGGGGCTAGATAATGATGAGACAAATTGATATTACTTTTTATTTTGAACGTACATCGTCAAACAGTGGAATATTCCGTATTCTACGTTTGTATGGAAAAAAAATCAACTAGTGTAACCTGCGCAGGCTTCAAACAAAGTAGCCGGAAAACCATCGCAAAATGTCGCGTGCAGCATCAATGCAACAAGTAAAAAAAATCGTCGTGAAAAGTGCGCGCGTATTTTCACCGCGCCTAGCGCCTTCCCGCGCAGGTATGTCTCTAGCCAGTCTTGAGGGCGTGTGCTATAACTCAGAGATAATAAGAGTACAAAGAAAACGTGCCTAGGTTATCTATGTCTATGACCTGACATGACCATAAAGAAAAAATAAAAATCATCTTTTTAACACAAATTCACATGTCATTTATGACTTGTGATTTTTCGTCATCAATACAAAAAAAAAACTGATGATAAACTGTAAACTAAAAGACTAGTATATTTACAGCTTATCTGTATGAACTTATGACCTATCAGAGTCACGTATGTAGTAGAATGTAGGTACTAACTCCGGACTTGCATCAGACTTATCGTTAGATTTAATAATTTTGTTTGTAAACTGACTGTTTAATTGCTTATTAGTAACTGGTATGAGATGTGTGGATGATTTATTTAATAAAACTTCATGCACCATAAATGTACCTACATAGGCGGACTTATGGCCTTAGGGAAAAATATTAAAAAAAAACCGGCCAAGTGCGAGTTGGACTCGCGCACGAAGGGTTCCGTACCATTATCGCAAAAAACGGCACAAAAATCACGTTTGTTGTATGGGAGCCCTACTGAAATATTTATTTTATTCTGTTTTTAGTATTTGTTGTTATAGCGGCAACAGAAATACATCATCTGTGAAAATTTCAACTGTCTGGCTATCACGGTTCATGAGTTACAGCTTGGTGACAGACGGACATACAGACAGACAGACAGACAGACGGATCGCGGAGTCTCAGTAATAGGGTCCCGTTTTTAACCTTTGGGTACGGAACCCTAAAAACAATTAAAATCTCGTAAATGTTATTTGATTTTTTTAATAGGCAAGTACATGTAGGTACCTAGTCTTTAGGTGGGTACTAAAAGACTATTTTTGCCTGATTTGTGAAAGACGGACGTTTTCCGTAAACCGACATTTTTTTAAATCACCCCTTTTTATGGGATGATCCGCCTAGCTTGATTTTTTTTTTCATTTCAGAGCAAAACTTTGATTTTCATTTCGTACAGAAATAAATATTTTGACCACCGTTGTTTGTCCATATGCATGATGTACTTTATTCGTTTGTGCATCAAATATGACTTTTTATTTTGCCGAGAGGGCTTATTTAATTTGCTTTTAATTTTCAGTAGCGTAGCACTGTATTTCCCTTTGTGCAGTAGCGAGTTTCAGGAAAATTCAGATTCCGGGGAAATGGAACATAAGCTGGAAACTCAACAGATATTGAAACGGAAGGTTCGTTGAAATACGAACGTTGCATTGCCTTTGTGTGATGGAATATTCATTTCAATGGTATTTAGTTCACGTATTCTCCGTAATATATTTACGGGAATATACCTGAATAGTTTCGTACATTTTTGAAAAAAATATTGCGAGTTAATTAATTTTTATACCGAATGTAAAATAACTAATGGATATCCTCCATCAGTTAATTTTAAAGCGAAGATCAATACCTAATAACCTACCTACACAAATGAGTTAGGTACTTAGTAGGTATTGTTTAAATAAGTAAAAATATAATTTAAGTATGGACAAAATAAACAAACATTATGGACATAATTGACTTCAAAAGTAATGATAATGAACTCTTAAAAAACTTACCATATCATCGAGCGTTCATTAAGAAAATACCCTCTTTTTAATTGACATGACAAAACAATTACAGTCGGTGATTACTGGCCGTTACGGACTACACTTTACAAGCATATCATTAGAGCCAAACACTAACTATAATGACCATAATATTATGATTAATTGATGACCTGAACCAAAATACATTGTAAATCACCACTTCGATGATTCGTAAACAAATCAGATATATTGAGCAGCAAAACATTCAATTGGTGACGTCAAACTTTGAAGGGAAGAGCATGAAATCGGTAATTTACGGTTTCGTCTTCAATGATTGGAAAAGACGAATCAAGGTCGATGACCAAAAATAATTACTTACTTACCCAAAAAGGGGAACCTTATTTTCAGATTAATATCGTTGCGGGATACAAAACAGTTGAATGTTTTCGCCGGGACTCTTCGAGCTTCATTGCCTCGATGCGTTTCTGGTGGTTTCCACTGTACTGTTGTTTCACAAGTTGCAGTGGGCGGGAATAGTGTGGTGGGTTTGTCCTAAAAAAAAATAAAGAAATGCAAGGATAGTTTATTTATTTATTTATTTATGTACACACAAACACACTTTACAGAGAAAAGAAATAATACAGATTGAAGAGCACAAAGGTACTGCTTATTTCAGTAGAAAAAACAAGGAAGCTTAAAATAGACAAAAATAACCTAACTAAACTATAAATTACACATATACCTACCTTAACTAAATAAATATAGCTCGTGGCTAAATAATAACAGCCGCACGGGTCGATTATCAAGGTTAAGCAACGCTTGACGAGGTCGGTCAGTGGATGGGTGACCATTTCAACATACCGAGTTTCCTCCGTGCTTCGGAAAGCACGTTAAGCCATTGGTCCCGGCTGTCATTTGAAGATCTTTGACAGTCGTTACAGGTAGTCAGAAGCTTGAGATCTGACGCCAGTCTTGCCAAGGGGCACCGTGTTACCCAGTTACTGGGTTGTGGAGGTCAGATAGGCAGTCGCTCCATGTAAAACACTGGTACTTAGCTGAATCCGGTAAGACTGGAAGCCGACCCCATTATAGTTGGGAAAAAGGCTAGGCAGATGATGATGAACTAAATAAATATAGAAAATAAAAATACATATATATATATACTCAATATATAAAATTACAAGATAGTTGAGAGGTAGTTTTCTTTGACTTGTTTTTAGAGTCTATGATTTGGAAAGAATCTAAATCCAATCTAATCTAATCTTGGAATTATAGTCGTTGTTTTATGTTAGAAACGCAAGGAGTAAGACAGCCAAGAAGGATCATCCATCTTACTATACCCCATTCTTTAAAAAGATGACTTATAGTTTAAATCCTAAAGTAGAGCAACATGTCTAGAACCAGACAAGTATTTTCTTTATGGTTCTCGGAAGGCCAAGGTCAACCGTCCTCAGAGAGCGTCTGTGTGAATGTACTCTACCTCACACAAGTGTCCAACTGGGGTCTGGGCAAATTTGCGTCTTTCGTTCATTGACAACAATTGAATTTACGTCATATATAACAACGATCTATTGAGCGAATTGAGATTGAAAATTTATCATGAGTTATTGTTGACTGGTGCAAAATGTTTATACGTAGAGCACGTTCATATTAGTTAGGAGTATTACCCGCTAAGTTGAATAGCGTGAATAAATTACCTGCTAAGTGAGTTAACAGTTAAGTTTATCGTAGATGATGAAACAGGCGCTAAGTTAACAGAAGAAAGCTGATAAAGTTAATTTTTAAACAATATTTTGTTTCCTGACCCTTACAATTCTCCAAGGGCTTCACTTATTTGACAGAAACCATACACAAAAAAAAAAACATCAAACTAGGTTTCAGTAAACTAGGTTCATTTATATCTACATTCATAAAACAATAGAATCATAAACACCGTCAAACAAAATACTGAGGTATTTTAAACTGCAATCAGTACGTGCAGCCGTACACACCTCCGATGACGAAACTGACGAAACTCACCTTGAGCTTTACAACTTGCTGACGCAATACACGCCTTCCATTACAAACATAAACAACTTGGCTTTACCAAATGCCTCTACTGCTAGATCAAATCAAAAATCTTCCTTTTTTACGACCAAAGAAATTAAAAAGAAAAAAAAAAACAATACTGGCCACAACTAATAAAGCGTCATAAAAAATATTAGAAAAAAAGAACAAAATAAAAATGATCTGACATTAGAATTGGCGGGAAAGTATTTTTAGATTTATGAACGGCCTCCAACCTTATTATCTATCAGCCTGCTAGCAAACATGACTTTGATTAAAAAGTGCCCGATATAGCGTCACACATGATTAGCTGATGCAATAAGGCTTCCATCTTGCCTACATAGCACATGGAGATTGTTTTTGGTTTGGCCTACATAAAAAAAAATAGGAAACACATGTAAATAGGAAACTAATTAATTCTATCGCAGGAATTTTCGTGTACCTTTGAGAAATATTGTGTGCCATGGAATAGGAAGATCTCGTAATATTTTTCAATAGGCATATTTTCTACTCTTGATGCCAGTTAACAGTTAAAATCACAATCAAAATGACATAATAATTATGAAATCACGTTCAATAATGGCCCATCAGCAATCATCTAAATCACGACAATATTTTCAAAAGCACACAAACATTATCAGCATTACAAAAACAAACCGATTAACGTAGAAAAACAAGATCTTGCAAGCGTTACGCGTGCACACGTCATGACACACCCGCGCTCTCGACCAATCACAGGCCGCCGTGCGCACACTCCTCCAGTATAAAGCGTGCGCGCACGATTTTGTTACCACATCGTTTCTGAAGCTCTAACACGCACAGTACCTATTAAATGGGTGACAGGTTTAACACTATAGCATATTATAGGTGGCTGATATTCCTGTTCAGTTTCAGTAATTTTGATAAAATTTAGCTCGCGATAATTTAAATTTTTAAAGTATTAATTCGTTTTATTTGTTATTTAATTTTATTTAATTCGTATTTAAAATGTTGCACTTCAACGCTATTCCTGAAGATTACGTGAGGAAGACCAACCAGTGAGTATTTTGTTAACTTTTCTTCTATTTTTGTCTTTGTTCTTTTTCTTGTTCAAAATATTCCACATAATATATATTTGTATATTTTGTAGTAAACCTATTAAAAAAGAATACGTACTTTGTTTTCTAACACTTCAAATCTTGCTTAGATTTTTTTCTTCTACTTAGTACTTTTCTTTTCCCAATGTTTATTTGTAAAATATTCAAAGCATTTCGTTCTAACAATGATTATGAATTTTGTGTTCTTGCCAAAAATCTCGTAATTTTCATTAAATTTATCTACGCGTTTCACGTTTTATATAGATTCCAAAACTGAATCTTGAATTCCACACTTTTACTTTTAAATACAAAAATATCAAAAGAAAATTACCTTCAAATCAATTTCAGTTCAACTTCAGTATAAGTCATACAAGTAATTTTTAGAAAGGCAATTATTAGATACTTTCGTCCTCGCACAAAACATCGGAATATCTCCATCATTGTAGATGTGGCAAGTTTATCAATAATACTCAATCTATTATAATTATACCTATCTAAGAATAGGAAAATCCCCACGGTTGCTAATTAGCAACAGTGTTGGCCGTAATGAAGTTACACGTATTCAGGAAAACCGATCTTTTAAAATTTCAAATTAGAAACTATATTAGTAGATACCTACCTAAATAATTAAGCTCGTTTACTAATCCTCCATGCCCAGTTATTCACTACAACGTTAAGAAAACAGCACTTAGTACAAACTCTTGAGAGATACCTTAAATTTCGTAGAAGAACATATCCCAATGTTCTTTCCCCAAAACTTTTAAATACAAAAAATACAGGCCCTAGGACAACTCCTTGGAGGACGCCCAAAATCTCTTTGCGAATTGGCAATAGTGTGGCTCCTACTGAAGTTACACTTATTCAGAAAAAACAATGTTTTAAAAAAAGCCGATATAGGTTCACAATACTTCCCAGTAGCGATTCGTATTTCATCACAACAGCATTGTTTCAAATTGATTCAAATTACCGAGCCACCTCGTTAATCAGTCTTACCATTCAGTTTTTATATCGTCAATGTGTTTTTAATAAAAATTCATCAGCTTTGCTCACCTCACAAGTCATAGGCCTGTCACTCTTGTTAGGCTTACGACTATTACAAGTATCCACGTAGGCAACTAATTTGCTCGCATCGTATTCACGATTTGCCCTCCTATAGTTATACTGCTTGGCAGTCATTGACAGGAGGACATAGCAAAAATCATTCGGCTTTTTCTATAAACGCCTTTTAATAATTTGTGCCCCCTTATACCCAATATCGTCATCATCCTTCTGAAGGCCAATTTATTCTCGTTTAATCCAAGTCGCAATATGATCTCAGCGACAGTAAAAAATACCAAAAACTTGTCTGAAAATTAGATGTGTTTATGCCAGATTGCCTCTCTGGTCTTATCGCAATTTATTAGAGGTCGGCGCAGCATGATTTATTCTTCCCTATTTGCTAATATCCTAAGATAGTTGATGAAAATGTATTACCTACACGTTTTTTTAATAGCGTCCGTAGCGAACATTTTCCTCAGCTGTAATCATAGTCGAGCCGTAAAATACGGTTGCGCAATACATAAAACAAGTGACTGATAAGCAATAGATATACCTACGTTGAATTTTCCACGTGGATACCTACCTTATACTAAGAGGTATCTAGGTACTTAGTTCTTACACTCAATTTTCCGTTGCTTGCCTGGGCTGCCTAGAGATTTTGAAAATTAAGTCAAGATTCTTGGGATCCTAGTGTTTTCAACCTATTTAATCAAAATTATTGTTATGAAATGCCAAAATATAGCATTTTTTCCTGAATCTTACAGGAAAACCTGCAAGCGCATATGCTATTATTACCTCAAAGGGAAACTCCAAATAATGATGAAAAAAAATCAATACAAATAATCATCTAAATTACTGCAAATTTCACCTTCCAAATAGTTCTAAGAAATTTGAGAAAGAGAAAAAAAATGCAAGTTTTCTATGGAATTTTCTTCACCCTTTGTAGGAGCCACTTCAAACCCACTTCATACTTTGTAGGAGCATTCTAGGTAGCCTAGCTGTAGATAATTTACCATATATACACCGTTGTATAAATAGAAGTACACTATCTAATATATATCAAGATTTACCCTTCACCCGATTCTTTGTAGGAATTCTACTCTAGTTCTTGGCACCCATTTGTATATATTCATCGATTTACCTTTTAAACGCCCTTTGAACAAAAGTGTCGCAAGATTACTAATATTAATTAATCCGGTTTATCTAAACACCTAATTAAAATGTACTAAGCGAAAACAAAGTGCACTAAGATTATAATATCTAACCTTTGATTTCATTAACCGACATTTTGTGCCCGGTTCAAAGTTCCAAACGTTACCCTGAGGATCCGAGCAACTGTGCGGTGATCAAACGCAACAGATATCAAATTTTATTGTTAATGATATATCAAATGTTTCGTCATAGCAATTTATGTTAGAGGTGTCAACTAGTCAAGGAGTCAGATAAAATATTTAGCCACAAAACTGTTTTTGAAGCCGATAAGGAATGCCTATTTTATGTGTGTTTGTTTGGTATAACCACAGATAATATAATACTTGCATAGTATATACGAGTAACATGCAGCTACTGAATCGTTTTCGCAACAAACCTAGATTTCATTTGTTTATTTTCCTAATCCAATATAATTGACGTCAGATAACACGGCACTGAAAATAGCAACGTTTGACGTCAAAGCTTAGATTAAATAGAATATATTCCATATTTGGGAATACATATTGGCGTCGTCTAGCGTCAAAATGTGATAGGTACATCCTTTTATACATCATCCAATTTAGTACATCCTACTAATATTATAAATGAGAAATAAGAGAGGATGTTTATTACTCTGCCATGCAAAATGCTAAACAGATTTTATTTAAACTTTAGGAACACTAATATTGACAAATATATACACTAATACATTAAAAAAATGCTACGATCGCCACCAAACTTTACAGGATTATCCGCTGGGTCAATCTAAAGATTCTCTAAATTTCATTAAAATCGGTCCAGTCGTTTCGGAGTCTATAAGGAACATACATACACATTATTCTCTTTTATATATAGATACACCAGAATAACACACAGGCTTAAATTTATATCTATAGATACGACCGTTGCCACAATGTCCTACTTGAAGTACATACCTTAGCGGGTATCCTGTCCTGGAATTCCATTCCTGCGGGTTCGATTCCCGCACGGAACAACTATTTGTGTGACCTATCGGCTTTGGGTGTTCTGTATGTGAGTTTATATGTTTGTAAATGAACCCACGATACAGGAAGAAATTCCTAGTGTGGGGCAACGATAAAAAAAACTATTCCTACTTTTCTTATATAAATTTTCTTTTATCCTCAGGTATGCCCAAGTGGCTCTGGCTTGCGGGCGCGCGGCCCACCAAACCGCTCTACGTGGGGCCACCAGCCCCAACCCCCAACTCGCTGCATTGACTCCCAAGGTAAAACTATTTCTAGACAAAATAAATTGATTCACTGAAGGAAAACATTGACCAATATTCTCTTCCGAAGTTGCAATCATTGACAGATATAATTTTATGAACAAAGACAAGGAAATAATTCACTTTTAAGAACGCTGTTTTTTTAATCACTCAGGGATAAACATAGGAAAAACCACAATGGTTTCTGCAGCCTAATTGCGCAAGGGAATTCAGCAAGGCAAAGGGTTTGACCGCCATCAATCGACCAATCAAAATATGCGAGATGAAAGACTCTATGTGGCTTTTCGTCTATGTATTTGGTCGATTGAAGGGAAACCTTGCCGAATTCACTTGCGCAATTAGGCTACGCGTCATTGCATGTCTTAAATATTATCTAAATCATGCATCTGTTTATAAGAAAATTATACTAAGCTGCCTTATTATTAGTCCTGCAGAATTCTTTATACGAAACACCAAGTCCTTTGTTATACTTAGTCAATCTATCTTTATTGTATCGGTGCTAACCGCGGCCTGAGACTTTAAATATTTATAGACCAACGCAATGCTGGTACGACACTTTGTAAACTATTCAATCGATAACTCTAAATACTTTATTTGCAATGCATCGATGTGAATGCAACTTCTATTAAAGAAGACGTAGAACTTTTGTATTTTTTTGTAATCCAAAATTTTCTTAAGAATGACTATAGTTAGACCTGTCAAGGTTGATACATCGAAATTCCCTTTAGAAAGCTGCGACAAACTAAACAGGACCTAGGACTGACCCTAGAAGGATGCCTCAAAAGTCATACTAAGAATCTTAATGTTAAGATTCATTATTTTTCCAGAGTTGCCATATTTGTGCCAAGAAAGACATATTCTAAAGTTCCTCTCACTCCTCAGGTCCGTGCCTTCGTAGAGCGCAGTGCAGCTCTCTGCCAGCCGGAACATGTCCACGTGTGCGATGGTTCTGAGGCCGAGGCAGCTGCCTTGTTGCATATCATGCAGCAGCAAGGAACCTTGAAGCGTCTTCATAAGTATGAGAACTGGTAAGTCATGCTGGTATGATAGTGAACTTTTTTTGTGTGTTTGAACAACTTATTATGGATAGGTGCTACGAAATTTGACTCTTAAAGCCATTGAAAAGTCTCCAGTATTCTATCTGAAGTGCTAGAAAATCAAACGCTTAAAAAATCCCAAATAAATTATGGAAGCTGTTTTATATGAAACTGTGGTCAAAGCAATCAAATGGCTACCTAAAAACCATGACAACCAAAACAATCCCGCTATCTATCTTCTTAGTATTTCAAGCCCGCTTACGAAGCCAAGAAAAATCCAATTCTCTTAATACATTTCAAACACATTAACGAACCATTATTTTCTCCACCAGCTGGCTAGCCCGCACAGACCCAGCGGACGTAGCCCGCGTGGAATCCCGTACCTTCATCTGCTCCCAAAAGGAGAGGGACGTGGTGCCCATCGCTCGCACGGGACAGAAGTCAGCCCTTGGCAACTACATCGCTCCCAATGACTACGACAAGGCCATCACTGAAAGATTCCCCGGATGTATGCGAGGTAAGTCTTGACTCGAGTATAAAGATAGAACATAAAAACTTTTTGGTTTTAGAATTTAGAACGCAATTTAGAATTGTTCTTCCTTTATGCACACAATTTTTATTGGTCCAATACTTTCCCAATTTAGAATTGTTAATTAAGAAGAGGAAAAGCACTTGCCTCCTATGTGCGGTGACAGAACAAATAATTTGGTTTACCAAAAGCAATGATAACTGTAGGGTGTCGATTAGAGAAAGGTCTTGTTTACCAAGGACGTTACCAAAGAGAAATGCAAAAAAAATATCTAATGAATGGCATTAGGTAGGTACCTAGTTGCTTAAAAGTTTTTTTTTTGTGTTGACTGAATAATTTGCACTCAAATAAACATGACCTTTAATATAATTCTGCTTCTATTAACATTGTTAAGTATGCAAGATGGCATAATAAATAGGTACCTCCTAATCATCACGGAAGAAAATCGTTTGAAAACCAATAATTTCAAACCAGTATGAGACAAAGAAACCACAATGTGTCAGCATTGACCCCATGTTTGAATTGAAAGTCATGGACAATGTTTCAAAACCCAAAACAAAAAAAGTAGGTACGTAAACAGTCCGAAAAGGAAACAAAAGAATGTTTGTACTGTTTGTTCTAATTACAAAATTTCAAGCAAAGAACATTCGAATGAATTTACCAAAATCTGCGTAGCCCAAGTAGCTATTGAAATGGGTTCATTACATTGCATTCGTGCATACGTTGATTGAAATATCATGTCTATGTAAATAGTTGTATGTGTGTAGTATGTCTGGCTCAGTCTCCCTTCAAAATCGATACAGCGAAACCGGACGCCCGCGCCCGGGCAATCTGGTTATTGCCGCAATTAACAGACAGGTATGCTAGGTAAATTCATTGTCGATGGAATCTGAACAAAGACTAAAAAATTTCATTGATTTATTTTCTCACGTAATTTTATTTTTCTTTGAACTAAGGAGTCAAAGTCAAACCAGCATTTGATTTGCATGATTTGAAATTCGAACAATAGAAAAGATAGAACACTGGTTAGAAAAATGGACGAGTAGGACCTACTCTTAGGTTCTATGTCTAATATTTAAATAGTCTTCAGAGAAATAGCCTTGATAGCCGACAAAAAAAGATCATACTTTTTTTCAAGTCCTGTCTAGACCTTGTCTAAGGCAAGAATGTCGGGGTCGGCTCCCAGCCTAACCTTTTGCAACTGAATACCTCAACACTGTCCATACTTTTTATCTAAGCTAACCAATGTATCCTTTGTCCACAGGCCGCACAATGTACGTGATCCCATTCTCCATGGGACCTGTAGGCTCCCCGCTGTCCAAGATCGGCGTGGAAATCACCGACTCCCCCTATGTTGTCTACTCTATGCGAGTCATGACTAGGATGGGTACGTAACACTTCAAAATATCTAGACTAGATGCCACCCCCGAAATAACCAGTATATCTAGACCCAGCGTAGCCAGTGGCGGATAAATGTCAAAGAGCAACACGCAACACGTAGTGTTAATTAAATCGTCTCATATTAAAAACTCAAAGGCCAGTTTATACTGGATGCAATGTAGTCTGCAAACAGGGGGTTTTGCGTCTCGTCGGTTGTTAGAAAGGCAGAGCAATATGTTTGGTCTCCCTAAAGTAACCCCATAAGTTATCTTTAAATAAATTCTTTATATTGATGTTTCGCGGTTTAGGTTAGGTTAGGTTAAAACGGGCTGTTTTCCGCTTCGCGGTTTTCATTGGCTTTGTCGTCGCAGGTCGCTAATGTAGTTCATTTGCAGTCTTATTCCGGATTACGATCGTAATATCACCTTCATTGATTGCGAAAGCAGAAAATAAGAATTAAAATAGTAGATTTCGTGTCGAGCATAATAAGTCGAGATTTTAAAATAAAGCCTTTTTATGCGAGACACGAACGATTTTTTTTCCACTACCTGATGAGCTTATTTAATTAAATTCAAATAAGTTCCAACAACAATTTATTAGAAACGTTCAGACTAAAAACCACAGACTATATACACACAATATCAACGCGCGCTTTTTAGCGAGGTAACAGGTTCAGTATCATTCTGCCAGTTACATAATGATATCAAAATTCCATACAAAAGTCATTTCGTAACTGTTATTAAGTAATTTTGTTTTTTTTTTTATTATATAACTTTGTGTCTAAATGTTCATATTTCGAAACGAATTTCTTAGGCAATGTGTTACATAATAGACAAGGTAGTGGAAAATCAAATTAAGAATGAAAATGCGATATATTTTATAAGCGAAAGCGATAGTGAGCACGTTTCATAATTAGTAGTTGGCAAAAGAAAAAAAACGTATTATATTTCAGCTTAGTTTTTCTTGGAAATAAGACACAGTGTGGGGTTCACAACATTTATTTTTAATCACAAATACACAATTACACAATCGCTTTACTTACACAAGTATACCGTAGGCAAAGCGCACATCGAAGACATAAATGATTAATTTGCACATTATTTTAAAACTATGGCTTTTCAAAGAGAATAGTAATCTATTTAAAAAGTTTAAATCGTATTTCTTTACTAACCTGTATTTTAAGGAGCGGTCAACTCATGTTTGCCGTCAAAAGAGATTTCTTAAAGTTTCAAGTTTCTGACGTTGATTTGACTAACGCTACGCCAAATGTGTCGGAAAACGGTATAACGGCTCTCAACCAATGGTTTCTCTTTGTGAAACCACGCGACATTTCGGTGGAACATGTCAATCCGATACGCTTCGGCTTTTTCGACAATCTAGACTTAGAATTACTTAGGGTTGCTTATCTATAAATTCTTTGTACTTTTTGCACCTGCTAACCAAATTTTAAATTCATATTCTTTGGAGAATTTTGCTCAGATGCTATAAGGGAGAGAGATTTATGAAGACTTTAGTTGTCTGAGTCTGTTTCAGGGTATATTATTTCTCCTTTATCATTTTTCGGCCTCCCGTAGCTAGACGGGTATATCCCCTCCTCTTCTTCCTCCCCAAGTTCCGCCACCGCTAATGTTTCTTCGGCTACTGGTTCCGCAGCCGCACATGTTTCTTGGGATACTTGTTCCGGAACCGCTAATGTTTCTTGGACTCCTGGTTCTTGTTCCGTAAATGTTTCTTCTGCTGCTAGTTCCTGTTCTTTAAATGTTTCTAGGACTGCTATCGGTGTCTCTAAGGGCTCCCCTCCCAACAATTCGGTTTGAAGAATTTTTATCTTAGATTTACTTTTTTCTTTGATATCGTTTATATGGCTTAGAATCTTAGGAGCAATATCATTCATTTGGGCGGTGTTTAAGGTAAGAAGCTCTTCATAGATAACTGTAACCAGCTGATTATCGATTGGTGATGGTGGTGAGATAAAAACTGCAGAAGTTGATGGGGTCGGCGGTGGAAAATCGAAAGTGGTAGAAGTCGATGGCATCGGCTCTGGTACCTCAGGTATGTCGGCTTCAGGCGGTAGGTCCGGGATAGGGTTTATACCGTCAGCAAATTGTCTTCGATTCACACATTGCTCTCCATCTTGAAAATAGTTTACTACAGCGGCCGCGTGCGCAAATAATTCTCCTCCGGGGCAACAATTTCTATGATCATAGATCCTCTCACGTATTTGGTTTTCACCTCTTCGTCTCTCGAAGAAGGGGAAGCGTAATTTTTCCCACTTCTTCCGGATTTTTTTAACTGAAAAAGAGTAACACACCTACTTAAAATTGTGTTCTTTGGCTCGTGGGAAGAATAAGAGCGTGGGAGTATCAATTATACCAATACAAAGACATATTGTGTCATCCACCAACCCGCACTGGGACCGCGTGGTGGATTACGGCCCATTCCCTCTCACAGAGAAGAGGCCTGTGTTGTGTCAGTGGAAACGTTAAATGGCGAATGATAAAAAAGAATACCAATACTAGCTTTTTGCGGTGGCTTTGCTCCCTGGGCCGCCGGGGCCACACCACAGGACCTGATAAAGGTTTCGGTATAAAAAGTAAGTCCCGGTAGTGGTAGCACAGCTACCACAGCTTTCTTCTAGCAGTGAAAGAATTTTCGAAATCGGATCATCGGGCACATCGAAAATCAGTAGGTACTATTTCCAGAGATTACCCATTACAAACAGACAATTTTATTTCTATTAAATATTAGTTAAGATAGGTACCTAATTAATTCCATATTATCAAACGCCATTGGCAGGTCCCGATTCAATATAAACAAAGAAATTTTACACAAAACTCCACATTTTCCCTTCTTGGCCTGCCTAGGAATCGAATCTAGGCACTTAATCCGCGGCAAATGCCCTAATGTTGCACTTTACATTCGAATGCTAAAGTTGGCTGGGGCTCAATTGATTTTTAATATAGCAACACATTCCAGGAATCCCACAACCGTAATGTGAAACCAAATGAAAATAACTGTAATTTATTTGGTAAAAGCAAAAAAAAACAAAACAAAAAAACTTACCTAGATGTTTCATTTTTTCTGACGAAAGCAATTTCGCCTGCGGATAAAGACTTTCACAGATTTGTTCCCACTGTTTCTTCTTCTCGAGCCTCAAAACATATTCATTAAAGTCTTTGAGATAAAGGTCCGGGTACTTCTCGACTTCAGTGAACAGCATGTCTGTGTCAATGAACACGCGTCCTGTTGGTGCGTCTCCGTTATGCTGGTTGCTGGCGGCCTGGTCACCCATTGGCTGGTCGCCTAAAGGCTGGTCATTGCCAGGCTGGTCGGTGATAGGATCGCCACCAGAAATCTCGTCTTTCCGGCTGTCAGAAGGGGCTGGCGCCGCTGCAGGCTCTTGTTCATCCATTTCATTAGCACTACGGGTCATCGCCTCAACTGAAGGCCCTTGTTCGGCCATGTCACTAGCACTACAGTATTCAGTGATCTCCCCGTCCAAAATGCCGCGCGGCAATTCGCCGCATCCCTTACTAACTGCAACATCTAAGTATGCACACTAGGTGTGTATGGAAAAGGCGGGAAACGTATACTGTTTGATTACATCACTATTTGATGACATTTACAAAAAAAAAACATTAAAGTTCCAAATTCGATATTTTTGTGTCAATTCTAATGTTTTTCGCGACTAAATTGTCCTGTTTCGTTGTCGAATAGTCTTGGGAATATTGTTAAGATAAAGTTACGGAGAATGACGGGGTTCTCATAGCTCACGTGTTGCGTAGGTCGCAGCTTCAGTACGCAGGTGCGGGCTTGCCCAGTACTTGGGTCAGCCAATCAGAACGCAGGTGAAAAATGGCGCGGACCGAGCCACATTTAGGTTAGGTTATCTGACAAATGCTGTACACACTGTTGTTTAGGTTCCTAATTATTTATTAGATAATTGCTTGAACTTGTACTCACGTGTGATGGCATGCATGGATAAAGTTTGTGTTTGTTAAAAACAAATAGATTACAATAGTTAGGTACTTACGTTTCATAGCTTGTCTTATCTGCGGCGTGTCTTCTATAGACTTTAGCTCTTGGTATTTTTTCCTAACAGAAAGCTAAATAACATTCACACAATTTCAAATAATCGTACCTATAACTCACTGATCGGGAAACACTTGAGAAAAGTCATTGAAAAGCGCTAGTTTCTAACGTAACAAAACTGTCACGCAGAACTTTTCACAAAGAATCAGCATTAACCGTAATTAGACCTATACGAGTATTTCAGCAAATCTTACGCATAGCCCTTAATTTCCATCATCGGACTACAAGACGTACGGCAATACGCCAAAGAGTTTTGCGAATACTTTAATTGTGCGCACAGCTAAGGAGTGGAATTCCCTGCCGGAGTCTGATAGCTACAACATAGGAGTCTTTAAGTCAATAGTGAATAGTTTACTTCTAGGCAAGCGTGCTTCACCGTCGACCACATCATCGCTTACCATCAGGCGAGATGGTGGTCAAACGCGAAGCAATCGATAAATAATAAAATAAAAGAGACACAACATCTAAAAGAATATTTTTTCTTGTCAACAGGTGCCAAAGTCCTGGAAGCTCTTCGTCAAGATGAGCAGTTTGTAAAGTGTCTGCACGCAGTTGGTACCGGTGGTATTACTGGCTGGCCCTGTGACCCTCCCCGTACTATCATCCTGCATAAGCCTGCTGAGAACGAAATTGTTAGCTATGGTGAGTAATTTTGAAACTGTTAAAGATGTGTTCATCGTCTCGGCTGCCAGTCTGATCGGACGCAGTAGAATTCCATTTATTTTACGTAGAGTGACTGCTTATCTGATCTTCGCAATCCAGTCACGCGTGGCGCGGAATCCACCAATCAAACGATTCTGTTCCAGCCTACGTCATAACACAACGAGATTTTTAGCCAATCAACTGCGTCAGAAGGCGCCGCCACGACACGTAAATGTGTTTCCGCCATAAGTCGCTTCTGACTTTGAGGAGTTGTAAAAGAGATACAACAAAATAGTTGTTGTAAGACGAATTTGCATAGACCTGTATAAATTACTAATAAGGCCATAACGGTACCTTTTGTAATCGTTCGCCCTTTAAAAAGTTACACAATGCTTTCTCAATCAAACTTCTGTAACTAAATAACGATTTTGTTAAAACATTTTGAATAAAGAAACAAAAAAAAGCAAAAATACATTTGCGACTACTAACGCCATCTAGCGACGGTAAACAACAACTTTTCTTGTTTACTGAAAATCTTACTGTAGATTTTATACAGCCATTTCTGTTTCTTTTTTTAACAAGCTTTTTACATTACAACTTTCTACATTACGTTCGTTTACGTCCATCATAAAGAAGATGATGTTTAAAAAATCTTTTAAAATTTTATTTCTTTTGTTAACAGGGAGTGGTTATGGCGGCAACAGTTTGTTGGGCAAGAAATGCTTCGCTCTTCGTCTAGGCTCCGTCATCGCACGCCGAGAAGGATGGCTCGCTGAACACATGCTGGTGAGTTTAAAATACAAAATAGTTTATGAAAAAAAAATTAGAACTAATTAGTATTATTTCATTAAAAATATTGAGTAGTCGGACTGATGCAATTTATTTATCTTTGAGTGCCACCTCCTTTTTTTTGAAGTCTGGTAAAAATAATAGCAATATGTATTAAAAGCGTAAAGGAAAGTTTGCTCAGAAATTTTGGATTCCGAAATACTTTTTCATTACTATACTTTTTCATAGGCGATTTAACAGTTTTCCTGTCCAATGAATCATATATGATTCATTCTATTGTTTTACTAATTGGACAGTGAACCTGTTTAAAATTGCTTGGAAATTATGCCTCTTATTACTAAATAACAACATAAGCGATTTGCGGCTTGATTTAAGCAATAAACAATAAAATACAGCTAACAGGGTCATAGTCCCGTGAGCACAACTAATCAATACATATAATAAATCTGTAGAAAAATATTTTTTGTACATCGAAAAAAAATCCAAAAAAAATAGCCAGGGTGTTAAAGGATAACCAACAGAACCCATTTCTAGCATTTTTGGAATTTTTGTCTGTTTGTCTGTTTGTCTGTTTATCTGTTTGTCTGTTTGTCTGTTTGTCTGTTTATTTGTGCACGCATCACGTGAAATGTACGAAACCAATGTAGATAACTTTTATACATAAAAATTGTGCGTATCTTTAAGAATTACTTAGTTTTTGTTTCATCGCAATCGGTTCACTCTATCAAAAGTTAGATGAATTTAAAGTGTTCAAGAAGTAAAATTAACACAACACACGCAATTCAGATACTTTGACAGTTGAACTCGGTATTCGATAGATGGCGTTGTGCATTTAAAGTCATTTTCTGAATCGCGGTGTTAAGATTTTACGCGAAAGAATGACCCTAGAAAAAAAAAATGATATGTAGTATGTGTATTTTTTAACCGACTTCCCAAAAAGGAGGAGGTTCTATGTTCGACATTATGTATGTTTTGTTTTTTTTTTTTGTGTTTGTTCACCGAATTCACCGATATCTCCGTCAATTGTAGACCGATTTCAAAAAATCTTTTTTTGTTTGAAAGAGTATGTTCCGAAATTGGTCCCATTTTAATTTGGTGTAGGACTGACGAAGCAATTCGAAGATATACAACAGAACTCTTCAATAAATAACGGCAAATATCTCGGAATTGCTGCAATCGCATGTCTGTTTGTTGTTTATACCATTTCATAACATAACATCACGCCAGTACGCTCTTAAGGGGTACGCAGATCTCTCATTTCACCGGTTATGTTCAAGTTTCATGATATTTGGGTAATATATTCTGGCGTTATACGAGTAGGTAACTTACTAAACAACTTGCCTATTAGGTAGGTACAATAAAAAGTGAAAAATAAAAAAACTTTTCACAAAAAAATACTACCGACTTCCAAATTGAACTACAAAGTTAAAAATAACTCTATTTTTGGAATTCGGTGTCCATAACGCAATAAATTGGTACCTACGAAAGACACCGACTTCCAAAAATAAAGTTATTTTTCACTTTGTAGTTTTATTTGGAAGACGGTAGTATTTTTTTGTAAAAAGTTTTTTTGAGTATGTGGAGTAGGCAGGCAGGCTGGTAAGTATGGTAGGGTTGGCAGGCAGATGACGGGAGCGAAGCCGCGGGCACAGCTAGTCCCATCATAAAAAGCTACTTCCAAAAAATAAAATACTAAATACCATCATCATCTTCCCCAGATCGTAGGAGTAACCGACCCTAAAGGCCGCAAACGCTACATCGCAGCGGCCTTCCCCTCAGCCTGCGGGAAGACCAACCTCGCCATGATGACCCCCACACTGCCAGGGTACAAGGTGGAGTGCGTGGGCGACGATATAGCCTGGATGAAGTTCGATAAGAACGGTGTGCTGAGGGCTATCAACCCGGAGAACGGGTTCTTTGGAGTTGCTCCAGGTAAGGCTTGAAAAAGATTTTAAGACTTGGAGTACCTAATTATAAATAATTAGACTCTATACAGACCACAGATAATATAATATATGCATACAGATGCCTCTTCCCATACAATGAAACCGTACCGACGTAATTCGCCTTTTTCGTCTGATTAAGGTGTTTTTTTTATAGGTACTTCGATCGCGTTCGGTTCCATTCCAATGATCCGTTTAAACAATCTTTGAAATTTGAATTGAGAGCCCGAATTGCCATAATTTTGTGCCTCCTAGGCAGTAGATTAAAAAAGAACTTACAATTTTTATGATCAATTCCAGAAAATGTTAATTTTACACACAATTCAATAACAAATCGATGCCGTTCGCGCCATCTAGTGACATTTATTTGAACAGAATTTTCTTTGTTAGCGCTGGGACCCCGTGATATAGACTAAATAAGACATTTTAAAATATTAGTTTTGATCTTAGCATATATGAAACAAACTCAAACACTGTTGAGCGTTGATTCGATCATCGCGTCTGAAAAGTTGTCATGTAGTTTATCTACAAGGAAATTCTCAACAGAAGCCTGTATCCTTAATTTGTGCCATCATATAGGTACCTATTATAACTAGCCAAAATTGTCCCACAGCTGGGCAATGGCCAAGACATCTTATTATATGGATATAAACATTACTAGCGAATTAAGGTCTCCTAACAACTTTGTCTACCCATTCAGAGAACATAACCGTACTATTACGTTACAAAGTCTAGTCCTCATCCAACAAATCCTAATACTATTTTTTTCCACAGGAACCTCAGAAGCCACGAACCCCATAGCAATGTCAACAGTATTCCAAAACACGGTATTCACGAACGTAGGTGAGACCCAGGAAGGTGGAGTCTGGTGGGAAGGTATGGGCACCAGTCCTGAGAAGCTGACCGACTGGAAGGGACAGCCTTGGGACTCTAGCAAGAAGACCCCTGCTGCTCATCCTAACTCGAGGTAGGCTGAATGAAACGTAACCTTAGTTAAGTTAAATAAAAGTTTGGTGTCGCTTGACAATGTTGCCAGGATAGAGAATTTTATTAAAAATGCGAACTGTGTCGAAATATTTTAACTGTAAAATATCAAATTAGATTTTTCGTTAGTTGACAGGTTCGCTAGGTTTAGTAACTTAACTCGGACGAAAGATTCGCAATATTTATACTTAAAGTTAAGGGAATTGTCTGTGGTAGGAATTGTTGCTAGTTTATGAAAATTTTATACTACTTCAAGGCACTTAATTTTTTACTTTCATTACAACATTTATAACTGATTCCTTTTTGTTATAGATTCTGCACCCCAGCGGAACAATGCCCAATTATCGACGATGAATGGGAGAGCGCTGAAGGAGTGCCGATCTCCGCCATCTTGCTGGGCGGGCGCCGTCCGGCTGGCGTGCCTCTAGTGGTGGAGTCTAGAGACTGGCAGCATGGAGTGTTCATGGGGGCTACCATGAGGTCTGAGGCTACTGCTGCAGCTGAACATGCTGTAAGTATTCATAACATCACGGCTATGCGTATATATACGTACCTATAGTACACCCAGATTGAGCGGGCCATGTTTCAAGTCCTATGCCAGCGACTACACAGCATACAGCGACACAGTACAGCAAGACTATTGCCATCAACTGGGCACAAATTAATTAGAAGATTTATTTTATCATTTATAGTTGTCAAATTTGTACACTAGGCTTATGTTGACAGCGCAATTTTGAGCATCATATATATAAATTTTTACTTAGGAAATTCAGTCGGATGTCTGCGAACGCATTTCTTCTTTCCCAAATGACTTGTTTTTTTTTAGTATTATATTCGGATGGAGTATACTAATAAAATCCTGATGAAAAAATGCCAGTAACGTTTTGCTCGACCTGTGAATTCTTTCGTGCTTAGCAGTTGCATTTGCAACCGCTAGATTGAACGATTTTATTCTAACTCTACTAAAACTGTGGCATCTTCCAAACAACTACCCCCCAAACAAAAAAAAAAAATCCTTTATTGACTGTTTTCACGAGGCCATAATTAATATGGACTATATCTATAACCAAATAGATTGCTACAACTAATATTTTCACATGAAAACTTCACATTGAACCAACATCTCAACCTTCTTGAACATTATTCTAACCACACTCTTTCCTCTCCAGGGTAAAGTAGTGATGCACGACCCGTTTGCCATGCGTCCGTTCTTCGGCTACAACTTCGGCGAATACATCAAGCACTGGCTGTCCATGCCGCAGGCTGGGCGCCAGATGCCCAAGATCTTCCACGTCAACTGGTTCCGTAAGAGTGATGAGGTATGTATCATTTATTATCGTTTGGTAGTTTAAAAAAAGAACCGATTTGAGAACCACCTCCTTATTTGAATTGAGTTAAAACTAGGATGCATGTGCGTAAAAAAATTTTTGAGGGTATTTGCTAATAGTTCAAAACTTAAGCTAAGTTTCGCTTAGAGACTGTATACCTTCCTAATTCAAGCTATATCACAAATTGTTTAAATATAGAAGTTTGTGATGCTGTTTCTTACTCCATCACGCATAAACAGCTGATCTGATTTGGATGAATCTTTGCACATTAGTAGCTCATATACCGACAAGAATATTCTTGTAATTTTTTTTATCCGGGTACATGAAAAATAGAAGTACAGAATCTCAACCTAAAGAAGGAAAGGGCGGAAGCCTTTGTCCAGCAGAGGACTATTTCGAGCTAGTAAAAAGAGGTAGGCTCCTCAGGTAGCAAATTTTGTAACTGCAGAGAAATGGTACTGGCAAGAAAACTTGGCTATAATCAAAATCTTGTTCACTAATAATATTTCCCTCCCTACAGGGTAAATTCCTCTGGCCCGGTTACGGCGAGAACTCCCGCGTTCTGGACTGGATCCTCCGCCGTTGTGACAACGAACCTTGCTACACCGAGACCCCGCTAGGAAACATCCCCACTGAAGGAGACCTCAACACACAAAACTTAGGCCCCATTGACATGAAGACCCTCTTCAGTATACCTAAAGACTTCTGGCTTCAAGAAGCCGACGCCATCGAAAAGTATTTCAAGGAAGAAGTTGGGGAAGATCTACCGGCCGCTATGTGGGAAGAATTGAAAAAACTCAGGAAGAATGTTCAACAATCTTAATGATTATACCAAAGATTTTAGCTTTAAACTTTACCCCCGTTTCTGGAAAATAATGACTAAATCTAGAAAGAAAATATAAACGCCAGTCAAGACTGATGAAAATACATTGAATATCAGCTATCGCGTTTGAGAATTTGCCACATAATTTTTTTCGATAATTTTCTTTCCAGTACTGGGTTTTTAATCGTAAGTTTTGGAATGTAAAGATACTACTTATATTTCTTTTTCTAAGTCTTTGCAAACATTCCCGAGATTTTATTTGTATTTTTTATTTTAATCGAACGCTGGTCGTAAAAATTGAGATAAAATGATGAAGAAAAGTTCTAAAACTTGATAAAGGATGGTTTTTAAGAACTCTGTTATGAGGAATAAGAAGGCTGTGTTATTTAAGTATAATAATGTTAAACATAATAAATAATATGAATCACTCATCAAATAATGGATAAATATTTTTATATGTTAGTATAACTTTTAAATAAAATGTATTATTCAATGAGCAACTTTGAATTTTATTCAATACTACCCACATACCAACAAAATCTCTCTTATTCAACTTATTAACATTGTCCTCTACTACAAATTACACACTATTTCATATGCTTTGCTGAAAACACTCTGATACCGTCTTGAGTTGAAGCTCGGGCGTACTTCGTCAAAAGAGCGTTCACATTCAATTTCTCTGTTGCATAGCATCTGGAAAATGCAAGGTTACAATTAAAGCAGATGTATCTGGAATTGGGGTATGATAAACATGACCACGTAGGGTTTAAGTTAAGTAGTAACACCAAAACCTCGACGAACTATTGCATTGATCATTTGGGCGATTTTCAATACTCTTATAAAATACATACAGAAAATACCACATATCCAAACGAGTATTATAAACTGATAAAATTGTTTTTTTGTAGGAGGTAATCTCTGGCGAAATAGTGGGCCAGTGGTAACGGCCTTGAATTACATGCTTTAGGTCATGGGTTCGATCGCAGGCAGTTGCTTTACTTTGTGTAAATTATTTCATCACCACTGCTCTAATAAAAACGGTGAAGCAAAACCTCGTGAGGAAACCGGCATGTCGTAGAACCAAAAAATTCGAAGACATGTGACATCCACCAACCCGCACTGGGCCCGCGAGGTGGATTAAGCCCCATTCCCTCTCACAGAGAGGAGGCCTGTGTCCCAGCAGTGGGAAAATAAAAGACTGATGATGATGATGAATCTCTGGTAGTACTAATTCGATTCGGCAAATTCGTTCGCTGGTAGAAAGATTACACTATCACCAAGTGACACTGGCTATCCTAGAAAACCCACCCCACTAACTCGGAAAATATGTATTCCACTGTTCCTGTGGAATATGCGAAGACTACCGCGGGAAAATCTAGTATTTACGTAGGTAGTTACACAATAGTAGTAATATTCAGTAGACTGCAGTCTAGCCAAGTATCGTGTTACCCAGTTACTGGGTTGTGGAGTTCAGATAGGCAGTCGCTCCATGCAAAACACTGGTACTTAGCTGAATCCGGTAAGACTGGAAGTCGACCCCAATATAGTTGGGAAAAGGCTAGGTAGATGATGATGAGTAGACTGCAGTCTGCAGTGCAAAATACTTTAGAAGTAAAATTAAAAGTTAAGAAAAACAGTAGGTACTACTTACTCGATGTACGGTGATATCTGGTCAACAGTCCACTTCGGTTTAGTTTGAAATAGTATTTTGAATCGCTCGTTAATTTCCTCAGGCAAATCGTTTTCAGAAAATCCCCATACGACCTGCGGCGTTGTTGATTTGTCCACTAATGCTATGCCCGATAGTAGAGATTCCTGAAAAAGCCAACATTAATGTTGAATTTAGGAAGAAGAATGAAAGTATTTGTCTCAAAAGGAGCTCGTATAGAGAAATAATACACACATCACATCACATCATCAACCTATTAATGTCCCCACTGCTGCGACACAGGCCTCCTCTCTGTGAGAGGGAATGGGCCGTAATCCACCACGCGGGCCCAGTGCGGGTTGGTGGATGTCACATGTCTTCGAATGTTTGGTTCTAGGACATGCCGGTATCCTCACGATGTTTTCCTTCACCGTTTTGAGAGCAGTGGTGATGAAATAATTTACACAAAGTAAAGCGCCTGCCTGGGCTCGAACCCACGACCTACTTGTAAGTTGCGGCCGATACCACGAGCCACCACTGCTCTAAATAACATATATCACAATTGAATTTCCCGAAGGAGCTCGTGGCTAAATAATAACAGCCGCACGGGTCCATCATCAAGGTTAAGCAACGCTTGACGAGGTCGGTGCGTGGATCTGTGACCATTTCAACATACCGAGTTTCCTCCGTGCCTCGGAAAGCACGTTAAGCCGTTGGTCCCGGCTGTCATTTGAAGATCTTTGACAGTAATTACGGGTAGTCAGAAGATTGAGATCTGACACCAGTCTTGCCAAGGGGTACCGTGTTACAAAGTTACTGGGTTGTGGAGGTCAGATAGGCAGTCGCTTCATGTAAAACACTGGTACATAGCTGAATCCGGTAAGACTGGAAGCCGACTCCAATATAGTTGGGAAAAAGGCTAGGCAGATGATGATGAATTTCCCGAAGGTTTCGGCACAGGTGCACCCTATTGAACACCAGAGAAATACGCCCACTATTTGTTAGGGTTCCGTACCCGAAGAGGCCAAACGGAGCCCTATTAGTGTCACTCACGTGTCTGTCTGTCCGTCGTCTGTCACACGGGTTTTACAGCCTTACCGTTGGAACTACAGTATTCAAATTTTCACAGTACAAGCATCTTGTTGACCCAAACCCATACAAATTGTCAAAAAATATAGAGATGAAATAGGGGCGCGAAAAAAATATTGACCTACCCCATTGAATGGGGTATCGTTGTTTAGAGCTCGTGTGAGTAGATGCATATTATTTTTTTATTTTAGAAAATATTGTATAACAAAGGACCGAGTAACCACCAATGTCAGCTTTATTTCAGAATTTTGTTCCGAAGAATTTTTTAACTTCAAATTTGGTGATAATGTCTATTATTACATATATTTTACTAACAAATACCAATATATTGATAAATCAGATTCAAATTACCTCATTTTTCCTATTACAACCAACTTAATTTTGAGGTTTGGTACGGAACCCTACCCATGTAAAACACTGGTACTCAACTGAATCTGAAAAGACTGGAAGTTGACTCCAATATAGTTGGGAAAAGGCTAGGCAGATTTGATTGATACGGAACCCTAAAAGTGCGAAGTCCGACACGCACTTGGCCGGTTTTAAACCACCATACCTATGTCTGCCGTGAATTAGCGTCGCTGGGTTCTGTTTTGTAAGATATGGGTGCCGGCGCAATTGAAAGACATGAGATAATTCAGCTATAAAGTTTTAGCCACGGGGTCTCATTGCTAAGAAAGAAAATTTGGTTCAAATAAATCTCACTAGATGGCGCGATATGCACCTATCTGTTATGGCACGTCTGTACAATTAACATTTTCTGCCATTAAACATAAAAAATGTATGTTCTTGTTTAATCAACCCTCCTAAGTAAAAAATTATGGAATATTGACCTCTTAATTCACATTTCAAAGATTATTTAAACGGATCATTTAAAATTGATGCCAATAGATGGCGCGGTTTTTAATTTCTGAGGCATTCCACTCGATTGTTTAAATTTGCATTGTAACACATTTTGGTGTAAGGAGACTGTAAAAACGTGCAAAAAAATACTATAAAACCAACCTTCACTGTATTTAAAGAAAAAAATATTCACGAACCGAGTAAACCCTTTTACTTGCAAGTTGCTGCTATTCTAACACCATCTATCTGTCGCCGTGGAATGGAACCGAAAGCGATTGATGGAAAAAAGACATCGGTTTAATCAGACGAAAAACGCTAGTTACGTCGGCATGGTTTCTTTGTATGGAATGAGGCATCTGTATGCTGGTATTATAATTATCTGTGTTATAGCGAAGCATATGCAATGTGATGTCGCTGGTATTGCAGATTATGTTCATAGGCTGTGGTGAACACTCTGACGGGAGCCTCTAGACAAGTGACATTTTATCCAAGAAAGCGTGTCGATAGCGATTGGAAAATGACAAAAATGTATGGGATTACTAAGCGCTATCGAAATGTCACGTGATGCGCGGTTTGGCATTTTGACTATCGCCATAGCTTTCTAGAATTACACTTGTTCTAATAGCCTCAGACCACTTACCATAAAACGCAACGCCAGCTAGTAAAAAATAATAAAAGTGCCTGCCAATAATAAAATATAATAATAAATAATAATACTATCGACTGTTTATGGGGGGATCCGACATAACCCATAGCCAATAAGTTTTGTTTCCATATTATGCAATAGTTCTTCACCAGCCGAGGATTATCCTTGGGTGCACTTGCGTAGTGCATGCATGGATAATTGCCGGTTGGTGTCACATTTCATCCTACATGTCTAACAAGGCCTCTGCGAGTTGGTTTCGGTCCCTGCAGCCGCATTGCGTAAGTTAATACGGCAACGCAAAGGATTTGACGGCTATCAATTGACCAATCACACAGACGGAAATCCACATCGCATCATTCTTCTCGCTGTGTTATGTGATTGGTCGAGATTGATGGCGGTCAAACCCGTGTAGATCAACAGTGGTCAGGTAGGGGCTAATTGTCCTTCTATAGTTTTAGGTAATCAATCCACGAAACGGCCCAAACCCATAGCCCAATAAGTTTTGTCTCCATATTTTGCAATAGTCCTTCACCAGCCGGGGATTATCCTTGGGTGCACTTGCGTAGTGCATACAGGGATAATTGTCGGTTGGTGTCACATTTGTCAAGGCCTCTGCGAGTTGGTTTCAGCCCCTGGTACGCCTTTGAAAGGTCCGGGACCCTGTGTCCCGAGAATCTCAAAAATAATAATAATAAAATTGCCTTCTAATATCATCTGCCTAGCCTTTTCCCAACTATATTGGGGTCAGCTTCCAGTCTTACCGGATTCTCCTGAGACTGCCTATCAGACCTCAACGTTGACCTTGGCAAGACTGGTGTCAGATCTCAAGCTTCTGACTACCCGTAACGACTGTCAAAGACCTTCAAATGACAGCCGGGACCAACGGCTTAACGTGCTTTCCGAGGCACGCGAGGAAACTCGGTATGTTGAAATGGTCACCCATCCACGGATCGACCTCGTCAAGCGTTGCTTAACCTTGTTGATCGACCCGTGCTGCTGTTATTATTTAGCCACGAGCTTCTCAATAAAAGTGCCTTCTAATAAAATAAGTAAATATTGTGGTACTTACATCCGTAACCATTCCTTCAGGAACCGAGTCCCTCCAGGCTTGCAAGAATTCAACCAAATTGAACTTCCCAGCGCTCTTCAACAGCACTCTAGCCAAAAATCTACACACTTTATCCTGCTTATACTGATAAAACTGCACATCATCCTCAAGAATGGACTCTGTGGTATAAAACCTGAAAGTTGCTTCCAAAATTGACAATGGAACTAATTCTTTAAGACTATCAATAGTATTTTCTTTGGATATCCTGTCAAGCAACCAGGAATTCTCATCTATAAGATCCAACATATAGGATAGGACACGGAATTCATAATCAAATTCTAGCAATCTGTAATGCCCATCAATTTCTATTGCTTGAATCTTCTCCAGTTCTTCATTCAATTCTGCTTTGGATGCTTGGACTTGATTGCATATTGCTTCATAGTTTAGTAGCTTCGTTTTATCTATGGCATATTCTAACTCTAGGCCTTGGTATCTTGTAGGTTCTAGAATCTTCCTTAGCTTTGTTAATCTCGGTTTGCAAGGCTTCAATTCGTAGTATGTGAAGAATGTATTGATGATATCCTTGTGTACTATGTTTCGAGGTGGTTTGGCTCCTTCGTCAGATTCAGTGGATTTGTTCAAACTGGCGTTTGACTTATCAAATGATGATTCAGATTCAATAGATTCGTTTTGTATAGTTTCGTCCAGGCCTGTGTCTGCGGCGAATAGTAGTTCTGGGACTAGCAGTAAGCTGTTGGAAGTTTCGGCTTCTTTAACATCGTAAGTTTTATTGTTTGTACAGAGTACTACGTTTTCGTCTGGATCGCCTGGAATTTATATTAAAAATGTATTACTACAAGGGATTATTGTTTGCACGAAAGAACATGAATAAAGTTTATAAAAACTTGTGTATAGTCATCATCATCATCAGCATTTTAATGTTCCCACTGCTGGGACACAGGCCTCTTCTCGTAGAGGGAGTGGGTTATAATAAGCTTCTTCTTCTTTTATTTAGACTTTTTACAATGGTTTTCAATCATCTTTATAGCCCTTTGCTAAGAATAGTTACAGCACTGATAACAACATTTGTGCCACATGTTAAATTTAGTGTTGATATACATACTTTTTCTTTTAATTTGTTTTTTAACCGACTTCCCAAAAAGGTGGAGGTTCTATGTTCGACATTACGTATGTAATTTTTTTTTTTTTTGTGTATGTTCACCGATATCTCCGTCAATTGTGGACCAATTTAAAAAAATCTTTTTTTGTTTGAAAGAGTATGTTTCGAAATTGGTCCCATTTTAATTTGGTGTAGGACTGACGAAGCAATTCGAAGATATACAACAGAACTCTTCAATAAATAACGGCAAATCTCTCGGGATTGCTGCAATCGCATGTATGTTTGTTGTTTATACCATTTCATAACATAACATCACGCCAGTACGCTCTTAAGGGGTACGCAGATCTCTCATTTCACCGGTTATGTTCAAGTTTCATGATATTGGGTAATATATTCTGACGTTATACGAGTAGGTAACTTACTAAACAACTTGCCTATTAGGTAGGTACAACTAAAAAGTGAGAAATAAAAAAACTTTTTTACAAAAAAATACTACCGACTTCCAAATAAAACTACAAAGTGAAAAATAACTTTATTTTTGGAAGTCGGTGTCCATAACGCAATAAATTGGTACCTACGAAAGACACCGACTTCCAAAAATAAAGTTATTTTTCACTTTGTAGTTTTATTTGGAAGTCGGTAGTATTTTTTTGTAAAAAAGTTTTTTTTATTTACCTTTGTATAGATTCTTTTACCGATTGTTTTGTGAATGTGTGAACATTGTAGGCCTTCTAGATTTCTAGATGTTTGTTAACATTTGTTAACTTTTTATCTCGTTAACTTTTTCTTATTATATTGTCGGGCCTACGTTCTCCCACCATATCTAATACTAATGCTGTAAAATGGAAATATTGTAAAACGAAAACATTTTTTTTAAAAGAGTAACCGTGGTGTTTCTTGCCGGTTCTTCTCCATAGGAAACGACTAACCCGAACCGTGCATCTTTTGTCGACGTTTTATAAGTGCTCATGTAGGCCTATGTAAAATAAAAATAAATGATTTTGAATACACCACGCGCGCCCAGTGCGCATTTACAGATGCCACATGTTTTTGAATTATTGGTTCTAGGGCATGCCGGTTTCCTGACGATGTTTTCCTTCACCGTTTTGGGAGCAGCGGTGATGAAATAAATTACACAAAGTAAAGCGCCTGCTCGGGTTCGAACCCACGACGTACAACTCGTAAGTCGGGGCCGTAACCACCGTGCCACCGGTGGGTGCTCATGGCAATCGCACGGGGCCTCGCTTTTGCAGGGGTCTCGCGCCACAACACAAAAAGCTTACAATTTAGACTTTTTATTTTATTTTCCTTTGCAAACATTTATTCTTCACAATAAAATAAATTTGGTTAAATATTTCATTGTAAAGCATTAATACTTATAAGTGCCAAGTTTTGCAATTCTCGTCCATCATCACTTTATCAAATACATTGAAAAAAACAAAAGGGCCTCGCAAATATATGCCACCCACCCGGTGACTCTCAGCTGTTAAGGCCGCGTATCTGCTATCTCTGTGTATCTGCTCTGCTATTGTATAGAATATGTAATAATCCTTCCGACCGAATTTCGGCCACAGCGGCCAATCTCAGCAGTGATTAGCTATCGGCGCGGGTGACATTATAGTGCACAATTATGTGTACACAGGTCCACTCTCTGTTCCCATATTCTCATACAAAGGCGAATGGCAAGGCGAAAAGTTCACCATGATACGCTTTTGCGTAAACTACGCCATTACGGTGTTCAAAACGAAGCCCTAAATGTAATTGAGTCATATTTACTTAATAGATACCAATGCGTAGACGTTAATGGCGCTAAATCTTCCAGGTTACCTGTTGAGCTGGGTGTACCTCAAGGCTCAATACTGGGTCCGTTTTTATTCCTGGTTTATATTAACGATCTGCCATTCTATTTAAAGGATATTTGCGACGTTGTACTGTTTGCGGATGATACTTCTCTGATCTTTAAAGTAGATAGGAATAGACAAGTTTTTGATGACGTGAATAACGCACTATCAATGGTCACAGATTGGTTCACAACAAATAATCTTGTTCTTAATGCCAAGAAGACTAAATGCATAAAGTTCGCTTTGCCCAATGTTAGAAATCTGGGTCCCAACATTGTGCTCGGCAATGAGAAGCTCGAAACTGTTGATTCAGCTGTGTTTCTGGGTATAACAGTAGACTCAAAAATTCAATGGGGGCCACATATATCAAGCCTAGCGGGTAGGCTTAGCTCGGCCGCCTACGCCGTCAGAAAGGTTAGACAATACACTGACGTTGATACAGCAAGGTTGGTCTACTTTAGTTATTTTCACAGTATCATGTCCTACGGTATTCTACTGTGGGGCAGAGCCGCTGATATTCAAAATATATTTGTGCTTCAAAAACGAGCTGTTCGTGCCCTTTACCAATTAGGTGCGCGTGTTTCTCTAAGAGATTTTTTTAAAGAGATTGGTATTCTCACAGCGGCTTCACAGTACATATTCGCCAACATTTTATATATTAGGCAGAACATTCATTTGTACAGTAACAATAGTGATATTCACAACTTTAACACCAGAAATAAGGACAAATTACGAGCTCCCTTTCATCGACTTCATAAGGTGCATAGTTCATTCGTTGGGGTTGGTATAACTTTTTACAACAAGTTACCGTCTTCTTTTCTAGATTTGCCATTTAACGCATTTAAAGCAAAGGTAAAAGCTAATCTCTGTTCTAAGGCATACTATTCTATTAATGATTATTTAGATGATAAGCATAGTTGGTCGCTGTGTTGAACTCAAGACAATGTTCGTGTTCTTTTACCAAAATTAGCTTGCTGTCAGGTTAAATATTATTATTTTTTAATTTCGTTTTTATGTGTATTTTTAAAATTTTATTTTTTGGTAAGACTGTCGTGGGTATCGTTTACTGTTATTGTCAGAGCTGATGAGGATTGCTACTATCTTTGCATTATATAGAGTTAATCTTTCTAGTATTATATAGCAGAATAGCCAGCATTGTGTGAGTACCATGTACTTCAGAGCTATCATTGTCTAGATACCTACGTCTTCTATTGACTTGAATGACTCCGGTGGTTGAGAGTATGTCATGCCCACTCAAATGTCTCGCCGATGGTGGCGCGTGTGTCGGATCATTTAGCTCCCTTCAAAATGGTTGAGCTGAATGGTGCTGATACATGTGTCATGTTCGTGAACGGACGCTGTCGGTTGGGACTGGTCATCTCTTAGCTGCCATGGTTTATTTTAATTGATTCTAATTTTATTTCTGAATTGTCTTTTTATATTTACTATGGACACTTTTAACTTGCTACATCGTCCTCACATAATGTGTAATCTCAACATGAATGATGTAACAAATGATTTGTAATAATTACCTAATTGAAAAAGAGTGTCCATGGAGTTTCTTGCCCGTTCTTCTCCATAGAGATCTACGCCTTGGAATGGGCATCTACGGTACTTTCACAGTTATTATGTCTTGTGACTGGGACTGTAGCACCATAATTTTGTAATATTTTATTTTGTCTTTTGACAATTCAAAAGTGCCTGTAACTGGCCTACTTGAAATAAAGTGCTTTGACTTTGACTTTGACTTTGATCCAAAACAACCGCAGAAGAAATATCAGGCGTAGGACCAACAGCTTGCCCCTAGCCACTGCAGGAGACGCCCTGGGCGTCGGGAGTCTCAAGCCGATTCCCGGCCACCGTAGGCGCGGGCTTGCGGACGGCGAGTAATGGGTAGCTCGCCGTCCGATAAGGACCAGGCCCGAGTCGACGGCTCGTTGTGTTCCACGCTAGCCTCAAAGAGATGTCAGCAAAAACTGACGGGGTCCGCTAGGACCGATGCCTGTCTGGGTCGCGGATAAATTTGAAAGAGAGTTACCGCGGCCGTGGCACAAGCAACTGAAGGGACACGGGTGGGTTTTAGTCAGTAAAAGTCTGACACGCCCTCCCGCCTCACCCAGAGCGGGAGAAGTCATTGGATGATTTCCTAGCCAAAAAAAAAGGACCAACAGCTTGAAGTGTTTTCTAAGGCACGGGGGTGTCACACACCCAAATTCCAAAATCCGAAAACCCAATTATATTTTGCGCTACTTGAGAATCGAATCCGGTACCTCACGCTCAGCTGACGACCACGAAACCAATGAGGCAACTGATACGACGACGTATGACCATGGCCAGAACTGCGATGGAGAAGCTAGGGAAAGTATGGAGGAATCGCAACATTACCAAAGCCACCTGCAAAATTAGGCTCATACGAACACTTGTATTCTCCATTTTTCTTTACGCGGCAAGACGTGGACAGAGCGTGAGTTTGAAAGGGAGAAGATAAATGCTCTGGAGATGTGGTGCTGGAGAAAGATGCTCGGAATATCGTGGACGGATTTCCGCATTAACGTGTCCATACTCCAGGAACTCGGCATCACGCAGCGTTTGTTGACCGTAGTACAGTCGCGCATACTGCAATACTTGGGACACCACTCTAGGAGGGATGGCGACTCCATAGAGCGGCTGGTCGTACAGGGAAAAGTAGAGGGAACCAGATCGCGCGGCAGGTCACCTAGGCGCTGGGCTGACCAAGTGAAATCCGCAGTAGGAGGCCGCATATCTGACTGCGCCAAACAGTCCGCCTACAGGGTGAGATGACGGGCGATCGTGCGGAGAGCTGTGTCCGCATCTACCACAGACGTGGACGCCTCGACCTGACCACGACCGTCCTGCCAAGAGCGAAACGATAGAGAAGAAGAGGTATTAATCATCATCATGGCCATATTAGCTGGACAAGCTTTATTGATCCAAGTGGACAAGGGCTTCTCAAGAAATCACCGTAATCCCCCCTTTTCTTTGAAGGATGATGAGTTTTACACAATGTTCCTCATAGGGAGTGTTCAGGAACTATAGCTGGCAGCACAGAAGGCTCAATCTATATCTGTATATAAAAATGGCAACATGGATTAGCACGAACATCCTCTCAGCCCAAACGCAAATGCCGTGTCCGTTCCGTCGTGGGTAAAAAATTATTCCCTATTTCCTTAGGTCAATCCATAACTTGACAACGGCTTTACCGATTTCATTCATATTTTTTTTAAAGTTTCCTCATACTTTGTAGAAGGTCTTACGGAAAATAAATAAGAAAAATAAAAGTTATAAATTGTAGGTAGTGTAGGTAGGGTAGATAAGGTAGGGAGGGGTAGGTAGTGTAGGCAGTTGAAAGGAGAGAAGCCGTGGGCACAGCTAGTGTCAAATAATTAAAGTGTAATAGTTTCGAATTTGCGCCACTAGAGTTTTATTTTATTTGTGCTATGCACGTTCTCTATAGACTTCATCTGTGGCATGGTGACATCTATAGTGCCTCATGCAAACTCCCTGCGACTCGACGGGCAATTTGCTTGTTTCTGGTACCTTGCCCACCAAAAACAAGCAAATTTCCGTCTGGTCAGTAGATCTTAACTTTTCTATAACAACAAAAAAAACACCCCAGGGTGTAAAATTTACACCCTGTTCCTAATACCTCTGTAACTTATTTCTTGCTAACCAGAACAATTATACAATAAAGAATTGTTACCTTTAAAAAGCAGTTCGTTTCCCGATTCTATTTCCTTCAAGAGTGTGGCATCCAGCAGCATCAGTTTCAAGTTATCGTTGTGTTGGCTGGTATCGGTAAATCTTAATACTTGTGTAATTTCTGTTAGCTCAGATTCATGAAGTTTTGCAGTTTTAATGATTTTCCGCACCTCTTCTGGGGTTCTTAATTCACTGGAATTAATAATAAGATGAAATGTTAGGTATTAATATATTTACAAATAATTAATTCGCAAAACAACGTACCTACGCCCCGTACGCCCTGACGTAGTGGCGGACTACCTACATAGGTCAAATATTTAATGGTATCGCTTTAACAACAATTTCAGTTTCATATCTAACCCAGTAGAAATCGACACTAAAATAGGCTAAAATCGCAAATGGACAAGTTTTTATGGACCAGTTAGGGTACTGTGAATCCGCAACTTCGAAAAACGTGTGACGAAGCTGCGCACCATGCGAAAATCTGCGAAATTTTGGGACTTAGTTCACTTGCTTTATTGCTCTAAAAATTATAAACTATACGTTTTTAGACAAACATAATTCAATACGTATCTAATCTATCTTGTCGCTTTTACTGAATTGCATGTGTAGTACCGCTAAGGATACGAGAAAGGCCGTGTGTAGGGGCAAACTGGAGACACATTCCGATATATTTTTGTCTACCGCTCAGATTACAGATTTTTATCTAATCAGAGATAGTCGATAGGTATGGTCGCCAAAGCGATTGGGAAAAAAGTAAAAAATGAAAATCGCAAGCGCTAACGAAATATAACGCATTTAGACAATTGCTTCCGGTGATAGAATGTCACTTGCTCCATTTGAAATAATATTAGACATGTTTCCAAATCTTTTTACAGTCCATTCAAACGATTTTCAGTTCTATCCCGTAAACATAAGGATGACATAAAAAGCATAAACTTGTTACCAAAACCAACTGTTTACTACAGCTACCATTTGTCGTATCGCCAACGCAATAGAAGTCAAAATCGGTTGAACGGGCTGTAAAATGGGTGAATTTAAACGTCTAATGTTATCGCAAATGGAGTTTAGAGCCTCTGAGGCTCTGAAATTTCGTTAGCTCTTGGCAGTCCCATAAATTCTCAATTTTTAGGGTTCCGTACTGTTAAAACGGAAACTCCCGGAATCTTTTTAAAAAAAGATTTATTTTGATATCTAGAATATAGGATAATAATTGGGGAAAATTCGGTACACGTCCCAACTCTTTGGATGCCAAACCCGGACTGGCTAGCAGCTAGTTAGAAAAACAAAGTTCTACATGGCGTGATGCTGACTAGGCATCAGTGTCAGCATTTATCTATACAGACTAGGGATGTAACAACCCCCCCAACAAGATGAAACTTATTTTTTTATTTTTTTAACATAAGTTTCAGGGAGATATGCGAAGTCTTGGGGCTGGGATTTGTTCTAATTCCTGAGCCTCGTCTTCTAAATTATCAGGATCTACTTCAGTTATAGGAGTTGGACATTTACCGAATCTTTTACAAAGTTTGTATGATATAAAAATTAAAAGAAGAATAATTATACAATAGGTAATAATTGGATAATGAGATTCATATTTTATGAATGGGCTAAGTTCATTAATAATTTTGTCAATATCTGACATTAATTGGTGATTTGAAACAGTTATAAGTTTTTCTAGGTGTACATCATTTAACCTTAAAGGTTTCAATTTTGGTTTGATTAAAATAAACTTATCTTTGTTACAACAAGAATCACTAATAAGATTGAAATCGGAGATTATAGGTTTAATAACTGTACTATAATAAGGTTTAGATGAAAATTCTTTGTCTTTACAAAAGGCTTTACATTCTGGTTCTAAACTGATTACACCAGTACCTAATAATTTATACTCTGTTATCTGAGAATTACATTCAAGGGTAAGTTTTGTTGGTTCTGACTTGACAAATAGCCATTTATTATTTTTTAATTCTTGCCAAATGTCTATGTTTCCATAAACCAATTTAGTTTCGCATTGTTGAGGTAATTTGTTAACAATTTTACATAACATTTCTGTTTCACAAATAGGCATATCTTGAACTGAGTATATATCGAGTTTATTACATACATAAATCTGGTTAATGGTTTTAACACAGTTACTTAATTCCTGAAGGCATACATATGTTAATTTATCTTTACTTATAGCTACATGATTACAATGAGGTACAATCATTGCGTAGGAGTGAGGCTTGTCCACATCATGTGGGATAGGTACAGATATAGGCTTATGTAATACGTATTCTGACTTACATACTAAGGGAATCTTAATAACAAATACTACTTTACTATTTATAAAATAACACCATAATTGGGCTAAGTCAATTAGCGTGTGGATACTATCTAAACTCAAGCTAATAGGTAGTTCACTATTCTTATTTAAATCTTTAACGCTATGTGTCAATTCTTCATACATTTGTTTAGGGGTTAGGACAGAAGTGTGTATAGAATGACTTTTAGTAAACATTACAGCATTAATAATATCATCAAGTCTAAATGATAAGGTTAATAAACTAGAAAACAATTCGTTATAGATTTCATTCATTTTGGATTCTATATACAAATCTTTAGGTATATGGGTTACATTGTTTAATATGACTGATAAGTTTTCAATAGCATTGCCTAATCGTGCTTCATTGGTTTTAATTGTTTTAAGTGTTTCATTATAATTTTTTAATGCTGTATTAGTCATCAAAATATTATCTTTTAAAAGAGATGAAAGTTTCTTATCATTATTTTCTAAGTGTTGAATTGCAGAATTATACTTAATTGAGTCGTCTTCATCCATGGTGCCAATAACTTGTTTGAAAAAGGAACCGATACCAGCAAACCACGCAGATCTCTTATCTCTATCGGGAATAAGATGAGATATAGCACTATAATCTTTTACAATACCGTCAAGGCGAGATGTTAAAGGTTGTAGGAGGTTATGGCATTTTGAGACGCTTAATTCATTCTGTTGGCAAAGGAATCTAGCAGTCCCTAAGGCAGTCTTAATATTATCTATGTGAGGTTTTATATACGCAATATCGATAGGGACTAATATGTGAAGGTAATTATTAGAGATCTTCAAAGTTCCGACAGGATCAAAATATATTCCAGTACTTTCCTTAATGGGTTCTATAACGTCGGCTGAGATAACGGAGATACATACCAAGGCGTACCTGCAATAATATACTAGGTTATAAAACTAATCTACATAGCTAAGTATAATAACAAAACTAGACTAATCATTCATTTCGGCAAGTTTAATTTCATCATAGTGATGTTTTACATGCCGACGGTTTATCAATAAGGTAAGTGTGTTATTCCCATTTATTTTAATTACTTTATAGGGACCTTTCCAAATGGGTGATAAAGCTTTGCGGAGTCGTAAGTGATTTTTGAGATATACCATATCACCTACTTTATACTTTGCTGGTTTGGTATGCTTATCATAGTAAGCTTTGGAAGTTATTTTTGATTTTAATATATTTTCTACAGCTTTCTCCCTGGAAATCCGTAGACGTTGTTGTAAGATCCTAACGTAATTATTGTAGGTAGATTCTAATGCGGAATCATAAATAGATGAGGGGATAAGTGCTTTATGACCGAATACTAGCTCATAAGGGGTAAAATTTGTAGTGCTATGAACCGTCGTATTATAAGTTAACATAGCTGTATAAACATATCTAGGCCAATTAGTTTGATTTTCGTCAATAAAAGATTTAAGATATTCTTTTAAAGTTGAATGACTTCTTTCAAGGGCTCCCTGTGTTTGGGGATGATAAGGGGTAGACCAGAGCTGTTTAATTTTTAAAAAACTACAAGTTTGCTTGAATAGTTCGGCCGTGAAGTTCGTGCCTTGGTCAGTTAAAATTGTTTTTGGAATACCGAATTGGGCAATAAAATGAATTAGACATTCACAGGTTTCTTCTGCGGTTGCATTAGGAATAGGATAAGCAGCTGAGTATTTAGTCAAATCATCTTGCAATGTTAAAATAAATTTTAATTTTGCATTACCAACTTCAGGGAGAGGGCCGACGATATCTAATGCAACGCGTTCAAACGGTTGCGTTGACGTTGAAGTGATCTGCATCGGTGCACGGTTAATTTGACGTAGCGCTTTATTAGATTGGCAGGCTACACATTTACGGACATAATTTTCAATATCACTACGCATATTACGCCAGTAATATTTTTCTTGGATTCTTTTCAACATTCTATTAGAGCCTAAGTGTCCCGAAATAGGGAGATCATGATTTTCACGCATGATTTTAGCGATTTCGCTCATACTCGGATACATTATAATATTTTTATAAATATTAATGGTCATACTTGTGTTATGAAATAGGTACATGATTATATTATATATCTTTATGAGACTGTGGCTGTCAAATGGATTTCTAAAGTCCGTGATACTAAACTCGTTTATATTTTTTGATAAGAAATAATTCTTTAGATTTTTCAGGCTCTTAAAAATATCTTCATAGGTGGTAGTGTCATAATAATATACTTTAATGAATAGAAAATAATAGGTAATATTCTCTTTTTCAGATATTAGGAATGAATATAGAGTTCTTTCTAACGCAAGGAATTCTTTACTTTCGGTCATGTTACCGATAATTTCAGGTACATAACGACTTGACTCGTCTAAGTCAATTGAGGTAGGTATAACAATATGTTTTGATTTTGTTTTTAGGAGGTTCTCGTTATATTCGAGAATTTTAGTATTTAACGTTACTAATCTGTTATTTATAGTTTTCAGGCATTTAGAATAAGTATCGTCATCATCAGTGACTTCACTAGATTGTGGAGTAGGTATATTAAAATCATCAGGGAGTTCCAGATTTTCAGGAAGGACAAAGTCATCAGGTAAGTCTAAACTTTCAGGACTTGATTGTGGCAAGGACTGCGAAGGAGGAACTTCGTCTGGAAGTATTCTTTCAGGGTTAGCGGATACATTTTCTTGACTAGGCATTGGATTGTTATTAGATAGTGTATTATTTGATCGAGTCTCCTCTACGTCCTGTAAAGGATTAATTGGATATCGTGAAAGAGCATCCGCGTTAGTGTTTGTTTTACCTTTTCTATATTGTATTTCATAATTATACTCTTCTAATTTAAGGCGCCAACGTATTAGTCGGGATCCAGGATCTTTGCAGTTAAAAAGCCAATTTAAGGGTTTGTGGTCTGTCAATATTTTAAATTGACGGCCAAAAAGGTAAGGACGAAATGTTTTTGTTCCAAACACAATAGCAAGACATTCTTTTTCAGTGACGCTATAATTACATTCCGCTTTATTAAGTGTCCTTGACGCGAAGGCAATTGGTTGATCCTTACCAACTATACCTTGGGATAATATAGCTGAAATGGCATAGTTGGACGCGTCGCAAGTTAGAATAAAAAGTTTAGTAAAATCAGGGTAAATAAGGACTGGTGCAGTTACCAATTTTTGTTTCAATTGTTCAAATGATAACTGTTGATTATTGGTCCAGTTAAAAGGAATATCCTTTTTTAGAAGGATAGTAAGGGACTTAGCGTATTTTGAGAAATCTGGTATAAATCTTCGATAATATGACGCTAAACCTAAGAACGATTTAATATCTTTAGCGCATTTTGGTACAGGAAAATTAACAACAGCTTTAATTTTATCAGGGTTGGGTCTAACGCCTTCACCGCTTATTACATGACCTAAGTAGGCAACTTCTTTTCGCAGGAACTCACATTTATCCGGCTGAAGTTTAAGGCGGAATTTTCTCAAGTTTTCAAAGATTAGAATAAGTTTTTCGATATGTGAAGGTAAATCATATGAGTATATAACGATGTCATCTAAGTAGACGAAGCAATGTACACCTTGTAGTCCAGACAGGACAGTGTTCATTGTTCTCTGAAATGTAGCGGGTGCATTTTTTAAACCAAACGGCATCCGTTTGAATTCAAAGTGGCCTTGGGGTACGCTGAACGCGGTTTTTGGGGCATCTTCCGGAGACATTTGGATTTGATGGAAACCGGAAGCTAGGTCTAAAGTTGTAAAGTATTTACTTTGACCTAATTGATCTAGGATTTCGTTGATTTGAGGAATCGGGTAATTTTCGCCAATAGTAATATCGTTAAGTTTTCTATAATCTATCACTATTCTCCACCTCTTTTGCCCAGTGGAGTCATCTTTTTTAGGCACTATCCAAATAGGAGATGACCAGGGGGATTTAGATGGTTTAATTATTTGTTGGTCTAACATTTTAGTTATTTGGGACTTAACCTCTTCTTTATGTATTTCTGGAAACCGGTACGACTTTACATTGATTGGCTGTGAGGAGTTAGTTTTTATCTCGTGTTGGATTACATCTGTACAGGTTAATTGATCTCCTGGTAGATGAAATATATCAGAGTACTGATGACATATTTCACTAAGCTGGTTTAATTCTTCCTGATTTAGGTGAGAAGTTCGCAGGAGTCCGGATAGTTGTTGGGACCTTTCAAGGCTATTAACTAGTCTATTATGTTGAATTATATTGCCTTGTGTGGGGTCAAGTGGACTTAAGGTAAGCATAAGATTTGCATTTAAGTGGACTGGTTTTTCAGATATATTGACAACTGTCAAATTAATTCTATTATTGTCTTTTACTTTAACGAGGCAATTTGAAATAAGAAGGCAATCGGAAATATGTTGGTCTAGTATTATTCCTTCCTTTAATTCAGGGTTTTTCACTGAACACTCTATTATAGTTTCAGTACGGGGTTCAAGGAGATAGGATGGTTCATCAAAGGATAATTTAATGTTTTGGTTGTTTATTTCTAAGGACCCTGTCTCATAATTAATGCGACACTTATGTTGTATGAATAGGTCACTACCTATTACACCATCATAAGGTAGGCTGCTCATATCTTCAAATACTTGGAAAGGATGGACTATATTTAGTTTTTCATTGAACTCTAGTAGTAATTTAAGGCTCCCTATACTTTTCAGGGTTCTGTTTTGAGAATCTATGCCTTTTATCGCAACGACACTGTCTTCTAGTTGTAGAGTACTTGTTATACTTTTCTTTTTCAGTACGCAGAGTGTCGCTCCAGAATCTATAAGGAATGTAAGAGGATTTTTATTCACAAAGGTTTGTAGTTTAATAAAGGGTAAGTATCTTTTCCGTGTGAGGATTTCATATATTTTGAATTCTTTTTCAGGTTTACAACTGGATTGTAGGTTCAGACCTTCCATGTGGGGCTGGTTACCCTGCGGCGTGGTCCTACTATAGGGAAGACCGTGAGTTTGGGGCTGGTTACCCTGTCCGTTGGTCTTATTAAGACCTTCCTTATGGGGCTGGTTACCCTGCGGCGTGGTCTTATTGTAGGGAAGACCGTGAGTTCGGGGCTGGTTACCCTGTCCGTTGGTCTTATTAAGACCTTCCTTATGGGGCTGGTTACCCTGCGGCGTGGTCTTATTGCTAGAGGGATTAAGACCTTCCTTGTGGGGCTGGTTACCCTGCGGCGTGGTCTTATTTCGGGAAAGACCGTGAGTTTGGGGCTGTTTACCCTGTCCGTTGGTCTTAGTTATAATAGGGGTAGTATCGACTTGATTTAAAGGGGTTTGCCCCGTGCGATACTTAAACGGGACATTTTTTAGTTTAAATTGGGATAGTTGTTGGACTCGTCTACTTCATCCTTACTCTCCTCGTCGCCATGATCAGTGAAGTTTACACGAGCAGACGAAGGTTTAAATGGAGTGAATGGTTGAGGACCATTCGAAAATCTTTTATTGTTAAATTCTCGTAGTCTGCAGTTTTCAAGAATGTGTCCCGTCTTTTTACAATATCTACAGAAAAGAGAGTCGGAAGAAGCATTGGGTTGGTTATTCTGACCTTTAATAAAAACCTTTGCTGATTGAGATGCGCTGTTTGTCTCACTTCTTTTATTAAAGGATTCGGCAGGTTTTTGTCGGTTGAAATTACGATAGGAGAACTGTTGTATTTTTTCTTCTGATATCGCAGAATTAATTGCGTCATTTAAGGTCTTATAGTCCCTACATCTCACAATGTTGGCGATTCTGGGGATCAATCCTAGTACAAACGTATGGAGGGCAAGGTCCTCCATCGCGGCTAATCTGCCTAGGAGTTCGGTCTTTTTAGTATTAGAAACGGTTACTTCTGTAAGAAGTTTTTGTAAACAGGTCTCAACTCTTAATGAAAATTGGCTTACGGGCTCCTGATTTCCTTGCCTACAGTCTTGCAAGTCAGTTAATAGGTGAGCGTAGTGCTTGCGTTCACCAAACTGATTTTTTAGAAACTCTTTAAGCGATGGCCATGTCTCGAAATCTTTAATAGAGCACGCGGTCTCTGCCTTGCCTTCTAACTGGCTAAGTATATATTTGAATACGACGTCCTCTTGTTGAGAAGACGCCAAGGATATTGCGCTATCGCAATTCCTTAAGAAAGCTGTTAATTTGTCTCTATCACCGTTGTACGGCTTAATAAATTTTAGGACAACGTTTAAGGAAATTTCCTCGTCACCTTTTACTTCCTTCATTTCTTTTTTAGAGTCGGCCTTCGACATGTGTGCTATTTAAATTAACAGAGAATGCAAAAATTATACGCCTCTGCTTAACCCTTCGGGAAGTATCGGCGTGATGTTATGTCTAGTATAGATAAAGATAATTTAATTCTGAGAGTTACGTGGGCTGCGGATGTGTAAGTTATGCGCAACAGATAAGGACGACTGGAATTGAATCGAAGCGTATGCCTCTTTACAAGTTACTTTGGATGATTAAAATTAATCTTATGATAGCTTATTTAACCACACGAAATTATAACGCGAAATACGGACACTTAAGCACTTAACGCACAACACACACAAATTTCACAGGATAGAGTAATCTGGACTTACAGGAACAGCTCGCAGGACTTCTTCATTCTGGATCAACTGGACTACGTCTACCTTAGACGTATGGATGAGGAACCGACGGTTGCCGTCAGATCGGCGCTGGATACAGTAGATTGGGTGCAGCAAATGCTACCCAACTGCTCAGTACCACTTACTGCGCAGTGGAACTGGGGCGGCAATGTGCAGCTCTGGACCAGGTCGAGTGGAGTCGACCTTCGATGGAATGAGTTCGGGTTGGGGTGCTTATTAGGCGACACAGTATCACTGCATTCCTTGGATCACACACGATTTAAGTTTCCGGCGACGTTATACCGACGTTTTATAAGGACACTGGGGATGTCTCATCCCACCGCTGCCACCAAATGTTAAAACGGAAACTCCCGGAATCTTTTTAAAAAAAGATTTATTTTGATATCTAGAATATAGGATAATAATTGGGGAAAATTCGGTACACGTCCCAACTCTTTGGATGCCAAACCCGGACTGGCTAGCAGCTAGTTAGAAAAACAAAGTTCTACATGGCGTGATGCTGACTAGGCATCAGTGTCAGCATTTATCTATACAGACTAGGGATTTAACAGTACCCAAAGGGTAAAAACGGAACCCATTACTAAGACTCCGCGGTCCGTCTGATAGCTAGACAGTTGAAATTTTCACAGATGATGTATTTCTGTTGCCGCTATAACAACAAATACTAAAAACAGAATAGAGTAAATATTTAAGTGGGGCTCCCATACAACAAAGGTGATTTTTTTGCCATTTTTGCGATAATAGTACGGAACCCTTCCTGCGCGAGTCCGACTCGCACTTGGCCGGTTTTTTTTAGAGCCCTAGACAAGTGAGAAAAACGAGGGAGAGAGGCCTTGAAGGCTCCAGTTATGTGACATTCGATTCAGCGATGGCGATGGTAGATGCCAAAATGTAAGGGATTAGTCACGTGACATTTCGATAGCTTGACATTCCTATTTATACATTTTAACATTTTTCCAATCGCTATCACTACGCTTTGATGATATTAAACAGATTTTTCATTGTTTCAATGTGAAAAGTAAGAAAGCGTTAAAAAAAATTGATCTAAAATATTTATTTATGGTGCTTTTAATATTTTTTTGTTCTTGCAAGGCCATCCTAGATAATTTCCCTATCAGAAAAACCACTCATGATAGTGATTCAAAAACCAAATTATTCTAAGCCCATTTCTTAGCATATCCTTTGGATTTAGTTACACTACCCTAACTGGTCCATGCAACATACTAAAAATGCAGAAGTACATCAAGATTTGCGATTTTAATGTCAATTTCAACTGAGCTAATTGAAATTGTTGATTGTATGAGAAAACCGTAGCGAAAACTTACTAAATCTATGGAGAAAACATAGAACTTATTTTCACCAGAAAAGTAAACATCTAACTTATTAAATTGTCTATTGCCATTAAAATTTCTACACTGACAACATTCACGTAATTCCTTGTCTATACTCGGGCTGGACCTTTTGACATTGACATTTCAGAATAGTTCAATTTCGTAAAATTCGCTGCGTGATAACTAAATCACGTTTTAGTTTTAGATTAGTTAAAATAGTGTGAGAAATAGCAAAATGTCCCTGTTCGGCGATATACTGTCTATAAATAAGAATGAGGAGAAGACTCAACAGGCGGGTGCGAGTCTATCCCCATATTTGAACTTCGATCCCCACATCATACCGAAAATGCAGCCAGAATTCTTGTATCCCGACGACAGTCACATGGCATCTACTGCTCGGAGGTCTAACGTAGCGCTACCCATCATTGGAATGTCATTCATGACCGGATCAGGTAATGGGATGATGAAATTATAACTATAACCTCAAAATTCTAAGTAATTTTTACATAACACTGCGTAAGGCCGAATAGGTAAAGAATAAGTATTTATTATACAAATCACGATTTCAACTAAATCAAAGGGTCAAAGTGGTGTTAAAATCCAAATAAGTCAGTCTTAATTAGCAGATGTCTCCAATTAGTCACTAATTATGTCTGTTTATATACATTATGGGCAACTAACCAAGTTAGATTGCAGTATCAACTGTGTACATATACTGACAAACACAATTGAGTTCTCATCTAATTTATAAATTAACAAAGAAACTTGTGAGACCACAAAAACAGTGCAATTATTAATAAAACAAAAACACTGATGATTTCCTGAGCTTATTAAAATGGATTAAGCCACATGTTCTTCAGAGCATGAAGTCTAATCTGAATATCTAATAAGAAGTTTTGTTGCTTCAGATCTAATAAGTAGTTAAGGATTTATGTTGAATTTATTCAGTCATAAACTGTACTGTGCTGAACATAAAGACTCTTGGCCCTATGCAAAACATGCTTGGACATGGAGTTGCAGACCCCAAACAGTGCTGTCAGTCTTTTTATATTGATGAAAACCACAACAATAATAATATTGTAGTTATGGCCAAGAGCCTCAACAACCATCTGTCGAGGCTGTCATTGTGTGGTTGGATTAAAGGCCTGATACAGAAGGCAGTACAGGAGTACTGCCTTCTGTATCAGGTAGGCTACAGCCTTATTGAGGACAATAAGGCTACACTGTCTTGTTCTAGAAAAAGTTGAAGTCATATCAAATTGAGAAGTATTGTGATAAATCTTCTTAATTTATAATAATAGGCACTGTCAAAAACATGCCAGTACCACGAAGACAAAATTATTATAGCTAGCTAGACAGGGATTGTCTTAAAACCAATAACTGGATATCCCCAAGTGTCGCAACACCTGAATTAAGTGTGACACCATTGTGTCTGCTAATTATAACAGCTGAGTGTAGCTACCAAACATACCGTTTAAAGCATTTTCTGACACAACACCAGCTATTTGAATAGCTGGAGATGTTAAAAGCATCTGTAATCTGAAGAGCTGACAAACTGATATTAGTACTGACACACATCTTATTTGCAGTAAATGTGGAACACGCGAAGGAGGGAGTGCAGTGGTGGCTTAGTGGTAGCGTCCACAACTTATAAGTTGTGGGTTCAAACCCAGGCAGGCACTTTGTGTAAATTATTTCACCACCACTGCTTTCAAAACTGTGAAGGAAATCATTGTGAGGAAACCAGCATGTCCTAGAAACAAAAATTCGAATACATGTGACATCCACCAACCCGCATTGGGCCTGCTTGGTGGATTACGGCACAATCTCTCACACAGAGAGGAGACCTGTTTCCCAGCAGTGGGAACATTAAAAAGGCTGATGATGGTGACAGCAACCCCTTCTTCAAACAAAATTTTCATCTTCTACTATATAATATTATAAAGAGGAAAGATTTTTTTGTTTGCTTGTTTGTACCAAATAGGCTCCGAAACTACTGGACCGATTAGAATTTTTTTTTTACCAATAGAAAGCTACATTATATTAAAAAAAATAGCCTATGTTACTCAGGGTAACATAGGCTATTTTTTTTATCCCGAAAATGTGTCCTGTTGGGTGGTCCACGGGAGTGAAGCTGCGGGCAACAGCTAGTTTATAAATATAACTAAATAATATGATTTTTCAGTGGAACACCACAAAAATAATCTCACATGAAGACTGCACCTGATTATGGCTAGAATGCCGATTGCAGATAAAAGGAGAACAAAAAAAAATGCCTGGTTGCAAACCAAAAGTAAAAAAAAAAGCCTGGAAACATAGGGGAGGTCTTTGCCCAGTTGTGGAACATACTAGGCTAAAAACAAAATCCTTGCATCTTAATTTCAACACTGTATATCAAAAGCTTTATTCTAAAACCTACTTTTATGTCTATTCCAGGGTTGGGTGGTGTGACAGGTTTATACAAAGGATTAAGGGCTACGACACTAGCAGGACAAACGGGCAAGGTGCGACGAACGCAAGTTATCAACTACATTATGAAACAAGGTCAGTTTGTGTCAATAATAATATTCAAATGATTTTAAATGCATAAAATTTAAAAACTTTGTTAAGACATGTTTATTTATTATGTTGTGGCCAGGCATTTCATATGGCCAATCGTTTCATGAAATGGTTAAGAGGAAATATGGGCAGAGAGAGCCAACTGAATTTCCTTAGTAAAAAGTCATAATTCGAAGTTTGGCTCTCGTATCTTTCCTCCTCCAATATTGGACCAATTTATAAGATATTCCATAAACTGGTAAAGTAAGATATATACTATGTCCCTATGTTTAAGCGGCACTTTTGTAAGTCAAACAAAGTAATAAAAGTTAATTCTACCGTGCGCGTTTAAATTGTTTGTCCCATTAGCCTTACCAAGATCTTCAGGATTAACTTTTAGTTCAATTTACCATTAAAGCGTGTTTTTTTAGTTTTTAGAACTACAATTTATTTTCGAGTGACTTTCGTAGAATTGAAGTAGTTTTGATTCGCAACAACTTCACTTTTATCTTCAATTGGCGCATTATTATTTGGTAGCTTAAAAAAGCTACCAAATAATAATGCGTAAAATATTCTGATAAAAAAGCCACCGTGCCTGATGCACCACAAAAACAACACGATATCAGCGCCTCTAACGGTAGATAATGTAACTATTTTACAATATGATCACTAATGTTTGACGACATCATGAAGTAGCAGTGCGCTTATTAGCTGTTCATATCGTCAAACGCTCATTATTTATTGATCTGACCAAACTATATCATGATGTGGGCAGTGGATATTTTCCGTATCATAAAATACAACCATTTCATGAAGTGGTCGGCCACATCATAAAATGATCAATTCTAAAATCTGGCCACGACATATACATCAAATCGTACCGAGATGTCAGTAGTGAATATGAATTTTATAAGGCCCAAACTACAAAAGTAAATATAAGTACAAAAATGTCTAAGAATATTTTAGTACTTATATTTTACTTCATGCTATTTATATATAATATACCATTTTTACAGTTTTAGGATGACTGACTCATCTTAAAACTGTAAAACCACCTGCATAAAAAAACAGAGTGCATTAAATCGAAATAAGCAGATGCGGGGCTGGTTCTGCTTAGAAAGTAAGCTTAAACTGTAATCAGCTTCTGAACTCTAATCCCCACATATTGAATTGAACACCCTGACTAAAACCTATCTAATTTTTTTCCAGGAACAAACACAGGCTGCACCCTCGGCATTATCGCATCATTCTACTCGTGCATCGCTCTCGGCGTCACATGGATACGCGACAAGGAAGACACCGCCAACACTTTCATCGCTGCCACCACTACCGGCCTGATCTACAAAAGCACCTCTGGAGTCCGCTCCATGGCCTTAGGAGCCGCAGTAGGCCTCACCCTCGCAGGAGTCTACACGCTTATAACCGACAACGACAATATTTGGAGCAAAGCAAGATACAACAGATTGTGATTCAACCCGCCTATAGTTATGTAAATACTTTATAGACTGTTATGTTTAGTCTTTTGTTATCGACAACGCCAAAGGATCTGCCGGGACGCAGGGACTTATTTGTGCCATGTCCCCCGTACCTGTTTAGATTTATGTATAGTGCTTTTTGGTATCCATAAACTGTGTGTTGTGTAGCTCTTGCCTTAGACGCAAAAGTGTACTTAGTAAATATTTTTTCTATTATCAATTATTTATTTTGAGCTTTTTGAGTATTTTTCTATAACTCATTATACAATGTTAGCGTCGAGACTACTAAAGGAGAGGCCCTTTAGTAGTCTCAACGCTAACATTCTACGCCAAAAACTAAAGTGGGTATTTCGTAAACAATGTGGAAGGCAAAAGAAATGCACAAATGCTTATTTCTCATCACACTTCAGATTCTGTCTATGAACGTATACTATTTCCAGCTTTCAGACGACTGCAAATCCAGCAGAACAATGGACATTCTCGGAAGTTTTTCTTCATAATTATTTCCTACAAATATTTCACTATGCAACCTTGCATAATTATGTTGTAGTTTTTAGGGTTCTTTATTAAATTTATATTAAACATAGTTTATGGATACCTTACCCCCTGTATTACGTACATATTCCCGCCTTGTCGTATCAGGACCGCACAAATATGCATAAGCGTTAATAAATGAGTTATTTGAAAAATAATATTTATTTATTTCATTTACGTTGTTTTACATAGTGCAGTTTGTACAATGTTGTATTTATATGTGGCGATTTCGATGGGAGATGGGTTATTGGGATGGGATGGGATTCACTAGTGGAGTAATAGATACATGATGATACATAATGTATTAGGATAGGTATGTCAATATCCTAACACTTTTAGTCCAGTCGAGCCAATGGAAGTCTATAAAACGTGCTTATTAAGACCGCGTTTCTACCTGCAACCAGCTCGAATACAAGTTGCGTTACATTGCGGACTACCGAGGTATAATGTTGTCGATCGCCCGATCATGCCCCGCAATGTAAATAAACTTACATGCTAGGTGGTAGCAGATAGAAACGGTCTTATTCAAATAAATAACAGGTTTTGCTATTCAAATAAATAACAGGTTTTGCTAATTAGTAGCAGAGTTTGTGACAGCAAAGTACCTTCAGTATTCCAGTCAAGCTGGTTTACCTTGCATATGGATCTGACCCGCATGAATGGCCTCATCAAAATTCAACATTTCGTGGAGGTGGGTTTTTTATGTTATAGGATTGCAAGCGATCCGACGGTAATTGCTCAATGCCGCTTATCTTCAATACTACTGGCATTGCAGTTACACTGCCATACCAGAAATAAAGCTGATACGAGGGGTCCAAAAGTTCGCGGGATGTTTCCCTTAAAATATATCTACGCAAACTTTTGGACCTCCCTAAGTATGTCTCATGTGCTTGTAATTATATGTAAAACCAGGAAGAGAAAACCTATCATACTTATAAATTCACACAAGCTGACCAACTTCACACAAGCTGACCAGATCCACACAGTAAGCAATCCCCGCTTGAAAGGGCCCTAATAACTTAACGTCAATTAAAACAAATGGATCAAACCGGCCCAGTTTAAACCAGTCTCGAACGTCACGAGTAAACTGACGTCGTGTTGGCTCGACCCGACCTTGACATAATAAACTCCTCGGGGTGTGTACATATTGGCGAACGCGGAAACCTTGCAAGAATACTCTCATCTAGTATGGCTAGGAAAAGCCGGCAGAATTTCGCGTGCTTAATTCAGTTGATCGTAAGAATAAGGATCCCAAGGAGCAACACGTTTGCAATTGTAAAGTGAAATTCTGCCGCATTTTTTCGCTATTTTCTCCTCAACCAGGAAACGCGAAACTACGAGTCCAGCGTGTTCACAATACATCCACACCCGTTCATAAGGTTACGCCTTCAAACAATTTTATTGAGCAAACAGGCCCTTCATGGATAACACCATAAAACTAGCTATTTATAAAAATAAAATTACAATGCCATCATTATCATCCAATATTTGAAAATAATACAATTTGGCACCCAATTATTTACAAATATACGCATAAAGTAAACTTGCGGTTGATCCATTATCGCAGTTAACTAGCGTTGTTAAATAATACGAACTTCGAATGCCGGGCGGTTGGTGTTTAAGTCTGAAATGCATTTTTAACCTTGACTCATGTGCATGAGGTTTCATACCGTACTGGTTTTTTTTAATAACACCCGGAATTGCAAGTTCGTCTTGTTTACTTTAAGTGAAGCGTGCGTCACACAGTAGGCGGGACCGCGGGGGCGAAATGATTGTGATGTCCCACTTTTTAACCATGCCAGGAAGGGACAAAAGGAAACCCCGGTATTTTTTTCCCGCCTACAGTAAAATATCTAGCTGCCATTTTGTCCAGCACACGCTTAACTTTTCTAAAATGGAAGCGTTTCACGCAACTTTTAAGCTAATTTCTTCTAATCAAAGTAATAGATGATCGATTGATAGTTTTGATTTGAATTGAAGTCAAGACTATTTTCGATTACGAATTTGATCTCGAATTCTCGCCTACCCTCAATCGATTCAAAATTATAAACAATCAATTATCTTACCTATTGCACATAACATATTAGTAAATTACTTTCTAGTAGGTACATTAACAAGCGCGGTCCGTTTAATATCATATTACATTAATTGTAGTCCTGATAAAATATCTTAGAAAAAATCCTTTAAGCGATAACAATGTAATTTATCTTAATATTCTTTACTTAACTATGTTCAACAATACAACCGTTCCTTACATACCGGTTTTAAAATAAAGTACAATTGGATGGACTTTCAAGTGATAGATGAGTTACATAAGAATAGGCTGTTACGATTGTCAGTGGCTGACGCCATAATTTAATCATCTATTGAAATTCTGCACAAGTTTACTAGACTCGTTCCGTATTAAATACTGGCACACAGTTGCATCTGGTTATACTGAAATGGGATCCCAAAATTGTTGAAAAAAGCTAAACTGATTGATTTTTAGTTTGCACCTGCATCGTAACCTATGAATCTAATCCGTCGTTTTTTTGCAATTGAATCGTTCGATATCTCGGAAACGTTACCATAAAATGGAATTTGCAATCGTATTTATACATTGGTTTGGTTGTATCTATCTTTACACATTTTATTGACACGGCCTTGTGATACCATGGCCCTACAGATAATTCAGAATGATAATGAAACCAACCGCTGTGTGATTTCAAGGAGAAACGACAACCACCCCTCTTCCCGAGACTTCCGATAGCGTCTTATAAAGTCAAGATGTGATGCCAAGAGAATATGGCAGTTTTTTCTGCTGTGTAACTGGTTTTGGGAAAATACTCGTAAGATAAGTGATCAAACTACTAGCGATTATTTTGGCGAAAGTCACTGTATCGATTCGGTAGACTTATGAAAGATTATACCCTGATAATAATGATTAGTTACTGACAATCGTAACGCACTATTCGCGATATATAAATACACATATACGACAGATACATACACAGTACAGAGATTCTAACATACATTCTACTAAAATAGTATACGAAAATATACATCAATGCGAGTAACCCCTGAATATTCAAACGGTACACAATTTTAGAATGTTTTTTTGTCTGAGTTGAGAATTTGAAGTTGTCAAAGTCCAACGCTAGTTTGAAGACTTCTCGTGTTAGTCTCAACTTTGAATTTTCAATTCAGAAAGCGGGGTGTTAACTGTGTTTTTAAATTGAGTAGCGTTTGAATAACGGGCCGTAAGTAACACATACTTATGTAACTAAACTTAGCACGAACGAGGACAATTACTTATTATTTATACTGAATTTGGACTGTTTTCTGTGTTCATAGAGGCTCAAGTTTTATCGTGAAATCGCCGTAAGTGTAGAAGACATTGTTTTAAGTTCAGCACTTGTGATTGGAAACACAGCAACTTCAGTTAAAAAGTGACTTGTGTTTTTTCAATAACAACGAAATAGTTAGGATTTCTGATTATTTAAGCGTCCTTCCCCGTCAAAACAGCAGGAGGTTATTCCGCGATGGAGAATAAGGATAAACTGACAAATTACTCTATTACACTCCGATTTAACCACAGAACTTGACAGAACTTAACTGAGAATATTTTTGGCCATTTCAATATAATAAGTTCAGTACCTAAATATAACGCATTTATTGTTTTTTCCACAAGATCTGATTGGTAAAGTGGCTGGTTAGCGGTAATCTAAATTAATCGGTTAATTTAGATTACCCCTAACCAGAGCCACTTCACAGGCGTCGATAACGTCAGAATAGTTATTCTCATTGTTTGAGTGTAGAGTATTCTCATTCAAACATAATGACACACTGAAATATTTCTCACCGCGATTGAAATGGCTTATTTTCAAACGTTAACTAAGCTATTTGATTCATATTACTGACTCAGCGCGGTTTATTGTGATATGTGACGACTCTGAGAATGGTAGGTAGCCGTACCAGGGCCGTATTGGGTTTAGTATTTTAAATTATACGAGGTAATTTTATGCATAGACTTAGTATAAAATTAAAGCCATTGACAGATGGAATAGAATAAGTTTCTTTACAAGATCCAGTGTCAAGATTGTCGGTTATGTTTGAAATGATAAGTAGCGCGAACTTAATATGCTAGTACAAACAAAAACTGTCCGCATTTTTATTTTATGTGACCTCGGTTTACGACAAATTGCAGACTTACAAATGTCTCGCAAGCTAATTGGATTACAATGTTTTAAGATACGATAATTACCTAACAAACGCCTTCCGACTTTTGCTCAGGTTACTCAAAAGATTAGGTATTAATTTTATAACTACCTACATTATTTACAACACATATTTATAATCGACGTAGTTTCATAATAATATCATGCTTTTATCAGTGAACAAACACAAATGAACCAGGCGTTCTCGGCAAGATTTTCAACACTTTATAAACTGACTTATTATGCAAAATTATGGCCGTTTTTGTACATCGAATATTTTGGTCTCGGTGATAGAAAAACATAACATTAAAAGTCAATATTGTTTGCCTAAGTAAACAAAGACATAGTTGAAAGTATCTTGAATTTATTTGACGTCGTTATGTGTGTCATTATCGTTACTGAACTAAAATAACATATGATATTACAGGAAAATGCTCTGTAGCAGCATTGAAAACGTCTTTAATGGCCGTAAAAGGATAAACAAACAAGGAGAATCGGTAATTATATCGACAATCGACGAATTAAGGTTGAATGCCACCACCAATTTGCATTGTATCATCTTTTTGCTGTATAACAACCCGAAATTAACAAAAAGTCAGTCATTCCTAACATGATACTTTGTCAATACTATAGTTACTACTTAATTAATATCAGAGTAGGTATATTGATGGAGCAAAGGTTCCCAAAACAATTCATAAGTCGCATGTATTCAAATGTTCAAACAAGCTTTCAACATGTCTTTCACCAGACTATTGTTCAAAAAGGTTATCAGGCCTATTAAGAGGTATTTATTTATGCAAACAACTAATTAAGATCGTTATTCAACTACCTAATAATGTAATTACTGGCCAGAGATGTCAAAATCAAAGAGCGTAAAATTTTAAATGCGAATTCCGTGCCTTATTATTATTGTTTTTTACACCACATTAGTAACGCAAATTGTAAGTAATAAAAAAATATCGCAATGAAACAGTTAATAGTAACAATTCGTTTGCGTAAGCGACCCCTAAATACGGTACTATTGCACATAGATATAAAATCTAAATATTTCACATGCACACAATAGGGTGACCATGTCTTAACTTCCTGTATTGTGTCTTGCAGTCGTCGCTGCATCCTCTCAGGCTTGAGGCGCAGCAGTGCTTCTGTCACGTGGCGGCATTGAGAATAGACTTCATATCTTCTGGCAGGACACAGTTGAGGTCCTCCAAACGCCGCGCGAGAAGTGTCCTCGTATTATCCGCCACTGGGGGATTACTCTTCAATACTTCTCTTAGCTTCAAGACCATATCAACTATTTCAACCTCTTTCTTACCAACTGACCACTTCTTCAAGTCACTCTCAGCCAAAGCTTCAAGCTGCAAGGCATGCAATTTATTTGTCAAGTTGTTGTGCCTTTCATGGAACCATGCACTAAAGTTGGGTGTCCTGAAGTAGTTCCTGTAAAGTCCAATCCAATCTCCTTTGATACCAGTAGTCAATTGTGGACCTGACTGTTGTAGAGTTGCAAAGAAATCTTCAGGGTTGAACGGATTTGGTATTGGTGGTGCTCTGAATGGAGAAATGTTCTTCTGCAAGGGCATGAGTGATGCCATGTACCTTTCCAAAGGTATCATAAAACTTTGTGTCAGTTCAAGCAAGTGTCGCTTCACCATAGCAGTTTGAACTTCAGACGGGCGGTCCGTTCTAATCCCATTATGCAGTTTCTTTATAATTGCTTTATCTTTTTCCAAAAAAGGTTTGTACTGGGTGTACACACCAGGAGCACTGTCCAAAAGCTTGAGGTTACCAACTTTCCTTAGTTTAGTTTTTATTGAAGTAGCATCACCCAACTTAATGGTGTGCGGCCAATGTTGCAATGTTTTCGTAAAGAATGGATTGGTCACACCTAGTATTACACAAGGTGGGTTGAATTGTTTCCTTGTAAACTCTTTAAATTCACTGTCATGTATTGTGAAATATGGTCTATATTCTGCTGAATATGGCAATGGCTGTATCAAGTATGTCAGGGCTTGAACTAATGCGGAACATTCCGTAGGTGAACTTGCCATAACCACTATGGGTTCTGCAGTCAACACTAACTCCCATAATAAATGTAGGTGTGAAATAACACTGGATAACACATCAAATACATTCACATCTTGTATTGATGCTAATATGTGAGGTACATTTGGAGAATGCACTTGTTTTGCGATGTCAGATCGAGTGATCTTTCCAGTCTGTTGGTTTGGAATGTATGATTGAAAAACTGTACCAAGCACAGGTAACAACGCATTCTGGCCGGCGGCGAGTGAAGGCCACCTGTTAATGTCATGACAGGCAGCTTCTAGGCTCCTCTCCCCTTCTTCAAAGTGCTTAGGAGCAATCAATTGGATTACTTTGTAGAATAAGTTTATAAAAGGTAATCTAGTAAGTAAAATTATACTTTTCTGGAAGTATCCTCGCGGCAGGGAAGGGTCCTTGACTTGTCTGAAGTACACGAAGCCCCAGTAGTGCGTGGAGTCGGCGCGCAACGTCGGTACGCTGTCATCGTTGTACACAAGTTGCTGCCGCGTGAGCCCCGCACGCGAACGTAGACGAACATGGAACTGGGTGTCTCCCATACACCCAGAATTGGAGTCAGGGAACGCCAAATAACAAATATTGCACTTCTCTTGGTCAGTTAGCTTGACACCAGGAGGATACACGCTTTCCATAGCCTGCCCGAGCTCCAAGTCGAACGTAACCACACAAATGCAGTGCAACCAGTCGGAAAACCTGCTCCATTTCGCTTGGAACTCAAGTTCTGCCGCGGGCATTTCACTGTCCTCATAGTTTTGCAATCCACAAGCCATGGTATATTCTGATTACCGAAAACACATCACGCCAATCCAATTTGCTAATGTTTATTTATTAAACACGTATTTTACACTACGTTGTCATTGTTTATTACGATGTAACGAGTTAGGATACATTTTTTTGTTAATAAAAACGACAAAAACAACGGAGCGCACAGAAGTCGTCTCGCAACAGCTGTTTGACACAATATGGCTGCGGGCGCCAAAACAAAAGTTTAACTACTTTATCGATAAAACTCAACAAAAATCAAAAGACTCACGTATTATATTTAGCTCATTAACTTACCCGCAATCCATGATTTTTGATTTTCCGGCACTGCACTTGAATTTTTACATAGATTTCACTAAAATCGGTTGAAAAATACGGTTTCTGGCCCAAGCTACTTATTGAATGCGTTCCGTTCTACGCAGAAAAACCGCCTTTTTGAAGGTTCCACATTTCAATCACACAAATAACTTTTACTTCAATAATTGTAATTTTACTGTATGCAAATTATATGTAATAAATTATTTCGTATTTAAATTATATTACAATACATAACATAACTCTTGTGGTTTACAAAGAAACTAGTCTGCACTTATTGCGTTTCAATAATCTTTGGTTGGCCCTCTGTTCTACAGGGAAACTAAAAACGAATCGTTTCACACTTTCACTCATATTCTCATCCTTTATTTCGTAATCCTATTAAATTCTTACAAACCTTGCTATGCATAATGAAAAAAACATTATACTCCTTCTGGGGCAGTTGGGTAGCAAGATAGTAGGTATCACGGAACAGTTCTATTGACTGCACTGTCGTACCCTTGTCTGAGGTTCATTATTTATGATACCTACTTGATTAGTCTAAGGCGTCTGTGTCTGTAAGCACATCGCCTCTCCCTTTGTCGTCGGCCATTTTCTCTTATTTCTTTCTGATTCCGTCGCGTCTACCCATTTAGCAAGTCTATCGTGATCGCCTTTTAGAAAAAAACTTTATACAAAAAATTACTACAGACTTCCAAATAAGAAAACTACAAAGTGAAAAATAACTTTATTTTTGGAAGTTGGTGTCCATATAGCAAAAAATTGGTACCTACCAAAGACACAGACTTCCAAAAATAAATTTATTTTTCACTTTGTAGTTTTCTTATTTGGAAGTCGATAGTAATTTTTTGTAAAAAAAAATTTCACGTTTTAGTTGTACCTACCTAATAGACAAGTATTTAAGTAAGGTACCTATAATGCCAGAATAGATTACCCGAATATCATGAAACTGAACATAACCGTTGAAATGAGAGTGTACTAAGGTGAACTGTACACATCTGCGTACCCCTTTAGAGCGTACTGGCGTGATGTTATGTTATTAAATGGTATAAACAATAAACAGACATGCGATTGCAGCAATTCCGAGACATTTGCCGTTATTTATTGAAAAGTTCAATTGTATACCTCTGCATCAGATCTTTACCAAATTAAAATGGGACCAATTTCGGAACATACTCTTTCTAATAAAAAAAGAATTTTCAAAATCGGTCCACAATTGACGGAGATATCGGTGAACATAAAAAAGAACATGTCGAACATAGAACCTCCTCCTTTTTGGTAAGTCGGTTAATAAAAGAGAAGTGGCCATTCTAGGGCCAGGGAGCGCTTGCTGTTTTTGCAGAATAGCTTTTCTTTAATTATCTGTACCTATTGGGACTCCATTGGCATTTGAAAAGTTAAATAAAAATTATATATATTGGCATTATATTTATTTAGGTATGTAAACGAAATACAGGCTCAATCAGGGCTACATTCAGCCAATATGACTAATCACCCGGTTCTTTCACTTTATTACATATTCACTTAATAAAGAATCACAATTTTATATTTCAACTAAATACATCAAAAGTGGGTTTTATGAATGATCTAAATTAATACGGCTATCAGTACAAATCGGGCATTCTATTCTGAAGTATCTGTGTGTGTCTATGTTCACATATTATCACATAGAGTAGTAAGAAATGGAGTGTGATTTTTCACGATTTGACATCACGAGGCGAGTTTTGTTATTTCATACACATTTGACAAAATAGATCCAGAATACTAATAGAAGTGAGCAAATAGAGTACCAAAGAGATAGGTAGGTACATTTTTTAGGTCTGTGCCTGCAGGAGGACTCTCTCCATTTTACCAGACTGTCCCAGACGGAGGGTAAACTGTTTACCTACAAATTGTTTCTCCATTTACTTACTACTCTGTTAGCATCACATTTAAATACACATATTTGATTAAATATTCATATATTGACATATCATCGACATCTCGTATCTAATGAAGTACAACAAATCTATGAATGCCAAATTTTGTTCAAACGAATTCATCGTGTCATCGCTCGTGACGCGTACGATGTTCTTTTTTTAAATTCATTATGAAAGTATGACGCATGACTTTCGCATCCCTAAAGTTCATGCACATCAAATAAATTGGCGCAAAATTGACATTGGAATGTGATGAACTGATGATAAACGAAATCCTATTGTGTTTCGTACTTTCATAACAAATTACAGGCCTAATAAAAAATGCCTTTATTTCTCTCAAAATTTAAATAATCCAGCCTAAACCAGATATAGTATAGTTGCAAATTACGATTGCACGTCCTTTGACATGCATGAGTTCAAATTGTAATTATGAAGTACACTCGTGCAATACATCAACTATAGTTTGAATACTCGATTGATTGATTTTGCCTGCCTTTAGCAAATTGTAATTTTGAGAGAAACTCAGGTTTGAAAGCTACATAAATTCTATCAAAATATAAATAATAAATTGACAAATTATTACTGATGTACACGCAGGCAGAATTCATATTCAGAACCTGGAAGTTAATACGACACATGTAGCTGTCACCGAATGCGTGTCAGAGACAACACTCTACTAAGCTGAACTTTTTTTTCTAAAATTCCATCTTTACTAATGTGAAATATTTACTACCAGGTTAACTAAAATTCAGGTAAATAAAAAAATTATGCATGTAAACCTTAGCGACGAAAAATGTATGAGATGGGAATGGCTTCTTAGTTGTAAATAGCTATATTATAGAAACTTTACAATTTAGAGAAAACGGTTATCAGATTTTATTTAACATTATAACCTCTATAAATAAAAATAAAAAACGCTGAACACGCACCAATTTTCGAGTAACAAACGTCCCGAAATCTATTTTTGATGATTAATATTTTTATATTATTTTTTGTATTTTATTTTTGTATTTCTATGCTAAAATAAAATATAAAAATAAAATATCTGTAAACTTTTTTTTAGAGCTTTTCAAATATATTTTATTTTATAGTATTATGTCGGCATATAACGAATCCGGGACGTAAGTGAATCGCAAAAAAAAACTACTTAAAATTACTGCGAATTAAGATCGTTACACAAACACAAATCATTATCTGTGCATAAATATTTAAAATGGTGTCAAAAAAGTGCTAAATTATTAATCAACGTGTAAACATTTTTAGTTATACACAATAATATATAAATAAAAATTATTCAATGAAAATAAAAAAATAATAATTGAAATATATTCAGATTTACATAAATAATTGCACAGGTCTAATTTAAAGTTGAGCTTGGTTAGTTATTTCAAGCTGTTTTCAGACGTTTTTGGCTTCATAATATCAAAACGTTAAATTACTAATCCCTATTAATACTTAAAACTTATTGAAATGAACATATAGTTAGTATATTAGATTACATTGTGCACTAACTATGGCCCAACACTAGAGGGCTACTTATTTTAGTTTTTGACGATTTAGCCATAACGCACATTATAATGAACGCAACTTGAAATAACTTCGATCTTTGCACACATGCCCGTATTATTATTGTGTTAAAATATTAACTGTGTTTTGGCATTTTGAAGTTTATTTCGCATTTCATGAAACATATTTTTATTGATATCATATTTGCTTGAGGCTGGATTTAAGTCCAATATAGATTCGGCTAGTCATCCAAGAATGTTTTCAAGGGAATTTCACACTTAGACCAAAACCTTTTGAACTATGCTTTTCAGTGTTCTTGCCTTGGCGGCTACTGCTATAGACGACATTGACAAAACTTTCCATACAAACTATACTTCACAAAGGATAGCTTGATCTCTGCGACATATGTCAAACTGACGTATACGTTATCGTTAGCCTGTCAAGCGCTATTGTTAATGTATTGATACTGACAGCTATCTTAGAGATCAAGCTATCTTTTATGAAGTATAATCATGAATGCCACAAGTTTAAACTCCGACTTCGGCTATGACAGCCGATACTCGCGCTATCTTAATAAACAGTGATTTTTAATTTCTTAGACTAAACTGACAGCTGCCAATGAACCTATTTTTTTTAATTGTTGCTAGCGCGGAGCATAGTGTTGTAGGTAAGACTCAATCAAAGCGATTCATCGAATCGATGTGACATGAATCCTCAATAAAATTTTACTAATTGGTGTAAATGTTTTATGATTATACCGTAATATATTTAAATATAAAAGTATTAATACACATACATTTTATTAAAATAAATAAGAAATCAACAATAAAATAAATACGCTCGATAGAATGAAGTCTGACATAAATGAGTAGATATTAGATAAGGGCCCCTAGTTTCTTAACAAATGTAACCGTAAAACAGTTTCGTTTTCGATCTACTTCGATTTTCGATCACACAGGACACGACACTATTTTAATGTAACGATAAAGTGGCAACCCCCCAAATGTCACTTTAGTCTACGAAATAAAAAATCAGAGTATAGTAAATCTACAGTACTAGTACACCAGTCCTGCCGAGGGATATCGTGTCACCCAGTTACTAGGTTGAAGAGGTCAGATTTATAGTCACTCCATGTGAAATACTTGGTCTATTATTAGCAGTGCCATCTATAGTGCCCGCGGCGTTCCGTCCTCTCTTATGCTTTCCAACAATCAGTTGTGCAGTGTCAGTACCATAATTTACAAATCAAACGACACTTGTAACCTTCACTGAAATCTACTTATATCCACGTTACCATGATTATGTGCATTGACCATTACAACTTCAGAAAAAGTCGAAATCATCAAATATAAAAAAATACAGGACCTTATAGAGTCTCTCCACACCATCGTCTAATTCTGGGACCAATTCTGAAATAACAACACTTTGCTGATTTTCAGTGTTAGTGCCATAAACAAGGTTTATAATTACTTAGCGTTGACAATGGAGATGTATTGGTCACGAGTTCCGGAGGGATTTCGATCACATTCACAAACTATGGATTGGAATCCTCCCGGAAAAATGAAGCGTGGCCGTTCACGTCAAACCTGGTGTTACAACATATTCGCAGAACCGGCGAGCATTGGAATGACTTGGAGTATGGTGAAGCGTGAAGCTCAAGACCGTACGCGATGGAGGATTACAGTGGACGCCTTTTGATCCAACATAAGATTTTAAGTCAGTCATTCATGAGTATCTACTTAGCCATTGACCTATTGGTCCAATATAGAAAGAGACCTCAAGCAAGGCCAATAGCCAGAAAAGAATCAAAAATGAATGATGCAAGAAATCTTTTACCCATACCGGCCTTGAAAGAGATAGTGTGGATAAAACTTTTCTTCAAGCCATAAATCGTCGTAATGACATTTATTTATGGCAATTATACTAACATAAGTACTACACCATTCGTTCCACTTATTCTGAAGTCCCAAGCTTCATAACAGTATTAGGAATTGCACAGAACAGGTGCGTTGTGGCTTGGTCATATTGGCTGCATTTTAAGAATGAAATGAACTGCCAAAGCTTCCTAATGCGTTTAGAAACTATTAGGAAAGACAATATAGAATAAAAAATAAATGATTGAAATTGAAATATAATGGCATATAATACAATGGATTTTTTTTTGTAAAGAAGTAAGGGCGTAAAGTACACCCTAAGATGTTGGTAAAAGGCGCACTTGTGAATGTTTCGCTTTACATTTTCTGTATGCATTTGTCAGCACAACGTTTTCCCACACCGCACCGTTTGTGTACAACTCCTCAGTCATCTGAGCATTATAAATAGGAACAAACTGCTTAAGAAGCCGATCGAGCCACCGCTCACGCTAACTTATCTACAGTGTGACTGTTATCAACTTCACGCAATGTACCCAGCTTTATAGCCATGTAGTGATGCTTAAGACTTACTATTTGAGATCCATTTATTTAATAACTAGCTGTGTCCGCGGCTTCGCTCCAGTCATTTCTGCCAACCCTACCCTACTTACCTGCCTACCAATTTTTTTCTTGGGTCATCATTCTTTCGCGGAGAATCATAACACCGCCATTCAGAAAATGACTTCAAATGCACAACGCCATCTATCGAATATCGAGTTCAACTGTCCGAGTATCTGAATTGCGTGTGTTGTGATAATTTTACTTCTTGAACACTTTAAATGCATCTAACTTTTGATAGAGTGAACCGATTGCGATGAAACAAAAACTAAGTAATACTTTAGGTTACGCACAACTTTTATGTGTATAAGTTATCTACATTGGTTTCGTACATTTTACGTGATGCGTGCACAAATAAACAGACAAAAAATCCAAAAATACTGCAAATGGGTTCTGTTGGTTATCCTTCAACACCCAGCCGGGACCCGATGATCCCGGCTGTTATTTGAAGATCTTTGACAGTCGCCGTTGCTTAACGTGCTTTCCGAGGCACGGAGGAAACTCGGTATGTTGAAATGGTCACCCATCCACGGACCGACCTAGTCAAGCGTTGCTTAACCTTGATGATCGACCCATGCGGCTGTTATTATTTAGCCACGGGCTCCTCCTCCTTTTTCTGTCTGTCTAATGAATATATTTTATCTAACTGCCAGAAATATCTATGCACCCTTAACTATTAAGACTAAAATGTTACTGTAGCTAAGTGGAAAATAAAAAGAACGACTTGAGGTAATAAGTTCCTAATTATGGCATAACTGTTTCTATGGCATCGGAGTACTACAAGGGGGGGAAAAGGGATCACCTGTATTTAGATCATACTTTGAAAGATTTTCTGAAAGTATTAATCAATGTTATTTTGTAGAAAAACATCACTACATGACCTCATCCTTCTTACATACAAAATACATCCGCGGTAAATAAAAAAAAGTCTAAACCAACACATTATTACTGCCATGTCGTGTTGCTAGCAACGTTCGCGTTAGGTTGCGCGAACGCGTTCGGGAAACTCTGTCCTAAATTCAAACTATTAAACTGTTGCGACAATGGCTGTTGTGGCTGATTGAAGAATTGATTACTCTGGAAAGGTTGACTCTGCAACGGTTGCTGTACCGGACCGCCGAATGGTTGTTGGAATTGGTTAGGCATGGGGAATTGGTTGAACTGCATACCGTTTTGTTGCACGGGCTGTTGTACCATGTTGCTAAAACCTTGTTGCTGTTGGAATACGTTGCCGAATGGGTATGCGGGTTGTACCGGTTGAACTGGCTGCACGGGATTGAATTGATTCACTAAATTAGTCGAAGGTGTTTGACTATACAAAGCTAATATACTATCCTTTGTTAACTTTGACTTTTCCTTCTCCGTTGGGGCTGCTTGCTTGAAGAAGTTCTCTTCTTCAGTTTTCAGGTCAGGTTTCAAGTCTTCTGGTTTGGTTTCTGCAGGTTTTTCTGAAGGTGCGGAGAAGAAGCTGGAGAATATGTCGTCGTTAGCCGGTTTGGGGTCCGGTTTGATGCTTGTGTCGAGTCCGAGGAGGTCGGCGGCGCCATTTGAAGTCTTGCTAAGATCCGGTTGTGTGGGTGGGGTAGACCTGCCCAGTTTTGGGCTCACTGACGATTTTGGTTTCGGAATGCTGGGTATGATGTCAGATTTCTGAAAACGTGAATATTTAGTTAAAATTCCTGTCTAGAATGTCTTATAAAAACAATTTGTTGGAAATTGAGAAGACCAACGACAACGGCCCATAGACAGATATAGATAAATACAGAAGTAAAGTGGAACATCATCACTACAAATATTATTAGAACCCAAGGCTTGAACGAAAAACAATAAAAGAAAATGGTTTGTAATTGTTTCTTGTAAACTCTTATCAGAAACGTGTATTGATTGTAAACACTATGTAGGCATGATTAACACTATTAATCGTGCCTACTACAGTGTTACTGCCTTGGTACAATTTTGAATAACTATTGCCTATTTAAATTTCTTAGAAAGATTTAAAATATGGAACCAATATTAAATGAACTAGTCCAAAATTCACCATTCGCCATTGAACCTTTAATTAAAGGTGGAGGTTTTTATAGGTATAAATAAAAATTTAACGGTCGCAGAGATGCTGCAAAAGAGGCCTAATAAAACTTTATCGTTTTCCTTCCTGGGGTTAGTACATATTGCCGTTAATATACAAATTGTAATATCAATAAATCACCCCTAGAAACGACGAATCTGTTTAGCACTGCTGTTCGAAGCTTTGGAAGCTTTGGAAGCGTACGTAGGCTCAATTTACATTGTCGCGGAATGGAATCCGCCTAACGCTGTTAATTTTCACACTCACGCTTTCACATCATGGCAATTTTGTATAAAAGCTTTTTTTTAAAACACTATTTTGGAATAGAAAAGAAAATCAATTAGTCTTTGAGATGAGTGTCGATTTCATTAAAATACGCCCAGCGGTTTTGGTGCGATTATCGTGTTTTTGTCCGTTTTAGACATACCTTTACAAAGTAATTACACTATGTTATACAATTAAACTCAAAATTATCTTAGATCAAATTTTAAGGAATGTCTAATGTAACATATATTTTTCCAAAAAATTACGACAAGCCATTTAGACGTGATTCTCATTTTAAAATCAGCTACTCAGGGGTATCTGCGCTTTAAAGCGTATATATTCACCAATGTTAACGCAGTACTGGCCGTGCACCCGCTCGGAGCCAGAATTTCAATATTGGACCTTTTGGACAGTTTTGTTTGCAAAATATTTTTTGACTTACATAACCTATGTAGGTTAAGAAGAAATTCTAACCATACATTTTTCTGTGTAGAATATTAGTTTATGATACTGTTGCATATTAAGGGGTATTAAAACATGAGTGTGTGTTTAAAAACCGAGCCGTAGGCGAGGTTTTTAATAGTATTCACACGAATGTTTTAATACCTAGTTATGAGCAGTTTCATACACTACTTTATCTACACTCATACATTTTGGGATTGAACCTACTAAATACCTTTTTTTTTCATAAATGCATCATAAAATAATCTCGACTTTTCTGGTAAGAAATTATGAGTATTTTTCTTCGCCGCATATAAAATATTTGGCGGAGTCAAATTTTCTTCACATTCACTAATATCAGACATTTTAAGCAAGAATTAAAAAAAACTCATGAAATTCAGTACAGCGAAACCTGCAAAACAAAACGCATGAATGGCGCCAAAACCACAGAAGACTTAGAGATATTACGTATGCCAAAACCCATCACATCACCGCATTATCCGCGCATGCGCTAAGGCTTAGCACACGCACTGCGATATTTATTCGCGAGATTTTTTCCGCTCATTCTGCGACCTATGGAATTGTATGAAGCTGCTCGCATTGCGGTAAAAAAATCGTGCGGCAATAATACCGCATGACAGCCGTGTTTTGCAACAGAATCCACCGCATCGCGGCGTAAATTTAATTCGCGCGAATATTTTGAGCTTGTTATACAGTAGAAACAAAATTCGCGCGAATAAAAATCGCAGTGCGTGCTAAGCCTAAAGCGGGCATTATCACAGACAATTTAAAATTGGAATCAAATCTTTTTTTTATAATAGGTACTAAAATGGCATTTAAAAAAATAAAAATTGGTAGAAACTCCTTAGTGATTAACTTCTTGGATTTGTCCTGTATCGTAATAGAAAAAAAATTGTTTTATAGCATTATTTTGTTAGAGAATAGTACATTGTGATACAAGGGTGGGAAGTTGGTTATTGCAAACGAGCTGTCATTAACAAGCCCGAGCCGAAGGCGAGGGTTTTTAATGACACGAGTTTGCAATAACCTACACACCCGTGTAGCACACGACGTTTTTCAATACAGTTGTGAGAAACAGTAAAAACAAATCATAGAATTAGATTTGTTTATTCACAAAAAATAAAATTTTCAATATGGCGCGTTTTTGCAACTGGACATATTTTTTTACAAAGAAAACAGCCTATACAGCCTATTCGATTTTTGACAAACGTTGATGTGAAAATAATTAACTTAAAACTGGTAATTAAATATATTAAACAACTATTTAAAAAAAAATTGAGAATTCAATGCTAAAACGTACGGAATCATTAATTTTTCCTCGTATAAAATCGTATCCCATTTTATTCTATGTATGAAAACTCCTTGCTACTAAACTTTTTTAAATTGACTTATGGCGCGTTTTTGCAACTGGACATATTTTTTTTTTTCAACGAAAACAGCCTATACAGCCTATTCGATTTTTGACAATTAATGTTGATGTGAAAATAATTAAATTTAAACTAGTAATTAAATATATTAAACAACCATTTAATAGACTTTTGAGAATTCAATGCTAAAACGTACGGAATCATTCATTTTTCCTCGTAGAAAATCTATCCCATTTTATTCTATGTTTGAAAACTCCTTGCTACTAAACTTTTTTAAATTGACTTATAAATTTAAAACTAAACTGCAAACATAATGATCGAGCTCGTAAACAAAAGTCACGACCGCGTAATAGAAAGATGCTTATGCGTAAGATTTAACTTTCGAATCATAATTATAGCCTCTGGAAGTACGCCATGTTGAACAACTGTATTGAAAATAGTGTTATAATGAGATTCTATTTTTAAATTTCGGTATTGTGTTTATAAAGTATGTCAATATACACTCGTTTTGAAGTTCATAATTCGAATATTACTATATGTGAGTAGATATATATTTTTAAACACCCAAGTAGTTTTGAAGGCGTGGGAAAAAGTAGCGAAAAAATATCGTTTTTTTTTTTTTAACGCAAAACTAAAAAAACCCGGCCAAGTGCGAGTCGGACTCACGCACGAAGGGTTCCGTACCATAATCGCAAAAAAATCACGTTTGTTGTATGGGAGCCCCTTAATTCATTTTATTTTAATTTAATCATTACTATTTTTTTAAGTGAATATACAACTAAATATTCTGTGAATATTTCAAGCGTCTACCTGTTTCCGTTATTAATATCGAGCAAAAAAAAAAAACGTTTGTTGTATGGGAGCCCCCCTCAATTTATTTTATTTTAATTTAATAATTATTATTTTTGAAGTGAATATACAACTAAATATTCCGCGAATATTTCAAGCGTCTACCTGTTGCCGTTATTAATATCGAGCAAAAAACGGCAAAAAAATCACGTTTGTTGTATGGGAGCCCCCCTTAAATATGTATTTTCTTCTGTTTTTAGTGTTTAATGTTATAGCGGCAACAGAAATACATCATCTCTGCAAATTTCAACTGTCTAGCTATCACGGTTCACGAGATACAGCCTGGTGACAGACGGACAGACAGACAGACGGATCGCGGAGTCTTAGTAATAGGGTCCCGTTTTTACCCTTTGGGTACGGAACCCTAAAAACATGTTTCACTGATTGAAATAATGTACATGAATCAACCACTCCTTTTTACCCGGCTGCAAGGCAAGGGTTATGTTTTTCGCGCGTATCTTGTATGTATGTAATATTCTTGATTACCTCATATCTTTCAAACGACTTGGCGGATTCTTATAATTAAGACATCGTTAGATAGGTCTTGACCGCCCAAGTGTTCTTAGCTAAGTGCCGTTAAAAAAAAGGAACATGGCGGCTTTTGGGCGCCATATTGTGGAGGAATTTAAAATTAAAAACCCGCCTGCTTAAGAAGAGAACTAAAAAGCTATAAACAAGAAAAATGCATGCTGTGCAGTCGGAGGATACATATTCGTCAACTGGCTGACCCCCTGATCCTAGGCGGGTTTTTAATTTTTAAATAACTTTTTTTTTTGTGTAGGCTTTAGAAAGTAACTGTTTTACGGCACTAAAGCGCAGTAAAGCCCTTAATCGGATGCCAGGAAATGCTTGAAAAATGGATTACTAGTTGCCGGGCACACATACGAAAGCATGGTAAAATGAACCTTGTAACAAACCATGGAATACTTACGTTATATTTCTTATCACTTGTGCTTGGTGCTGGTAGAGGTGAAAATCCAGAGCAGGTGGTTTTCTTTTTCCGTTTCTGCCTTTCTATTTCTTCATCAATCTCTTTGTCCCTGAAGATTATAATGTTGTAAAGCATAACTCAATCAAGCTTTTTTTAATTGAATATTTGGCCCACACTAGGAATTTCTTACTGTATCGTGGGTGCGTTTACAAACATTTAAACTCACATACACAAGACACCCAGATCTGAAGAGTTTTGTACTGAAGAGTTCAGAGGGTCTTAAGAGGAAACCGGGGGCAGAGAGCGCCGACTGAATTTCCTTAGTAAAAAGTCATAATTCGAGGTTTGTCTCTCGTCTCTTTTCTCCTCCAATATTGGACCAATTTAAAAGATATTCCGTAAACTGAAAACTAAAGATATATACTATGTCTCTATGTTTTCCTTTTTGATGATACATTATCTTTGGAAGCACTAGAGCCCTCAAAAAATGCTCAAAGTTGCGCTGTCAACTGAGGCTTACTGTACAAATTTGACAAATATAAATGAAATAAGGAAAACATAGGGACATAGTATATATCTTACTTTACCACTTTATGGAATATCTTTTAAATTGGTCCAATATTGGAAGAGGAAAGAGACGAGAGCCAAACCTCGAATTATGACTTTTTACTAAGGAAATTCAGTCGGCGCTCTCAGCCCATATTGCCTCTCCACAAAATTTCTTTAAGCAGGGGTGATGAAATAATTTAGACAAAGTAAAGCGTCTGCCTGGGCTCGATCCCACGACCTAAGACTCGTAAGTCGGGGTTGTGGGCCACTGGGCCATCACTGCTGGTAATGATAAATTACTTAATCTTTATAATACTTTAACGTAAGTGCTTGATTGTATCAAGAATCGTTCTGTATTGTATTATATTTAACTTACCAGTTAACCTTAGGCAACACAGGAGGCACCCACTCTTTAGCGATGTACTTCTTCTGCTCATACTTAGCTCTGATGAAGGCTTCGAGCGACGAGTCGTTCTGGGGCCTTCGGAAGGAATCGGGTAAGTTCGCCTCGTAAACTGCGCGGGCGCGCGAGTTGCCCATTTGTTGGAGAGATACCTGGAACGTGATTGGTTGAAATTAAGTACCTATGAGGCTTTGAATCGGTGAACACATTGTTATTCTCTTGCGGTCGGCGCACCATGTATTTTCACACGACTATGGCGAAGCTAAAATTGTTGGCGGGATATTGTTCCATTCCACTTCTGTATTGGTTGCCATCTCAGGGGTGACTAACCCCTTTTTAGACATATTATGGAGGTATACGGGATAAGGTGGTAAGTCCCGACCCGTCCTGTCTCCAACCAGACGGATAATGTGTCTGGTGGGCAATCGCCCGATGGCTCTTGTCAGGCTGTAGGAGAACTTTGATTATAGTTGTCGGCACGTAACTTGTGCGCAAGTCGTTACCAAGCGGGACGCGGGGAACGTTTAGCACCGTTCCGAGGGCGAAATTGGTTGGGGCCGCATACTGTATTGCGGCCTGCGTCTTCTCACAAAGTAGAAGTGTGAGAAATATCGGTTTATTATGCGGAAGGCCAGGTGCTCCTGTATAAATAGATGTATGAACTTATATGAAGCAATTTGGATCGTAGCAGATAGCATTCTGTAGTTTTTGCCCATGGGAAATAGGCTAGTTTGTGTATGTATGTGAATGGCTTTAAGATTCTTATGGGCAATATGAAGTATTCAATTGAAAATGTACTTTTATCAATTTAGGAGTAGGTGTTTATTACCAGTTGGCAGTTGCATAGCATAGCAGTAGGATGATGGAGACTGATAGGCAATCATTGTAAAACAGGAATTGATAAAAACAGCATCTCATTTTGCCGGTTAGAAAGATCAGTCAATAGAAGGTTGTAAGCGAATGCCAGAGCTATCAGGTAGCTAAATACGGGTCGGATAAATTTTGATAAATCAACACGAAAAGAAGAATAAGGATAGGCCGAAACAATGAGTACATTCCATTGATCGACAGGGTGAAAAAGGGTAACCCAAAGGGATCGGTCTGCAATAGTACAGGCTGAGTACATGAATTATTAAATGAAAGGGCATGTATTTTCGGAATCACGGACGAACGATGCTATTTTGCAACAATCCCAAGTTTTTTCCTCCACGAGTATTTATAACTCTGTGACAAAAGCAGTTAAAAAAGTTGTTTCACACACAAAAAAGGCTAAATTAAAAAGTCCATTTATAAAACAAGGGGCCATTCCAAAGAAAGAAAACCCTTTAAATGAAAATAGCCCCTCTGTATTTATATTTAACGACCACCTACGTGCTTCACTGACGTCGCTTTTGCTAAGTAATTTTATTGTTATAAGTCACGCAATACAAGTCGCGATATAAGGGGTACTATAATAATTCGCGCGACACGATACGTACGTGTAGCGCGATAACATCGTATCAGGCGGAATGGGAGACTTGTACAGGTGGGCATGGTCATTGACCGGTACGAGAAATGGATAAGGGATATTGCTATAAACACCAAGCTGTAGATCTTGGCGATTTCTGGTAAACTTGAACTGATCAAAGGAGTAATTTTTTTTCTCTGGGGTGATCCCGATTGATCGTCCCAGGACGTGAAGACGTGTTGGTCGTTTGGAGGCGAGATGGGCTGATGGAATTTTTACCGTCGCGGTTTGAACCTGGATAGTGGCCGCATGAGCGTGGGAATTGACGCGAGTAAAGATAGACTTTGCTCAGCAGCGGGCGAAAATAGCTTTTGAAGTGCCAGGGTACCTCCTCTTTGGGATTTAATCTCTTTTGCCTTCTTCTTCTTCTTATTTTTCTTAAACCACCGAAGTAACTACCGCACGCACGGATAAAAATTTGCAGCAGGTCGAGCCATGGTTGGATAACCATATTTACTTAACATGGTTCCTTATTTCGGCAAGTACGTGGTTGTTGTTGACGATGGAGTCCGATTTCGTAGGAAAGCCAGTCAGATGGTTTGTATGACTGATTTAGGGATTTAAGCTTATTCAGGAGTGACTCAGAAAGATTTTGGAACGAATTGTGCTCTTGATATATGACGCCTACCTTGCCTAAATTGGCATCCACAGTAGCTTAAGAGCCGACATTTTTCATACTATACATACAATGTTCTATGAACTTGTCGCACCATCGAGCGATAAGCTAGGACTGTTTGTCTTGACACGAATGCATAAGAAAGTGACGCCTAATAGTGTCGCGTCTGAATAAGTAGTGGCGACTTCTTCATTTCGTTTCGACGGTGCATCATTTCATACTATTTGGGACCAGTAAATTGCCACGTGGCGTCGGAGGCGTTGTTCAGATCATGGAGAGTAGTGGCTTATGATGTCCTTATTTGTAACGGGACATATAGAACTAGAAAACTTTAAAATTATCATCTGAAGTAACTATGTAACTTACGACTTGTTCCGGAGTCCATGAGTCCAGGTTGACACTCTTCACTTTAGAGATGTGGACGCCCAGGTTTCGGTGGATCCCAGCGCACCTGATGCACAGGAAAATACCCAGGTTCCATGACGCCCAGCGGGGACCTGAGGAGAAAAGAACACATATTGTTTAAAATATTACTCCGTATTACGAAAGGAATTGGGGAGATGCTCGACGCTACAGTCAACGAAGGAATACTGCTAACAACTTCTGCATATTTATTTTTACTTATACTGGACTTGCTCGTGGGACGGACTCAATTCGAATTCGAAATACTGCGACAAAGCTCGTCGGATGATCTGGCTCTCTCTTCATGAAGATGATGATGATGTTCAATGAGCTGGTACTTCCAGACTCCTAACCATCCAAACTGTGTTGGTATCAGCTTCTAGCGTTCTCGGCTAACAAGCGGTTTGCAACAATGCGTATCATTTTGCGCAATACTGTGACAAAGCACTTGGTATGTTTCTCGTTGCGTGGATAAAGTTGCGCAATGTTGTAACGATTCTCCAACATGTAAGTCGCTATGCATGTTGCATTATAATATTTTGATTACACAGAGAACACTGGATAAGATTTCTTACAGAAGATTATAGTATTCACAGTGGATCTTTGTGTCGCTGAAGTTGGCTGCAAGACCCCGGTTGCTATTTTTGTGTCAATGTTAAAGATGAAGATAGCATTGTACAACTGCCTCTTTTACTCGGGTACGTTTGTCGCATCGTCCTGTCTCGCTTACTCTATGCAGTATACTTGACGACTTACTGTTTCTTGTGCAATGGTTCGCAGAGCCAACTTCAGTGACACAAAGATCCGCTGTGACACTGTACGTGTGTACTTAAAGCACAAGTCCCAGTCACAGATAATATAATACTAGCATACAGAAGCCTCATCCCATACAAAGAAACCATGTCGACGTAACTAGCGTTTTTCGTCTGATTAAGCTAATTATTTTTCTAAGAATATCAATTGCGTTCGGGTCCGTTCCACGGATATAGATGGTGTCAGCAGTGACTTGCAAGTAAAAGGGATTACTCGGTTCGTAAACCATTTTTTTTTAATACAGCAACGATTTGTTTTATAGTATTTTTTTGCAAGTTTTTAAAATTTAATTGTACCAAAATGAAAAATTCAACTGTCTAGCTATCACGGTTCATGAGATACAGCCTGGTGACAGACAGGCAGACGGACAGTGGCGTCTTAGTATTAGGGTCCCATTTTACCCTTTGGGTACGGAACCCTAAACAATCGAGTGCATGCCTCAGAAATTTAAAACCGCGCCATCTATTGGAAACAATTTTAAATGATCCATTCAAATTGCATTGCAGTGGTCTTTACCGGTGAATCTTGGGCTGACGTGAGGGAGACTACTGAACGTGGCTTGATGGAAATAGCCGGATGGCTTAACGCAAGTCTGTTGTCATTAAACGTCAAAAAAACAAATTTAATTTGTTTTACTCCTAACCAGAGGTCACAGCCAGGTGCAGATTTTGATGTTATGATCCATGAGTGTGCGAATCCTTTGAACCAGAAGGGCTGTACCTGTGCTAGTATCATGCGAGTAAATTCTACTAGATATTTGGGCATAATAATTGACCAGAGACTGTCTTGGCATCCCCACATCGAAACCACACTGACTAGAATCAGAAGACTAGTATGTATTTTTAAAACCCTCCGTCATGTAGTTACCTCAGTTGCTTGGTAAAATATATATCGCTCTTGCACAATCGGTTACAACCTATTGTATACCGGTTTGGGGAGGGGCTACAAAACCGAAATTCATATATATATGTAGATATAGAAAGAGCCCAAAGATTTCTGCTAAAGGTTATGTACTTCAAACCCTGCAGATATTCTACAGATATTCTATATAAGACCAGTAACAAGCTCTCGGTCAGAAAGCTTTACATATTTAACATTATTTTAACCCTGCATAAGTCACTGTCATATGATCGAGCAAAGGTTGATAGAAGACGGAAAGACATCGTGGCTCACTCACCAAGTGTCCGAACTATATTTGCCAGACGTCAATACAGTTCACAATCAACATACATATACAACAAATTGAACCACTTATTGAATATATATCCGACTAGCTGTCCCACGCGGCTTCGCTCCCGTCAACTGGCTACGTACCTTTCCTATGCTATGCCTACCCTACACCTACCCTACACCTACCCTACACCTACCCTACACATACCCTACACATACCCTACTCCTACGCTACGCCTACCCTACACCTACGCTACACCTACCCTACACCTACCCTACACCTACCCTACACCTACCCTACACCTACCCTACACCTACCCTACATCTACCCTACACCTACCCTACACCTACCCTACACCTACCCTACACCTACCCTACACCTACCGTACACCTACCCTACACCTACCCTACACCTACCCCACACCTACCCTACACCTACCCCACACATACCCTACACATACCCTACACATACCCTACGCCTACGCTACGCCTACCCTACACCTACGCTACACCTACCCTACACCTACCCTACACATACCCTACACATACCCTACTCCTACGCTACGCCTACCCTACACCTACGCTACACCTACCCTACACCTACCCTACTCCTAACCGACACCTACCCTACACCTACCCTACACCTACCCTATACCTACCCTACACCTACCCTACACTTTACCCTACACCTACCCTACACCTACCCTACACCTACCCTACACCTACCCTACACCTACCCTACATCTACCCTACACCTACCCTACACCTACCCTACACCTACCCTACACCTACCCTACACCTACCCTACACCTACCGTACACCTACCCTACACCTACCCTACACCTACCCCACACCTACCCTACACCTACCCTACACATACCCTACACATACCCTACACATACCCTACGCCTACGCTACGCCTACCCTACACCTACGCTACACCTACCCTACACCTACCCTACACATACCCTACACATACCCTACTCCTACGCTACGCCTACCCTACACCTACGCTACACCTACCCTACACCTACCCTACTCCTAACCGACACCTACCCTACACCTACCCTATACCTACCCTACACCTACCCTACACTTTACCCTACACCTACCCTACACCTACCCTACACCTACCCTACACCTACCCTACACCTACCCTACACCTACCCTACACCTACCCTACACCTACCCTACACCTACCCTACACCTACCCTACACCTACCCTACACCTACCCTACACCTACCCTACACCTACCCTACACCTACCCTACACCTACCCTACACCTACCCTACACCTACCCTACACCTACCCTACACCTACCCTACACCTACCCTACACCTACCCTACACCTACCCTACACCTACCCTTACTACTATACGAATGTAACCTGTAAACTTTTGTTTCTACCGGCGGCGGCAATCTAATTAAAATTTAGAACATAAAAGCTGCTATTGTGAGTCAATCTTAAAAGATAGACATATGCTGTAGCGGACTTTTTTTTAGAACTTTTAAAGAAGAACAATTTCATACTACATTATATTTGCGTAACTTAAACCGTTTACGCAGCGCACGCAACAAAAACTCTCAAAAAGGAATATTTTTGCCCGTTTTTGCAACATTTTTCATTTATGCTCGGCTCCTATTAGTTGTAGCGTAATGTTATATAGCCTATAACCTTCCTCGATAAATGGACTATCCAACACAAAAAGAATTTTTCAATTCCAACCAGTAGTTCCTGAGATTAGCGCGTTCAAACAAACAAACAAACAAACAAACAAACAAACTCTTCAGCTTTATAATATTAAGTATAGATGTTGCTATATGACTGTAAAAAAGCATTGACTTTGTATTTAAAAAATCTCATCTACGATGAAACAGAACTAATTTTAACCCGCATTTGTTAGCGAAAGTTTAAAAATCACTTTGTTAACTTTTAAACACACCCTCATAAGCACACGCATACATTCGTTCACACACCCCCACAGGCACGCTTACACACACTCTCACACGCATGCTCCGATTTTTTATATTATTTTATTTTATTTGTTTCTTTTTTGCAATTCTTAATTTGATTTGTTCTTGCGCTTATTGTTTATTTTAAAATCATTGTTTTTTTTGTTAGAATCTAAGGGAAGGGCGAGGTAACCCCATCACAAGTTTTCTGTAACTTAACGGGGATACCTCAGTTTTTGTGTTGCATGATAATGTAAATATGAACAATAATTTTTTATTATTATTATTAAATAATCTTTAAAATGTGAATTAAGACCCCAATATTCCTTAATATTGTGCTTAGAAGAGTTAATTAAACTAGAACATATTTTTTTTTATGATCGTCTCTAGGAAATCTTTATATTTCAGAAAACTCAATAACAAATCGAAGCTTAGCAGCCTGGAATTTAAACCGTGTGTGAAATCGGAAAGTACGTTAAGCCGTTAGCATATTTTTTTTTACGGGGATACCTTTACAAGGCGCCTGGACTTTTGGTGAAAGACCAGGGAGTGTGGGCTTTTTACCTCACTAAAACCACCCCGGTGGTCACCATCAGCACTTGGAACCTCTTAAAAGACCACTCCGGAACCCCCTCTGTGCAACGCCTGTTAGGGCACGTCCCTGGAGAGACTGAGAGGCGTTTCCCCTGAGCCTCGCTGTGCACGGCAGCACGTGAGCACTGTGCCACCGTCTTACCTGGAGTCATTTGGTAGGCGGTCAGAGTACCCAGTCCGAGCGCCCGCGACCCCGGAGTCCCGTCAGCCTATGATGCAGGGGGTTTCGGCGTTTTAGGCATCGAGGCGATTGCCTCCCCGATGCCTTCTTCTCCAAGAGGGATCGGCCCTCTCTACCGTTCGGTATCCACGTGCGATTCGGATGGCCATTTTCCGCTGCAGGCTGTTGATTTTAGCCCTGCAGCGTCGGACACCTGACAGTCGGTTTGACCAAACAGGTGCCCCATAAAGGACCATCGATCGCACAAGCCGTTGGCCCTACTTCTGATCTCTCTCGGGTCGTGTCGAATTGGCGTCCAACCAGGCTATGAGTGCTGGTCTTCGCTGAGGTTGACTGTCGTGACCGAAATTCGGTCTGTGGCACTATTATTACAATTGGTAACTCCTAAATTGATTGTAATATTTATTTATTAACAGTTGGTAAACACTTCTGTACGTAAGACAATAATAATAATTTTCCTTGAATCTCTAAATAGCAAAGGCTAACTTGAGCCTCTCATATAAATTACATGAATCATTTGAAGCAAGCAACATTGGCATACCAAAACATTGATGAAGTAGAAGGTAAAACATAAATTACACTCTTCCTGTTGTCCATGTTTTAATTAAAGCAAGGGCACTGTTTAATGTACCTACATTAGGGAAGTTTTACACAACAGTTTAATTAATTTATATTTCTAAAATCTTTACCCTCCTTTTGTATTTTGCCAGTCTGGTAAATATTGAAATAACTTGTAAATGGTTTCGCATGAAAGCTGTTAGTTACTTTTGGCATGTTTGGCAAACTACAAAATTACTATCTACTATAAAATTACTTATCATAATTAGTTCAACATCATCATCGTCATATCAGCCGAAAGACGTCCACTGCTGGACATAGGCCTCCCTCAAGCGTCGCCACATTGATCGGTCCCTTGCGTTTCGCATCCAGCGGATCCCCGCAACCTTCATCAGGTCATCAGTCCACCTGGTGGGAGGCCTTCCAACGCAACGTCTTCCGGTTCTGGGTCGCCACTCCAGAACCTTTCTGCCCCATCGGCCATCCGTTCTGCGAGCTATGTGCCCTGTCTGGTTCTCTTGCGGATCTCTACATTTCTGATTCGATCACGCAAGGAAACTCCGAGCATAGCTCTCTCCTTTGCCCTTTGGATGACTGTAAACTTTCTGATGAGGCCCATTGTAAGCGACCACGTCATGAGCCATATTTATAGTCGTCGGGGAGTCATATTTCATCACTGGCAACTCACACTGATCATAGACTTTCGTCTTGAGACACTGGTAAGTTGGACGAGAAGATACCGCGCAACTTCCCGAACGCTGCCCAGCCGAGTCGGATTCGACGTCATAATTAGTTAATATGATCTAATTCTTGTAAGCCTTTGACATAAATGCTGTGGAGGACAGTAGAATGATAATTGCAATGCTTGTAAAAGGCTGCTAAGTCTTGCACTAATATAACAAAACACCAACTATACACTTAGTTCGCAATAAACGTTTTGACTTTGACTTTGACATATTTTAAGTTACAAATAACAGGTCATCATCTGCCTTGATTAGTCCCACTAAGCTTTGGTCAACATCCAGCCTGACCAGGACAGTTGAATAACAGTATGTTAATTGGAGCAACCAAGAGTAGTGGTAGCAACTGGGAACGGCCGCAACTTACAAGACCCATTCCCTCTCACAGAAAGGGGCCTCGTCGCTGCTGCACGCACAATGGACCTCATGAGAGTCTAAGTGCAGAAGAGGGAGTCCATTTATCTTATCTTAGAGCAACTGCCTATTTAACTTCCACAATTGTGTTACTTAGTAACAGAAAACTCTTTGGTAAGACTACCAATAACCATATTTAAATCTAGCCATTGCTGACCCACGGCTGGTGAAGGGATCTACCACGTGGGCCCAGTGCGGGTTGGTGAAATAAATAAATAATAAATTTGAAAGAGAGTTACCGCGGCCCTGGCTTAAGCAACTGATGGAACACGGGTACGGTGGTTGATGACACATGTCTTCAAATTTTTTATTCTAAGACATGACGGTTTCCTCACGGTGTTTTCCTTCACCGTTTTGAGAGCAGTGGTGATGAAATAATTTACACAAAGTAAAGCGCCTGCCTGGGGAACCCACGACCTACAACTTGTAAGTCGTGGCCGTTACCACTGCTCCATATACTCTCTTCTTAAACAAATATTTCCAGTAAATTAGTTTAAACAGTTAATTATACAATCAGCTGAGTTGAAATATTCTAGATAACTTATCAGTTGGCATGATAAAAATATCAATGTTTGGACATTTGCCATTAAAAGCCATGTCATTATGATAAGAGGAAATTAGAGGATAATTAGGCCCGTTTACCTGTTTATTATTTTTGTTTGACCACATCATTGTATTTTTAAAACTAGTATAAAAAATAAGGAAATAATAAACGTAGAAATTCTATATCTAGTATTTTTTCTTACCTTTTTTTTAAATCTTTGCCCCACACTAGAAATTTGTTCTTGTATGGTGGGTGCGTTTTCAAACATATAAACTCACATACACAACACCCAGAACCGGAACAACTATCTGTAGGTCATACAAATATTTGTTCTGTGCAGGAATCGAACCCGCAAAATCACCCAAATGCCGTGCACCCTATGTCCATGAAAGGCAGATAGTAAACTCTTTGCTCTTCTATGTTTGTTAATGAGGAGATTTTAAATCATAATCATCAGCCGTCAGTCATACTCCTGTGCGGGTCACAAATAAATATTTTTTCTTTCTTTTAATGTTCCCACTGCTGGGACACAGGCCTCCTCTCTATGAAAGAGGGAATGGACCTTAATCCACCACGCGGGCTCAGTGCGTGTTGGTGGATGTCACATGTCTTCGAATTTTTTGTTCTAGGACATGCCGGTTTCCTCACGATTTTCAATGCAATAGTTTAATTAATTAAAGTTTTCATCTATAATATTTAAAAATGTATCCCTATTTCCCTTGCATCATCACGCGTGAATGGCTGGACCGATTTGGCTAATTATTTTTTTGTTGTGTTTGTTATTGTTAGACGAAGGTTATTACGAAATGAAAAAAAAAAAATTGGTGGGTGATAGGGTAGGTATGTAGGTAGGGTAGGTACGAAGATAGGGTAGGGTAGGTAGGAAAGGGTAGGTTAGGTAGGGTCAGTAGGATAGGGTAGGTAAGGTAGGGTAAGTAGGATAGGGTAGGTAGGTAGGTAGGGTAGGGTAGGGTAGGGTAGGGTAGGGTAGGTAGGTAGGTAGGTAGGGTAGGGTAGGTTAGGCAGTTGACGGAAGCGAAGCCGAGGGCACAGCTAGTTATTTATATTTAAAAATTTCTTAATGAGCTGCCATGCATTTCTTACTGCGTTAGTATTTGTAATAGAAATACATTGTCATGTTTCATGTTCTTAACAGCTAAGGATTAATAAAACATTGTTATGCAAGTAATGAATACAATGCAAAACATGTAAATATGTTGCATCCATTGGTAGATCTATCTATGATTACTATTGAATATTAATATGAATGATTAGTAAGGATGTATGGTATGATGATAGTTCCTTGCAAGCTCCTAATATAAGCAATCATTGGAGTTTCTTGTGCATTCTTCTTCATAACAAGCTACTTTCCGAATGCACGGTAGAATCAACTGTTATAACTTGTAAATTTTAATGTACCTAACGTTCAAAAGTGCCGCTTGGTGGCCTACTTGAAATAAAATATCTTTGTCTTTGTCTTTGTCTTTGAATCAACTGATTGAATCATCTGCCAACTATATTGGGGTTGGCTACCAGTCTAACCGGATTTAGCAGAGTACCAGTGTTTTACATAGAGCGACTGCCTATCTGTCCTCCACAACCCAGTAACTGGGTAACACGATACCTCTTGGCAAGACTGGTGTCAGATCTCAGGCTCCTGACTACCCGTAACGACTGTCAAAGATCTTCAAATGACAGCCGGAACCTTTTTGAATCCACAACCTACGACTTGTAGGTTACATCCGTTACCACTGGGCCACCACTACTCTCATCAACAGATTTTTTTTTTAAACCTTGCCCCACACTAGGAATTTCTCCTGTATCGTGGGTGCGTTTTACAAACATATAAACTCACATACACAAACACCCACCGTCTTATTAATAAACGTGGACTAAGGTAAGAATAACTTTATTCCAAGCATTAGGTTGGTACTAAAAAAAAACCGTATTAATAAACACGGAATAAGGAGGGATTATACTAATCTGACACTAGTCTCGGACTAAAAGTTAAACCATGGTGCCAGCTAGTTTAAGGTCGGAATAAGAGTAGTGTAACTATGGCAACCACAATTTTTTTATTTTTTTTGCATCGCCCTATTCGGGCAGGCTAAGGTCTTAGACCATACCGCCTCGTGTTCAGTGCATAATATCCTTCTTGAATTCTTTAGTATGCATTAGAATGCAGAGGCAACAGATTCTAATGTTTTTTGGAGTATTTGGCAGCAAATTGTATCAAGTCAGCCTTCCCAGTAAGCTTTGCGGGAGGTAGTCAATACTACAATAAAATTCTCCGCTCCACTATCCCGAGATCGCTTCTGTCAATGCTTTCACAGATTGACCAGTTGCGTAGACAGTTGAGACATAAAACTACACCAATTTAATATCACAATATCAACTAGGAATCAATTTGCAAATAATATTAACAGCCGCTGAACTACACTCGAAAAAATCCCGCCAAAAACTCTCGCAACCACAATTATTACATAGACTCTGATTTTTTATTTCGTAGATGTGGAACATTAAAAAAAATAAGGTCATTGGCAGCTGTTTAGCTTTAGTCAACGAAATTACAAATTAATTAATCATCATTTTATGTAATTTTTAAGTTTTAAAGGTAATACGATAATTTGAAAAGGAGGGATCCTTCACCTTTACTGTCAAATCTCTATGGCAGATGTAATTTTTTGTTTTTTTTTTCTACATAATGTCTTCAACTTGCTTATTTTTCATTCACTAGTTCATTCTTTTTACTTTTAAATTCAACTGGGTTGCCAGAGCTTACGCGTAAATCCAAGACTAAGAAATGAATAGTTAGTCCGAGGTTATTCTTTTTTTTTTTTTTTTTTTTTATTATTGATAGGCTTGCGCTTGACCACTATCTCACCTGATGGTAAGTGATGATGTGGTCGACGATGTAGCGCGCTTACCTAGAAGAAACCTATTCACTCTTGACTTAAAGACTCCCAGGTTGTAGCTCTCAGGAAATACAGACCCCGTTATTCCATGTTTATTAATAACATTGCTAGATCTATGTTAATCCTTAATTACTCCGGGATTAGCTAGTCCAAGAGTAACTTCGGAGTAAGCTGGGAATACGCCATTTTTATTAATAAGACTGCCAGAGCCCGCACAACTATTTGTAGATCATACAAATAATTGTTCCGTGCGGGAATCGAACCCGCGACAGGCAGCGCAGCAGTCAACCACTGCGCCAACCGTGCGCCATATTGCCAGATTGAATATGATAGTGTTTAACATGGTTAATGTAGCTATGTTTAGGGGCGACCTATTTGTTTAATTATGTACCCACAAAACACTTAAAAGAGTAAGAATATCTCAATAGATGAGTTCAAGTTGCTGCTTATTTCAAAGGAAATTCCATCCAGCAGATCTGTGACAGAAGAGTTGGATAAGAGACAAGACCTATGTTTAGCAGTGGACATCTTATGGCTGAAATTATGATTGTTAACCATTTAAAAAATCTTCGGTAAATAGTTCTTCTGTCTTATGGCCTGTTTCTCCGCTCATCAAATAAGTTTATTATATCATCTATCAGAAAAAGGTGCAATTTTTTATTTAATTTATTAAATAAATAGTGCATGTCTAGACATTGTGTTACAAGGTTTTAGTATAGCACACATGTCAGTTTAGTAGCTAAATATATTTTTGCATCAGTTTATTATGTAATGGCCTTATTTATAAAATCTCGAAGGTGTTTTGCAACCGCCAGATTCTAAATTCAAATTCTTTATAGAAAAGTTGACTGTAAATTGGTAAACAGTATAAAGATTTTTAAAAATAACAAAGAATCTTTTTTGGCAAATGCTGAGTCATCTAATATTCCTTCATTCTGGGAGAATGGGAGTCGGGCCTCTGGCTACAGGCACTACCGTCACCCAACATAGGTACTATGTTGAGTGACAACACCTTCCGGATCGCTACATGTCTGCGTTTGGGTGCTCCTAGCGGAGCTCCACATCGTTGTCAATGTGGTGAAGCAGTCGACCGCCTCGGACACCATGGCCTATCCTGCAGTAGGAGCGCTGGTCGGTTAGCACGGCACGCTAGCATTAATGACATCATACGTCAGGCTCTTGTCACCGCCGGTGGCCAGCTGTTTTAGAACCCAATGGCTTGGCGCGCGACGATGGGAAGAGACCAGACGGGATGACCATAATGCCTTGGAAGGTGGGTAGGCCTTTGGTGTGGGATGCAACATGTGTCGACACCCTTGCGCCATCCCATCTTCTTAGCACGGCGGGCTGTGCTGGGGCAGCTGCTGCTAGTGCGGAAAACCTCAAACGGCGCAAATACAACAACCTTATTGGAAGTTATATATTTGAGCCGTTTGGGGTTGAAACATTAGGTCCATGGGGTCCGAGTGCTCTTCGAGTGTTTCGAGAAGTAAGTAAACGGTTAGTCGACTCTTCACGTGACCAGAGGGCTGGGCTTTTCCTTGGCCAGAGAATCAGCATTGCCATTCAACATGGCAATGCTGCCAGCGTTCTGGGCACTTTTCACGTTGACAGCGATGTGGACGAATTTTTTGACGCCCTATGACCCTTGCCCTTTTAGACGCGTTCGTAGTTTAATTTTATTTTTATTTAAGTGTATATAGCTAGATATTCCTTTGTAATACGTCTTGTCATTCTAGTATTGCAGTTTATTTATTAAATAAAATATTAGTCTGAATCATAATCATTTTGGATGTTTTTAGCTGCACTAAATACATAAAACTATAAGTGAACAATATTATCAACACTCATAAAGATTTAAGTGTTTGGCTACACAATAATTAAGTGCCTTTTAAAAAGAAACATTTATCACTTTTTTTATAGACGAACACTAAAAATAAATCTGGCTAGGTTTTCCCCAACGATGGAGGTTGGTTTCCTGAGACAGAATATCAGCATACTCGGGTCTTTCCATAGAAATTGTTAGAAATAACATTTAAAGAAACACAAAACAGAAAAAAAAGTAAAATTACATTTTGAATGTGACGAAATTCTATTCTTAATTTAATCTATGAGCAAAGAGACTGAATGACATGGTACTGAGACAATGGTAAGGGGTATTTTCAAACTTTTCTAAGGTTAATCATCATCGTAAAAAGAAGACTAGGTGAGCGTATAATGTTTTCAATAAATTGCAGCAGCTGTTAGCACTGAATACATTATTATTTTAAAACATTTCCATGAATCATTCATCCTAGAACGAATTGTTTATCAAATTCTTGCAGTATCGTGATTTACTGCTCCTTATAAAAACTAACAAAGTGAGAGCACGGAAGCAATGAGAATTTGAAATATAAAGCGATAGCAAGACAATTATTACGAGATACCGTGAGTCATTTGAATAATTTTGATTAAAAAAATTGAGTTCAAGGACCTTAATCATACTCACGAAATTTACGTAAGTTGTGAAGAAACGCAACTTTAAGATTTTTATGACCTCAATACAAGTGCATTCAAGAAGATCCATGCAAAAATTTGCAAACAAAAAAAGAAAAATTCCGCGTACCTTTAGCATCGCAATCAACACAATATTTATTGTCCTCGTCCTTCAACATCTGCATCAATATATTCTGACATCTGTCCTGGATCTGTTTGGCTCGATCTTTTTCACTTTTAGAAGACATTTCTTTGAAATATTATTAGCAAACGATATCAAATTCAATGAAAATGGGTGGAATGCTTGTTTGTTGAAGGAAAGAGAAACCATAGAGCTGAAATGACAGCAGATTTGATGAGTTGTGTTGTCATTTTTCTCTATGATTTTTGACAGAATGAAAAACACAAAAATTTGTGTTTTGACATTGAATAAAAATTGGTTCTAAATAGGCTATAAAAAAAACAACAAATGAAAATCGGCCATTTGATTAAGAAATCACAACAAAACCAATAAAGTTCTTGTTCTTTCACGTTGACAGCGATGTGGACGAATTTTTTGACGCCCTATGACCCCTGCCCTTTTATACGCGTTCGTAGTTTAATTTTATTTTTATTTAAGTGTATTTATAAAGTTCTTTGAAACGAAAACCTATGGTTTAAAAGTCCAAGTATGATCCAGATTGTGCGTTTTTGAACGCACAACAAGTTGTCAATGATACGTTAAATTTGCCAATGTTGCCAAAATAGGTGTCTTTTCGCTAATTAGGCTACTCGGAAGGGTCAACACTTCACTATCAACACGGCGAGATGAATGACGCGATGTGGATTTCCGTCTGTGTGATTGGTCGATTGGATAGCGATCACACTCTTTGCGTTGTCGTATTCACTTACGCAATACGGCTGCAGATTACCAGGACAAACGGTTTCCTTTGGACTTTTCAGTCACTGGCGCCACTTTCAAACTTCCTCTAATATACTCATTTCGCACTTCATCCATTATCGTCACGCCGCACATCCATCTCAACATTCTCATCTCTGCTAAATGCAATCTCTTTTTAACCGACTTCGCAAAAAAGGAGGAGGTTATCAATTCGACTGTATTTTTTTCCTCAGTACTTTTTATTGGGTGAACCGATTTTGATGATTCTTTTTTTATTCGAAAGCTGGTGTTTGTCATGTGGTCCCATTTAATTTTCATCAAGATTTGATGAAGAACTTCGGAGATATACATCAGAACTCTTCAATAAATGACGGCAAATCACTCGGGATAGCTGCAATCGCATATCTGATTATTGTTTACACTATTTCATAACATAACATCACACTGGTACGCTTTAATGGAGTACGCAGGCGTGAACAGTTCACCCTGGTATACTCTCATTCCACCGGTTTTGTTTATTTCAGTTTCATGTTATTGGGTTTATCTATTCTGGCTTCACTTTGGGCGTTATTGGTAACGGGTAACGTTGTAGGTTAGCCTATAGAACTGATCCATTATGTACCTACCACAACTAAAAAGTGAAAAATAAAAAACTTTTTTACAAAAATTACAACCGACTTCCAAACAAGAACACTACAAAGTGAAAAATAACTTCAATTTCGGAAGTCGGTGTCAAAAAACGAAGAAACGAAAACAGGAACACCGACTTCCGAAATTGAAGTTATTTTTCACTTTGTAGTGTTCTTGTTTGGAAGTCGGTTGTAATTTTTGTAAAAAAGTTTTTTTAATCCATCTTTTTCACAGCCCAACATTCTGATCCATACCATACCATCCATACTTCCCCTTTAACCTGAGGGACATCCGTGGGTCGTAAGTTGATCCAGTGACCTGTCGCCATTTCATCCATCCTGAGTTGATCCGGTGTGTTACGTCTCAGTCTACCTCGCCATCCCCTTGGACAAGCGACCCTAGGTACCGAAAGTCGGTGCAGATAGGTATAGGCGTTCCAGCGAGAGCTATGGGCACGTAACTGGAGAGACTGCCAAAATCGTAAAACAAGTATTTAGTATACATATTAAATAAATAGAAATAATATTTGCTCTATCTTCAACCGATTATTCCAAGAGCGAGCGAAGCGGGCTTGAGGACTTAGGGTTTAGGGCACCCCGACCCGGATACGTTAGGTTCGAATGGCATGACATAATGCATCTTCTTCATGTTAGGTTTCTTTAAAACCTGCAGACAGGAAAAGAAGCCCAGCAGCCGGGCTTTATCGACTTACTTTACGTAATACTGTATTTTAAATCAAATCCGAGAGAATGGTAGAAAACAAACAAACATAGTTAATTATCTGAATCACCTGCTGCCCAATATCATATTACTTGCTGACCATTTAGTTATATTTGCTGAACAATTTAGTTTTTCTTGCTAAAAACTAGAAGCATCTCAAATTCACTTTAATAATAATACCACCCTGTAACTGTCCCACTAAAGGCACGAGCATTAATCACCATAATTGCTCAAGACTGGTTGGCGATTTCAAACTTCTAATAACTACCTATAAGTTTAGGTTTCCTCACGATTTTTTCCTTCACCGTTGTCAGCGACGACCAAGTTAAACTTAGAAAGTACAAAATATTAATATTATATTCACTTTGTTTGCTTACAAAATAAATTTGGAGCTGATCAAAATACCTTCTTTGTTTTTATTTTTTTATACCTTTCCCCACACTAGGAATTCGTCCTGTATCATGAGTGCGTTTACAAACACAAACAATCAGAACCGGAACAGCTAAAGTCTGGCAAACAAAAGCATAACCTGAGAAAACGCGGCAAATTAAAAAAAACATTATTTATTTATTTATTTATTTATTATATACTTTATTCATTATGTGGTATTACTAACTATACCTCTCGCATGGGGTCCCAACGCTAACAAAGAAAATTTGGTTCACATAAATGTCACTAGATGGCGCGATATGCATCGATTTGTTATTGATTTATAAGTAAAATTAACATTTTAAAGAATTGATCATAAAAAAGTTTGTTCTTGTTTAATCAACTCTCCTAAGCGCAAAATTATGGAATACTAGCTGACCCCCGCGGCTTCTCTACCTTCAACTGGCTATCTACCTACCTACCACTCACCTACCCTACCTACCTGCATTACCTATCCACCTACCTTACCTACCTACCAACTACTCACCTGCCCTACCTATTAACCTACCCTACCTACCTATCTACACTATCCCACCTACCTACGCACCTACCCTACCTACCCACCATCCTACCCTACCTACTTAACTACCAATTAGTTAAACCATTTATTTCAATAAGAATTAATACTACAATACGAATGTAACCAAATTTTGTTTCTACCGGGCGGTGATCTAATTAAATTTTAGGACACAAAAGCTGCTATTGTGACTTAACTATTAAAGTTAGATATATTCTCTTTTCAGAATTTTTGTAGATAATAATGAATAATTTAATGAAAACATGTATTATATATTTTTAGGGTCCCGTACCCAAAGAGTAAAAACGGGACCCTATTACTAAGACTCCGCGGTCCGTCTGTCTGTCTATCTGTCATCAAGCTGTATCTAATGAACCGTGATAGCTAGACAGTTGAAATTTTCACAGATGATGTATTGCTGATGCCGCTATAACAACAAATACTAAAAACAAACTAAAATAAATATTTAAGTGGGGCACCCATACAACAAATGTGACTTTTTATGCGATAATGGTACAGAACCCTTCGTGCGCGAGTACGACTTGCACTTGGCCAGTGTTTTTATGTATCATCAATTGTTTTATCAGTGCACGCCAAATAATGAATTGTATAGACAAAATTTTGTTACTTTGCGTTACATTATTGTAACGCAAAGGACATAAGTCATAAGGATCTAAAATTTATATTTAAATAAATTATAGCCCATGTTACTCCGGAATAATGTAGCTTTCCAAAGGTGAAAGAAGTTTTAAAATCGGTCCAGTAATTTCGGGGCCTATTATACAAACAAATTTCGATATTCGTAGTGCTTCACAATTACTAGAAGATATATTAAAAATAAGGCTAAAAATGTAGTTAATTCACAAAATCAATCATCTGGTTGTGGTCAGCCAGCTTGCGAATACGTATCCTCCGACTGCACAGCATGATTTTCTTCTTGTTTACGTCTTTTTAATTTGCTTCTTAAGCAGTTGGGTTGATTTTTTTGATTTTACGAATTAAATTTTTATATTTTTGTTACAAATGATTTACATTTAAACATAGGCCTCCTCTCTATGAGAGGGGATGGGCCGTAATCCATCACGCGGGCCCAGTGCGGGTTGGTGGATTTCACATGACTTCGAATTTTTGGTTCTAGGATATGCCGGTTTCCTCACGATGTTTTCCTTCACCGTTTTTGAGAGCAGTGGTGATGAAATAATTTACACAAAGTAAAGCGCCTGCCTGGGTTCGAACCCATGACCTACAACTTGTATGTCGCGGCCGATACCACTGGGCCACCACTGCTCTCGTACTAGGCCACCACTGCTCTCGTTAAACATATAAGTGTTATATATTTTAGAAATCACCCCTTTAAACCCTTTATTTTGACACGATGGGTTTGGAAGAAAAAATAATATTGGGCCTCCACAATATGGCGCCCAAAAGCCGTTATTTTACTATTTTTATTTTTAATGTAGCCAGTAACACTCGTATGTTTAAGAAGAATCGATTGACTTATAGTCCCCGGCATATAACTTTGCAAGGTTTTGGCGTACTACTGGGGGTAAGTTTGCGCATAGTTCGCGAACTCCTCTATATAGAGCGAACGGAACGTGGACGCGACGCCATTGGTCAGTCGATCCTTGTGTCTACTGACCAGCCAATCGCGCGATCGGAACGGTGCGCGAGCGAAACGACTTGTGTGCATCTAACGACTCTTGCCAAGTTATGTGCCGCCAACTATAAAAATCATTAAAATCGGCCAACGCGTTTGGCCTCTAGAACGCCACATAGGAACAAATATACATACATAATTGCATACATATACTGATAAACACATTACACTCCTTCTGCAGTCGGGTAAAAAATTAACTGTTCGATTTTAGTCTACTTTGCATTAAAATACAGGCTACTTGGGACGAAACTTTAGGCACATCTGGCAACACTGAAAATTACTTTTTGACTGACGCTCAGCCTCAGCAGAACAGATAGAAGACAGGCACACTTGTCAATTGTTTGTCAAACATTGCAAATTTTGCTTTGTTTTGAATACAGTGCTCTTCCTCATTAGATATTACTCTTTAATAAATCGCAGTTATTCTGAAAGTTAACAACGCAGAAGATTAACAAGTGCACTTCAAGATTCCAACGCTAAACAACCCCACTGAGTTAAAAAAAATAGACACCGTTAGAAAGGAAATGTGTTGAACGTAATATTTACTCAATTTTAACATTACACAATGGGGAATCAGCTGGTGGGTGTTGCTCCGTCGCAGATATATCCCGTGGAACATTACCTGAGTGACCATGTAGACCTGTCTTTCGATATGAGGTATGATTCTATGTTTTAGATTATGAATATTGATAAGGGGGTAGGTACTTTGATTAAAAAAAAAAAAACTACGTGGCGTTAAATATTAACAAATCCAAACTAATTAACAAATATATTTACATATAAAAAAATATGGGTCAGTTGAATACCTAATAACTTATCTTTGTCTTGGAACTGATCATGCTTGGATATCATTCTGTTAAAACATAATAATGGTATCTACCTACTTTTTTTTTAAACTTGGAAATTCATGCTGGAAGGCTCTTTTACAAGACATACAGCGATGCCCTATCGGTACATGGAGCCGGTGGACATCTCACCCATACGCACTAAACATTTTGGGATTACTTTTATTACGCTTACATCTAAGGAGAGGCATCTGTCAGAGTATGTTTCCCAATAGCTACAATATAGGGGACTTTAAGTCAAGAGTGAATAGGTTTCTTCTAGGCAAGACATGCATAGAGAATTTAAAAAAAAAGGCTCTAAGATTAAGATTCTTTATCTGTGTCCATGAGGTTGTTCAATTACGTTTTTGTTCAGCCATATTTAGCCTTAGAGGCCTCAAAAGATACAGGAACTGATAAAAAAATACCTGAAATATTGTAATTTAGAATTTATATATATACCAGCAGGGTAGTTTTATGTAATATCAAATCAAGATTTTTAGGAGTACCCACTTACCAAATTAATTAGATTGAACACAATTTTATTAATATACTATCTTAGTATTTAATGATTGTTCTCATTAAGTGGAACGCAAATTTACATTTTATGAGAAATAAATGTCTTTAACCAGAAATATACCAGATCTTAGATTAGTACACATCGTTTCTATAATGGCCTAACAACACATACATTTTCGAGTAACTACGATGCATATTTGTTTTTTACAAATTCATTTCATTCATTCTAGATGATTGTTAACATTTGTTAACTTTTTATTTCGTTTTACATTTTTTACGACTTATTGTCGGGCCTACGTTGTCCCTGCATATCCAAGTAGGTACTAATGCTGTAACATGGAAATAATGTAAAACCAAAAATTTTTTTTAAAAGAGTAACCATGGAGTTTCTTGCCGGTTCTTCTCCATAGGAAACGACTAACCCGAACCGTGCACCTTTTGTCGACGTTTTATAAGTGCCCATGTAGGCCTATGTAAAATAAAAATAAATTGATTTTGATTTTATAGACTTGAGAGACTTTTTCAAAAAAGAATAACGTGTTTTGGATATTTCATAAATGCAAGTGTGAAGAAGGGCATAGGTACTGAAGCTATTAAAAGAGGGTTTAACTGCATGCTCGAAAATCCAGCATCATCATCAGTTTTTTTTTAATGTTCCTACTGCTGGGACCAGGGACACAGGCCTCCTCTCTCTGAGAGGGCATGGACCGTAATCCACCACGCGGGCCCAGTGCGGGTTGGTCGATGTCACATGTCTTCGAATGTTTGGTTCTAGGACATGCCGGTTTCATCACGATGTTTTCCTTCACCATTTTGAGAGCAGTGGTGATGAAATAATTTACGTAAAGTAAAGTGCTAGCCTGGGTTCGGACCTACAACTTGTAGGTCGCGGCCTATACCACTGGCCCACCACTGCGAAAATCCATGTGTAACGTGTATTTCTGGAAAGCAAATTTTGGATTGGCCTTCAATTTCTGCAGCTATTCGGTCATAGTCTTTATCCCATTTATGTTCGCAAAACGTCCCTTTGTAGTTTTTTTTTTTACTTTGGGAGTAATCAAAAGTCGCATGGGGCTAAGTCGGCCGGCGGCGGCGGCGTCAAGCAAGGTAGCCGAAGCATCGATGCCATCTGCTTGTTTTTTTTTAAATATTGCTAAGAAGGCGTGAGCAAAAAAATTTATCAAAAGATGGGCGCTATCGTGAACCCCTTTTTGTTCATGTTTGACAAAGAAGGGTCTAAGTTAGCTGAGTGCGAGCGAGAAAAAGGAAATGACTGTAACAAACCCGTAGGGCAATGGTTCCCAAAGTTGTCTGGACTACGACCTATCTAAAACAAGTTACCAAACTCGGGACCCACCTCTAGGAAATTTAACCGTTACCAATATGAATAAAGGGATTCTTCAAATAAAAATGGACACACCAAGTCCCTACGGCGCGGCGTAGGGACTTGGCCATCAGCTTCACGTGTGTTTTCGTTTTTTTTATTGGGGTATTTGTTATCTATACTATACAATACATTATAAAGAGGTAAAGTTTGTGAGGTTGTAGGGGTTAATCTCTGGATCTATTGAACCGATTTAGATGAAAGGTATGGAGATAGTTTGTATTCCCTCGGGATGATAAAACACTTTTTACGCGAGCGAAGCCGCGGGCAGAAGCTAGATGTTGATAAGCTTGCGTCTGCGTTGCGTTGTGGAACTTTGTATGTTTTCCTAGTGCTCCGTTAGCATCCGTTATTTTTTATCTGATTAATTTCATTGCGGGATCCAAGACAGTTAAATTCATTTTCCGGGACTTTGTCGAGCTTCATTCCCTCGGCGCTTTTCTGGTGGTTGTCACTGTTGTTTCTGGCTTTTAGAAGTTCCAGTGGTTTGGGAATAGTGCGGTGGGATTGTTTTAAAGACTCCCAGGTTGTAGCTATCAGGAAACACAGATTCCGGCCGGTAAAGAAGCTGGTAAGGAGTTGAACTCCTTAGCTTTAGCACAATGAAAGTAATGCTTAAAACGTTTAGTGCGGGTGGGATGTCCACCATGTAGGTACCGATGGCGCATCGCCCTACGTCTTGTAGTCTGATGATGAATTGAGCTTGGTGGCATAAAAGTTAGCAATTCCTTCACACACTCCCCGAAAAAATCGATGAAAAACTGACAGGCTGACAACTCGGCAAATGCATTGCCGATGTGCCTCATGCATGGCCCAATTCTTAATTGACTGAAGAGCATCAAGCTGGTACTATGCATCCATCCCAGAGATGAGAGACGAAGAAATTAAAGATGTTTATCGAAGGCCAATCAAATTTTAGAAGAACTACGTAGCCTTGTCCGGGCAGTCGCATCAAAAATAGGAGGGCGACGGCCGACGCTAAACGCGACCGCCTTTTTCCATAAATGGGATAAAGACCGATTCGCTGAAGGAATTTAAAGTCATTCCAAAGTTTGGAAAAGACGTTGACAAAAGTGTATTAAATCCGCCGGTGACTATAATGGGAACAATGGCAACAAAGCGAATGTAGCTTGCAGTCACGCTCGGTCATCCAGGGCCATATTTAAGATGGATGTTAGAGTACTTCGAATAATATGATCAAACTAGTGGCCCGCTCCGGCCTTGCCTGGGTCATGTTATAATCTATACTTCTATCTATACTTAATAATAATATTTTTTTTTAACCGACTTTCGAAAAAGGAGGAGGTTCTATGTTCGACTTATTGTATGTTTTTTTATGTATGTTCACCGATATCTCCGTCAATTGTGGACCGATTTTGAAAATTATTTTACCGATTTTTATAATTTTTGTTTGAAAGAGTATGTTTCGAAATTGGTCCCATTTTAATTTGGTGAAGATCTGATCTGATCTTGAAAACTTCGAAGATATATAACGGAACTCTTCAATAAATTACCGCAAATCTCTCGAGACTGCTGCAATCGCATACCTGTTTATTGTTTATATCATTTCATAACATAACATCACGCTAGTACGCTCTTGAGGGGTAAGCAGATCTCTCATTTGATCGTTTTTGTTCAAGTTTCATGATATTCGGGTAATCTATTCTGGCGTTATAGAAAACTTACTTAACAACTTGCCTATTAGGTAGATACAACTAAAAAGTGAAAAATAAAAAAAACTTTTTTACAAAAAAATACTACCGACTTCCAAATAAGAAAACTACAAAGTGAAAAATAACATTATTTATGGAAGTCGGTGTCCATAACGCAAAAAATGGTACCTACGAAAGACACCGACTTCCAAAAATAATGTTATTTTTCACTTTGTAGTTTTCTTATTTGGAAGTCGGTAGAATTTTTTTGTAAAAAAGTTTTTTATTGTTTGTACCGAATAGGCTCCGAAACTACTGGACCGATTTAAAAAAATCTTTCACCAATAGTAAGCTACATTATTCCTGAGTGACATAGGCTATTTTTTAATCCCGAAAAGGGGTCATGTGGGGTGGTCCACGGGAGCAAAGCCGCGGGGAACAGCTAGTAATTTATAGCCATGTACCTTTCAAATGGTAAAAGATTTTTTTTAATAGTTGTAGTGGTGCCAGAGATTACCCTACAGAAAATGATGTCAAATGCACAACGCCATCTATCGAATATGGAGTTCAACTGTCCGAGTATCTGAATTGCGTGTGTTGTAATATTTATCTTCTTGAACACTTTAAATTCATCTTACTTTTGAAAGATTGAACCGATTGCGATGAAACAAAAACTAATTAATACTTCAAGTTACGCACAATTTTTATGTATGAAAAAGTTATCTACATTAGTTTCGTACATTTAAAGTAATGTGCACAACTAAACAGACAAAAATTCCAAAAATGCTAGGGTGTTAAAGGATAACCAACAGAACCCACACTGTTGGTTATCCTTTAACACCCTAGCTTTTTTTTTTTTGGAAATATTTTCGATGAACAAAGCGTCTTTTCTCCAGATTTATTATATGTATTGCTTTGTCTAAGAGATATGACTGCTTACATAAGGGATAAGGGGGAAGGGTTCCGTATGGTGCCGGACGTAAAGAATTTCACCAAGAATTTCTTCCCGTGGGTGTCGTAAGAGGCGACTAAGGGACAAACCAGAGAATGGGCAGCAGCGTTCTCTGTGCTTCTACAACAACCATACTGCGATCGCCAACCCGCCTGCCAAGCGTGGCGATTATGGCAAAAACCCCCCCATGAAAAGCACAAATAAAAAATGGCCCCTAGTGCCCGGCAGCCTGCCTACCCTCGACTACGGTAGCGGTCGAGGTTACGGCATGGCAAGGGGTGCCAAGAATCTCTGGACGAGATCCGGCTACCCAAATAATTACCGACGACTGTACCTGGCAACGTACAACACGCGCACACTTCGGACCGACGAGAAAATCACCGAACTCGAAGAGGAATTGAGCAGGTTGCGATGGAGTATTATAGGGTTATCGGAAGTCCGAAGAGAGGGGGAGGACTCGATAATCCTCAAATCCGGTAACCTGCTCTATTTCCGAGAGGGTGACCGGCAGTCCCAGGGTGGTGTCGGGTTTATCGTCCACAAGTCCCTTGTGAACAACGTGGTGAAGATCGAGAGTGTGTCGACCAGGGTGGCGTGCCTTATACTCAGAATATCCTCAAGATATTCGCTGAAGGTCATACAGGTCTACGCCCCAACCTCGGCACACCCCGACGACGAGGTAGAGACCATGTATGAGGATATCTCCAGAGCCATGCATGGTTTCAAAACTCACTTCACCGTTGTCATGGACGAGGATGAGCTGCAAGTGGGGCAATTTGGAGTTGGACGACGGAACCACCGGGGTCACCTACTGGCCAGTTTTATGGAGAAGGAGGGCCTCTTTATGATGAACTCCTTCTTCAAAAAGCGTGAACACAGGAAGTGGAGTGGAACAAAAAATGAGATCGACTTCATCATGTCAACCAAGAAGCAAATGTTCAATGATGTCTCTGTGATCAATTCGGTAAAAACCGGGAGCGATCACCGCATGGTAAGAGGCACATTGAACGTTAATATTAAGCTTGAAAGGTCTCGACTGATGAAGTCCACGCTCCGTCTAGCACAGATCCAGGTCCAAAACCCCGAAAGCTTTCAGCTCGAACTCCAGAATCGTTTCGAGTGCCTAGGGTGCTCCGTGGACGACTACGCCGACGGGTTCGTGGAAGCTGTCCATACGGTCGGGTCTAAGTTTTTCAAGACCCGTCGTACAGATAGAAAGAAAAAGGTCTCTGATCATACCCTCAAACTTATGAAGGAGAGGCGTGAGATGATCCTGCAGTCTTCAGATGAGGCGTGCAAATACCGGCAGCTCAATAGACAGATCTGTAAATCCTTGAAAAGAGACCTCCGCCGCTTTAATACCGAGCGTATTAAAGACGCGATTGAGCAAAATAAAGGCTCCAAGGTTTTTTCAAGGGATCTGGCTATTGGGCAGAGCCAGCTCACGAAACTGAAGACCGACGATGGCAGGATCGTATCCGCCAAACCGGAGCTTCTGGGGGAGATCGAGACATTCTATGGGCAGTTGTACACATCAATCAGCAAGCTTGTTGCGAGTCTAGCAAACGACCCAAGAGCTAGATTGACCCGACACTATACCGAAGATATTCCGGACGTCAGCCTGTACGATATTAGGATGGCTCTGAAACAGCTTAAAAACAACAAGGCGCCGGGTGATGACGGAATCACGGCTGAACTCCTGAAGGCGGGTGGAAAACCGGTCCTCAAGGCCCTTCAGAAGCTGTTTGATTCCGTCATACTCGAGGGCAAAACGCCACAGGCATGGTGCAGGGGTGTGGTGGTACTCTTCTTCAAGAAGGGCGACAATGCCCGGCTGAAGAACTATAGGCCCATCTCACTTCTTAGCCATGTCTACAAGTTGTTTTCAAGAGTCATCACGAATCGTCTCGCGCGCAGGTTTGACGATTTCCAGCCTCCCGAACAAGCCGGATTCCGAAAAGGCTTTAGCACCGTAGACCACATACATACGCTGCGGCAGGTTATACAGAAGACCGAAGAGTATAACCTGCCTCTCTGTTTAGCGTTTGTGGACTAGGAGAAAGCCTTCGATTCGATCGAGACTTGGGCTGTACTGCAGTCTCTCCAACGGTGCCAGATCGACTACCGGTACATTGAAGTGTTGAAGTGTTTGTACAAGAACGCCACTATGTCAGTCCGTCTTCAGGATCAGACCTCGAAACCAATTCTTCTCCGGCGCGGCGTGAGACAGGGAGACGTCATTTCTCCGAAACTGTTCACTGCTGCGCTGGAGGATGTCTTCAAGGTTCTGGATTGGAAAGGACTTGGCATCAACGTTAATGGCGAGTACATCACTCACCTTCGGTTTGCCGACGACATAGTGGTCATGGCTGAGACCATGGAGAGCCTCAGTGAAATGCTCGATGGCCTCAGTAGAGCTTCCGAAAGAGTGGGTCTTAAAATGAACATGGACAAAACCAAGGTCATGGTGAATGCCCATGTTACACCCACTCCTATCAAGGTCGGAGACTCTACACTCGAAGTTGTGGGCGACTATGTCTACCTGGGACAAACGATCCAATTGGGTAGGGCCAACTTCGAGAAAGAGGTCAACCGTCGAATCCGACTCGGCTGGGCAGCGTTCGGGAAGTTGCGCGGTATCTTCTCGTCCAACTTACCACAGTGTCTCAAGACGAAAGTCTATGACCAGTGTGTGTTGCCAGTGATGACATATGGCTCTGAGACGTGGTCGCTTACAATGGGCCTTATCAGGAAGCTTACAGTCACTCAAAGGGCAATGGAGAGGGCTATGCTCGGAGTTTCCTTGCGTGATCGAATCAGAAATGTGGAGATCCGCAAGAGAACCAGGGTTACCGACATAGCCCGAAGAATTGCCAAACTAAAGTGGCAGTGGGCAGGGCACATTGCTCGCAGAACGGATGGCCGATGGGCAGAAAAGTTCTGGAATGGCGACCGCGAACCGGAAGACGATACGTTGGAAGGCCTCCCACTAGGTGAACCGATGACCTGGTTAAGGTTGCGGGAAGGTGCTGGATGCGAGACGCACGGGATCGGTCAATGTGGCGACGCCTGGGGGAGGCCTATGTCCAGCAGTGGACGTCTTTCGGCTGAAATTATGATGAATGATGACATAAGGGAGAGGAGCGCAGATAATACACAATATAAATATTGAGGAATAAATAAAGTTTTTTTTAATGATGTACAAATAGCGGCCGCCCCAATATCTTGTAAATTAAGAGCTTGTGTTATTCTAATGTATAAAAATTTAAATTTCCAAAACCCCCGAAATTCATTTTTATTATATACTTTTTAAACTACATAATTTATTTTGACACGCTTCGATCAACAATCTATTGAACACGTAATTATGACACGAAATCTTGCGAAAATACTCCGTTTCAAACGGAAAACGGCCCATAACTTTTGAACGGCCATAAATTTTCACCAAACATAGATAAGAACACTCGACAAAGTCGCCTTTCAAACAAAAAAATCTAAATCAAAATCGCTTCATCCGTTTAGGCGCTATGATGCCACAGACAAACACACAGATACACAGCAACACACGTCAAACTTATAACACCCCTCTTTTTCCGTCGGGGGTTAAAAAGCTGCTACTGTAAAGTTTCAATAAAATTATACTCCATTTGAAATAACAATAGACATGTTTCCAAATCTTTTTACAGTTCGTTCAACCGATTTTGAGTTCTATCCCGTATACATAAGGAGGACATAAAAAGCATAAAACTGTTACCAAAACCAACTGTTTACTACAGCTACCATATGTCGTATCACCTACGCAATAGAACTCAAAATCGGTTGAACGGGCTATAAAATGGGCTAATTTAAACGTCTAATGTTATCGCAAATGGAGTTTAGTTTAGTAGTTTTTGCATGAATGAGTAACAAAACATCCATCCTTAATCACACATTTTAACATTTTTAATATTAGTAGGCTTTCGTGGTTATTTTTTAATTAGCCAATGCTATGAAAAATTTCTTTCCAGCCTTGGCTCGACCCGTTTCCTGAAGGTAGCCCGCGCCAGATCCCGTGAGGGTCAGGTAGTGGTGAAGGTGTTTGCAGTCCATGACCCTTCGCTGCCGCTAGCTGAGCATAAGGAGCGGATACTGAAGATCAAGGAGCAACTGGCTTCGGCATTCAACTGTCTGCCTTTTCAGAGGGTTATTGTGAGTATTTGTTTTTAGTTAAGCTGTTATTTTTGTTTAGAAAAGTGCTCTATTAAAAACAATCAAGGCAGTCATCATCACCATCTGCTAAGCATTTTCGGAATAATGTAAGAGACTGCTTCCAGTCTAACCAGATGCAGCAAGTATTTTATAAGAAGTGACTGTCTATCTGACCTCCACAACCCAGTAACTGAGTAACTCGATATCACATAGTACTACAGTGCCAAAAGAAGAAGATGAACATGACAAAATCAAGCTGTGCAGTCAGAGGATACATCTAGTTTTGGTCAGTCAGCTCGCGAACATGTATCCTCCGACTGCACAGTATGATTTTCTTCTTGTTTACATCTTTTCAGTTCGCTTTCTAAGCAGTCGGGTTTATTATTTATAACTTTTTAGTTATTTTTTTTTAAGTGTTATATATTATTGAAATTACCGCTTAAAACCTTTTATTTTGTTACCCCACACGACGGGTTTGGAGGAAAAAAAAATGTACAAACATACATACATACATAGACTGATAAACACATTACCCTCCGTCGGCAGTCGGTTAAAAATCACCTGCTTTAAGAAATCATTGGAGCAAAAGTAAAATCTTACAACAATTATAAATTAAGAAAGTAATCAGTAGACGAATTAGAGGTTAGTAGGTAAGTATTTAAAACCTTTAAAAAATTCATAAATAAGGAAGGAAATAGATCACAATACCTCTCATGTAACATAAAAAACCAGCCAAGTGCGAGTCTAACTCGCGCACAGAGGACTCCGTATAAACATCTACATTCACCAAAATAAATAGGTAACATTACTAACTTTCATAAACAATGAAAGCACCCCACGAAATTGCTCTAACGAAGATAACAATTTTTCGTTCGAAAACAATTTTTTTACTTTTTCAAGTACATTTTATAAGTTGGTCGAATATTACTCGTAAACTTGTAAAACCTTTTTAGCTGTGGTAGTTTTCCTTTTAATTTCGTTATAAATATACTAATGCAGTGATTTTTTTCACATATCCAAAAGCAACCATTTAGCTGGCATTTAGCTGATTTTACGCAAACGGATCCCTGAATCGAAAAATAGTTTTCACAGACCTGTAATATTTTTACCCGACTGCCGAAGGAGGGTAATGTGTTTATTGAATGGTCTATCCAACGATGCCCCACACCATTGGATAGAAGAGAAAAAATAACATCACCACTTTACGTGTACAGAAGGTACCCAAAAAAAAGTTTTCTTCCAACTATGCTTTAATTGCATCACAATCACACTAAAAACTCAGTACAAAGCGAGTCTTTAATGCTCTAGAGCAATAAAAATGTATGAAATTTCATTATTGCACTGTTTTTTTTTATCGCACCAAAAGTTGCCAATCTCAATGGATTAGCTCTATTCAGCCAGCCGATATCAATACTTTTTTTTTTACGTACGTATTATTCATTTCTATCCTACTTGTTCCAAATTTAAAAAATGATTGCTGCTAACTCTGATTTCAAAATGAAAGAAATTTAAAAAAGTGATTTATCTACTATTCCTATAGGCCCTCGTGCCTGTTAGATTAGAGCCCTCGCTAGCGCTCGGGCTCTAAATCAGGCACTCGGTGAAATTATAAATTACTTTGTGCTCGAAGCAATAATCTACAATTTTTTCATTGTTGTATTTTACCACTTTGTCGGCGTGATTAATATGATATATCCATGCCAAATTATAGCTTTGTAGTACTAAGAGCGTCTGAGCTAAGCTGCGGTCTGACGGACGGACATGGCGAAACTATAAGGGTTCCTTGTTGACTACGGCATCCTGAAAACGTAAAAACATAAATAAATCATCAATCAATCAATCATTTACTTGTCTGAATATGGTACATTATGGTCTTAAGATTAGTTAATGGTATCATCACTGTCTGCCAAGTGTGGCGTGCAAATAGAGGTACATATATTATAGAACATAGATTATTAGGCTAGTGTTAACATTATTAATTGCATAATTACCATAAAAAAATATACAATACAATTTAACACACTAGAATTTAAGGTATGTCAATCAAAAATAACATCACAAACACACACAGTTTATTTAGGATGTCAAGGTATCATGTAACGCTAGAGTATCAACGAGTAAGATGTCAAAATATAAGACAGTTAAATTAAAATGTCAAAGTATAAAATATAGAAATTCAATTAAGATGTCAAAGTATAATTCAAATGGTCATTAAATTATATGTTACAATTCAAATAGGATGTCCAAGTATAAAAGATTAGAATTCAATTAATTCAATTAGGATGTCAAAGTATAAAAGATTAAAATTCAATTAGCATGTCGAAGTATCTTTCAAATAGTCATTTAAATCAATCATCAATTTCATTACATTGTATGTTGACAAAACAATGTTCCTAACTTTTCTTGGATCATCTACTCGTACCATCCATTCACTGTCTCACACACGCTGCCTAAACAACAAACACTATATATTTCATAGGGATGATTTTGCAATAGTCTGATAACTTTATTATGAAGAACAAATAATGGCGGTTTGACATGTTTTCCATACAAAACCTATCAAACCGTAATTTTCATTCCTCAATTATAAGTTGTGTTGTTCGATAAATTGGCCATTAATAATTTTACTACACACTAAACATTTCTTTATCTCCTTTCCAGCTCACCGACAAGGCAGGTCTGCTAATGCGAGAGTACTGCAAATGCAGCGTGTACGACCGCATGTCCACCCGTCCATTCCTCACCACTCTTGAGAAGAAATGGATCACCTTCCAAGTGTTGTACGCGTTGCACCGCATGCACAAGCTTGGGATCTGTCATGGTGATATTAAGGTAAGCATTTTGTTGTGTAGGATTCCTTGACTTAATGACCTTTGTACCCTAGATGGGGCAGAGGGCGTCCACAGTAGTCCTCCATTGCGATCGGTCTTGAGCTTTACGCCTCATCTTGCTCCGCGTGATTCCGATGCTCGCCAATACGGTGCGACACCAGCAGGCCTAGACAAAAAACTTTTCTGTAGCGTTAACGTTAGATGCTAACGTCAAAATGTATGGTAATGACATTACCTGCGGAAAGAACACGTAATGACACGCGCACTTGCGATTGAAGTGTTTTGACTCGAACGCGTATGGGACGCGCATTACACGGCGCTTAAGACCTTATTTCCACGAATTTCCAGTGTCGCCGCTCACGTTCGGTTCCGTTGTGTGTGCGGAATAGTACATTTCGTGTCGAGCATAAAAAGTCGAGATTTTAACACGAGCGATGTAGTCGAAAGCATTTAGCTTTCGACTACATCGCTCGTGTTAAAAGCGAGTGTTAAAGTAAAGCCTTTTTATGCGAGACACGGACGATTATTTTTCCACTACCTGATGAGCTTCCTTATTTAAATTCAAATAAGTTCCAACAACAATTTATTAGAAACGTTCAGACTATATACACACAATCAAAGCGCGCTTTATCGAGAGGTAACAGGTTCAGTATCATTCTGCCAGTTACATAATGATATCAAAACTCCATACAAATGTCATTTCGTAACTGTTATTATGTAATTTTGTTTTTTTTTTTAATTTTTGTTTTCTAATCTTGTGTCTATATTGTTATATTTCTTAGGCAATGTGTTACATAATAGACAAGGTAGTGGAAAAAGTATTTGTCTAGGCTCTCAGGTTTGACGGGGACGGCCACGCTTTTTCTTGGCTTGGGGATCCAAATCCAACGCTTGCTTGGATATGTGATCAGTGTCCCTTCGGAGCGTGTGGTCGTGTGACCAATCCAACTCCACTTGCGACGCTTGATCTGGCGATTGATCGGGCTCTCGTGGTATTTCTCCAGCAGATCTATGTCAGTGATGGGAGTTATGAACCATCCTTGTCTTACGTTACCCACTGTTTGTACCTACACCAAATCAAAGGGACCTATGATTTAAAAACAGAATGGCCTTTGTAATGCTGGCACAAAGGATCCACCTAAATCACTTTATCAAATATTTTCATAACCAATTCAAACAATGTTATCAAAGCTTCTAAGTTCACAATTTCTCGAACAACAAACATATGAATATTAGTATGAAGTAGATTAGGGTTCAATTTTGATTGGCGAGTAGTTGACTCAAGTAAACAAGCGTTTATCTATGATGGTGTTTGTTTGTAACTAACTTACAAGTCGGTGTCAGTACATCATATCTAATGCGGTTGGCGGCTAGCTTCATACTTAGGTACCCTAATTAAATGTGGTCTGTATGTTTTTCTGTACAATTTTAACCTACTGAATGAGATACAGAAACGGTTTTCGAAATCGTCTACTCACTCATTTACAGGCATCGGAAGAGGTAGAGTAGGTATATTTACCTAAACTTCACATAGGTGACATAGAGTAATTAATACCCGTTCTGGAGACACGGAATAATAATCGTGGATTTAAGGGCCTACATCCGCTTTAGTGCCGTAAAACGGTAACTTTCTAAAGCATACTCCTTAATAACGGCTAAGTTAAAAGGTTTGAAAAAAATATATATTTATTATTATTTCATGTATATTATTTTTATCACATGGATTTTTCCGTATAACAAATAGTTATGCTTTATAAAAATAATTTATAACACGCAATTTTTTTTGCTACTTTTGGATACTCCTCCAAAACGACTTGGATGTTTAAAAATATATTTACACAGAAAAATTGATGGCTGGAATTTCTTCATAACTAACATAGCATATGTAAATCAAATAATATTTTGCAAACAAAACTATTCAAAAGGAGGTTCAATTTTGATATTTTGGCATCGAGCGGGCGCACGGCCAGTACTGCGTTAGCATTGGGGTGTATATATCGCCTTAACATTGGGGCGTATATATCGCCTTATCACACAGTGTACGGGCAGTAGCTCTGTACACTGAGATGTAGTATGGAGGGGTACGAATCACGCGGGATATGTACAGGAAATAAAATTACTGTTTTGTGTCTGTTATTGATTAACAGTTTTTATAAATAAAACATTAAAATATATATGCACTAGCTGTTGCCCGCGGCTTCGCTCCCGTGGACCACCCCACAGGACCCATTTTCGGGATTAAAAAATAGCCTATGTCACTCAGGAATAATGTATTTTTCTATTGGTGAAAGAATTTTTCAAATGGGTCCAGTAGTTTCGGAGCCTATTCGGTACAAACAAACAAAAAAATCTTTACTCTTTATAATATTATATTAAGTATAGATAAAGTAGATTAATTTTGGTGGGCACGTTAGCCTATTCAGCGAATGTAAATAAGTAATCGGCGAATAAGCAAATGCTTGTGACTTGAACAAGTGATATGCAGAACATTATTGTTGGACCTGCTGAAGTCTATGAATATATTTGTATTGTATAAGCTCAATTTCTTTTAGTACTATGTACCAACTGTAAATCTACTATTTACTGTACCTATGTGTCGTTCGTTGACTTTGTGTGTGCCCTGGCAGTTGAGTGTGTCATGCTCTCTTAAATGTTTCTCTGATGGACTCTGATGGTGGCACAGGTATTGGATCATTCGGTTCCCTTCATGATGGTTGAGCTGAGTGGTGCCAATTCATGCGTCATGTGCGTGACCGGGCGCCATCAAGTGGGATTGCCTGCTTATTACGTAATTATTTTATTTTGGAATTGTTTGTTTTACTCTAGACGCTTTTACGTGCACGTCTTTTTACATCGTTCTCACACATATGTATTTTTCCAACAAGAATGATGTGACCAAATAATTGTAATTGAAACTGATAGAAAAGAGTGTCTGTAGAGTTTCTTGTACGTTCTTCTCCATAGAGACCTACTAGATTCATATTTTGTTTAACAACTCAAAAGTACCTATGTTCTCGTTAAGCTAAAAACTAAAACAATATATTTCATCTGGCGATGCTCGTACACACAGGTATGTGCGAAACTTGATGTTGACACATGTAGTTTCACACCATCATGCACCTGTGCATTGTATTATTTATTATTATATATACTACCGACCAAGTCAGAGAGAGCAGACTTAGATGGTATGGTCACAATGCACATAAACAATGGTCAAAATCCATACCAAGCAACAAAAAAGGGGCAGACCACCAGCCTCTTGGTGGACCATTGTAGAGAGCGACCTGAGGGAGCAAAATTTGCCACCATCGACAACCCAGGATATACCATCCTGGCGCGCATGGCGTAGACGCTTCAGGAGGCCCGACCCCAAATAAATTGGGAATGGGGCAGGAAGAAGATTATTATTATTAATTACCACCGCATTTGTATTTTTTTTGCTGACAATTTTCTATACACATTTCAAACTGCTCACGAATATCTGTCTGTATCGTTTCAGCTAGAGAACATAATGGTAACCTCCTGGCTGTGGGTGCTCCTCACAGACATAGCGTCCTTCAAACCGACCTTCCTCCCCGACGACAACCCAGCAGACTTCAGCTACTTCTTTGATACGTCACGCAGGAGGCTGTGCTACGTCGCCCCTGAGAGATTCGTTGGGGCGCCTGACCCGCTAAATAAGCCTGCGGTAAGTTGTAATATATTTTCGGAAGACGCTGCGTTGGAAGGCCTCCCACTAGGTGGACCGATGATCTAGCGAGGGTGGCGGCAGTCCGGTGGATGCGAGCTGGTCAATGTGGCGACACTTGGGGGAGGCCTATGTCCAGCAATGGAACTCTTTCTGCTGTAATGATAGTTGTAATTGTATCTTTTTTGCCTGAATATCTATATGGATGTAGTGGCATCTATTGGTAGCATACGAACAAAGAAATAGACCAGACGTCACAAATCCTACATCAAGCTATCAAAGATCTTCGTGTGATTTGAATGTAAACAACAGCCCAGCAACGACCATCGATCAGTTGCCTACCAGACAACACCCGCCTAGTTGGTGGATCCTCCTTTTTCAATGGATGATGGCACTTTACACCCTATTCTGTATACCTTGTTTACGACTTTACGCATTCAAGCTTGTACTTACCGTTTTGTAAAAAAAACCGACCAAGTGCGAGTCGGATTCACGCAAGTAGGGTTCCGTACCATAATAGCAAAAAAACAGTAAAAAGTCACGTTTTTGTATGGGAGCCCAACTTAAATATTTATCTTATTCTGTGTTTACAACAGAAATACATCATCTGTGAAAATTTCAACTGTATAGTTATCACGGTTAATGAGATACAGCCTAGTGATAGACATACAGAAAGAAAGACGGACCGCGGAGTCTTAGTTATAGGGTCCCGTTTTTACCCTTTGGGTACGGAACCCTAAAAAGGACAAAAACTGCCAGCGTTGACAAGCTGTCCGAGTTGGAGCTTGTAAGCGTTGCAAACCAATACCAATACGTGAATACCATCTTTGAAATATAAAAAAAATACGGTAAATGTCCGTGGACACTGTGAGTTTACTCTGCCATTTGTGTTGTAAAATTGTAGGATTTTAATAACGTAGTGTGAATTAGGGAAATTTCAATCTTATAACAATGACAAAAATTTTGCAAGACGCTGTCAGCAGAAATCAAGATAAACAGTTAGGTACGTATCAAAAACGGGCTAAAAACTAAAACTAAATTCTTTCTGATACAGGGCGATGACAAAATGGGTGGCCTGCTGCTAAGTGAATCACCCTGTAAAGTTGGTGAGCTTGTACCCAGCATGGACATATTCTCGGCAGGGTAAGTTTTTACAAAAAAATACCATTCAGACATGTTATTTTAAATTTCCTTTTTTAGAAATTACTGATAGTTTTTCTTTTCCCTTTTCATAAGTTTTGTTTTAAGAAACACATTCATAAAATTAACACCAAACGTTTTTTACTGTTAATTTGATCAATCGGAAAGAAATAGGTGCTTTTACAACTCCTAAGAGTTATTGCTCTAAAAATCACCAATTTCATTGCTTGATAGTCACTATAATTCATGCAAAGCATGCAAACCTGTTTCATGAAGAGATATTTCAAATATTAATAAAGTTAGTTATAACCCGTTCCATTGCACACCAAACAAATATGTTTTTCCCCACCATTTATAATTATTGTCATCGGGGGTCATATCTGATACCAATGTTGTCCCCACCAGCTGCGCCCTCCTCGAACTGTGGAACGACGGTACCCCGGCACTCGACCTCCCCGGCTTGCTCGCCTACCGCAACGGAGAGGACAGGCCTCCTACCATGACGCTGTCCACTGAAGAACCGCAGCTGAAAGCTCTGCTGCACTCTATGACTGAGAGGAACCCCCGGGACAGGAAAACTGCGGAGATATACCTGGATGAGGCTAGGGGCAAGTGAGTACAATGTTTTATTTATCATACTCTAGCGCAACGGAGAGGACAGGCTTCCTACCATGACGCTGTCCACTGAAGAACCGCAGCTGAAGGCTCTGCTGCACTCTATGACTGAGAGGAACCCCCGGGACAGGAAAACTGCGGAGATATACCTGGATGAGGCTAGGGGCAAGTGAGTACAGTGTTTTATTTATCATACTCTAGCGCAACGGAGAGGACAGGCCTCATAACATGACGCTGTCCACTGAAGAACCGCATCTGAACGCTCTGCTGCACTTTATCACTGAGCGGAACCCCCGGGACAGGAAAACCTTGGAGATATACTTGGATGAGGCTAGGGGAAGTGCATGTGCCATAGATCCGGCACACAAGATTTGGTTTGGTGGACGGAGGATCCTCCCTTTTCAATGGAGGTTTGCAGTACTTTACACCCTGATCCGCATATCTCCAAACTTGCTTCTTTGTATTTTCGAGAGTGATTGCAGTGTACGCGAAATAGCACATATTTTTTTTTTCATTCACGATTAAATTTAACGACTGCCCGGAAAAACTTATATTGCCCGGAGGATGCCCGCCAAAAATATCGCTTGCAAATGGTTTAGTGATTATATATGACTAGCTGTTCCTCGCGGCTTCGATCCTTTGGGCCACCCCACAGGACCCGTTTTCGGGATTAAAAATAGCCTATGTCCCTCAGGAATAATGTAGCTTTCTATTGGTGAAAGAATTTTTGAAATCGGTCCAGTAGTTTCGGAGCCTATTCGGTACAAACAAACAAACAAAAAAATCTATCCTATTTATAATATTATTATTATTAGTATAGATTACAGTCTAAACACATGGATATGCTGTACCTTTGTTCATAAGCCCTTAGTTGCTCTGATTTGGTTTAAATTGTTAGGAAAGCACTTCCAGTGATACTTTATGAAGTCTTTCCTTCTAGATTTAATATGATCTGTGTATGGCTGCTAGGCATCACCTGCCTTGTTACTGTATGTACTTTTGATATCGCACGCAATATATATTATGTAAAAACCAAATTCCACTGCGTTTACTTTAATATAAATGACAGTCTTATTAACATCCAAATTGTTTGTTCCAGATTATTCCCCGAATACTTCTACTCATTCCTCCAATCGTACATGCTGATATTCTCCGCGCAACCGATCTTACCTCCAGACGAGAAAATACTCCGCATACACCAGGACATAAGGAATATTATCAAGATATTCACCCAACCTTCAGACGCTAAGAACTACAAAGACTTGGTCGAAGAAACCACAGACCATCAGACCGTAGACAACATAGACAAATACAAAGACAATTTCAAAGTTTTAAATGTTAATAACACAGATTTTGACGAGGATGATGACAAACCTCCAGAGAGAAAAGATATGGGTCCTGATAGTGAAGGGTTGATACTGATTACGTCATTAGTGACGTCGTGTATAAGGGGGTTGCATCATTGTACGTCGAAGTTGTATAGCTTGGAAATTTTGCAGCTGTTGTGTGAGAATTCTAGTTCGGAGACTATTTTGGATCGAATTTTGCCTTATATTGTAAGTATCTTTGCTACTCATATTTTACGCTTACTGAACACTGCCTATTTTATTGACATTCGAAGTATTTTTGCCTATTGTGGCTATTAAAAGTAAAGTCTAATATTTTTTTAAATCAAAACATCGAATTTAGAACAAACTATATTTTACTTGCTCAAACCAATTTTTAATCCTATTTTATTTTCTTTTTCCATCAGATCCACCTCTCTCACGACAGTGTACCCCGCGTCCGCGCATGCGCAGTAGCGACTTGCGCACGCGCCGTCAGTCTAGTACAATCCCTACCCAAGGCCGACTGCAATGTGTTCCCGGAGTATATCTTACCAGAGCTGGCTCCTCGCGCTGCCGACCCTAGTGTGCCTGTGAGGATTGCTTATGCTAACAATATCGGTGAGTCACTGTAGTGTATACCTTATTCGTAACGACATAGAGTGCATTATGTCTAGTACGATCTCTACCCAACGAGTGAGTTTTATACACTTAAACACACGTGAGTGTTATGAAGGGCGTATTGGTATCAGTGGGTTACAAACTCAGACTTCGGGCTGCTACTAAAATAATTGATGGAAAACTGGAAACTGGAATTACACTTGTTTAATACAGGCCTTCGGATCACAAAGCCAAGAGGCGAACACTAGGGCCCATAGCAGCGCTGCGACTCCTGGATCCTATCAGGTCCATACCCGCGGAACTGCGATACGCAGCAGCGGAAAGCTAGGGGTCTGTTCTTTGAGATACCGGTTCCTGTGAGATAGGTGAAAGGTGACACAAACTCACAAATAATACTCACGTTTGTTCCCGCGGTGGGCTCCTATCAATCCCGTGTCCGGTCGAGTGTTATAGAGGAAGATATATATAAAAAAAAGGATAAGGGACGTGGTCTGAGGCAAAGATTCCCTGCAGACACCTGGACACGCTCCCGCCAAAAACCCCTCGCTGCGCGCGAATTATACACAAAAACAAATAAACGGGTGGAGCACAATACCACTGCGCGGATGGCAACGTAATTCCGAATAACGATGGCTGGATTATCTAGCGATGACAAAGAAACCCAAGCCAGACCACACCGTAACACGTCTAGCCATTTCGGTTACAATTTTCAGACTCGTGTCAACTGTCAACTCCACCAAAGCTGTCAATCTCAATGACAGCGAGCTGACAAGTGTTGCAACAAAATAACAAAGGAAGGAACGAAACGTTTTCGTTTCGAACAACACTCAACAACGGGGCGTTGGATCCCTAAATAAATGTTTTTTAAAGTTCCTTATAGGACTTTACTCAAGAGATAATTAATGCTAATATTTCTTTGACAGCTAAACTGGCGGAGACAGCAGTAAGATTCCTGGACCAGACACAGAACATGGTGGATAAAGAGGCTGCCAACATTAACTATGAGACTGAACTGTCGGCGCTCCATGAAATGGTATGTGTACGATATAATAATTGCTTAGACACGCAAAAACCAGAGAATTTTGCTTCATTTATTATTTTTTGGGTCTGACAAAAAACAATTTTGGCATTGTCATATAAGTTTCCTCTCTTAAGCTCAAATCTAGCCCAAAGTACAGATAATATAATACTAGCATACAGATGCCTCATACCATTCAAAAAAAACGAGCCGACGTAACTAGCGTTTTTCTTCTTATAATACTGATTATTTTTATGAGTATATCGATCGCGTTCGGTTACGTTCCGCGGCTATAGATGGTGTTAACAACGACTTGCATGTAAAAGGGTTACTCGTTTGGTGACATATTTTTCTTTAAATACGGTGACGATTTCTTTTATAGTATCTTTGCACGTTTTTACAGTTTCATTGTACCAAAAAAATATGTTACAATACAAATTTAAAAAATCGAGTGGCAAGCCTCAAGAATTTAAAATCGCGCCATCTATTGCAATCAATTTTAAATGATCCGTTCAAATAATCTATGAAATGTGAATTAAGAGCCCAATATTCCATAATTTTGTGTAGAGTGTTGATTAAACAAGAACATACAATTTATATGATCAATTCTAGTAAATGTTAATTTTACACAATATTCAATAACAAATCGATGCATATTGCGCTATTTAGAGATATTTATTTGAACAAAATTGTTCTTGGTAGCGCTGGAACCCCGTGGCCAAAATAAGATACGTTACTGTTATATTTATATTCAGAATTCGAGATAAATATAAGATTGTGGAACAACGAACTCTGTCTTACAAAACAATGTTCAAATTCTAAGTTGATAATTGAGTTGATGCTTGAGGCTATGAATTAAATTATATTAGTACTAGCGGACGCCTCGCGGATTCACCCGCGTAGTTCCCGTTCCCGTGGGAATACAGGGATAAAAAGTAGCCTATGTCACCCGGCGATAGTGTAGCTTACCAACGGTAATAGTTATTTATGCTACAAGTGCGGAAAGTAGGTGATTTCCGATGAGTAATATTTTTATTCACGAGCGAGCGAAGCGAGTGAGTGGATAAATCGACACGAGTCGGAAATCATCTTACGCACGTGTATCATACAACATTTTACTTTGCATTGTGCGAGGAAATTAAAAAATATATCTGAACCAAGAAAAAAAAAAAATGGCGCTTATTCAAGGGCGCTCAGCATATCCATAGATTAACTAATAGTTCATAGTTCTTCGGGCATATCTACTGCGCATGGGCAAATAGCTGTCACGTCGTAACGCAAAAAGGCACGAGCAAAATATTCATTCAGCAAAAAAAAAAAAAAAAAAAATTATCAAAAATTTATTGAATCAAAATCTAAATCTAGAGTAATCAAAAACGTCAAAAATGAAGTATTAGTTTTGTTTTACCTTTTATATGAATGATAATCCGTACTTAACTAATTTTTAAAACTTTTCTCAAATAATAAAAACTATGCAGCGGGCTGACGTTGGAGTTAAAATTTTAAAAAGTACAGGAAAGTAAAAAGCACTAGTAAAAAAAAGTGACGCTTTCCGCACAGTTTGACTGCTTGGAAAACGCTCTTTATTTTACAATGCATGTCCTCTAAAAGAGCGTTTTAAAAAAATAGTTAAGTAAAGATTATCATTCATATACTCGTTAAAGGTAAAACAAAACTAATACTTCATTTAAGGCGTTTTTAATTACTCTAGATTTAGATTTTGATCAATAAATTAATTTTAAATGTTCATTAAATATGTTTGGCAGAATGAATATTTTGCGCATGCCTTTTTGCGTTACGACGTGACAGCTATTTGCACATGCGCAGTAGATATGCTGAGGAACTGTGAACTATTAGTTAATCTGTGGATATGCTGAGCGCCCTTGAATAAGCGCCATTTTATTAATTTCTTGCTTGGTTCAGATATATTTTTTTTATTTCCTCGCACAATGCATAGTAAAATGTTGTATGATACACGTGCGTAAGATGATTTTCGACTCAAGTCGTTTTATCCACTCATCGGAAATCACCTACTTTCCGCACTTGTAGCATAAATAACTATTTTGAAATCGGTCCAGTAGTTTTTAAATCTATTCATTACATACAAAAATACAAATCTCTGTTGCAAATCTCAATTTGTATGCCCGACAATTTATTAGAGTTTATATTGTTCTAAAATGCAGTCCTGAAGAAAGGCTTTCAGATTTCCCCAGTCATATTTATAAAATTAGTTTCAGCCATATGTCAAAGCTCAAAAGGTTAAATTTTAAATGTCATTTAGTTGTTAATCTTAAATTATTCAATCTTATTAAATCATTCGCTTTTTTTTACAACAGGTACGGACAACAGTATCATATCTGCTGACTGACTCGCAAGCGATCGTCAAGCGTGCGCTGGTCGATAATGGCATCACCAAACTATGTGTTTTCTTCGGGAAACAAAAAGGTATTGAGGTTTCATTTAAACATACTTTACGCTATGAAAAATACGAATGTTTGTAAAGACTTTTTTTTTTTTGACTAGCCGTATTAAATCTGAACTGTTTTGTTTCAAAATTACAGAAACTGGTAAGATGTATCAAGTTTCGTAATATATCCTTAGTATCTGTAGATACCATAGTTTTGGAACAAATAAAGATATTTAGTTATTTTGATAATTTATAATTAATTTGCATTCCAGCTTCAATATAAAGATGCTCCCACACCTGGAGCGTTCGCCTGTAATGTAACATTTCAGATTCGATTTTGAGCATTACATTACAATACTGTCTCCCTGACTGACGGGCTTTCGCCTGTAATGTAACATTTCAGATACGATTTTAAGCATTACAATACTGCCTCAGTGACTTGACGAGCATTCGCCTGTAAAGTAACATTTCTGATTCGATTTTGAGCATTAAATTACTATACTGTCTCCCTGACTGACGGGCTTCCGCCTATAATGTAACATTTCAGATACGATTTTGAGCATTACATTACAATACTGCCTCCCTGACTGACGAGCTTTCGTCTGTAATGTAATGATTTTGAGCATTTAGTTGATACCACAATGTCAGACGAAGCGGTCGTTGATGTTACACAACTTGTATCAAAGTATTACGCATTGTGTCATCTAGTTGCGCACTGTAATGCTCGGTCCTCTTCCCTCACCAATGTAATGCTCGAATCTGTAACATTACAGGTTGCGCACTGTAATGCTCGGATCTCTTACGTCACCAATGTAATGTTCGAATCTGTAACATTACAGGTTGCGCAATGTAATGCTTGGTTCTCCTTCCTCACTGATGTAATGCTCGACTCTGTAACGTTACATTACAGGCGAATGCTCCAAGTGAGGCAGCAACTTTCAAGACAACTTTCAAGATATTATGTATTACATAATTACCTCAATGGACTTAGTTTGGGACCCTGGGAAGAACATACGATAGTTTTTATCCAATGTAATGGTGGCAGGGAAGGTAGAAATTTGTATGGTGAACTAATAATTTCTCAAGTAAGGCGGCCTTCACAATATAATTAGTGCGACATTGAAAATAGGCTATTAGGAGTACTAATGCTACGCAGACGAAGTCACGGGCAACAGCTAGTATTTAATATTCGTAGTGATTTGATACATCTGATGACGAGTGTATCTCTCATACTAATGTTAGTAAAATACCTAAGTATTAAACACATCTTCATGCCAATTCCTGAAATAGTGTTTCCTGTCTAGTACAATATATTTATATTAAACTAAAAATTTCATCATCAAATCACAACGAACAAAATGTCAATCAAAATTAATAAATGTAGTCGCCATGGATACACTCTTAATCCAACCTTACTCCGACCTTAAACTAGCTAGCACCATGGAATAACTTTTAGTCCAAGACTAGACTCAGATTAGTATAATCTCTCCTTATTCCGTGTTTATTAATACGGAAATTTGTTAGTACCAACCTAATGCTTGGAATAAAGTTAATCTTACCTTAGTCCACGTTTATTAATAAGACGTATGTATTGCTAGAAGAGCCAAGACCAAACCTTTCTTTAAAGAAATTGATGTTAAATAACATATATTCTGTAGCTCCTCGTAACAAACGCTGTACAGTGGACTTTTTACCATCAACGTCAAACGTTTTCTGATAGCTATTCTCAAATAGTGGCTGATATGATAGTAAAAGCTATAAATTGTAGTAGTTCTTTATTTTCTTTCTTCATTTTATTTACGCTTTTGGGCCCGCGCACAGCTGGCGAGGCGCAAAGAATCGCGATTCACTGACAAAGTCTTGAAAAAAAAAACAACTCAAATAAATAACCTGCCCTAACTTGAGACGCGTTCCACTGCCTGCTTTGATGCGCTTTCAGACTTCTTCTTTTGGAGTCCACGGTGATTAAATCATAGACAGTTTGGGCCCAGTAGGCGGCCTTGTTTATAGCGACATCAGTGGCGTACATTAAGTCCTCAGCCCCCTGGGCATGAACTGCAGTTGCCAATCTGGAAATTCCTAAACTGATTGCGGTTCTAGGTTGGCCGCTGTAGAAAAAACCTGGCCAAATGGAGTATCAGTGCCAATGTGGGCCCCATCGCTGGATATGCCCCACCTCCTTCGTGTCCAGCCGCCTGCACGTTTCAGGATCTGAACGTGTCAAATGACATAGCTGCCCAGGTGGCTAAATACTGGACGGAAGTTGAGACAAAATTTGAGTTCATCGATATGAAAAGAAGAATAAGTCCTCAAAGGTGCAGCTATATGCAGCTGCGGCAGTTGGATCACTCCAAAAATTGGGTCATCTTCTTGACACCATTGCACTCGCGTTTGGTATAAGAGGGGTCTGGGGGGTGACCATAAGCTCTTAGAGCGGTATCAATTTGAGATCGAATAAGGGACAGATGTATCTGACTTGTATACATCTGTCACTTACTCGATATCAAATTGATACCGCTCTAAGAGCTATATATTTATGGTAATCCCCCTGTAATATCTCACTTTGCGTAGTCGTTTTTGCAGCAGCCTACCAGGGTGTACAACTGATTGAGTGCTTTCCATATAGGCGCTTTCGGTTTTGTTGATTTTAACTTTATTTCAAGAAGGGCAAAGTTGGTATTTGTTTGACAGTGAAATCATGCTGCTCTGCACCTCGTCAGAAGTCTGATGATCTTTTTGAATATATATGAATGAATAACTTCGTATTACAGCCAACGACGTGATCCTGTCCCACATGGTGACATTTCTGAACGACAAGGAGGAGGTTGCCTTACGAGGGTGCTTCTTTGAGCGGCTGGTGGGGGTCGCAGCCTATGTGGGGCACCACGCAGCTCCTATACTCGTGCCTTTATTACAGCAGGTAGGTTTAAAAACTCCCCAGGGATGTGCCCTAACAGGCGTTGCACAGAGGGGCTTCCGGTTTGGTATTTTAAGATGTCACGGGGGCTTTCCATGTGCTGCTGATCACCGGTGTGGTTTTTGTTAGGTAAAAACCCACACTCCCTGGTATTTTCCTCAAAATTCCAGGCGTCTTTTGATAGTTTCCCCACGATAAAAAAAGTGTTTTAAACAATAATCTAAAAATAGCCCCATCTACCTTTACTTCTTCGCTTGACCCGATCACAATGATCAAATACTTCTAAGAACCGTATGAAGGTGGTTACTTTGTCTTTATATATTTATGGAATACTTATGTAGGCGATTTACCCAGTGTGTGACTCCTTTTGGCAAATACTCCGAATTGTACAATGTTTTCATTTAAAACTTAAAGCTGTCTTTGCTTTCTCTGTCTTTCTTTCCTCAAGGCCGAAACCGGTCATTACATTATAATTGTATAAACCCCGTCAAACTGAGCTCAAATGCTTGACACGTTTTTGAACTCATATGATTTGACTAGCTGTCCCACGCGGCTTCGCTCCCGTCAACTGACTACCTACCTACCCTACCTACCCCACATACATGAATGTTGCGTAACTTTAACCGCTTACGCAGCGCATCCAACGGAAACTCTCAAAAAGGAATATTTTGCCCGTTTTTGCAACATTTTTCATTTATGCTCCGCTCCTATTGGTTGTAGCGTGATGTTATATAGCCTATAACCTTCCTCGATAAATGGTCTATACAACACAAAAATAATTTTTCAATTCCAACCAGTAGTTCCTGAGATTAGCGCGTTCAAACAAACAAACTCTTCAGCTTTATAATGTTAAGTATAGATTGCATCAAGAATGAGACACATACGTTTTGTACAAAACTGTTATCTTTTGGCTACAGTTATTTTTCTCGTATTTTTAATTTTATACTTTAAAAAGGAATGCGCATGCAACTAATGACATATGCAAGCCAAAAGTAACTGTATTTCTTCATAATATAACTAGCTGTCCCACGCGGCTTCGCTCTCGTCAACTGGCTACGTACCTACCCTACACCTACCCTACACTTAATATTCTTTCCCGTTTTTGCAACATTTTTCATTTATGCTCGCTCCTATTGGTCGTAGCGTGATGTTATATAGCCTATAGCACTCAGGAATAATGTAGCTTTCTACCAGAGAAAAAAAAAATTGAATTGGATCATTAGTTCCAGAGATTACCCCCTACATACAAACTTAAAAATTTTACCTCTTTATAATATTATTAGTATAGATTATATGAATTGCGAAAATCCGCTAGATGCGCGGCGCACAGTGGTCTATGTTCAGCAGTGAAATAGTTTCGGCTGAAATGATGATGGTGATAATTTAATTGACATTTATAATTTTTGCAGGGTCTAACAGACCAGTCAGAGTGGATAATAGCGAAAGCGTTAAGAGCAACGTCCAACTTGGCTGAGCTGGGCTTGTTACCCAAAATTGCGCTGTGTTGTCTAGTGGCGGAAAGTGCTATATTCCTTGCACATCCTAATTTGTGGGTGAGTATGTTTTATTACACCAGCCAGAGTAGATAATAGCAAAAGCGTTAAGAGCTACGACCAACTCGGCAGAGCTGGGCTTGTCACTTAAAATGGCTCTGTATTGTGTAGTGGCCGAGAGTGCTGTGTTCCTTGCACATGCTAATTTGTGGGTGAGTATGTTTTATTAGATTAGACCGATCAGAGTGGATAATAGCAAAAGTGTTAAGAGCTACGACCAACTTGGCAGAGCCGGGCTTGTTACCCAAAATGGCGCTGTGCTGTGTAGTGGTGGAGAGTGCTGTGTTCCTTGCACATCCTAATTTGTGGATTAGTATGTTTTAATAGATTAGACCTGTCAGAGTGGATAATAGCAAAAGCGTTAAGAGCTACGGCCAACTTGGCAGAGCTGGGCTTGTTACCCAAAATGGCGCTGTTAAATTAAATTATAAATACAAAATGACACACAGATAAATACAAACAAATAAATATAATGTAAATATAACATCAAATAAATTCAAATTCATATTCAATTATAATCATATTATTTGGGCGCACGGTTGGCGCAGTGGTTGAGCGATTGTCTGATGCTCTGCGTGTCGCGGGTTCGATTCCCGCACGGAACAAATATTTGTATAACCTACAGATAGTTGTTCCGGCTCTGGGTGTTGTGTATGTGAATTTATATGTTTGTAAACGCACCCACGATACAGGAAGAAATTCTTAGTATGGGGCAAAGTTTTAAAAAAATACAGTAGTCTCTTACGTGCGACACTATATGTAACTTGTCTCTCACGCTAAGCAATCACTAAACAGTTCAGGGTTTTTTTACAAGCTTTTTAATTAACTTGCAATGTATGTATGTAAGTGTGTTCGGGTCAAATCTTGCAACTGAATTTTAAAGCAGTTATCCTCCACCGATTTAGATGAAATTTTGCATACACGTTTAGTTTGGATGACAATGCATGGTTAGATGAGTGACGTCATTCTAAATCCAATATGGCGGACGGCTCAAGATGGTGGACTAGTTATTTTTTACTGACATGATATAGGTATCAAATGAAAGGGTTTGCTGAGAATAATACGAAAAAAGCTTGTTTATAGAAAATTAATAAATTATAATAACGGAAGCCCCATATGTTTTGCTTCTTAGATTCGTCATGAAGTTGCCGGTTTGATTTCCTGCGTGGCCGGTCTCATGAATATCATCGATGTGCACTGCAAGATAATGCCGTTAGTGTGGCCGCACTTGAAGCATAAACTGATACAGGTAATATATGATCTATATACCTAATCATTTTCGTAATATTTACATAGATTTATTTAATTAAAAGAAAGAAGAAACAGCTAGATTATGTTATAGTATTAAAACTCATAGAAGAATGAAAATAAGTAATAATGTTGCCCACAGCGCTGTTCACAAATATCGTTAATAAAACTAAGTCGCTAGGAGGTAAGCTGTTCATGCATAACAGTTACACTATTATGAAAACAAAGTAAAAGAAATTGAACGAAGATTAGTTCAAAAGTTTATTTGTTTAACCCCCTGATTGCCTAAAACGTAGACCCAAGCGAGACACAATGGCTTTTTCATTATTTTGGTAATTACGGCACACAACCGGTTAATAATTTTCGCCGCTATTGATAGTGAAAACTGTCAATTTTCTATTGTTTTGCAACTCTTTGTATATACTTTGTTATACAAGTTTCCAGCAGTGGTAACAGTAGTGGTAAAAGTGGATGATACAAGTTTAAACATAATATTCTTCTTTATGGTCAAGCTGGTGAGAGCAGAACTCCTGCTAGAGAGTCTAGCAGAGCCGATCCCGCGCAAAGTGCTGGATGCAGTGCTTCGACACGGTGATGTGGACAGACTGGTGCAGACATTACGAGAGAGAAGGAATACTAGACTCAAGGTAACATACATAATATTATTATATAATATATTGAACCCCTTTTTTTTGTCGGCGGGGAAAACCTTCAAAAGGCACCTGACTTGGCAAAGACCAGGGAGTGTGGGATTTTTACCTCACTAAACCACCCCGGTTATCACAATCAGTGACCTCTTAAAAGACCAACCCGGAACCCCCTCTGTGCAACGCCTGTTAGGGCACGTCCCTGGGGAGACTGCGAGGCGTTTCCCCTGAGCCTCGCTGTGCACGGCAGCACGAGACCACTGTGCCACCGTCTTACCTGGAGTCACATGCTGGGCGGTCAGAGTCCCCTATCTGGCCGTGCGTAAAAAAATGCTCCGATCGCCACCAAACTTTACAGGATTATCCGCTGGGTTAATCTAAAGATAAATAAATAAATAATAATAAATAAATGCGTGGTGTTTTTTTGGCCACAGGAAGAGTAAGAGCGTATGACAGTTCTTTACAACAGATCGCAAATTATCATAGATACTACTAGAAGTATTAATATCTTTGTGTTGCCATCAACAATCGAAGGTTCAACATTATGAAGTAATGGAGTAGAAAAAAAAAAGTGCTGGACACCGCACGCTAAAATCGCGATTGCGACCATGTAATCCACGAGGCTTTATTAAGGGTACACTAGTCGACGGCACGAACTATTTTGTGCGCGGGGTAAAAATGCATTTTATATCAACTGACAACACGTGCGGAAGAGATAGATGCTGTGATGAGCAGTAGGAAGCTAGTTCGCGTATGAATACACACTTTTGCAAATTTGTAGCGAAATGTATAATGATTTAGGACGAAACCGAGCGCGCGAAATTTTATAAACAGACCATTGGCAGTCTAGATATCATGAAAAAACGACTCAATCTATCTGTTCAAAATAAAATTATTTGCATTGTTGAACTACTAATCTATCCCTGTATGGAGGGCGTTTTGCAATTTTCCGTCTTCTTATGGTATTTATTTGCGCCCAAAAATGCGTTAAAATTAGTGTCGAAATGTGGAACTTTCGACGCTGTGGAACTTTCAAATATTTTCTTTTTTTACTTTTTTGTTTCCATACAGGGCTAGATAATGATGAGACAAATTGATATCACTTTTGATTTTGAACGTACATCGTCAAACAGTGGAATAATCCCTAGACTACGTTTGTATGGAAGAATTTTCGACTAGTGTAACCTTAAAGTTACCATTTTATATTATTATTACAGGTTAAACAGGGTACAGTTCCACAATACTCCGAAATGGGACAGCAACTCAGAAACTTGTTCAGAAGACTTGCCTCTGATGGTAAGTAGCCAACTAGTCATCAATAGTTTGATAAATATAAATTTATTTGTTCAAACATGTGTAACATGATACATGAATATGCACACATAGAAGGAATAATTTTACCGGATCAACATGTTTTGCCTCACTCGGCGTGCAAAATGAAAATAATATGTTAATAATTAAAATTAAATTGGCAATTATAAATTGAATAAATTAATGTCAGTTTCATATATAAAAAATTAGAGTCAGTGCAAAATGTTATCAATAATTCGGCATACATTCAGAGTCAGTACAAAATCTAGTCAATATTAAATACATACAAAATATGTCAAAATAAAATTCAAATTTATCATTTAATAAATCAACAATGTTCTGGATAAGTACTTCACCATAAATTTATAGATTAGTTTTATGAATGTTTTCTGATTTTATTGCAGGAATGACAGAGCACGTGGAAAATCAACTCTTGGCGATGAGCGCGCATTTGATCAAAATACAAGGCAAATCTACACAGGTCTGTTGAATTTTTAACGTTTCATAAACAAATTCTAGACAGTCCGACAATTACGCTCGTGGAATAAAGTTTTTAACCCCTGACTTGAAAAGAGGGGGTGTTGGGGTTGTTATAAGTTTGGTGTGTGTACCTGTGTATTTGTGTAAAAGTCTGTGGCATCATAGCTCCTAAACGGATGAACCGATTTCGATTTCGTTTGCGTTTTACTGTTTGAATCGGGGTGTTTTTGCAAGATATCGTGTCATAATTACGTGTTCAATAGATTGTCGATCGAAGCGTGTCTACTACTAGATAAATTATGTAGCATGCAATAAATATGTGTCAGGTGCTGTTTAAATTTTTAAATTTTACTTCTGTCAATTAAAATAAAATATTTTGTTGCAAACCTTTTCGAAATATTTCTTAATTCATAACTAGCTTCTGCCGCGTAAAAACTGCTTTTTTATCCCAAGGGAACATTATACCGGGATGAAAAGTGTAATGTAGGGTATTCGTAAAACTACAATAGTATTAATGTACGATAGGACAAAGACAAGGATATTTTATTTCAAGTAGGCCACCAAGCGGCACTTTTGAACGTTAGGTACATTAAAATTTACAAGTTATAAAAGTTGATTCTACCGTGCATTCGGAAAGTAGCTTTTTATGGAGAAGAATGCACAAGAAACTCCATAAACGACCGCACTTTTACAGTCAGTAAAATATCATCGTGCGGACCACATCTTTGTTTTATTCTACAAAAAGTAGTGATTTTGATTCCAGACTAAATTCTGTCTCTGTGCCAAATTTCATTCGGATCCTTTCAGCCCTTACGTCGTGATTAAGTAACAAAAATTAATCTTACCTAAACATGCCTATTATTTTGATTTTTCGAATGTATTCCTTACGGTGCACATTATACCTAACATTAAAATTATTATATGTAATAATTAGCTTCTTCTTCTTTTGCAGCACATAACGGACACCCCTGGTCGTTTAAGCCTACAAACCACGAGCATATCGCGCTCCATACAGCTGGACAGCGGCACCGCAGAAGCCATGCAACATACCGACAAGATATATACATCTGCACAGAATAGGTAAACTAATAAAACATATTTAAACATACTAAGTACTATCGGACCCGATAGACGTTTCCCGGGCCCGAACCCGATTGCAGCGCCATCTACCGAGTGCAATTGAGAATCAAGGACCACCTACGCGCTTAAACACAGATAAAAAATTTCATCAATATCGGTCCGGCCTAGCAATGGGCGTTGAATGAACGAACTAGTTAATTCGACCGTCGACGTACAATGAACGATTCGACGGTTCACCATTAATCAACGAACTAGTTGAATTCGTAGACGGCTAAACTGAGACTCGACTATGTTCATGTCGACTTGTAACGCGACGACCGACGCGAGAACTTAGTTGGGTAGTACAAGTTGATACGTCCGAAAAAATAACAACAACGTACGAACATCGAGCAAATTAATTTGAACTCTAAATCCAGATAAAAATAGTTGATAATTCTATGAGCCGAAAGCCATTTTGAAGTAAAAATGCAATGTGTTAAGAAGAAAAGGACGCCAATAATTATAGTTTCACGTGTGCAAAAGAATTAAGTGATTGACCGATCGAACAATGCGAGGTAAACCGGTTTGTACTTGTTTACGTTAAATCGGAAAGTTGAAAGTTGTTGGCGAACCGTAGACGCCGTGCGTCGCGTCGACGCAAAGTTTATAAAGAACGTCTACTTAACATAGTTTACGTTATGAACTAGTCGACAAATTCAACTAGTTGATCGACTCGTCGATCAACGGAAATGGACGGTCTAGTTTCGTTAACGAAAAATACGTCGACGACCCATCTCTACCGGGCCCTTTTCGAGTTTTTGCGAGACAGGCTGTTTGTTGACAACGTGATATGACACACGACAAAATGTGTTCACGATTCAGAGCTCCATATATTTGTATGGACCGTTTGTTCATTGCACGACACCGCACTACACGCGACACGATTTACAAACGGTTTATCGGCTATGTCGTCGATGCCGCTACGTCGTCGCGACTTTTTGCAGCTACGATTTAGCGGCTGTACGAAACAAGTATGAGCTTGTTGACGACACGACACTCCGCACCGCACGGCTCACGCGTGGTTCGTCCCACACAGACATTCGTTTGTTCACTATAGTAGAGATTTCATATCACACACTTTAATGATATTACTTTCTGTCTTCTTTGAACAATGTTGTGTTGTATTCACAGACGAACCCACAAAACATCGGGATCTCACGAGACTCACATGAACACAGAATGGCAGCACATGTTTGGGCAGTCACACGAACAAAATTCTAAAGGTAATGTAGAAAATAGAATTAAATCGTAAAACAAATAAGTAGTTTTTTTTTAAGTAAGGTGATGGTGGTGGTGTAGTTTGCGAACGACAGGTATTTTATCGCCAAATCACTACATAGTATAAAACTAAGTCGCTGCCCGCTGTCTGTCTGTCCCTATGTAGGCTTAGATCTTTAAAACTACGCAACGGATTTTGATGCAGTTTTTTTAATAGATAGAGTGATTCAAGAGGCAGGTTTATATGTATCATACACGCGGGTGAAGCCGCTGGCAGAAGCTAGTATATGATAAAACACTTTTTACGCGTACGAGCCGTGGGCAGCAGCAAGTTACATATAAAAAAATTGAGGCCGCCCCAGTAAGTAATTAACAATACTTGTGTAATGGTGTTGGACCTGACTCGCTGCTAACCTTATTTCAATCTTTTTTTAACTAATATAGGCTCGCGCTTGACCACTATCTCACCTGATGGTAAGCGACAATGTGGTCGATGATGGAGCACGCTTGCCTAGAACAAGCCTATTCACTCTTGACTTAAAGACCCCCAGATTGTAGCTATCAGGAAACACAGACTCCGGCAGGGAATTCCACTCCTTAGCTGTACGCACAATAAAACTATTCTCAAAACGTTTAGTGCGTATGGGTGGGATGGCCACCATGTACCGATGGCGCATCGCCGCCGTACGTCTGGTAGTCTGATATGGAACGGGCTAGGTGGAATTAGATCATGCAATTCCAATGCACACTCCCCGAAATGTAATCGACAAAAAACCGACAAGCTGGCAACTCGGCGACGATGTTCAAGGCTCTGGAGCTTTGACTTAACCAGTGCCTCATTGCCGATGAGCTTCTTGGCCCGCTTTTCGATCGAGTGCATCAAGCTGGTATTTGGCAGATCCGTCCCAGAGATGAGAACAGTAGTCCATGCATGATCGAACTTGCGCTTGATACAAGCTGAGCAGTTGTTCTGGCGTGAAGTACCTTCTCACCTTTGCAAGGATCCTCAGCTTTTTGGCAGCCAGCTGAGCCTTTGCCTCAATGTATGGGCCAAAATTGAGAGTCGATGTCAACGTAACGCCAAGAAGCTCAATATGGTCAGTTATTGGCACGGTCACATCTTGGCAAGTTGGAACCGGGTGAAATTGGCTCTTTTTTGCGGAAAAAGACACGCCTGGGTTTTAGCAGCATTAATCCTGACCAGATTGGCATTGCCCCATTCGGAGACTGCCTGCAAGGACAGGTTCAAGCGCTCCACCATGGCCCAATCCTTGCAACAATTGCGAGTAAAAATTAGATAAAACGTTAGAAAGTGAAAAATGGAAGAAAACAGAGATAACAGAACATCTTCATTATAATAATTAATACCACAACTTTGATAGTAGGGCATTATCTTTCTGTGTGTCCCTGTGTGGATGAGTGTGTGTTACGTGCGTAAATGTGTGTTGCATGTGTGAGTGTGTGTTGCGTGTGTGTGAGTGTTGCGACTGTTGCTAGTGTGAGTATTTGTTGCGTGTGTGTGTGTGTGTGTGGTGCTTAAGTGAGTATGTGGTGCGTGTGTGAATATGTGTTGCGTGTGTCAGTGTGTGTTGCGCTGACTTGTGCCACTGTAATAAATAAGGAAGTGTAAAAATGTTTTGATAATTGTAATATTCAATCTTCTATTATATTTAGCTAACTCTGACTAAGATGTGCTCTCTTGCCGCATAATTATCATTATTTCAGCCGAAAGATGTCCACTCCTGGAATTAGACCTCCCTCGATCTCCACTACTTCGATCAGTTCCATGCGTCTCTCCATGTTTCCGCATACGTTAGTGATTTAAACCGCTCAGTTGTAGCTTTGTTGCATTTCCGCAGTACTTCAGGTTGGAAATGTATCTAAACGTGACGGGTCCTAGAAATTTTACTCTAAATTCTCGTTCGAAGCCAACTATGAATTTTCGATTCAAAAGAAGTCTGTTAAGTACTGTGCATGCCGTGTCTTTGAACCGAATTGAAAGTCTTCATTACGACTGTATTTTTCCAAAAAGACTTGAACTTGATCACTCCTTTAAAAAAGAATCTTCTTTGCACCGAAGTCACGTTTAGTTATTTTCTTCCTTATTAAGAACGTATTATTAACAGTAGTATTATATTAAGATGTTTGGACATATCTTCCGTAACGAAAGCTCATTGGAGCGATTAGTGGTACTAGAATGAGTAGAAGGCCAATGTTCTCGCGGCCGATCATCCACAAGTAGAACAGGGGGTTGACCATAAGCTCTTAGAGTAAGGTTATTTTGAGTGTGCAAAAGGGACAGATGCCTATCCCTTACACATACTCAAAATAACCTTATTCTAAGAGCATATGGTCACCCCCAGACCTCATATTAGATTATCTATGAAGTATTCCTTCACGGAAGATACACGCAGTGCCACGAATAGAGGTGGAGAAGTCTCGCAAAACCCACAATCAACCTTTTTTTTGTTATGGCGGGAAACCGTCTAAAAGCGACAAAGGAGTGGGGAATTTTACTTCACTAAAACCACCCCTATATCACCATCAGCACATGAAAGGGGCTGGTGACCTCTTAAATGACCACCCCGAAACCCCCTCTGTGCAACGCCTGTGAGAGGAAATCCCTGGGGAGACAGAAAAAGCGTCTCCCCTGAGCCTCGCAGTGCACGGCAGCACGTGAAAAAAGCCACATTGAACCTATCAGACGATCCAAGACCACAGCAACTTCGCCAGCAGCCTAATTGCGTAAGTGAATTCTGCAAAGCAAGCAAGATTCCTTCCCAAAAACGACTTTACGTATTGCATATTAATACGTAAAGTCGTTTTTGGGAAGGAATCGACTTGTTTGCTTTGCAGAATTCATTTACCCAATTAGACTGCAGGAGTGTATGACTGAGAAGAAAGAACTACGTATCTGTCATTCATTGACTCGTTATTATTTGCAGAGGGCACATCACAATCACAAGCAGCATCCGGCAGCGGTGTAGCGTCACAATCGACGTCGGTACCTCCACAACACTCTCAACTAGGACACAGTGCGAGCTACGTGCAATGTAAGTCATCATCATCTACCTAGCCTTTTCCCAACTATATTGGGGTCGGCTTCCAGTCTTACCGGATTCAGCTAATTACCAGTGTTTTACATGGAGCGACTGCCTATCTGACCTTCACAACCCAGTAACTGGGTAACACGGTACCTCTTGGCAAGACTGGTGTCAGATCTCAAGCTTCTGACTACCCGTAACGACTGTCAAAGATCTTCAAATGACAGCCGGGACCAACGGCTTAACGTGCTTTCCGAGGCACGGAGTAAACTCGGTATGTTGAAATGGTCACCCATCCACGGACCGACCTCGTCAAGCGTTGCTTAACCTTGATGATCGACCCGTGCGGCTGTTATTATTTAGCCACGAGCTCCTCGTGCAATGTAAGTGTTTTACTTAATTTTTCGGGATGAAAAGTAATCTATGGTTTCTATTAAAATTTACATTTTAGTTTTACTGTTTAACCGGTTGAATACTGTAATTACCGATACAATTAGTAGTAGTAGTAGAGAGAGACTCCCGTTTCCGCACTTAGACTCCCATTCGGTCCGTTGTGGGGTTGGGGTACTGGCTAACATAGCCAAAAGCACAGAAGCTTCCTGGGGGCTTCACGGAGCGACTTCACTGCTCCGAGGTTTTCTTCACGTTGAGATGCCGTACGGCGTCGCATTCTAGGATTACGTGGGAATCATTCAATAAGCCATTGTGTCTCGCGTGGATACACGTTTCAGGCACTCAAGGGGTTAAAGTTTAACCGTTAAACGAAGAAGACTTCGTTAATACACTCCATGTTTGTTTGAATTGACAACAATCAACAAGATCTTTTGTCAGTAAAACAAATTACGATTTTTGTCTTCTTCTTTCATAAAATATAATCATAATTAACTATTTTTATCCAATTTCTTCTCTCTGATTGAGTACAAAATAATGAAATGAAAAAATAACAAAACTTTTTTTATGTAACTTAACTGTAAAGAAATTCCGTGCCAAAGCCCTAATTTTCGACAATTTCTTATATTTATTTGTTTTCCAGACAGCATGGCCCCTTGCCGTGTAGAGCTGCGAGACCTGATGTCGCGGATGCAGCAGAAATATCAGAAATCATTGAGGTAAATCATTTGCTTTCATAATGATAAAAAAAAAAAACATGGCGGAAAATTCACCAAATTTTGAAGTTACGCTTATCAATGTGATTTGACAGATAATGTAAAGATGAAAAACTTTCGTTTCGGAAACCGTCGCCACATATTCATAATTAACCACCCCGAAAACCATGAAAATGATACCCATGACGATAATTTCAGAATTTTTGGTCAGCGCTATCTTGGTTTTTCATTTTGACCCTTTATTCGCTTTTAGCCACCCCGAAACCATAAAAATTACACCCATGACGAAAATTTCCGAAATTTTTGTCGGCGCCGTTTTGAATTTATATTTTGATTCAATATTCGTAATAACAAAAACCAAAAAAAAATACACCCATGACGAATATTTCGGTCTAAGAACTCAATAAACAAACCGAATTCACAACCTAACCTAACCTAACCTACTGATTCTGTTGCACTGTGGACGTTGTTGAACTTGCGGAACAGTTGCCACTTCGGCCTAATCAAGCTGGATTAATTTTGGTTATGGAAAGCTTAGAAAATGTTCAACGTTCTAGAGAGTTCACTATTGAATTAAATATATTAAAAATAGAGCTTTAAACTGGTTAATCACTAATAATGCGTTGTACAGTTACATCCATCCACATTTTAGCAGTAACATAGATATTACTGAAATTCTGCAAGTCATTGACGAACCAACTACTTACCGAAATCCGGATCCTTCTGCATTAGTTACTCATTACACAATTTTGAACGGCAATGCGGCTATTCTTCGGTGTTCATTTCATCAAGGAGATGAAAGATTTAGTTTGGAATCTCGTGGCAGGCAATGTACTGCAATAGGGAACTATCCGCAAAGCTGCGCTTAGATGGCGCCACAGGTTTCTGCGTAAACAAACTAGAGAAGGGCGTTTTCGGTTTTTTGCGCAATCGGTTATGTATGTGTTTTCATATCGATATCGAAAACGGTTTTCAGATATCGATATCAGTAGTACAGTTTGCAAAAGTTAAAATGTTATTTAGATGAGCAAACTAACAACGAACACGAAATAATACTTAGAAAGATAGCGAATATGGTTCCTAACGTTTGTGAAGTTTGCGTTTTGTTCGTAGTTCGTACGTTTTGGCATTGTTACGGTTTTAAGTTTTGAATTATTCGTACTCACACGCTAGTAAGGTTTTTATTAGATACAGCTTTTGTAATATCGGTTATTTTGATATCGATATGATATGATATCTAACACATATCCGATATAAGTTACGTTTAGATATATCGGACACATCCCTAAAAAAAAGCCAAACTGTCAAAGTCCAGCGACAAAATTTCGCAGTTTATGTATACAAAATATAAAACAAATAGAGAAAGAAAAATGAAGCTAACTAACTTCCCCAATATTATTATTTGTTTTTTGAACACAAGTTATCTTAAAAACAGTAAAAAAGAGTTCGGTAACCACAAACAGTAGTAGACGCCATGTTGTTATGTTTTTGTTTACTCAGAGCCGTCAAGCGCCATCTGGCGGGAGCAATTGGCAGTAATGTTCCCTATTGCAACTGTTTCTTGTATAGCTCTTCATAGCCGTGATCCCAATGCACTGTGCATAAGCGACATCGACTACATAAGTTATTGTAGGCGATAACTATTATCGCGACTGCATTGAGATTTGACCACATCTTAGCACTGGTGAAGAACACCCGGAATATCTTGCCCGGAAAATTACTTGTTCAACATATTAAACGTTGTTATGCACCAACAGTCGACGTGCTTCTCAAATCCAGTTTTGTGGAGGTTGCCTCTTTAGCAGGAGTGGCTGCTCGACAAATATTTGGCAAGGCATTGCATTCACTATTTTCACTTCCTATTAAAAGAAAACGAAATACTATGATCTATAAGCTCTTGACAGGATATAAACTCGAACAAGAGAGACGCAAGTGGCGTAATATGAACTGTTTTGTAATGGACGGAATCTCAATGGTTTCTTATGAAAAGTTAAGGTTCATTCGCTTACGTCTACAAGAGTTCAAAAATAATGATAAATAAAATTATTTGGCGGAGTAAATATTCTTTTGTTTGGTGACATAATACAGCTTTCTCCTGTCAAAGGCCACTGGTGATTTTTGCAACCCCCGTGGTTTGCGGCAGAAGTCGAATTGTGGAAAAGGTTCTAATTTTGTGAACTAACTATAAAAATGCGCCAGCGAAATGATGGAGAGTTTATTGATTTGCTGAATAATTTACGTGTTGGCGAATTGACAACGGCTCAACTTGAATTGCTTTGCGAACGTCGACGAGTACTGTTGATAGGAGAATTTGCCGATGGAGTTGCAGTTCGAATTTATCCTACTATCCGTCAAGTAGATGCTTACAATGCACATATGATAACTGATAACGCGAAAACACAGCGTATTTACAATAACTGTGGAGGTCTTTTGTCTACGGTACAATTCTAAAATATTTTTTATTTTTTTATTTTACATAGGCCTACATGGGCACTTATAAAACGTCGACAAAAGGTGCACGGTTCGGGTTAGTCGTTTCCTATGGAGAAGAACCGGCAAGAAACTCCATGGTTACTCTTTTAAAAAATGTTTTGGTTTTACGATATTTCCATGTTACAGCATTAGTACTTAGATATGGGGGAACAACGTAGGCCCGACAATAAGTCTTAAGAACTTAAAAAAAAAGTAAAACGAGATAAAAAGTTAACAAATGTTAACAAGTATCTAGAAATCTAGAAGGCCTTAAATGTTCACACACTCACAAAACAATCGGTAAAAGAATCTATACAAAGGTAAAAATACAAAAAAAAAAGATAATAATAATAATGTAATGCTAACGAGAACTGGCGCAAACCTATAGTATTAGATACTAATGACCGCAGGGAGGTATGGCAGAGCAAGGAGCTTCACGGACGCTTCTACCGAGTCCTACATGGGCCCGATGTAGATCTTTTAGCATCCGTGGCCTGGCTGCGATTTGGTGACCTTTTCGGTGAAACCGAAGGTTTTGTCTTTGCGATTATGGACGAAGTTATGATGACAAATAACTACCGGAAATATATTGTGAAGGACGGCACGGTTGACATTTGTCGGGCATGTCACCGGCCGGGGGAATCAATCAGACACATGATTTCCGGTTGTTCTAGTCTGGCTAACGAAGACTATTTGCATAGACACAACCTTGTAGCCAGGATTATCCACCAGCAACTTGCTCTTAAATACAATCTTGTGGAATCGGAAGTGCCTTACTATAAGTATGTGCCCGACCCAGTTCTCGAAAATGGCAATGTCACGTTGTATTGGGATCGGTCTATCATCACTAACAGGACTGTTGTTGCTAATAAGCCTGACATAGTGGTGATAGACCGACTAGAGCGTCGCGCAATGATTGTTGATATTGCGGTCCCCCATGACGAGAACCTCCTGAAGGCGGAGAGAGATAAGAAAAGTAAGTATCTTGATCTGGCTCGCGAGGTTGTCGACATGTGGGATGTGAATACAGCAGTCATTGTGCCGATAGTCGTGACGGCCAATGGTATAATAGCCAAGAGCCTCGACGAACATCTGAGGAGGCTCTCGTTGGGCAGCTGGATCAAGGGCTTGATCCAGAAAGCGGTACTCCTGGACACGGCTCGTATTGTAAGGAGGTTCCTCTCTCAGGAGCCCTGACCAGCGGTAGCTTGGACCTTGTTCCCGATACCGGTGGGCTACTATTTTTTTATTTTTAAATGTTTTTTTATTTTATTTTTTACAGAATGATATTTAAAAATGTAAAAATATGTAAATATAATAAATAAATGATGTATAACAACACAAAATTTTAACATGTGGCAAACATTTTGTTATCCGTGCTGTAACTATTAATTAGGAATAGAGTCATGAGTAATGCTGAGGTGAAACATTTCTGTTTCCGATGGGCTCGTAAATGAGGTTATGGGCCAGTGTTGCCAGGTCTTGTTTTTGTTTTACTCCAAGCCTGATCTCAATTTACCCTAGTTTTTAAGTGCAAAGAAAAATAATTTCTTTCTTGTAATTTGCTTCCCTCTCGGTACTATCTATATTTGCTACATTTCATGCAAGATTATACATAAGACGAGACAATACAATCTATAATATAATAACAGACAATTTTTACTATAAGAATATTTGAAACCATGAATAAATCCGGTGTTTTCCAAAGATCCAATTTGTACCATACCAAGTACTTGACTACTGCATTAAGAAAATATGATTGCGGGTTCAAGGGAAATACTTAAACTAGAGTCCATTTAAAAAAAAAATACTCAAATAAGTTATCAATTCCTATTATGGGCATCGTTAAAAATTTTAAATAGCCTGCTTTACGAAGGGAGCAGATAGAGAATGGCGAATTTGATGCTGTTATTATAAAATTTGATGACGACACTGTTGGCAATAGATTAAAAGATTCAAATGCTTGTATTGCAATTTCCCCAGCCAAAGCCACATTTCAGGCAACTCGGGGATGCGGCAATGTAGAAAGAAGGATGTTGCCGTTAATATTGAGCTGGGCAGTTACAATTCACAAAATACAAGGCACAACTCTGGATAGAGCTGTCATAGATTTAGAGAAAAATCCTCGCCAAAGGGCAAGTATATGTTGGCTTTAAGTCGTGTGAAGACCCTAGAAGGAATAGCGATGTGTGACTTAGAGGAAATAAATGACTTAACCGGCCGCATGATGAAAGAGCTTTGGCAGAAATGGCAAGATTGCGTGGACTTGCTTCATCATCCGTGGTCAATCAGCAGACCAATAAATAAAAGTGTTATTCGATTTGCTGCAAGCTTTCATTCGCGAAAGAAAATGCGTAAACAAATTCGTTCGTTGATATTTTTTTTTTGAACGTTAACCTTCATAAACACGCCTTAAACGAGAACCCTAAATAAAAAAAATAAAAAAGGTGATTGTACTACATACCTGCCTACCCCTTTACAGTACTCCTCCTTTTTGGAAGTCGGTTAAAAAATAACCTTGTACCGTGGTATACTGAACACATCTGCGTACCCCTTTAGAGGATACAGGCGTGATGTTATGTTGTGTGATTGCGTAAACACTGCATAGATATGCGATAGCAGCAATCGCGGTTGATTTGCTGGCATTTATTGTAGAGTTCCGTTGTATGTCTCCGAAACTCGTCATTGGATCTTTACAAATTTTAAATGAGGCAATTTCGGAATATACTCCTTACGAACAATAAAAGAAATCTTTTCGTTAGAGCAACGTTCGGCTTTCATTGTTTATGAATTATTTTAGCTATTTATAATGTAGCTATTTGTACGGAACTCTCGGTTCGCGAGTCCGACTCACACTTGGCCGGTTTTTTTCTTTAATAGACTGATCGAGTTTATTTTAGTGAATGTAGCTATTTGTACGGAACCCTCGGTTCGCGAGTCCGACTCACACTTGGCCGGTTTTTTTATTTAATAGACTGATCGAGTTGTTCCGATTTGATATAATTTAAATACCTGCTTTAGCTTCAAGTTTCTGTTTGTTTATAACTAAAGAATACAAAGTTCACGGACACAACTAGTTTATTCATTATAGTTTTTGTGAATTATCAAACAGATCGATGCATAAATATCACTTAAGGTTACACTAGTCGATAATTCTTCCATACAAACGTAGTCTGGCGATTACTCCACGGTTTGACGAGGTAAGTTAAAAAAAAAAAATAACAATTTGTTTCATCATTATCTAGCCCGTGTGGAAACAAAAAGTAAAAAAAAGGTATGAGCGTCGAAACTTCCATATTTCAACACTAATTTTAACGCATCTTTGGGCGGAAATAAATACCATAAGAAGAAGGAAAATTGCAAAACGGCCTCCATACAGGCATAGATTAGTAATTCAACAATGCAAATCATTTTATTTTGAAAATAAACATTTAGTCGTTTTTAGGGTTCCGTACCCAAAGGGTAAAAACGGGACCCTATTACTAAGACTCCGCGATCCGTCTGTCTGTCTGTCCGTCTGTCACCAGGCTGTATCTGATGAACCGTGATAGCTAGAAAGTTGAAATTTTCATAGACTTGTGGGGCTCCCATACAACAAACGTAATTTTTTTTTGATGTTTTTTGCGATAATGGTACGGAAACCTTCGTGCGCGAGTCCGACTCGCACTTGGCCAGTTTTTTCATGATATCTAGACTCCCAAAGGTCTGTTTATAAAATTTCGCGCGCTTGTTGTCGTCCTAAATCATCATCCATTTCGATACAAATTTGCAAAAGTGGTAATTCGTACGCGAACTAGCTTCTTATGCTCATCACAGCATCTATCACTTTCGCACGCGTTGTCGGATGAGATGGCATGCATTTTAACCTCGCACAAAATAGTTCGTGCCTATCCGTTAATAAACCAGGCCGCACACCAGACGCCCGGGTGTCACCATTGTGTGGATCGCCGCAGGAGACGCCCTGGGCGTCGGGAGTCGCAACTCGATTCCCGGCCACCGTAGGCGTGGGCTTGCGGACGGCGAGTAATGGGTAGCTCGCCGTCCGATAAGGACCAGGCCCGAGTCGACGGCGCGCTGTGTTCCACGCGCGCCTCAAAGTGATGTTAGCAGAACTGACGGGGTCCGTGAGGGCCGATGCCTGTCTGGGTCGCGGATAAATTTTAAATAGAGTTACCGTGGCCCTGGCACAAGCAACTGAAGGAACACGGGTGGGTTTTAGTCAGTAAAAGTCTGACACGCCCTCCTGCTTCGCCCAGGGCGGGAGAAGTCATAGGATGATTTCCAAACCAAAAAAAATAATGTAAAAGGCCGCATACCAGGAGCAGCAAGCTGAAAGTTTTAGTTTGACGAAAACTTTGTTATGTTATTTGAAACTAATTCAAATTTAATACTATTAAAGAAATCACAGCTTTGGGTGATGGATGGTACATTCGAACACATATCCATATATATACATATCCTGTACTTTTCAGACAAATAATATATAGTTTACGTTATTTATGCTACCATAGAATTTTTAGTCCATAAGCAAGCTATAACAAATAGAACAATTTAAAAGGCAAACGCGGGATTGGAAAGATCTACGCCACAAAATGTCTTAAACCCGACTACTGAAAAATCACGCTCTAAAAAGCTTGAAACAAGAAAATATTTCATACTAAACTAACTTAATGTTTCATACTTTTAAGAGCGTGATTTTTCAGTAGTCGGGCTTTAGTTTTTGAACTTATTTTTTATTTTAAGTAATTTGGGGTTTTTGCAGAGCCACATCCCATTTTTTCCTGTGTAGTCTGTGGTTATACATTTATCTAGGTAATGCATAAGTTACAAGAGTGGACTTTGCGACGCCGTAGTCGGGTAAAAAAAGTTTTCATGACTGACTGGATATACCTCGCACACGGTACGCTTGACAAAAATATGATGTACCAAACCCTGCCTTCATTTTAAAATCCTTGTTCAACCACACATGATAAGTGGGGAGAAAAATTCACACAAAATTTTAAAATGTACATTTTGTGCTTTTCTTGTATTCTATATAAAAGTATTCAGTACATTGATAATTCGATGGAATGAATATGTGATGCGTTGAACGCTCGATCAAATCAAATCATTTATTGGTTTGCAAACATGGGTATTTAGTACATAGATGTTTTATTATATAAGAGTCCTCCATGCTCTACCGTCACACGGTCATGCAAAACATATTATTTAATTTATACAAATTAAAATATTGAGTTATCATTTTAAATATCAATGAGAATCAAATAATACAAATTAATGTCAATCGTTTGAATTGCAGTAAAATAGTAATATATATACATTTTTTAAATGTTACAATAATACATTAATGTCATCAAGGTTACAATAAAATAAAAATGTCAAATGGTATAAATGCATGTCAATCAATTCATCATTAATTCGTGAATTGTGTAATAACTTTTATCTACTCTCATATCGTAATATTCTAATTATAAACTTCAAAACAAGTTTATATTGACATACTTTATAAACACAATACCGAAATTTAAAAATAGAATCTCATTATAACACTATTTCTCTAACAAAATAATGCTATAATAGTACATTATGGTACAAGTGCGTAATGTTGGTGATTATCGCTGAGGCGCCATTGAGACCCGAGCCTTTAGGTGAGGGTCTTAAGAGAGCCGAGGACGGTAATCATCAATACACACGCGTATCATACGACGTTTTTCAACACACTTGTGAAGAAACTACTAAAAAATCATTTCAACAGTGAAAACGAGTTGTGAAAAATTTTCGCAATGGCGGGGTAAATTAATCAGTTTTCCTATGCGCGCGCATCTAACAATGGCGATCGGCCGTAGACTAAAACAATGAGGTTACTTTTTTTTTTAGCTTTTCGCGGCTAGCGTTTTAGCCACGTACAAAATCGGGCATTTCAAGTTTTCTTTATTTCAGAGAAACAAAAGTTATATTTGAGGTCAAGTTTTATTTATTAAACACGTACGTTGCATGAAATGAGCAAACAATGTGTTAGGTACTAGCATTTTGCTGAATTGTTTGACTAGAAGCTATGCCACATTTTATGTATTTAATGGATATCATGGAAATAGAAATTACTACCCATATTATGTTATGGATATAGTAATTACTACTTCCATGACAGGAATAGAAAGGGATTAATGTCGAATGGGACACTTTTAATTGATTAACAGTGTTACATTTTATTACATTGAAAATACTTCAATTTTAACTGGATTAGAATTAATGGCTTATTTTATTAATTTTCATTGGATTGATTTGTGACACTTTTAAAATTAGTTTAATTTAAAAGTATTTAAAACGAAGGCAGGAAACCGTTTAAAAAATAAACTATAACTCACTTGTGAATAATAGCAATGAAAAACTCACAGTTTGATTACAGGTGTCATTATATGCCTTATTGCGGAGAAATTAGAGCCACTTTATGAGCAAGTGTGTTGAAAAACATTTTTTTTCTATTACGATACAGGACAAATCCAAGAAGTTAATCACTAAGGAGTTTCCATCAATTTTTTTTTTGTAATCCCATTTTAGTACCTATTATAAAAAGATTTGATTCCAATTTTAAATTGTCTGTGACAATGCCCGCTTTAGGCTTAGCACGCACTGCGATTTTTATTCGCGCGAATTTTCTCTGTCTACCTGTTCATAGAGCTCAAAATATTCGCGCGAATCAAATTCGCGCCGCGGTGCGGTGGATTCTGTGGCAAAACACGGATTTCATGCGGTATTATTGCCGCACGATTTTATTCCCGCAATGCGAGCAGCTTCATACAATTCCATAGGTCGCAGATGGGCGGAAAAAAATCTCGCGAATAAATATCGCAGTGCGTAGGCTAAGCCTTAGCGCATGCGCGGATAATGCGATGATGTGCTGGGTTTTGGCGCCATTCATAGTTTTTAAAATTCTTGCTTAAAATGTCTGATATTAGTGAATGTGAAGAAAATATGACTCCGCCAAATTTTTTACATGCGGCGAAGGAAATTACTCATAATCTCTTACCAGCAAAGTCGAAATTATTATATGATGCATTTATCACGAATTTAGGGCATGGAAAATGCAAAAAAAAAGATATTTAGTAGGTTCAATCCCAAAATGTATGAGTGTAGATAAAGTAGTGTATGAAACTGCACATAACTAGGTATTAAAACATTCGTGTAAATACTATTAAAAACCTCGCCTACGGCTCGGTTTTTACACACACTCATGTTTTAATACCCCTTATTATGCAACAGTATCATAAACTACTATTTTAATTAATATTTCCATTAGTGCCCTTTTAAATTTCAATACACTCATAGTTTTAATAATATTAGGTACTTTGTTATAAATGCGTGGGGCATTGCCAAAAAAACTTTTTTGCATTAGTTCGGTTTTATACATAACTTGACACAATTGATTCATATATTGAGTTCGTATTGGATTGCTTCTGACTGCTGACAATTTTTTAAATAGATTTGGATTATTTTTCACAAATAAAGCCGTTTCCAATATATATAGCCAGGCAACTAGTCCGTGGTATGCCGTTAAAAGAGCCTGACTATTGACTTTCTTTGAAAGTTGAAAGAGGGCGCATGCTGATTTACTGTTTTTTACACACTTCTTCAACATGAGGTTTCCATGTCAGTTTGTTGTCGATCACTATACCTAAGAATTTAGCTTTATTTGCTTCGTCAATGTCGGAGCGTTGGTAGGTAATACTAACGTTCGGGTTTTCGCAGCATTGATTAAAGTGCATAACTTTTGTCTTACCTAGATTTATTATTAAATTATTATTATGTAGCTAATTTATAATGTCACTTAAACAAGTATTAATGTCATTCCCATAGTTATTTGTATTTGTACACTTTACTATAGCTGTACTATCATCTGCAAAGAGAATCATTTTGTTTGATATTACTTTTGGGAGATCGTTAATATATATTAAAAAAATTGGCGGCCCTAGTACGCTATCTTGTGGGACACCATATCTTACGTGTCTCGGTTTTGATACATAAATCGTTTCTAATTTAGTCTTTGGACATATTCTAGCAATTTATGTACATTGGAGCCTATTACTTAAGTACGATTCTATTAGCTTGTAGGACGTTTCCCTTTACACCAAAACTATGTGATCATCAAAAATATGTAAAAATCAAACAAACATTCTATTTTAAACACTCGATGTACGATGAGTGTACGATATATTGAATTTTCGATTTATTAACCATTCGATATTAAGAACGTTCGAGTATTTAGGCATTCGATTTATAGTGGTCGATCAATTGATATTCGATTATTTGGCATTCGATTTGGCGTAGTGCAACCATTTTTATGATTCGCTCGCATTTGACAACTATCTCATCTGATCTGATGGTTAGCGTGAATGTCAAAGGGCCGGTTTCTGATTTAAGTAAAGCAGCAAAAATCTGTTGATTATTGTCAAATAATTTAGGAAGCCTTTGAGTTTTTTACGTTACCAGAATCCATCTAAATCAGTTAAGTAGACTAATTAAGTATGGACCTGTCAAAGTTCCATTCACTTTTTCTCTTTCACCCTTACGTACCGTTTTACAAACGAAATCCGAGACATCAAAAGATTGCATAAAATTTACTAATATAAATTTTATACAGCTATAAAATGTTTACGTTTAGTATTACGTCATTCAAGCACAAATCAAAACATTCAAGATTAAAAAAATCAAGTTATTGAATATATTATAATCTTTAATAACTAGATTTTTCATATATAACCAATTTAATAGATACCTATTTGAAATGTATACAACCTTATTATGAAATTATGAAATGGTTCGTAGGTCAATTTGGTCAACTAGTCAATTACTTCAAGATTGCCATGGTAACCGTATTTATTTTTTCAATGATATCTTATCGTAAGAAAATAATCTATGTATATAAAACAAAGTCGTGTGAGATACACCACTTATAACTCAAGAACGGCTGGACCAATTTTTATACTTTTTGCGTTTTTGGATTTATCTTCGTCCGGAATAGGATAATAAGTAATAAAACATCGAAAAAAATTACGATAAAAAAAAACAATTTCCCCTACATTTTGCGAACACAGCGCCATCGGTGATAAATAATAGAAAGAAAGCACACACAAAAATGAAAATGGCGTTGTATGCTGGTTCCAGTATTGCCAGTAGTTGGCGTTGTCGATTTATCTGAAATTCATCCTATAATTCTAATATATAAAACAGAAAAAATGTTTCTACCTATGTCCGTTATAGACTTTGAAACCATCCAACCGATATGCCCCAAACCGGTTGCATTAGAAAGGCTATGCGAAGATGGTTTAAGAAAAAATAAATATTGGTAGGTAGGTAGGGTATGTAGGGTAGGGTAGGGTAAATAGGTACGTAGGGCAGGTAGGTTGGTAGGTAGGGTAGGTGTGTAGGTAGGTAGGAGGGTAGATAGGTAGGGTAGGTAGGTATGTAGGGTAGGGTAGGTAGGTGCCATTTTGCTCAAGATAGTTCTCACGTTTTTATTTTTATTATAGATATTCTCGCGCTTGACCACTATCTCACCTGATGGTAAGCGATGATGTGGTCGACGGTGTAACACGCTTGCCTAGAAGTAACCTATTCACTCTTGACTTAAAGACCCCGAGATTGTAGCTATCTGGAAACACAGACTCCGGCAGGGAATACCACTCCTTAGCTGTACGTATAATGAAACTATTTTCAAAACGTTTAGTGCCTATGGGTGGGATGTCCAACATGTACCGATGGCGCATCGCCGTACGTCTTGTAGTCCGATGATGAAACGGGCTAGGCGGAATTAGATCATGCAATTCCATCGCACACTCCCCGAAATGCAACCGATAAAAAACCGACAAGCTGGCAACACGACGTCGATGTTCATGGCTTTGGTGCTTTGACTCGACCAGTGCCTCATTACCGATGAGCCTCTTGGCCAGTTTTTCGATCGTCTCTTGCATCAAGCTGGTATTTAGCAGATCCGTCCCAGAGATGAGAACAGTATGCCACACAGTACAGTTAATTAAGTGATCTCATATAAATCAATAGTAATTAACACGTGTCGCGAGCATCCGCCAACAACAACCATTGTGTATAAACCATTCCATTATTAAACGACAATTAAAAATTCGATAATACTCAGCGCGTGCAAATTTTTTGGGCATCTTTGAAATAATTTATATTGCAAAACAATGTTTGCCGGGTCAGTTAGAATATAATATAATTTGCCAATATAAAGAATTGAAACTTATAATTACTATAAGTGAATGTGTTCAGAGCGACCAGTTGCTGGTTCTTGTGATACCTCATAGAACTAGAGAATATTTTACTCGGAATTTCACAAGATCTCTCAAGAGGGAACAGAACCGACACACACAGAATTTTTGGTTCCACGACTGAAGTATAATGAAAAATAGTGATGAACTGTTAAAAGCACTTTGATTTCCAGTTATTTTCATCATTCCTCAGATAAAGTTGTATTATACAGTCTCATTCCGAAATCGCTTAAAATCTCCATTATTTTTTTCTGTGGTAGCCTAATTGGCGACCAGTCGCCGATCGTAAAAATTGGTCGCCCCGCACCCTTCCGGGTAGCCTAAATGGCGTAAAGTCGCCCAATCTGGCTACACTGATTATGTCACGTTGACAACGGCATACTTTGAGAGTATGAGAATGATCAAACGTGTTTTCCTCAGTTGTGAAACGTAAATAAAGGTGTTTTGTATGACATAAGGTACACTTTGGCATGACTTGACTACGTATACTCAAACCTTGCAGAATACTTAAAAGTGGCAGATGATCAAGCGTGACAGATACTTAAATCGAGATCAGCATTCAGCATATACTTAGCACCGAATACCTAAATCAGAAACCGGCCAAAAATGACAATAAATTATTATTTACTAGCTTCTACCAGCGGCTTCGCCCGCGTGTATGATACATATAAACCATCCTGTTTAATCACACTATCTATGAAAAAAAAATCGCATCGAAATCCGTTGCGTAGTTTTAAAGATCTAAGCATAAGTTACGTGGTGTAACCGTGCCATAACAGACCATCTCGACCGTCTTGGTGTTACGTTAACATCGACCCTCAATTTTGGTTCATTCATTGAGGCAAAGGCTCAGTTGGCTGCAAAAAAGTTGGGGCTCCTTGCAAAGGTGAGACGGTACTTCACGCCTGAACAGCTGCTTAAATTGTATAAAGCGCAAGTTCGGTTATGCATGGAGTACTGCTCTCACCTCTGGGACGGATCTGCCAAATATCAACTTGATGCACTTGAGTCGATTGACAAACGGCCCAAGAGGCTTATCGGCCACGATGCACTGGTCGCCTCAAAGCTCCAGAGCTTTGAACATCGATGCCAAGTGGCCAGTCTGTCGGTTACATTTCGGGGAGTGTGCGATGGAACTGCACAATTTGATTCCGCCTAGCCCTTTCCATCACCGGACAACAAGACGTACGGCAATGCGCCACCGGTACATGGTGGACTTCCCACCCATACGTACAAAGCGTTTTGCGAATTGTTTCATTGTACGCACAGCTAAGAAGTGGAATTCCCTGCCGGAGTCTTTGTTGCCTGATAGCTACAACCTTGGGGTCTTTGAGTCAAGAGTGAATAGGTTACTTCTAGGCAAGCGTGCTTCACCGTCGACCACATCATCGCTTACCATCAGGCGAGATAGTGGTCAAACGCGAGCCTATCGATAAATAAAAATAAAATAAAAAAAATACATAGGGACAGACAGACAGCGGGAAGCGACTTTGTTTTATGCTATGTAGTGATTAAATTAGTAGGATTGTTACTTTTGCAGATTGAGATGCATCAATGTCACATAATTGCGTGATCTGTGTATATATAAACGTAGAGCAATCTCTTTTACGTCAGTCGTGGAAACATCTTCCACAGAAACAATCATGAAGCTGTGTTTGTTACTAGTGTCAATAGTCACTCTAAAACTGGTGATGGTGACGTCAGAGTTTGCTTACCCGACCGCGCTGAGCTACGATGACTGGATCTGCGAATACGACGACCCTGTTTTCAATCGTTATGATGCACCTGATACAGACGAAGATCCTGGACAAAGCATTGGTCTTCCTAACGGTAACTGTCCTAACGAAACAAAGCGACTTGGTGATAGTGCCAATTGTACAATGATAGATCCAGATCCATAAACTAATTAATAAAATAATAAACGTGACAGTACTTGCTTTTAGAGTAAAAAAAAATGAAAAGGTTTAAAATGTTTTGTTAAGCTGTATTTTTATTTTATTCATTTTTTTATAAATTGTAACTAACTAAATTGTAAAGGTGATCTTCGATCAGAGAAGATAATGTTTTTATGAATCTACTTAATTAATTATAACTTAACATATTGAAAATATTTTGTAATTAACGACTCGTGCTAGTTGCAATGGCATAAATGGTAGTTGTCAAGAGTAAAATTAATAAAAGTAAATCGCATTCTGAGTGGTATTTTATTTTTAGCCTGTATTTTAAAGAAATGATAATGTATTCCTTATGAATAATCACATAGATCATAATACTACAGCCACTGTTCAAAGCTTAACAAATTCCAATAATAATGTTATCCTAGAGACCTAAACTCCATTTGAAATAACAATAGACATGATGCCAAATCTTTTTACAGTCCGTTCAACCGATTTTGAGTTCTATTCCGTAAAAATAAGGATGACATAAAAAGCATAAACCTGTTACCAAAACAAACTTTACTACAGCTACCATTTGTCGTATCACCAACGCAATAGAAGTCAAAATCGGTTGAACGGGCAGTAAAATGGGCTGATTTAAACGTCTAATTTTATCGCAAATGGAGTATAGTGGTTAGACAAGGTTGACCGCTATGCGCTGCTAGACCGTTTTGAAACTTATTTTCGTAAAAAAGTGTGTTTTTTTCCATTAAGAATATTATTGCCATAAATATCAGAGTTGAACAAGTTTGACTCATGCACAAAGTTTAACTTATATATACTAGATACGATATTTGTCTTTCTTTGTGCCGGTTTTCAGCCACACTCGAGCGATCCAGTGTTTTATGAAGACCATTTTTCAGACACGTCATTATTATTCAAATAACTGATAGTTTTTATCATTTAAATGCTAGATTATACATCACCATTTCGCTGGTATGCTTAATTTTTAATTCCTTTTTTTTTGAAAATCGACCGCTTTTATCCGGATAAAACAAAGAAAAACACTCTTAAACTAAGCATGATAGGCAATAATTATGTTAAACGCATCGATGCTATGCTGCATATTTTAGAGGAAAAATTAATCTCGAAACCTTCTGATGAGGCCCATTGTTTGAAACGGTCGCAAAACTGTGCATCCGTTTTTCTGAACGATGTTCCATTTGAAAGGGTGGATCGATTTAAGTACCTAGGGCATTTAGTTACGACCATAGAGCAACACGTACCACCTCCGGTCCGCCGGTGGTTCGTGTTGCTCTATGGTTACGACCGACCTCAGGGACAATGCTGACATGGAGCGGGAACGGAGGGCCTTATCGGTGCGTGCGAACATGTTCAACGGAGGTGAAGATAACGTTATTCAGTATTCGTACTGCATGTCCCTCTACACCTGCAGCCTGTGGGCGAGGTACACGCGTGTATCGTACGGAGCCATTTTGACTTCTATTGCGTTGGTGATATGACAAATGGCAGCTGTATTAGACAGTTTTAGTAACATGTTTATGCATTTTATGCCATCCTTATATTAACGGGATAGAACTCAAAATCGGCTGAACGGACTGTAAAAAGGGGTTGTAAAAATTTCTAATGGAGTATAGGAGTGTTGATTAAACAATATTTAGAGGTAGGTGGAACAGGGTGTAAAGTCCCACAAACCTCCATAGAAAAGGGAGGATCCTCCGCCCAGACGGGTGTTGTGTCTGGTCCGGGCAACGGCCCAACGGTTGTTGTCGAACTGTTGCATGTGTTCAAATCGCGCCGAAATCTGCTTGCGCGATGCAGGATTTGTGACGTCATGTCATTAGTTCGTCAGCGGCGGCGTCGGTGCCGCTTACGATAGTATAGAGAGATAGACTCGCATTTGGTCCGTTGTACGTGCAGGCCTACTCTCTGGGAGAGGGAATGGGCCGTAATCCACCACGCGGGCCCAGTGCATGCTGGTGGATGTCACATGTCTTCAAATTTTTGGTTCTAGGACATGCCGGTTTCCTCACGATGTTGTCCTTCACCGTTTTTGAGAGCAGTGGTGATGAAATAATTTACACAAAGTAAAGCGCCTGCCTGGGTTCGAACCCACGACCTACAAGTTGTAAGTCGCGGCCGTTACCACTGGACCACCACAGCTCCAAAAAAAACCGTGCCGCGGTGCCGCTTAAGTACGGTTAATTCAATATTAAATCAAAGCATTTAGCGCCATCTAAACTCCATTTGCGATAACATCAGACGTTTAAATTAGCCCATTTTACAGCCCGTTTAACCGATTTTGACTTCTATTGCGTTGGTGATACGACAAATGGTAGCTGTAGTAAACGGTTGGTTTTGGTAACAGGTTTATGCTTTTATGTCATCCTTGTGTTTACGGAATAGAACTCAAAATCGGTTGAACGGACTGTAAAAAGATTTGGAAACGTGTCTAATGTTATTTCATCGTTTATTTGAACCAAATTTCCTATCTTAGTGTCGGGTCCCCGTGCCAAAAGGTATCGTGTTGCCCATTTACTGGGTTGTGGAGGTCAGATTTGCAATTGCTCCATGTGAAACAATAATGATACAAATGAATCCGGTCATCATATCGTAAGGGAGTGTATTCTTTAGCAGAATAAACGCAACTAAAATTTTTAGTGTCTATATTGTGTACCCGAAAAATTTGCACGCTTATAATGTTAAGCAAAAACATGTATGCTCTGTATTTAATTTTGTATCATCTTCTATACCATGTTTTTATGCAAATACATTTTATTATTTTTCTATTCTATTCTAATATTATGGTGGATAATGTACAGGCTGCATCCGGAGTTATTTATTATACGGACCTTGTGGAAACTAGAACAAATTTCCGTACGTTCAAGCGTTTTTGCCATACCTGTTATTGGCTCACGGGCCCGGTCAATGTGGCGACGCTTGGGGGAGGCCTACGTCCAGCCGTGGACGTCTTTCGGCTGATATGATGTTGATGATGATAAAAGCTCACAATGTTAGGGGACACATTATTATTAATGATAATTTGTATCCGTGGTGCTAGGCAACTGGGCTTATCCCAGTTGTAAACGGCCCTTTGTGCCTATTGGCCTTGTTTGTTCTGTCTCCTAATTATGTTGTTCTTGTTTGTAAACTGTTATAATTTGCTTTCGTAGGAGTCACGACGATCCACAAGACAACAATGATGATGCGTTACCACCGGCCGGCTGGCGACCTGGGAATCAACTGCTTGCATATTTACATGAACACAAGTAAGTAAGAAATAACATTCAATAATACTCTTTTTATTTCTGCTGTTTAGCTAAATGGAATCGCATGTGTACAGTGCGGTTTTATTTCTACATAAACTGGCATAAAATACAACCCAAATTTCAATGGAGCTTAAGTATAATTACCTATCCTGGAGATCGAATCTCAGACTCCAGGCGTAGGTGCCGCGCTTGCAACCAATGCACAACGAGGCAATGGCTATTATCAAAATACTTAACATTTTTGTGGGGTATTTATGTTATACTTTTTTGTGGGGTATTTATGTTTGACTTTTTTGTGGGGTATTTATGTTATATTTTTGTGGATAATTTATGTTATACTTTTTTGTGGGGTATTTATGTTATATTTTTGTAAGGTATTTATGTTATACTTTTTTGTGGGGTATTTATGTTATATTTTTGTGGGGTATTTATGTTATACTTTTTTGTGGGGTATTCATGTTATACTTTGATGTGATGTGATGTACCCACTTGAAAATAAACCAGGGGGGTTACCATAAGCTCTTAGAGCGGTATCAATTTGATATCGAATAAGGGACAGATGTGTATAACTTGTATACATCTGTCACTTACTCGATCTCAAATTGATACCGCTCTAAAATCTTATGGTCACCCCCCTGTTGTCACTTGGAATTATTACAGTATAATTGCTCGGTCCCGTAATTAATATGTATAAAATACTACTTTTTTCAATCCCGGTTAAAAATAGTTATTGATCGTTAATTTAAAAAAACCGGCCAAGTGCGAGTCGGACTCGCGCACAAAGGGTTCCGTACCATTATCGCAAAAAACTGCAAAAAAATCACGTTTGTTGTATGGGAGCCCCACTTAAGGTTACACTAGACGAAAATTCTTCCATACAAACGTAGTCTAGGGATTATTTCGCTGTTTGACGATGTACGTTCAAAATAATAAGTGATATCAATTTGTCTCATCATTATCTAGCCCTGTACGGAAGCAAAAAAGTAAAAAAAAAAATATTTGAAAGTTATGAGCGTCGAAAGTTCCACATTTCGAAACTCATTTGAACGCATTTTTGGGCGCGAATAAATACCATAAGAAGACGGAAAATTGCAAAACGGCCTCCATACAGGTATAGATTAGTAGTTCAACATTGCAAATAATTTAATTTTGAACAGATAGATTTAGTCGTTTTTTCATGATATCTAGACAGCCAAAGGTCTGTTTATAAAATTTCGCGCGTTCGGTTTCGTCCTAAATCATTATCCATTTCGCTACGAATTTGCAAAAGTGTGTATTCGTACGCGAACTAGCTTCCTACTGCTCATCACAGCATCTATCTCTTCCGCACGTGTTGTCGGTTGATATAAAATGCATTTTAACCCCGCGCACAAAATAGTTCGTGCCGTCGACTAGTGTACCCTTAAATATTTATTTTATTCTGTTTTTAGTATTTGCTGTTATAGTGGCAACAGAAATACATCATCTGTGAACATTTCAACTCTCTAGCTGTCACGGTTCATGAGATACAGCCTGGTGACAGACGGACAGACGACAGACAGACGGATCGCGGAGTCTTAGTAATAGGGTCCCGTTTTTACCCTTTGGGTACGGAACCCTAAAAACGAAAACTTAGGTCCAGCTTTTTTATCCGTAGTTAACTCAACCAATGGTTAAATCTGCTAACAAATGGTTCCAATCTTAGGTAAAACGCGTTATTTCATCAATTGTTAGCATCACAAATGGTCACTAAGTTGAAAAGTTAATTATTTGACCCTTTGTTAGAATAACAATTGATGAAATAACGCGTTTTACCGAAGTTTGGCTCAATAGGTTAGCTTATTTAACCATTGGTTGAGTTAACTACGGTTCAATAAAATGGGCAGGGCCTACATCCCAAGCTTCAAGTCAAGTATTGTATTGTAGTATTGTTGGCTTGTCAAGTTTCCAGTTAAATATCTACATTCTGGTTAAAATATCGCCTGTATGCCCCATGCCCCGAAGGGAAAGGCAGCTATAATACCCGAAACCCCGCCTTAAGGTTACACTAGTCGACGGCACGAACTATTTTGTGCGCGGGGTTGAAATGCATTTTATATCAACCGACAACACGTGCGGAAGAGATAGATGCTGTGATGAGCAGTAGGAAGCTAGTTCGCGTACGAATACACACTTGCAAATTCGTAGCGAAATGGATAATGATTTAGGACGAAACCGAACGCGCGAAATTTTATAAACAGACCTTTGGCTGCCTAGATATCATAAAAAACGACTAAATCTATCTGTTCAAAATAAAATTATATGCATTGTTGAACTACTAATCTATTTCTGTATCGAGGCCGTTTTGCAATTTTCCGTCTTCTTATGGTATTTATTTGCGCCCAAAACGCGTTAAAATTAGTGTCGAAATGTAGAACTTTCGACGCTCATAACTTTCAAATATTTTCTCTTTTTACTTTTTCGCTTCCATACAGGGCTAGATAATAATTAGACAAATTGATATCACTTTTTATTTTGAACGTACATCGTCAAACAGTGGCATAATCCCTAGACTACGTTTGTATGAAAGAATTTTCGACTAGTGTAACCTTAAGTGCCCGTAACGTGAAAAACAATGAATTTTAAAAATTCACGCGAGAAACAATGGCTCTTTAATTGTGACGGTAATAACGGCATTTAACCGTTTAAGCTAGTATAATAATCCGCTCAGTTATCTCATACTTAAACCTGTTTTATGATGTTCCAGGGCCAAAGTGAGCCAACTTGTAACTCTGCCATCTCATCGGTCATTATTCGGATCTTGTTCAGACGACGGCACCGTCCGGCTTTGGGATGCGGCGAGGTTACATACACAGGCACATATTAACAGGTATGTTATTCAGTGGCTCTTTGTTTTATAGAACTGTGAAGGTATGCAGCCGAGGCGTCACAGGCCGATCAGAGGGACTGACCAAATCCGTTCTACGCTGAACACAAAACTGCACGATGTACTCCACGACGCCAAGGACCTGTAACAGATAAAATGTTACTATGTATATTAGCGACATCTGGTGTCCTTGAGACAAACCCAATATTGATCAGATATATCCCTGGTTGATTGTTTGTTCATTTAGTACTATTACTACTAGATGGCGCTGACATATGTATGGCATTGGTGAACGTATCAATAAAATATATCCTATTTGTGTGAAATCATTTAATTCAATAAACACACAAATTCAACATGCAAAATAATAAATTATTAAATTCTTTTCAAATTAGTTACATAAAGGATACTTTTAGAAAAAGCGTCTATGGTTTGAAATAAAACGTTCAAAGTCTGTGGTTGACATGACTGTCAATTGTTTTTCAAGGGTGCACTTGAGGTCACTGGACCGGTGAACTTTATAACCTAAGAAACCGATACATAAATATTCTTGATGATGGGAAGGACAAGGCTGGCTAGCGTCAAAATGAAAGGAACAATCGTTCAGTAGGCGCTGGCTCCAAATGTCTCCTTAGGAGTATTTTACATATAAGTTATAACATTAAATATATAATGGTCAACTAGCAGATATAGCTACAACAAGGTACCGAACACTCCTGATGATATAATTTGAAGACCGACATCTGTGTCGGACCTTCGAAAGATCATTTAGGTCGGTACACACGACAACGATTTATCGCAGTGATTTGACTGTGCAGTACTTTTGTGCAGTTTATTGAACGTCCATAGTGTGACCACACGTCTACTATATCTGCGACGATCGTCAGTTCTCCGCAGAAACTCAGACAAGAAACATGTCATCCGCGATGGAAGACGTCAACGTTCTTGCGGTAATCTTGCTTATTTTATGCAAAAAGAGAATGAAAACACGTTGTTTGTGCAAGGACTGGCTTCTTAAAAGGAAGTCGGGAGACTTATAAATTTATTAAATGAGTTGAAATTTGTTCCAAAAGATTGGCATAACTATTTAAGGATGAATGAAGAGACTTGGTGAGAGCAGTGGTGGCCTAGTGGTAACGGCCGCGACTTACAAGTTGTAGGTCGTAAGTACGAACCCAGACAGGCGCGTTACTTTGTCTAAATTATTACATCACCACTGCTCTCAAAACGGTGAAGGAAAACATCGTGAGGAAACCTTCATGTCCTAGAACCAAAAATTCGAAGGCATGTGACATCCACCAACCCGCACTGGGCCCGCGTGGTGCATTACGGCCCATTCTCTCTCATAGAGAGGGGGCTTGTGTCCCAGCAGTGGGAACAATAAAAAGCTGATGATGATGATAAAGAGACTTACGCTTCTCACTTTAGTCACATCGCTAGTACAACATTGTAATACTGTGGTGAGAGAAGTAAGGTCTTGTGAACAAACTGAATGATTGCTCCGACTTCGATTCACTAAGATAAAACTGTGCAAATGCGACCGACAACGATTAATCGAATAGATTTTGTATCCCACCCGTACGCAAAATACGCGCTTGGACGTTAAGTTCTTAACTTATCTTGTGGACTTCGACCCATTCGGATCTATTGTGGTCCCCTAGATAACCTACTCCTCCCCAATCTCGTTGAAAACTTTCTTTCTTATTCTTATTCTTATTCTTTATTGCACACAAAACATAACATGAAGATACAAATACAATGGACAGGTTATGTACATAGGCGAGCTTAACCCATTATTGGGTTTTCTAACAGCAAACCTCAGTTGTAATAGGAAATTTGCGTATGAGGACAGTGATCCAAGTGCACAACAAAATTCCAAGTTAAAAAACATTAAGTATTAAAAATTCTTACATACTAAATAAACTAAACAGATACCTACGTGTAAACATAATACATACTATATTACAATAAAATACATAACTAAAATCTGAGATTTATAAATACATATGCGTCATGTTGATAGGAAATGTTCCCTTATTCTTCTCCTGAAAACTTCCAACGAAACGCTGTCGCGTATAGAATGTGGAAGAGTATTCCAGAGGCGAACAGCACGAACAGTAAATGATCCACCGTAACGGCTTGAGTTATGGGGAGGAAAACGAAGGAGAAGAGATGATGAAGAACGGCAAGGTTTTCCTCTCGGAACAAGATACTCAAAGCGCTCTCGAAGATACGAAGGAGATTTAGGATTGTGAAGAACAGAAAAGAGTAAAGATAGAGTGTGGATATCTCGGCGCTGTCGAATAGGCAGCCACTTCAACCGCTTCCGAAATTCCGACACATGGTCGTACTTTCGAAGGCCAAAAATGAAGCGGATGCACAAATTCTGCAGACGTTCTTTATGAGTTTTACAACGAGACTAGGCGATATGAGTATAGTCTTCTGGTTTTTGATATACAACCCATAGGATACTCATTCGCTTACCAGCCTGTGCATCGCATGTGCACAGAAGGCGCTGATTCCCTTGAGTAGCTAACTTTAAAATGAGAATCACGTCTAAACGGCTAGTCGTAATTTTTTGGAAAAAAATATATGTTACATAAGACCATGCTTTTGCACCATGAGGAGGACCATGAGGAGCTCGTGGCTAAATAATAACAGCCGCACGGGTCGATCATCAAGGTTAAGCAACGCTTGACGAGGTCGGTCAGTGGATGGGTGACCATTTCAACATACCGAGTTTCCTCCGTGCCTCGGAAAGCACGTTAAGCCGTTGGTCCCGGCTGTCATTTGAAGATCTTTGACAGTCGTTACAGGTAGTCAGAAGCTTGAGATCTGACACCAGTCTTGCCAAGGGGTACCGTGTTACCCAGTTACTGGGTTGTGGAGGTCAGATAGGCAGTCGCTCCATGTAAAACACTGGTACTTAGCTGAATCCGGTAAGACTGGAAGCCGACCCCAAAATAGTTGGGGAAAAAGGCTAGGCAGATGATGACATAAGGCCATGCTTTTAATAATTTGATCTAAGAAAATTTTGAGTTTTATTCGTATAACATAGTGTAATCAATTTGTAAAGTTATGTCTAAAACTGACAAAAACACGACAATCGCACCAAAACTGCTGGGCATATTTTAATTAAATCAACACTATATCAAAGACAATTTAATTATCTACATTTTGATATGAGGCTTTTTTTTAAATCATAGAATAATAAGGAAAGTACAAAAAACTACTAAATTTGGGTCGCGCGGGTGTGAAACGAGTGTGCGTTTTGTTCCCTCAAGGTCGTTGGCGTTAGCCGTCGTCTTAAGTTGCGGACTCCAGCCCGTTTAACCTAAGTAGCCAGCCTGAGTAGTCCCATTGCAGGGCTGAGGCCTACTTTCATAAAGAGAAGGCACAAATCTCCTGACATATATTTTATTTATTTCAGATCGAAAGCGATGTATAACAGAAACGCAGGTCCAGTCATAGGCATAGCAGCGTGTGAAGGTGGACAATCCCTTGTAGGGGCCACCATAGATTCAGTCTTTGTATTGAGGTACGTAATTCTGAGTTTATAAGGTTGAATTTAGCTTGTAGATAATTATTGTAAATAAAAATTGTTCGAGATTGTGTTTGTGTTTGTAATGTGTTTTTTTTTCATACATCTCTAGGAATCCAATACCGTATATACTTTTACATTAAAAACGAATGTTCTCCAACTGATTCATGATCGTGACATGTACTAGTCCTGAGACAACTTAGGTTTTTGATTTTTTGTATTTTGCATAGTCATAGCCTAGGATGAAGGGGATGGCTATGCGAAATTCTGCCTTATATTAGCAACTAGCTGCCCACGCGCTTATCGCTGGCCTTGCAAAAGTCTCGCATGGTGTAGGTGTTTTGTTTTGCATATAGGTATACTAAACAATAGTACATTATTGCAAAGGCTGGGAAATAGACAATTGCAGGTCGAGTATGGCGAGGACTTCACTAATACGAGACAGGCAATTGCCATTTCCGCCGAGGCATATATAATGCTTTTCTTAAAAGAATGCAGGGAAATAAAAAAGTAGTTAAATTTCCTTAATTTTTAAAGTTAATGCCATTATTGACATGAACTGTACATTTCAGCATGGAATAAATAGCCCATAATGTAGATGGCTTTTTAGTTTTAGAAATCCCATTAAAATACGCCAAAAATACTGTTTCGGAGAAAATGTTAATTTTTTTATCGTTTTCCAATCATAAAATGTTCATATACTTTCATGTATTTTTCTTTTGACTTCGCTGAAAGCAGGTTTTCCATTGCCAATTTGGCTTCTTATCTTAAATCTGGTGAACCATGAACCGTTGGAACTCATTTTAATTATTAAATTTATATTTATTAAATATTTAAATAACAAATCAAGACGAATTTTCAGGCTTGCCGCCGATTTTCTATTTATCATCTGTGCCGAAAGACAAACGCATTTATGGCTATACAGCCACGTGAACGAAATTTGTACTAAGCAAAGAGACTTACTTTGGTATGCCAAGAATGATAAAAGAGATCCAATCAAAGAGTATCTAATAACCCCAGCACGCCGTTTCATACAACATTGCTGGAGCGTTGAAATGTTCCAAATTCAAAAAACGCTCCAGCAATGGATTTGATTTTCACTGTCCGTAAATTCGGAACTTCGCGTGTTCTTTTTTCTAAAATAATGACAATATTTCCATGCATGTTTGAGAAAATTTAATTTACTTCCTCAGGGTCGACGGCACCTCATCCCGTATGAACCTCTCACAAGGACGTCAGCTAGATGGAGATGGTGACGACGTGGTGTGCGTCGCGGCGCCGTCACATGGCGCCGTCATATCGTACGCGACACTGTTCGCTTCTATTGTGGGCTGGGACTTGAGGGCTCCAGGTAATGTTAACGGTCATCCCGTATGAACCCTCTCTCAAGGACGTCAGCTAGAAGGTGACAGCGTGGTGCAGAGTGCGTTGTGGCGCCATCATATCGTACGCGACGCTATTCGCCTCTATTGTGGGTGGGAACTTGAGGGCTCCAGGTAATTTAAAAGCTAAAAATCAGTCATCATCATCATTTCAGTTGAAATACGGCCATTGCTGGACATAGGCCTGCCGCAAGTGTCGCCACATCGATCAATTTTGTGCGTCTCACATCCAGCAGATTCACGCAGCCTTAACCAGCTCATCGGTCAACCTAGAGCCTTCCAACGTAGCGTCTTTTAACGCGGTCGCTACTCCAGAAGTTTTTAGCCCGTCGACCAATTGTTCTGCGAGCAATGTACCCTGCCCACTGTTACTTAAGTTTGGCAATTCTATAGGTTATTTTGGTTACCCTGGTTCTCCTGCGGATGTGGATGTCTTCATTTCTGATTCGGATATGTAAGACTTAGAATTTATACCGTATGAACTTCTTTCAAGGTTCACTTCTACGAGATGCAGTTTCTGTAAATTTCGGTAAATTGCAGTCTCTGATTGAATAGAATTTTGCGTGATCATATTTCTGCGAGGACACCAGTTGTATTTTTGGGTATAAATATAGGGCATAATAAACTAAAAAAAAAACCCACCACTTACCGTGACGGCGTGAGACGTCATACTCATTATAAACAAAAAAAAAAAACATTGAACCTATGGAACTTGGAACTTTATTTCTATCACAGTAGGTTAAAAGATCATTGAGATTGAGGATTGATTCAAGAGATTGAGGAGCTCGTGGCTAAATAATAACAGCCGCACGGGTCGATCATCAAGGTTAATCAACGCTTGACGAGGTCGGTCAGTGGATGGGTGACCATTTCAATATACCGAGTATCCTCAGTGCCTCGGAAAGCACGTTAAGCCGTTGATCCCGGCTGTCATTTGAAGATCTTTGACAGTCGTTACGGGTAGTCAGAAGCTTGAGATCTGACACCAGTCTTGCCAAGGGGAACGGTGTTACCCAGTTACTGGGTTGTGGAGATCAGATAGGCAGTCGCTCCATGTAAAACACTGGTACTTAGTTGAATCCGGTAAGACTGGAAGCCGACCCCAATATAGTTGGGAAAAAGGCTAGGTAGATGATGAGTAGGTTAAAAGATCACAGAACATATCGTATAACACGCCGTATTACAAATAGGCGCGCCCGATTAAAAAACGTCGCTGTTTTGAAATGCAGCTACCTTTCGTTCAGCCGGATTGTTGTGGCGATACGTTTTTCAATTGGCCGCGCCTTTTTGTAATACGGCGTGTTATACGATATGGCTGCGACATATACATTGTCATTGGACCCCACCGACATCATGCCATATGGGCCGTATGCCAGAGAAAATTGCGAACAACGCTCGTCTAGATGGATGCGCTATCACCGCCGTCAATTCTTGGTTCCTTTACAAGTAATCATGTTCCTGAACCATATAACACTGATCAAATCCCACCTCCCACCATTGTAGGTCCTACAGACCTCGTGGCATACGGACCAATGGAGTCCGGCAATTTACTAAGTCACCGATTATTAGGAATTGGCGTTTTCGGTTTTTTTCGCAAACGGTTATGTAACCGATATGACTTACTTTTGACTTAATGTCCTATAACCCCTAGATGGGGCAGAGGGCGTCCACAGATGTCTTCAATCGCGATCGATCTTGAGCTTCACCCTTCACCTCGCTCCATGTCATTCCGATGCTCGTCGCTTCTGCCAACACGGTGCGACGCCAGGTTTGACGGGGACGGCCACGCTTTCTTTTCCCTTGGGGATTCCAGTCCAAAGCTTGCTTGGGTATGTGGTCGGCCCTTCGGAGCGTGTGGCCAATCCATCTCCACTTGCGACGCTTGATCTGGCGGTCGACCGGGCTCTCGTGGCATTTCTCCAACAGCTCTACATTGGAGATGGTCTTGGGCCGTAAATTCCGAGAATGCGACGGAGACAGCGGTTGACGAAGACTTGTATGTGGCGTGGGATGTCCTTTGTGACCTTCCACGTTTCGCACCCGTAGAGCAGCACGGATTTGACATTGGACCCGAAGATTTTGAGTTTAATCAGTCAAAGTCTCAGCTGCGCGAATGTAGCTCGGGCTTTGGCGATCCGTGAAGCGATGTCCTCTTTACTACCCCCAGTCTCTGACACGACACTCCCGAGGTATGTAAATTTGTGGACGCGTTCCACTGCCTCTGTGCCAATCAGCAACGGTGAGTGGTTCTTCACTCACACCAGTTCTCATTTCTCGGGTCTTCCGTATGTTTATTTTGAGCCCCGTTTTTACCGCCTCCTGACTTATTACGATATTAACACATAGCTGTTATAAGTTACATTTTGATATATCGAACTCATCCCTACCGAGTATGTCTTTACGTCTTGCTCTACAGGAGTTGTAAATTACATACATTTCTTGTTTCTCTACTAAATTCACTTCTGCCCAATGATACTGAACAGATGACGAAAACATTTTTCTGTTCTCCAGGCAACGCATGGAAGCTCCAAGGCGATATGAAGCAAGGCGTGACCGAGTGCCTGTACGCGGACCCGTGTGGCTACCTCGCCGTGGGCACGTCCAGCGGCGTCATCAGCGTGTGGGATCTGAGGTTCCAGCTGCCTATCACGACTGTGAGGCATCCTAACTGTGAGTATTGTAATATTTACTGAAGCAAGGCGTGCCCGAGTGCCTGTACGGGGACCCGTGCGGCTACCTCGCCGTTAAACCACTATGAAAAAAAAAAACCTGCTCAGAATTTAACTTAAAATAAAAAAAAAATCTTCTTTGTTTCTGTCGCCAAAATTTGTAAGATTTAATCATTGTTTTACTTTTCAGCGGAACGCATCCGACGCATAGTAGGAAGCGGAACTAGTGGTGGTATATGGGCAACTGGAGGCCGGGATGTAGCCGCCTGGAGCCTGGAGTCTACCCAGAGGACACATGCGCTCTGGCCCAGCACCAACAGTGTGCAGCCCCTGCAGTATACCCCTACTGTAAGTACTCGGTATTGATCTGATAAAGTTAGGTTCTCACAGCGCGACATTGCACGGTTTTCGACACTTCGCTATATACACGGTATTTCGCATTCATCCTGGAAACCTGATTTACAAAGAAATTGTTGTACTGTACGTACTTACGTCCAGAAGCCTTAGTGCGAGTTTTTACTCACGCCCAATCGCGTTAATGTAAACGTGAATTTGTATTGAAATTGGATAAGCGCCGTCTGGGGACGGTAAGGAGAAACCTCTTTTTTGTTTATATTGTTACAAGATAGGGTAACGCCATCTAGTGACGAGTAGAAGAATTAAGTAGTTACTAGTGGCGCCATCTAGTATCGAATAGCGGAACTAATCTTATCGTGTCGAATGGAAGTTTCTAGTCGCTTCGGGAACAGTGAGTTCGAAAGTCGATTGTTCTGGAAGTTTCTCGAATTATCTAGAACAGTGTGGAACGTTCTAGAAACATCTTCGGTGCTATATAAAGAGCGGCCGGGTTCGTCGTGAGTCAGTTTCGATTCGGAAGCGACACAGAGCGATCAGAAAAGGAAAATAGTGCGAAGTAATAGAATTGTTTAAGAAGTGTTTTTGTAATAAAGTGTGATTAATTGAAGTCTGCTGTTTAAATAATTTATCCCTGAGCCCCAGCTCGTAACAAATTGGTGTCAGAAGTGCGGGATAAATTATGCCGGTTCTACCAAAGGAAGAAACGGAAGGGATGCGCACCAGGAGTCAGCGCCGGCAAGATGTAGACCAGAGGCGCTTTGGAGACGCTCCCTCACCGTCATCAGGTGGACATCGAGACTCCACGGCTGCAGCGGAACCAGCTCAATCGTCGGCGTCGCCTGACCTAGCCACCCTTATGGCATTCATGCAGGAGCAGGTGCGGCGCTTGGAGGAGCAGCTGCAGCGCGACAAGGAGGAGCAGGCTCGCCGTCAGGAGGAGCAGGCGCGGCGCTTGGAGGAGCAGCTGCAGCGCGACAAGGAGGAGCAGGCTCGCCGTCAGGAGGAGCAGCTCTTGGTGATAAAGGACCTCCGCGGAGCCATCGGGAAGGAGATGAAAGAGGTGAAAGACCAGGTCCAGCAACATGAGACCCGCATTGTCGAGATGGAAAAGACAATACGTGGGCTCAAGTCTGGAGACGGGACCGTGGCAGCTGCGGTAGTGGCACCTTCGCCTCGTGGTTTTAAAGTGCCACCATTCGATGGCTCTTCGTCATGGTCCGCCTACAAGATTCAGTTTGAGGCCGTGATGAAATCGAATGGGTGGACCAACGAACAGGCATTAACTGCTCTAACTTTGGGCCTCCGCGACCAGGCCTTGTCTGTATTAGAAGCGCTTGGACACGACGTCACCTTTGAGAAGCTTCTAGAAGCTTTAGAAGCTAGATACGGCGACGCACACCTGGAACATGTGTTTCGGGCCCAGCTGAAAGACCGATCGCAACGGAGTGGTGAAACTCTTCAGCAGTGGGCTCTTGATGTGGAAAAGCTGGTCCGAAAGGCCTACCAGTCATCACCGGTGCTGATCGACGGGAACCTCGTACAGGCGTTCACGGATGGGATCCGTGACTTGGAGGTTAGAGCTGCCGTAAGGCTAGGGCATTTCAAGAACCTTAAGGACGCCCTAGCCCACGCTTTGGAGGTGGAGGCAGTACGGCGGGACGAACGAAGTCACCGAATCAGGGAGATTGCGACTTCACCCCGGTGCTATGGCTGCGGAGAAAGAGGCCACATCCGATTGAGCTGCCCGAAGCGAAGGCAACCCCACGGTAATAAGCAGCCGCCAGTTAAAGGTTCACCAGACGTCCCTGCTGGGCAACAGCAGCAGGGAAACGAATAGACGCCAGGACTAAGGGGCGGGTGCTGGCTGGTGATGGAAGAGCCCCAAGGATCTCGATATCACAATCCTGTGACGGGAACAGCCTGATCATCGAGGTCGAAATTAACAGAACACCTTGCAAGCTGACATTGGATACTGGAGCTTCTCGGACAGTTGTCAGTTTCCAATTAGCAAGACGGTTTCTTGGGGACTTCTTCGGGAGCCATGAAGGTGTACATCTGAGAACAGCCACCGGTCAGCACATATCCGTCCGAGGTGAGAAGGAGGTTGACATGAAGTTAGGGAACAAAGTTTATCGCCACAATGTTATCGTGGCCGACATAGTGGACGACTGCATTCTGGGTTTGGACTTCATGCGGAAACATCAGTGTGAGATTGACGTTCATCAAGGAGTGTTGAATTAGTGTGGCTCAGAGGAAGTCTTCATGGAAGGTGCATCATCGGGAAAGGTGTACTGCGTCGAGAAAGTTATTCTTCGCCCAAGGTCAGAAACAATCGTACCAGTTTGTCTACCAGGAAATTCTGGTCGGGAAAACCGATGTGTACTTATAGAAGGATTAGATAACGATGCTTCATGGAAGATTGCACGCACCTTGGTAAGGGGAACTCGAGTTTCATCCGTACGTGCACTCAACACAAGTGATCAGGACCTAGTGCTCAAGAAAGGCACAATGTTAGGCACCTGTGAAGGAGTGGTTTGGATGCGTAGATGCCACGAAAACCCTACCAACGCCAAAGTTCAAAGTGCAAGATACGACGTGACTTCGCTTTTGAAGGACTCCCAGAATAACTTATCGGAAGATGAAAAGAATAAAGCTAAGAAGATGTTGAACAAGTTCGCCGACATTTTCTCGACAAATGATGCCGACATAGGGAAGACTGCGTTAGTTCAACACAGAATAAATACAGGAAATGAGGCACCAATCCGCCAGCGACCAAGACGTGTGCCAGTGGCACGGGAACGTGAAGTTGACGCCATGATCAAGGGTATGGTGAAAGATGGCGTGATTGAACCTTCATCCAGTCCATGGTGTTCACCGGTAGTGTTGGTGAAGAAGAAGGACGGCAGCATGCGCTTCTGTGTTGACTATCGCCGACTAAACGACATCACTAAAAAGGACAGTTATCCGTTGCCAAGGATCGACGACACGCTGGATACGCTTACGGGAATGATGTGGTTTTCTACCTTAGATCTGAAGAGTGGCTACTGGCAGGTCGAGATAGACCCTCGAGATAAAGAAAAGACAGCATTCTCTACAGGAAAAGGATTGTGGCAATTCAACGTCATGCCATTTGGTTTGTGTAATGCTCCTGCCACTTTTGAGAGATTAATGGAGCGGGTGCTTACTGGACTGATTGGAGATGCCTGCCTTGTCTACTTGGATGACATTATCATCGTGGGTAGGAACTTTGAAGATCACCTCCGCAATCTGGAGCAAGTGCTGTCGAAGATACGAGGAGCGAATCTAAAACTAAGCCCAAAGAAGTGCGCGTTGTTCAGGCGGCAAGTGAACTTTTTAGGACACGTGGTTTCCGAAAAAGGTATTCAAACGGACCCGGATAAGCTCGTTGCCGTCAAGGATTGGCCAGTTCCAGAGAACAAAACGCAAGTCAGGGCATTTCTCGGTTTGTGCTCCTACTATCGACGGTTTGTGAAGAGCTTTGCTGACATTGCCCGACCTCTTCATAAACTAACTGAAGACAAGATACAGTTCTGCTGGAATGAGAGCTGTGACGTCGCATTTCAGAAGCTGAAAGAACATCTGTGCAATGCTCCCATCCTAGGCTACCCTGACCATGAAAATGAATTCATAGTTGACACAGATGCCAGCAATACTGGAATCGGCGGGGTGTTGTCACAACGAAAAGGAGATCAGGAGGTTGTAATTGCGTACTTCAGCAAAGCTTTATCAAAACCTGAAAGAAACTACTGTGTCACTCGAAGGGAGCTTCTAGCTGTAGTAAAAACATTGCAGCATTTCAATAAATATTTGTTGGGGCGGAAATTTCTCCTGCGAACGGACCACGCTGCACTGAAATGGCTACTGCAATTTAAGAACCCAGAAGGACAGGTAGCAAGATGGATTGAATTACTGCAAGAGTTTGATTTCGTAATTCAACATCGTAGCGGAACGTCGCACGGTAATGCTGATGCCCTCTCGCGAAGACCATGTCCAGACCAATGTAAACATTGTGCGAGACAAGAAGCTAAGCAGGTAACACTAGTGCGGGTTTTGAGGACGGATCTTAGCGAAGAGTGGAAGGAAACCTTGCAGAGTGCTCAACAGGAAGACAGAGACATAAAACCGATCCTTGAATGGAAGAAATCAGGTGCTCCTAGGCCTCACTGGAGTGATGTCGCAGCAACCAGTTCCATCACCAAGAGTTATTGGGCACAGTGGGAAAGCTTGGTTATCCAGGATGGAGTTCTGTGCCGGAAATGGGAGAATGCTCGCGGTGACCAGTGTCATCTACAAATGGTCGTACCTAAAGTTAAGGTGCCGGAGGTCTTACAGCTCTATCACAATGAAAGTTCAGGTAGTCACATGGGAGTTAAGAGGACTTTAATCAAGATCCGAGAACGATTTTACTGGATCCATTGTCGAGAGGACGTTGAGGAATGGTGCCGCAAATGCACAAATTGTGCGGCTGTGAAAGGACCACAAACTCGAAGCAGAGGGGCACTAAAGGTTTACAATGTTGGTGCACCGTGGGAACGTATAGCATTAGATATTGCGGGACCATTTCCGGAAAGCCAAAGCGGGAACAAGTACTTCTTGGTCGTCATGGACTACTTCACAAAATGGCCGGAAGTGTTTGCAATCCCTAATCAAGAAGCCGTTACGGTGGCTGATAAGTTAGTTCACGAAGTGTTTTGTCGTTTTGGGGTACCCTTGGAAATCCACAGTGATCAAGGCCGGAACTTCGAGTCAGAAGTGTTCAAGGAGACGTGTCGTGTGATGGGTGCTCACAAAACCAGAACTACTGCTTATCATCCACAATCAGACGGGATGGTTGAACGATTCAACCAGTCACTAGAGAGATATCTTGCAAAGGTTGTGGAAAACAGACAGAAGGATTGGGACAAACACATTCAACCATATCTCATGGCATATCGCAGTGCTGTTCATGAAACCACAACAGTAACACCAGCTTTTGCTAATTTTGGCAGAGAACTACGATTACCTGCAGATCTAATCACTGGCATCCCACCTGAGTCTCCACGCAGTATAACAGATTATGCAAACGAACTACGGAACAGGATGAATGATGTGTATGAGCACATCACAGAGACAGGTCAACAGATGTCTGAGAGGGTGAAGACTCGCTACGATCGGAAGGCGAACAATAAGGGCTTCGATGAAGGATCACTGGTATGGTTACATAACCCGGTACGCAGCAAAGGAAAATCGCCAAAATTGCAAGCAAAATGGGATGGACCATATCGCGTAGTTACCCAGATTAATGACGTCACCTACCGAATTCAAAAGGGACCCCGAGGTGCATCAAAGGTCGTTCATGTGGATCGGTTGGCCCGTTATCATGGGTCTAACAATGCTCGGGACGAGCATGTCTAAGAGGGAGGCAATGTTACAAGATAGGGTAACGCCATCTAGTGACGAGTAGAAGAATTAAGTAGTTACTAGTGGCGCCATCTAGTATCGAATAGCGGAACTAATCTTATCGTGTCGAATGGAAGTTTCTAGTCGCTTCGGGAACAGTGAGTTCGAAAGTCGATTGTTCTGGAAGTTTCTCGAATTATCTAGAACAGTGTGGAACGTTCTAGAAACATCTTCGGTGCTATATAAAGAGCGGCCGGGTTCGTCGTGAGTCAGTTTCGATTTGGAAGCGACACAGAGCGATCAGAAAAGGAAAATAGTGCGAAGTAATAGAATTGTTTAAGAAGTGTTTTTGTAATAAAGTGTGATTAATTGAAGTCTGCTGTTTAAATAATTTATCCCTGAGCCCCAGCTCGTAACAATATTTTGACATAAGAGATCGTTTACGTTACTACGAGTGAGTACGTTGAAAAACTCGCACTAAGGCCTCAGTACAACTATTTTCTTTTTGTCTCTCGGAAATCATCGCATTGCCGAATACAAACGAATGCTAACTTCCATGTCCATCAATTTTTAGATTTATCGTGTGTAATAATTTGAATTTGAACTAAGTACTTTATTGTTGTTTTGTTTTAATTTCTGTGGAATATATAGAGCTGTAAAAATAGCAGCTGTCCGCCCATTTTTAAAATAAATTACATTATATTAAAAGAGTATTAACAACTCTATAAACTTCCAAGTTGATTGAGAGCTTCCGATCTGCACCGAGTGCAAAGGGCAACTGATAGAAATCTGACGACTGACGAAACACTAAGTTTATAAAATATTAACGCTTCGCCGCGCTATCAGTTCGCTGTTTATTTGACGAGGCCTTTAATAAAAAAAGATTATACAGATATTCTTTATTGCACACAAAATAACCTCTTTTTTTAAAGTCGGTTAACAAACAGATACCTACAAATACAATAGGACAATAGGGTATTTATAACACCCATTTTTTGAAAAGTGTCTCTAATATGCCACTAAAAAAAACACAATCTTTTTATTAAGAGCCTACCGAGGAAACGATACGTAATTTCGAAATAATTCCGTTCGTACGATCCCTTCCTGCATCTTTATTAATTGACCTTTGGTTATGAATTTAATATAAACGATATTTAAGGATTCACTCTACACGACATAGGTTTTAGAAACACGATTACTTGTAGTTTCCTCGATAGAAAAAAAATTAAATCCTCGGTACGGCGTATAAACTTCACGGAAGTTCATCAGCTTTTAAATAATAAACAAAACTAGATGTTTTCTATCCGGTATATGTTTTAGATTATAAAAAATGTGTATTGGTTTTAGAAATATGAAGGTAGGAAGTGTACGCAGTGGACGCCATATTGCTCTGTGGTCATGACGTCAGTAGGCTATGCCACGGGGTCTCATTGCTAATAAAGAAATTTTGGTTCAAATAAATCTCACTAGATGGCGCGACATGTACACAAAATTCAATAGAATATAATAATTGTGTGTAAAATTAACATTTTCTGGAATTGAGCATAAAAATTGTATGTTCTTGTTTAATCAACTCTCCTAAGTACAAAATTATGGAATATTGGGCTCTTAATTCACATTTCAAAGATTGTTTTAACGAATCATTTAAAATTGATGCCAGTAGATGGCGCATTTTTAAATTTCTTAGGCATTCCACCCGATTTTTTAAATTTGCATTGTAACACATTTTGGTGCAAAAAGACTGTAAAAACGTGCAAAAAAATACTATAAAACGAACCTTCACTGTATTAAAAGAATTCAATATTCACGAACCTACCATTTTATTTGCAAGTCGCTGCTAACACCATCTATTGCCGTGAAACGGGATCGAACGCGATTGATGTACTTACAAAAATAACAAGATTAATCAGATGAAAAACGCTAGTTACGTCGGCACGGTTTCTTTGTATGGGATGAGGCATATGTATGCTAGTATTATATTATCTGTGGCTATGCAAACAAATGCATCAGTTGACAGTTTTTAGTTTACACAGCCGTATGACGTAATAACAGTGCGGCTACGATTTCATATTTCATGGCGTTATAAAAGATAAAAAAACTGAAAACATTGTATTGAATTTCAAATTTTAATAAAGGAGATTGCCCATACACAGGCCCCTTATGAGGTATCGTGTCTGCAATTTCAATATTATCCAAAAATAGGATTTATATTTTGTGTTTTTCCATCCGTGTCCTTTACTTTATATGTACAGACAACAACAGATCAGGTTTCTTCACTTGGACATTTGTATGCTCCTTATTGCATTGTAATAAGGGTTCATTTCAAGAACAGAAACATCGTTATTTCTCGTGAACCCCGCAAAATAAATAAAAAATGTTTTCTAATTATGAATATAACGTGTTTTTTCTACAATATACAACCAAATTCATCAAGATACAACCATTTTTTCAAAGGGGCCCAAGTTCCCTTACAAAATGGGCATTCCCCTTTATTTTGTTATTTTACGAACTAAAACTAACATTTTCCGACTGCTTTTTGCCTAAACTATCTCAATAATATATTTATAGTATTTTGCTCATATAGAGTAAATGATAACAGCCGCACGGGTCGATCATCAAGGTTAAGCAACGCTTGACGAGGTCGGTCCGTGGATGGGTGACCATTTTCAACATACCGAGTTTCTTCCGTGCCTCGGAAAGCACGTTAAGCCGTTGGTCCCGGCTGTTATTTGAAGATCTTTGACAGTCGTTACGGGTAGTCAGAAGCTTGAGATCTGACACCAGTCTTGCCAAGGGGTACCGTGTTACCCAGTTACTGGGTTGTGGAGGTCAGATAGGCAGTCGCTCCATGTAAAACACTGGTACTTAGCTGAATCCGGTAAGACTGGAAGCCGACCCCAAAATAGTTGGGAAAAAGGCTAGGCAGATGATGAGAGTAAAATACCCTATTTATGTACAAAGGCGAGCTAAACCTATGACTATTCTTTAACAGGAAACCTCAGTGTCATAGAGTGATTTACAATCGCTTTTTTTAGAGCATAGGATGGAGACTATTCGCGCTACTTTAAACACCTAAATACTTTATACAAGTTAGTAGTTACAATCGGCGTGATCGAATTTCGTTCTGTATTCCGCGCGGTATTCGCCCTAGTTTGGGCAGAGCTCTAGTGTAACCTTTAGCTTAAAGTTACACTAGTCGATCATTCTTCCATACAAACGTAGTCTGGCGATTACTCCACTGTTTGACGGTGTATGTTCAAAATAAAAATAAAATATCAATTGGTCTCATCATTATCTAGCCCTGTATGGGAACAAAACTTTGGCAAAAACTTACCTTTTCATGTCCCAAACAAACTGTAATTTTTTTTTATTTAAAATATTTATTTTTCACCTTATTTTGACTTAATATCGAAAAACCTACCCTAATTTTTAATCGAAAATTCTCCCATCAAAATATAAGTCGGTGGACTTTTTGTTCGTTGAAATCTCTACTTTCTGATGGTGAATTAAGGTATTTTCATCAACAATGCAATCATTTGCACTCAGAAAGTATCATTTGGTGAAGAGGAACTGATGAAGAAGACCACAGATGGCCACTGGAACTCCGAAATAAAACAATGTATCCTAGTCGTGTTTGGGCTTATTGAAATCTTTTTTTATTTTTTATTATTGATAGGCTCGCGTTTGACTACTATCTCACCTGATGGTAAGCGACGATGTGGTCGACGATGAAGCACGCTTGCCTAGAAGAAACCTATTCACTCTTGACTTAAAGACTCCCAGGTTGTAGCCAACAGGAAATACAGACTCCGGCAGGGAATTCCACTCCTTTGCTGTACGCATAATAAAAGTATTCCCAAAACGTTTGGTGCGTATGGGTGGGATGTCCACCATGTACCGATGACGCATCGCCGTACGTCTTGTAGTCCGATGATGGAACGGGCTAGGAGGAATTAGTGCATGCAATTCCAACGCACACTACCCGAAATGCAACCGATAAAAAACCGACAGGCTGGCAACTCTGCGCCGATGTTCGAGGTTCTGGAGCCTAGATTCGACGAGTACTTCATTGCCAATGAGCCTCTTGGCCCGTTTTTCGATCGACTCAAGTGCATCCAGCTGGTACTTGGCAGATCCGTCCCAGAGATGAGAACAGTACTCCATGCATGATCGAACTTGCGCTTGATACAAGTTGAGCAATTGTTCTGGCGTGAAGTACCGTCTCACCTTCGCGAGGATCCCCAATTTTTTGGCAGCCAGCTGAGCTTTTGCCTCAATGAATGGACCGAAATTGAGCGTCGATGTCAACGTAATGCCAAGAACCTCAAGATGGTCCGTTGTCGGCACGGTTACACCTCGGAAAGAAGGAGCCTGGTGGAATTGACTCCTTTTAGCGGAAAAAAGACACGCCTGGGTCTTAGCAGCATTGAACTTGACCAGATTGGCATCGTCCCATTCGGAGACTGCCTTCAAGGACAGATTCAAGCGCCCAACCATGGCCACCCGGAGAGACTGGATCTGAGGTCCAGTGCCATGCACGTCGGACACGTATCTCCCCGCAACAGTGCTATCGTCCGCATACCCAAAGGTGCCGGGTTCGGAATCGTCATGAGATTGCCAAATTAATGGCTATAAATAATTATCATGTTAATTGGAGGTAGGTACCTACCAAAACCAAAAACAGAAAAATAAAATCTTGAACAAAAATTCAAACCGACTTCCTAAACAAAACAATATAAAGCGAAAAATAACTTTCTTTTTCGAATTCGGTGTCGAATAACGGGTACAAAAGACACCGACTTCGGAAAAGAAACTTATTTTTCGCTTCATAGTGTTTTGTTTTGGAAGTCGGTTTGATTTTTTGTTCAAAAGATTATTTATTTAGTAATAGCACATACATTTTAAATATTTAAGTTGATGCCAACATAAACCCAATGTTCAAGTTCGCTGATGGGTGTCAAGATCTCTCTTGGATCCTTAGGAACAGTGTCAGCCTATAGTGTAATTTATCTGACATGAAATAACGCACACAATTCACAGCTACTTAAAACAATTCTCCATTCTGCCAGCAGGCCTCCCATTACATAGGCGCCATCTACTGCGGCGCGCGCGATGGCAACAGGTTCGTGGTGACGGGCGGCTCCGACACGCGCCTGCGCTACTGGAACGTCGAGCAGCCGGAGGACTCCTATGTGCTGCTACATGCGTATAACGACGCGCTGAGGAATACGCCTAACGCTGTTAAGTATAGGTGAGTAGATCATCATTTGTAGCATACCAATGCTGCACAGCCTCTCCAATCGCACGCCATTCTTGGCAACTCTCATCCAGCTATTTTTATTTTTTTTATTTTCTAACACATGACCACTATCTCACCTGATGGTAAGCGATGATGAAGTCAATGGTAAAGCACGCTTGTCTAGAAAAAATCCATTCACTCTTTACTTAAAGAACCCTAGATAGTAGCTATCGGGAAACAGAGACTCCGGCAGGGAACAATATAAATTAAATAATATATATTGCCAACAACCCTGCCACAGATAATAATCAATCAAAATCAAATAGTTTATTTCAAATAAACCTTAGAGGTACTTTTGAATTGTCAAACAAAACATTAATATAAAGATGACAATAGTTGCAAATTCGCAAGCGTCTGTAGGTCTCAATGGAGAAGAATTTGCAAGAAACTCCACTGACACTCTTTTCCATCAGTTTTAATTTTTGGTTTTTGGTTAAATCATTCTTGTTGAAAAAATACATATATTTGAGGACGATGTAAAAAGACGTGTACGTAAAAGCGTCTAGAGTAAAAAAAAACAGTACTATAACAGGCCGAGACAGCTAAGTTATGACCAATCCCAACTGATGGCGCCCGTTCACGAACATGTCGCATGGATCGGCACCACTCAGCTCAACCATCATGAAGGGAACTGAATGATCCAACACATGTGCCACCATCAGAGAGAAATTAGAGAGAGCATGACACACTCAACTGCCAGGGCACACAGAAGTCAAGTCAAATATAATACTAGCATACAGATGCCCCATCCCATATAAAATCAAAATCTGTGGAAACTGTTTTTGGATTGTGTTGAACTAATTGTATGCTTATGTTTGTTATTGCATCTGTTTGTTTCCCAAATAAAATAAAGAAACCGTGCCGACGTAACTAGCGTTTTTCATCTGATTATACCGATTATTTTTTGTAAATCGATCGTTTTCGGTTCCGTTCCAAGGCGATAGATAGATCACTATCTATATCCGTGGAACGGAACCGAACGTGATCGATGTACAAAAAATAATCAGTATACTCACTCAGTACAGTACTTCGGCACGGTTTCTTTGTATGGGATGAGACATCTGTATGCTAGTATTATATTATCTGTGACCTGCTAAGGTCGTCACTCCACTCAGCCTAACTGCTGAAGTATTCATGACTTCAGGCATACCACTAACGCTGTTAAGAACAGGTGGGTACACTTTAGTAGTAGTTTCTAGGGTTCCGTACCCAAAGGGTTAAAACGGGACCCTATTACTAAGACTCCACGATCCGTCTGTCTGTCTGTCCGTCACCATGCTGTATCTCATGAACCGTGATACCTAGACAGTTGAAATTTTCACAGATGATGTATTTCTGTTGCCGCTATAACAAAAAATACTAAAAACAGAATATAATACATATTTAAGTGGGGCTCCCATACAACAAACGTGTTTTTTTTTTGCGATAATGGTACGACGGAACCCTTCGTGCGCCATTCCGGCTCGCACTTGGCCAGTTTTTCTCTAATAAACGGGGTCGTAAACGGTGACATGAGTTGAGTTCCCTGCCGGAGTCTCAGTATTCTAATAAGAGAATTAGGCAGAGGCGACGGTAGGAAACCCGATTAATAAGCAGTATAGTAGGCGGATAAGATGATGATGTATCATATCGTATTTTCATAGTATTTTCCAAGCATGTTGAGGAAGTCGGCCTTTGACCCTGCAGTTGTTTTCATCAGTGAAATTAATTTTGAAATCTGAATGTGGATACGTCATCTCTATGAAGTGTGACTCCAGAGGTTAGAACGTGAGATTTGGACCAAAGGAACAATATATCCATAAAAAAGCATTCATCCTGATTCTTGATTTTCCAACATCAGACATCCTTTGTCCGTGGAATAAAATTGACGTCTCAGTTTTAATTTGGAAAACACTGCTAAAAATTATACCTCGGATAAAAATATTAACAGCTCTTAGACGCACATTGACATCTTAAAATACATTCTTTTTTTACCTTTGTATAGATTCTTTTACCGATTATTTTGTGAATGTGTGAACATTGTAGGCCTTCTAGTTTTCTAGATGATTGTTAACATTTGTTAACTTTTAATTTCGTTTTACATTTTTTTTGTTTGTTTTTTTTTTTCTTACCACTTATTGTCGGGCCTACGTTGTCCCCCCATATCCAAGTACTAATGCTGTAACATGGAAATATTGTAAAAACAAACAAATTTTTTAAAAGAGTAACCATGGAGTTTCTTGCCGGTTCTTCTCCATAGGAAACGACTAACCCGAACCGTGCACCTTTTGTCGACGTTTTATAAGTGCCCATGTAGGCCTATGTAAAATAAAATGAAAAGATTTAATTCACCTTTATTTCACAGGAGCCGCATAATAGACGGGACAACAGTAATCCAAGAATGCAGCAAACTGAATCCATCTGCATCTACCTCGTACAGCGAAGACAACATATACCGCAGCGTGGAGTCCCGTTCGTTCTACCACATCGCTCCAATCACTGACCTGACCATGGTCGAAGGCAGCAAGCCGTACCTGGTCAGTGCGTCCTTTGACGGGGTTATTAATGTGTGGAAATAGAGGTTATATTCGCTTGGCAACGTCCATCAATGTACTGTTGTATGAGAGTGGGGGAACAGAAATAGCATGCACTTGAATCTATCAGCAGCTTACTTGCGTAAGTGAGCAAAAGAATATCTTCACCAATGAAAGCATCCAATAATTTTTGGCAATACCAAAAAAAAATTAAGGGTATTTCTCATACTCTTTCATGGAGTCATACCCTTTGTACTGCCGAAATCACTAACGCAATTAGGCTGCGACTTGGCCTTTTACCAACCATACAAATCTGCATTCTAATATCTCTAGTATAGATGTCTCCACTGAGATGACTGAAATTCGACCTTTCATCATCATCATTTCAGCCGAAAGACGTCCACTGCTGGACATAGGCCTCCCCAGGCGTCGCCACATTGACCGATCCCGTGCGTCTCGACCTTTAGCCACAGATAATATAATATTAGCATACAGATGCCTCATCCCACACTAAGAAACCGTGCCGACGTAACTAGCGATTTTCGTCTGAATATACTGATTATTTTTTGGAAATCGATCGCGTTCAGTTCCGTTCCACGGCGATAGATCACAATCAAAATCCGTGGAACCGAACGCGTAGTATTATATTATCTGTGCTTTAGCATTACCTTAAAGCGAGTTTTTAAACGTTCTCTTACTTATGTCAATTTGTATATGTCGCAGGTTAATGACACAATCAGGTTTGTGATAAAAAAACTGGTATTTCTCAGGTTTATGATAACATAAAGTAATAATTTTTATCTTCTACCGGTTCTTCATCTTAGGTATTTGATAAAAATTCTGATTTTGTCATTAACCTGCGACATATATAAAAAAGAGGTTTTACTGTAACCACACGGCGCTTATCGTGATCGAGTACGTTAAAAATTGCAATAAGGTCTCTGTTAATGTAATTTCGGAGTAAATGACAAACGTGGAAAAGTGACTAGATTTTATACTATTTTGAGATTGAATACGAATTGTAACAAGATTACGATTACAAGACTAAATGCTTGGTAGCTCAGCCAGGAATCTGTATCCCACTCTTAATATTGCGTGCAATGATACTAGTGCATCTATGGCCCAGTTTTTTGTTCCGTAGTTAACTCCAACCAATGGTTGCAAAATTTCGGTAAATCACCATTTTCCTTCAGATGTTAGCCTCACAAATGGTAAAATAAGTTGAAGAGTTAATCATTTCACCATTTGTTAGACTAACAATTGACGAATAAACGAGTTTCACCGAAATGTTTAACCATTGTTTAGCTTATTTAACCATTGGTTAAGTTAAACATGGATAAAAAAACTGGGCTTATGTAGCTTTGAGCGATAGTTTAAAGACTTAAAATACTGCTATTTTAATTTCTTCTACGTCGTATCGATGATTCCTAATTGATTATGTATTTTTTATAGAGTAGTATGACGAATAAATATCCATTATTTTGAAAATTATGCTTAAGTAAGGTGCTTGATCCCCTCCATTTAAAGGTATATTCAAATTATTTTTCTTATAGATTCAGAAATTGTAAATGATTTATTATATTTCATAATTAGTTCCTTTGATTTATCTGTGATTTTTGGAAACGCTGTTTGCGGTACGAGTTGCCTGGTAGAAATCGTCACGTTATGAAAAAGCGCCTCTCGAGACGTTCGGTTCCGTCCGGCGTAGTCCGGATTAATAACGTCAAGCCGGTCAAGCGCTGGCCTGGCCGCCATACTTGCTAGCATTGTGCATAGATAACTATTAAAAAGGACATTGTGTTAAATATTTTATTTTAGGGCGGTTATTAACCTGGCTACTCGGGCCTTTAAGTCAAGGCTTTTTTGCATTAGAATAATAATTCTGCGTAAGGAACTTCGTTCCTGACGGGGGTCTCGTGACTGCACACCTATGACGAATAAATATCCAATACTTTGAAAAAAAAATAAGATTTAAGGTATTTGAGCCTGCTCTATATTCAAAGTGTTTTGGTCAAGATAAAAAAATTGAGTAGTTAATGATTAATTATATTTCTAGTTCATATGATTTATGTGTTTTTTTTTATTATTTTCGACTGACGAAGTGCATAATATTAATTAGATTAAAATATTTTCATTTTGCAGTCCAGGGAGATATTAAAAATGACAATGACTGAATAATAATAATTGTATCAAATGTATTTTTAATTCTATATAATTCTTAAATATAAATTCTTATTTTTGATTTTGTTCCATGTTAGTTCCATGCGCATTTTGGTTCTTGATCTCTTGCCAACTTGAAACTAGTCGGAATACACCGAAACATGCATGGAAGTGACACCGTACATAATCATCACAATTGTAGTTATTAAGACTCTATTTTTCCATAATAAAATAAAATATTATCAAAAAGTTGATGTTTTATTTACAAAATAACCCTTACAGGCTTACAGCTGTCATATAAAAATGATTTTATTGTTGCTTGAAAACATACAAATCAATTCTGTGCTTACAAATACCACTTTCCACTAACACTAAGCGACAGTAAAATCGCTCTATCGGATATTCAACGCTCAGCAGAGCCCCGAGATTTGAAAATTCAAATTCGCGTCGTTCGATGCCACTTAGTGTTAATGAAAACCGACACTAAGGGGATATCTTAAGTTAACTCCCAAGTCTTGCCAATCATAAGATGGCGACTACATTATATCAAATCACTATAATATCAATCACACATATTCTATAGCAACCACCCAATATTCAACATAGTCAAAACTACAATTTCAAAGGTTTGTGCTAATAATTTCTCACGTCATAGAACATTGTTCAATATGAACTAGATTAACTATCACAGATAATAAAAAAATTCAACAAAATACACAATAACATACCATCCAATCAATTACACATTCTCTTACAAACTAGATACATACATAAACTCAAGCCTTGTCCTCATGGGGGGTAGGACTACAGAACATACAGTACTCCAATCTTCTTGGCCACCCTGAAGTTGGCTACAATGGCTGCGCAATAGTAACTCACATACTAAAACAGCAGCCCGCATCGGAAAGTATGTTCAGCATGGTCAAAAAGATTGGGGATTACTGAATTAGGTACTTATGGCAAAATCAATAAAAATGTGATGATTTTCTTCCCTTCATAAACACACTTTTTGCATGAATGAAATTAATTTCAGTATTTGTGTAAACTTTACGTACAGTAGTGTTTCATAGGCGGAATTAATCTCAACCAGGCAACTTTCGGATTAAGTCTACACAGTGGTAGGTGTACTGTGGTGGAAATAATGGTAAAGAGTTTTCTTATTTTAAATCATTGTTTACAAAACAATGATTTTAAATTTCATCCATAAAGTTTACACAAGTATTTTGTATGAACCAAAGTTACATAGGAATTTATTATTACTTCATCAATGCTTGACTCATACAGGGAAATCCCGCATGCGACGCTTTATATAGTTATTGTGGAAATTCTATCAGACCACAAGCTTTTCTGACCGGGGTTTGGAACTGACGAAATCACAATGAAAATTGACAAGCGATTCTCTTTACACAAAGTGTTCCATCACCAACAATAATTGACAAAAATATCCAAATATATGGGATTAGGAAGCCCTACCAAAATGTCATGTGTTCAATACCAAACATTTTTAACTTTTGTAAATGCTTTTCACTTACAGAATGACACTTTGTTGTGGCCCGAAGGCCCTATCAGCTCCGTAGTCACCAGGCCAGACGGGCTTGAGAGACTTAACGTCTCTTCCTGCATTCCGCTGGAATCACCCGAGTCCATTCTAAACTTTAAAGTTCTACATTTTGTTCTGCATTCACTCTCCTTAACCTAATAACTCAAACTACTTCTTATCAGGAGTATCAGCCAACAGTTTCTCAAGGTCCAACCCGTCAAACTTAGGATCGGCTTTGTTAGCCGCAGTAGCGATGAAGAGCTCCTTCAGTAGCTCCAGTTCTTTAGTCAGTCTTTTTGTGGTGTCTTCGAGTTCTTGATTCTCTTCTTTCAGCTTCTTGACACGTGTGAATGTGTCTTGAGTCTGCATTTTAGATTTCACTCGGCTCTTTTTGACAGCCTAGAAATAAAAAATTGAGGGTTAGGCTATAGTTATTTTTACAAAATCTAAAAACATACCATTATGGATTATCTTTGGGTTTGCTCCCTATGAAATAAGAATGCAAAGAAAAATATAGGAGCATGATTTTAAACATTTCTAGCAAAAATGAGGATTTTCTTGTCTACCCAGTTGAAAACAGGTAAAATGTAAAACTAAAGTCTCCGCCAGATAACAAAAAATAAAAGTCAAAGATCCTAAAGTATTGAAAACATGAATTTTTATTTGTGGAGATGTTTTGATAATTGTCAAATGAAAGTTATAGGCGTAAAACTATTATATCCGTTTAAATCATGTGAATCGGTCCATGCGTTTAGGAGATAATTTCATGCCAAGTGAAAACACCAAGAAAGCCTCTTACCGCAATACGTTTGTTTTGATCATATTGCAACTGCCTTTACATTTTTTTTGTATTGTTTTGAAATTTTGGAATACATTGGTAGACAGGTGTTAATGACTTTTTTTTTTTTTGTTTTCTTGCAAATACTTTAGTTGGAGTAGTTGCATGTGTAAGGTTTGTTGGCTTTTGCCTATCCCGAGAGATTTATTTTGTAAAGGATTAATTTTTTATTAATCCTTGTTTTAATTGGATATAATTTCTCCATCTTTGATGCAGCAATAATTTCATTATTATTCAAAGTAAACAATGCCATATAAGGGATATGCAACAAAATTTTTGTAATCAAAACACAAATTAAATGAAATCAACATTAAAAAACAATTTAATATTCATTAGCATCAATTTAGACCTCCTAAAAGACCACTTGATCATCGTCATGATTTTGAATAAACCTAGTTATGAAACTCAAAAGTTGACCATATTTATTTATCATTGCATCATCATTACAAGATATAAATAATTGCGCAATATTTATGCAACATTACCGTGAGAATCGCTATATGGCTTATGGACGACTTAAAAATGTCAAAATTGCAATAATTCACGGAACTAGCACATAAAACGAGACATTTTTTATGTAATTTAGCAAGGGAAAAGTGTATAGGAAAATAATATAAAGTTCAACATAAGAGAAATTGCTTTGTTTTGTTAAAGTCTGAAGATTTTATTAAAGATTTGCTATGTTTTTCATTTGGATAAAACTAAGATAATTAGGTACTTTAATATTGAGATCTATTAATAGAAAATGGTAGCTTATTTGATTAAATTATATCTACAACAGTGATTCTAAATAGATAATTATGTGGAATTATCTTTGTTGCTTAGTCTGGCCAAATAGTTTATGATTATAAATTAGTTTGGCCTGATTAATGAAAGAGACACATGCTGTCTTCAGCAGTGGGACTAGCTCACTTAGTCACTTGTGGTCTAAAACTTACTTTTTTATGATAATAAGAGCAACATACCTCATTGTTTCTCTCCCTCTTTTTCCTGTACTCGTCATCCCCCTCATCAACATCGCTGGCCCCTCGTCTACCTCGCTTCACAGGCGGCATGTCTAAGAGGTCGTCCAAATCGTATAAGGTCATCAAATTGCTAATGACTCAAATCCTTGAACTCTTTACAGAAATTAACTGTAAATCACTTTTAACACGCTCCTGTAAAAAACAAAAGACTTATAAATAATAGAAGTTTCCTTGAAAATATGACGCAATTTTGTTGTTGAAACCTGACATGACATCAATGTTTTGAAATATACGATTACGTACCAAATTAAAGGTGCTGTTTCTTTTAAGATGGTACTGCTTTAGGTGGCAATAGTCTTGATTTACTAGATTTGTACAATCAAACAATTTTCATTTATTTGGCAATAGAAAGGTACGCGATACTTCGATACTTGTTTGAATGACATAGAAATTGTTAGAGATGAAGCGTATATACTAGAACAGATCCAGGGACTAGGTATTTAACGAGACTAGGCTGCACCTATTCTAACTTTTATAATACTCGATCCACCTAGTCTCACACTCTCACTGTGCCTACGCAGTGCACGGCACCCGCGGCCCGCGCGAGTCATAGTACCGACGACGCGGCGAAGTGAGATAGCATCATAGTCATAGCTCATTAATGTATGCCAAAATCATACGTGTGTCAGTCACTTGAATTTGAACCCTAATTCAAAGTGCATAAAAGTAACGCGACGCGCACTATGTTTTGCTAGAATATATTCTGTCCTTTTTTAACTACACTATTCCGCAATCCTTCCATCCTTGTCTGTCAATACTCGAGACTCGAGACTAGGCAGACTTTATAGAATAGGTACTTTGACAATACTCGAGACTAGTCGGGACTATGCAGACTTTATAGAATAGGTACTTTGACAATACTCGAGACTAGTCGGGACTAGGCAGACTTTATAGAATAGGTACTTTGACAATACTCGATGCGAATTAAGACTATATGATGCAGTCTAGTATCAAGTACGGACTCGTGCGAATGTGATCTCGCTTCACGTATTGATACCTCTTGATTTTGCAGAATGTGACATTGAATTTATTAACTTTTATGACAGTGATTTTCGTTGTTTTCTTTTTGTTTGTTGTATTAGATAAATGTTAGGTTGACTTTTATTTTTTATAACTATTTGACTTTCTTTATTATATTGATTTTGAATACCTTTTTTTGACATTGAATTTATTAAATTTTAAGTAGTGAACTATGTTGTTCATTTTATTGTAATTTTGGGTTGTACAATTTAATGTGTATAAATAATAATTCAATGATAATATGTTCAAACACAATGAATATTGTTTATGAATAAATAAATGAATGAATGAAATGATACCTACTAGACGTCGCAAACACGTACTGTCGGACTTATTTAGTGTGATTGGTTTTCGTAACGAAATTTTGATAAATTGTTAAAGAACATATATCTATTTTTTATTACGACATTAATTCATGTGTTTATTGTTTAAAAAAATGTTTCCCAAAGGAAGTAGTATTTAAAAAAAAAAACAATAACAAAACTAATTAAGTACTTTGAAAAATTAATAGAAATCTTTTAATTACGCCAACAATCTTCAATGTAGATAAATCTTTTCGTTGACAGTCCTAAGCCTGTATAAAGTATGAAGGAAAGATTACAATTCATTACTGCGTACGTACGTATCTACACGTATCGGCGGTACGCCAAGACTAAGCATCTATAAAGTATGCGTATTTCATAGACTAGGTGGACTAGGTGGAACAGGTATTTGGATCGAGTATTTGTACGGACTTCGACTAGGTGCACCTAGTCCAAAATTCACCTAGTACGACCCATCTCTAGAAATTGTGAATGGAATGGATTGGAATGAATATTTCATTTCAGTTCAGTGTAAATTTATGTCAAAAACCACAAGTCCACGCAATAATGTTGCCTTTGCATGTTTACAGGCTCCCAAAAGAAGTAACGTGAGTTTTTGGCGGGATTTTTTCGAGTGAAGTTCAGCGGCTGTTAATATTATTTGCAAATTGATTCCTAGTGGATATTGTGATATAAAATTGGTGTAGTTTTGTGTCTCAACTGTCTACGCAACTGGACAATATGTGAAATTAGTGACAGTAGCGATCTCGGGATAGTGGAGCGGAGAATTTTATTGTAGTATTGACTACCTCCGCAAAGCTTACTGGGAAGGCTGACTCGATACAATTTGCTGCCAAATACTCCAAAAAACATTAGAATATGTTACATCCGCATTCTATTGTTACTTATGAATTCAAGAAAAATACTGATGACTAGGCAGCATGGTCTCAGACCTTAGCCTGTTCCGTAAGGAGAGGTTTTTGGCGGGATTTTTTCGAGTGAACTTCAGCGGCTGTTAATATTATTTGCAAATTGATTCCTAGTGGATATTGTGATATAAAAGTGGTGTAGTTTTGTGTCTCAACTGTCTACGCAACTGGACAATATGTGAAATCATTGACAGAAGCGATCTCGGGATAGTTGAGCGGAGAATTTTATTGTAGTATTGACTACCTCCGCAAAGCTTACTGGGAAGGCTGACTCGATACAATTTGCTTCCAAATACTCCAAAAATATTAGAATATGTTACATCCGCATTCTAATGTTACTAATGAATTCAAGAAAAATACTGATGACTAGGCAGCATGGTCTCAGACCTTAGCCTGTTCCGTAAGGAAAGAAAAAAAAAAAAAAAAAAAAAAAAAAGAAGTAACGTGGAGAGTTTTTGGCGGGATTTTTTCGAGTGAAGTTCAGCGGCTGTTAATATTATTTGCAAATTGATTCTTAATGGATATTGTGATATAAAATTGGTGTGGTTTTGTGTCTCAACTGTCTACGCAACTGGACAATATGTGAAATCATTGACAGAAGCGATCTCAGGATAGTAGAGCGGAGAATTTTATTGTAGTATTGACTACCTCCGCTAAGCTTACTGGGAAGGCTGCCTCAATACAATTTGCTGCCAAATACTCCATATAACATTAGAATCTGTTACATCCGTATTCTAATGCATACTAAAGAATGTTAAAATTGCACTGAAGACTTAACGAAAGAAGTAACGTGACTGTTATTTTTTTTAAACAATAATTACTTGGTATATTAAACGTTTTAAAAATTTCCAAGAGATTTTTATAAATTCTAAACTGTTTTCAGCTTCTTATGATAAGTTCAGTTTTCAAAATTTATTTATTTTCTTGTCCCGACCAATATAGGGAACTTCCCTCCAATTGGCAAGACCGCTTTCTATTTGTCAAATTGCAATGACGTCATTGCTCAAGATAGGGATGGAATGCTCAATTTACGTTATCGACAATTGAATGCCGATGAATAATCGTGTCAGTAGTATTGTACTCGATTTAAGATTTTATAGAACTATTGATACCAAAGTAATCGAATTTCAGAATTACTATGTTCAAATCAGTAGTTACTATGATACTCTAATAAATAACATAACATCAGTCGTCACGGCTATTGCGGGGTTGGGCAGCGATGCATCTATAGGTACACCCACATTTATGTTGAAGTCTCATGTAATACTGGGGCCAGCCAATTGCCATCAACCGAGCACATGTCCAGACCCTAAAAAAATCCAGATGGAAAAACCTAAATAACACTTTGCCCGACCCAGGAATCGAACCCTGGAGCTCATGCTCAGCTCGCTTTACAACCACTGGACCAACCACTAACCGGGAAGATTAATCTAAATCTCTAATAGATGCGAGATAAACAAAAGAATTAAAGTTTGGTAGGGCCTGTGACCACCTTCCGAATAAATGCCGACTTAATTAACTGGAAGATAATTCATTTTCTTTTACTGGCACGTCAGCTGTTAAGTCTAGATATTAGTTGGATACTGCGCTAGCAACGGTATGTTATTTATTAAGCCAAGTTATGTTAGTTTTCTGTAAACTAAAAAAAAAAAAACTTATTTTGCATAGTTGAGGCGGCTTATTCCCAGGGGGTCAAAATTAGGCTCCAAATTTAAAAAAAAAGCCATACAGTTACTATTAATACTTAAATAAAATCTTTTCCATGAGCGCCAATAAAGTACAGATTGGACAAAAATTATATATTTACAATAAAATTAATTTATGATCCAACAAACAAATTACCGGAGTAATGCGACAATGTCGAACCTCCCATCCCCACCACCGCGCCCTTCCGCGCTGTCCATCTACAATAGCAAAAAAGTTAATTCAAAATATTGAAAATACCCGACTTCTTAAGAAGCGAACTAAAAAGACGTAAACATGAAGAAAATCATGCTGTGCATAGTGTTCTTTCGGAGTGTGTCGCCAATCCAACTCCACTTGCGACTAGGGCATGAATATCGGCATCTCGGGATCTCGTAATACCGGAATCTCGGACAGAATTTGCTATATTTAAATTCCGATACTGAGTGACCCAATATCGGAATCTCGGCATCAGAAAAAAAAACTATATTTTAGCTCATTTTGAAGCGCCGAAAGCGATGGCGTGTTTAAACTCGTTGACTACGGTGATTAGCAGTGATCGGATAATTGGGTGCTTATTTACTTAAACTGAATCCCGGCTTTATAGTCCTGAGATTGCTAAAAATGTTAGCTATTTAGGAGTAAATACACAGTTTCATAGAACCCGTTGTAACAATTATATTTTCATTGATAACGCTTGGGTTCCGGGAACCCGCTAGATGATCGGTCAATCTGGCGACACTTGGGGAAGCCCTATGTTCAGCAGTGGACGTCTTTCGGTTGAAATGTTGATGATGATGAAAGCTTAGATTCTTTTTCATACTTTTGAGAAGGCTCTTTCGGAACTATTATCAAACCTTGTAAAATTTTATCTCAAATTTCTATTGAGTTACTTGCTTAGAAACCTCAATAAATTAAACCTTAATATTTTTTAGTCTTCTGCTTGCTGCACAACAGTAATTATTTTCAGTAGTAAAAGTTACGCCTGAGGTCACTACAATGTGTAAACTTAACCTTAAGCGTATACGAGGTCTCAGGCGTAACTTTTACGTCAGGCGTAAACTTGACCTCAGGCGTATATTTTACGTCACTCGTAGACTTAACCTCAGGAGTAATCCTGACCTGAAGCGTAAACTTGACCGCAATCGTAAACCGTCAGGTTTACGCATACCGTTAGGTAACCGTTAGGTTCAGGGAGACTGAGTGACCTCAGTCTCCCTGAACTCGGCACTGGTACTGTCCGGAATACTACCTCAAGACCTGCGCATACAGGAGGCAGCCACCCTGTATGAAGCGACGAGAGGGTCATCCCGGTTTGTGCCAGGAGACAGGGAGATCGAAAGCATGGTAAGATTTGCGGAAGCCCCTCATCCAGCTACACAAATGCCCCTGGAGTTCATGTGCTTGGCAGACCAACACTTTTTAGACGCACAACAACGTGCAGGCAGTGCGAATTTTCACCGACGTTAGCAAGATTGAGGGGAAGGTCGGAGCCGCATTATCCATAAGGGATAATGAAGGCGAAGTCCGGACGTTCAAACTTAGCTCAGCCGCGTACTGCACAGTCTACCAAGCGGATCTCCTGGCCATCTGCAAAGCGACGGACATAATCCTCACACGGCAAGAGACGAGCTATGGTTTGTATACAGCGGCTCAATGTCAGCATTACAGACGCTTGCAAACCATGGCTCTCTCCATCCGCTGGCGGTTCACGCGCGAGCCAATTTGGCTCAAGCACTGGGCTAGAGCAAAGCTGTGTCTTTGTTCTGGATCAAGGCTCACGCGGGCCTGCCGGGGCATGAGCGAGCGGACGAGTTAGCAAAGGAAGCAACATTGTCGTTACGGAGGAAGCCGGACTACGATCAGTGTCCGGTTTCATTTATCAAGCGTCAGATCCGTTTGGAATCACTTGATGAATGGAATCGAAGATATGTGTCGGGCGAGACAGCCTCTGTGACGAAAATGTTTCTTCCGGATGCAATAGCGGCTTTCCGTATTATGATGCGGCCCATAGGCGTTCTCACGCAAGTTTTGACGGGGTACGGCGGGTTCTCTGAATACTTGAATCACTTCAAGTGTATGGAGAGTCCATCGTGCGTCTGCGATCCAGGCGTGGCAGAGACCGTCCAGCACATACTTGTAGATTGCCCGTTATTTATCAGGGAACGCTACCAACTCGAATGTGAGCTGGACAGGAAACTGACGAAGGAGAACCTACATGGTCTCATGACTAAGTAAAAGTTATATTATAAGATAAGATAAGTAAAAGTTACGAGGTCTCAGGCGTAATTTTTACGTCAGGCTAAAACTTGACCTCAGGCGTAACTTTTACGTGAGGCGTAAGCTTACATTAGGCGTATCTTTTACTTCAGGCGTAAACTTGACATAAGGCGTATATTTTATGTCATGCGTAAACTTGTCCTCAAGCGTAATCCTGACCTGAGGCGTAAACTTGACCGCATGCATTACCCTGACCTCAGGCGTAACTTTCAAGTCTGTCGTAAACATGACTTTAGGCGTAATTCTGATCTCAGGCATAAACTTGACCTCAGGCTTAATCATGACCCTAGGCGTAAACATGGCGTACCCTCAGGACACGCGGCTGAGGGTTGCAGGCCGCGGTGGGAGAGGAAACCGCGGTATTAAGGTGCGCCGCTCTCCATACCTTTCGCGGCCTGGACGGGGTCTGATGGCGGACGCGATGGGGCCACAGGGGGGAGAGCTATAGCGTTGGCGAGTGGCCAGCGTTCCCTATCCCCTGCGGCCGAAATTAATAGGTGGCGAGGCCATTGATGTTGACCCGTCACAAGGGGACCAAGGGTGCCATACACGGGGTCGTCCTGGCGACCGTGTGCTAATTTGGGGCAATCTTTTGCAATAAATTCTTATCCATCATTATCATCATCAAATTCAGACGCATGTTTTCAACTAGTTTGGTAATAAAATAACTAGTATCCTTGCCACCTGTATTTGAATTACTGCAGCGGCTGGCTCTAGTTCAGTCGCTGGTACTACTGCTATCTTTTACGTCTGGCGTAAACTTGTTCTCAGGCATAACTTTTACGTCAGCCGTAAACTTGACCGCAGGCGTAAACCTGGCCTCAGGCGTAACTTTTACGTCAGGCGTGACCTTGACCTTAGGTGTAATCCTGACCTAAGGCATAATATTTACGTTAGGCGTAAACTTGATAAGGGGGGAAAACGGTTTCTTTTTTAAAATTTTAATGAAAAATGAGAGAAAAATGTTTAAGAATGTGCAAATAGCGCTCTTTCATTATGATACACAATGTGGCCTAGTAGCGCCACTTAATTTTTTTTAAATAGGTAGGCATTGATGAAAGCCAAAACAAAATACCTACCTATATTCATTGATCAATGAATAGGTATAGGTATTTTGTTTTGGTATCTTTAATATTTGCAAAATTGTTGGGAAAACTTCATCTTAAACTATTCAAAACTTCAAGTTGATAGCATTAGTAGTTGTTGTAGATATGCAGCTGTGACTGCTGTGGCAAACGGACAGACAGACTGACTACTGAGTGGCACCTTATGGGTTCCTTTCCTTTTTACCATCTTGGTACGGAACCCTAAAACTATCTCAACTAAGCTAGCTTAGCTCTTGGTCTGCAACCAGGCTGTTCATCTTCTCGAGTTGTTGGAAAACTCTCTAAATATTCTGGGCCCAGCCAAGAGTAGGTGGCCACGCCAATGGCGAGGTGTTATGTTTGAGTGTGATACTGCGTATCTATAGGCAGTGGAATGGGTTCGGACACAGGGTGGGTTTCACTTCTCATAATTAAAACAACAGTAATTGGTTTCAAAAAATGTATTATCAATTTAACTTTTTGTTTGGTTCAATAAGATTCATTTACCACAGTAGGTAGATCAATATTTCATTTAAAACAATATAATGTAAAGCTGCTAATTCACATGGATAGGTACACAAATGAGACATCGAATATGAGAAATTTTATATTATCACTGTATTTTTTTTTATTATAGATAGGCACGCGCTTGACCACTATCTCACCTGATAACTACAAATACAACGTAAAAATACATTTTAGGACATGGTTTGATTTTTAACAATAATTCGTTCTTTCAATAATAAATTCTGATGTTATTCAAACATATCTGTTTCATACAATAAATGTAAATAGATGAACAAGAAATACAAATAATATAAAATAATGAGCTTTGTGTTCAAAATTTCAATTCATACAACATAAAGCACTGTATTCATAGTGTAGTGTCATGCTACGGAAACTCTAAATTATTTCAAAGAAAGAAAAAGGAATTCGAAGAAATATGTCCCTGTATAAAATGTAATTAAACAAAGTTTTTATTAGGTATAGAAGTAAAGTAAACGTTACACTTTTTGGTATATCATAAAATATATATTTTAAATTCAAAATGCGAATAAAATAATACCGTATATTTTTTATAAAATTTTAAGATACTTAAATCACTGATCACAATGTTAACAAATTTTTATTCCACATTGTTTTTCCCGTATATCATTATTCTTAATCCCGTATAATAATTCTTAAGATAAAATTTAAAATAAGTTGTCTTATAGTAGTGTAAAATATTGCCTCTTTTGTACTAGTGTTTATTTAAGGAACTATGTTGCCTTATATTAAAAAGAATCAGCATTTTCCTCTTTTATAGGTGCATTTGTAGGCAAAACAGCAGCTCAATTTAAGAGATATCATGAACTTTTATAGTATCGAAAAACTGCTCTTTCAAATTCAAATAAAATTGAGTCGGCAAGAAAAATATTCTTTATTTAGTTAACCAAAATATGCAGCAACTACAAACAGTACAGTTTATTAATTACAAAATGACTTGTTTGATTATATCGCAATTCTTAGTTTTAAAATCATATCTGAATATGCATTTTTATCAACTAAGAAGTGTGTTTATCTAAATTATATATGGTAATGACATCTCAAAAAAAAATTGGTGTTATATTTTACAAGTCATTTGATAAATAAAAATAATACAGGCAAGCATTATAGCGACTTTTGCTTTTATTGATATTGATGTAAATTATTTAGAACATTTTCTAATTGTCTAGCATTCTATTGTTTTAAGAAAATTGTAATCAATGGGTCATTCAGCTGAAGTTTAAATAATGATAAACTAAATTATTTCCATAGTCAAGAATACAAACAAAAATAAAATTAATAAAAATATAAAAAAGATTGAGAATTTATAGAATTACCCCAATTAGAAAATTATCACCATGCCATGGTACAAAATAACCTTCAGTATACATAGTATACAATAATCTTGGTTTATTGCTACTACGCACTTGCTACCTTACCACTCTTGGCTGTTTACAATTCAAATAATTATCTTGTATATATGTAGGTATACAAACTTTGCTGTTGTTTACAGAATAGTCATCTTGATTACAGTCGCAAGCACGTAATAGCCACTAATTTCTTCTAACTGAGCCACAGAACACTGAATTTAGCTGTCCCAGTGATCGCTTTCACAATATTTATCTATCCACCACTACACACGGCAAGTCTATAGGAGTTATAACTAAACAACTATTTTTTATCTTCTGGTATGTCTTCTAGCAGTTTGTCCAGGTCTATCCCTTCGAATTTTGGATTGGATTTGTTTGATGCATGAGCTAAGAACAACTCTTTAAGAAACTGCAGCTCTTTCGTCAGTGTTTTCACTTTTTCTTCTAACATTTGGTTCTCTGCTTTCAGTTTGTTGACCCGTGAGAAAGTTTCTTGTGTCCGCTGTTTAGTCTTGAACCGGCTCTTTTTTACAGCCTGAAACGAATAAAATTATTCATTTATATCACTATTTTACACTAAAATGAGTACAGATCTGAGTATTATTGCATCACTTGAGGTCGGCGTAAACAATACTACGGAGTAATGATGCAAAAACAAATAATCTTTGCAAGTACCATTATTTTAAGATAAGAAAACCAGTACTCTAATAATAACTTTAAACACTTATGTTTGTATTATCAGAAAAATAACATGTTATTAATTAAAGAATTATCACAGAAATTAAATTAAACTTAAAGTAAACTGTGGGATAGAACAAGCCTTGTAGCCAAGCCATTTTGAAATAGACAGTATAATGATAGTAACGCAAACAGTTATAGTATAGATATTGCATAATGATTACGAAACAAACACAACAAGTTACACAATATTTTTTATGATTTTTTTATAGTGAAATAGTCCTGGCACTACTCTATAATAATGTGTCAGAGATAAGGAGAATATTAGGCAATTATTTATGCAAAACTAACAAGTTATTTTAAATTCTTACACAATATTATATGAGATTATAATTTATGTACATTATTTTCCTTAGTGAAATGTGGTCGGGTAATTCCTGGTAATACTCATGCATTGCAACATAGAATAATATATTAGAAATAATTTAAAGAATTAAATGTTATTTGTTAAATTGAAGAATATCAGTAACTATGGTAACTGCACTAAAACACTATGATTTAAGGGTTTTAAAATTATATTCTGATAACCAAATGGACAGAATGGTGTCCTTGAATTTGAATTTTATATGCTGAGCATATTTACAACCCTTTACCCTGTCGGTTTAGAAAAACAGTAATATTATCAATAGCCGCAGACAGCAGAACATTACACCAAGAAACAAAAGGTTTTCTGGATAATACTTTGACTGAGCCACTTGCAAAAAATAATCATGTTCTTAATTGTCACTCTCCTTAGAATTATCTTCGTGGATACTGGCTGGATACAAGTTTGTTGCATTCATTTTTCTCTAGTGTATTCAAACCCTACCTCATTATTTCTGTCTCGCTTCCGTCGGTAGTCGTCGTCTTCATCATCAGCATCACTGATTCCTCGTCTCCCTCGCTTGTTAGGAGCCATGTCGAAGTAATCCTTAAGCTCGTCTAATATCATCAAATTGCTTATACGACTAAAGCCGCGCTTTCTCACAAATTTTCACTAAAAACTACCTTGAACGCACTCCTAAAACTAGGATGGAGAATTTGAGGTCCTACGTACGATTTTGCAAGTTTTATTGAGAAATTATGACACTGTTAATGATCTGATCTGGATCACTTTTACTCTGTATTATTGCACAAGTTACTCCACGCAAGACAGTTTTTGTGTTTTTAAGTAAGGAACTCCTAATAAAATTTTATCTTGATTCACTGGCTTTGAAAACACAAACAAAAATAAGACGTTTTCAGTGTTCCTTTTATTTACTCATGTTTACTCTCAACTTTTGATGCGTAATAGGTACTTGAAAGTAAAAATATAAATAGCTCGGAAACTGTCAGTTGACGTCATTTCAGCAAGGTTTTTACGTCACGCGCCACTAGTTCTAGGGATTTCATCATTCGTTCCATGAAAAACTTTCCTTGATGTGTATTCTAGAAGGATTTTGTTATCGATGAGATGACAACAACCGTGTGATACTTTCTGTAATAACTTCAGAAACAAACAAGATTTAATGAAAGTGTTTATTTTTTGAATATAATACACGAGAAGCTGACGCAATTTATTTTGGTGATACTAAAATAAATTTATTTTCGTTTAATTAAATCGATTCTTTCATATTTTCCACAGTATGTTCAGGTTGCAAATCGCTACCATACCATCCCTAGCTACTGTCGTGAGTGTCGTGTCAAACCTGTCAAGCATTAGGTGTAAAACTTCGTGACTGACGTAGCAGAAATGCGTTCAGAAATGTCTTATTTGGTTGCCGGCTGCGTTCATGTTTTATTTCTCAATTTCAATATCTGAGGCCGTATTGTATGTACGCCCTGATATCTGGGTACAGTACGACATAAAAGAGTAGAAATTAAATATTTGGGAACTAAAAGTTTTCATTTTCTGGCAACATCTAAAATGAGTACTTGAGCTGTCAATTTTTCTCGATCGGTTTCGATTTTCGTAAGAATTTTGGTTTTTGTGTGATATTTTTGAGTGTGGACAGAAAAACAGTGGCAAATCATGAATAAGGTAATTCGTGGAGGTGCCCGTGATATAGTTTACAAAGTTTATATGTGGTGTACAGCCGAATTCCAAGCTGGGAAGCTTCTATGCAACTTAGAAGATGTTTACCATCGTACAGCAGATTTTACTGGTAAGTAACTATTGAAAGTTACGCTAAACGTTAATTAAAAACGATTAATACATTCAGGAAGCTTAATTTTCGAACCACATATCATTTACAAATTATTTGTCTAACATTTTTGAGGTTATGCTAACAAAAACAAATACCGTTGTAGTTATAGCGCGACTTAACAACGTTGATAGTAAGGCAAAAACAATTAATGTAATTTATTGCGGATACGAAATATTTTTTTTGCTATGCCATATTTGTTGATGCAATCGACTAAATGGAAAGAAACAATTTTAAAATATATTCACATTTATTTACCGCGGAACTTCTTTCGTCGGACTGACAGTGATTCTTTTATATGCTTGTTTTAGGTGTTTCTGTAAGCACAGTGCGCAGAATCGTGCAACATGGCATTGAAAACGGTGGGAAATTCTCAACACCAGCTAAACACATGAAGGGTCGTCCCATGGTGCAGACAGCAGTGACGATGAGAGTGGTTCAGAAATCAGTGACGAATCAATACCAGAGCTTAAAATAGACTACACGAACTTAATTGATCTAATGGAAGGTGTAGAGTATTTAGATTTTGATTTATTAGATTAGTTTATTTTATTAATTTTAGTTTATATCTGAGTTTATATGGAAAGCAATTGATTATTAAAAATACTTATTTTTTGTGAAATTGTTGTTTTATTACTACTACATATTAAATATTTAATAAACATACTTATTTAATATATTTACTCATTTTTTATACCCAATAACTAAATAATACTATTCAAGTATCAAGATCAGCTCGGTCGTACTAACTGGGTTGCTATCTGAGCGATTGTGGCGCCCTCATTTAATTTCTACTCTTTTATGTTGCACTGTACATGACCATGGTAGCAACTATAACTTATATTCGAAAAAAGTTAAACAATCTGAAGTAAAGTTTAAATAGATAAAATATCATTTTCATCATCAAAAATCATCAAATCATTTCTGGGCTGTTGCAGTCAACTACCTATTATGAGAAGTGTCAATGAAGGATATTATGTTGATGAATCTAAACCAACTCATTATATTGTCCAACTTTAGAAGAAAGGCCTCCCTCTCCCTTTTTCACTTAATTCTATTTTTGCTAGTGCAGAGCAGTGGTGGCCCAGTGGTATCGGCCGCGACTTACAAGTTGTAGGTCGTGGGTTCGAGCCCAGGCAGGCGCTTTACTTTGTGTAAATTATTTCATCACCACTGCTCTCAAAACGGCGAAGGAATAAATCGTGAGGAAACCGGCATGTCCTAGAACCAAAAATTCGAAGACATGTGACATCCACCAACCCGCACTGGGCCTGCGTGGTGGATTACGGCCCATTCCCTCTCACAGAGAGGAGGCCTGTGTCCCAGCTGTGGGAAAATTAATAGGCTGATGATGTGTGATGTGTAGTGCGGGCCAATCCTTTCGGTAGAAGTCGAGCTCATCTTATATTAAAGCGGACTCTACACCACCACATATGAACTACAAAGAGACCTGTCTTCTGTGTTAATCCCGGATCTTCCCTTTGCAATGGACTTTACACCCTCTTCCGTATATTTACCTAAGTATAGTGTCAATAAGTACTCCTCAGTCTGCCACGATTTCGTCTGGCGTTTAATCGAACCTATTCGGAGGTTCGTTAAGCCCTTAGCTCGTTTGCGACAAGTGACAGACATGTCCGGCCCAATCTCGTCTAAGCATAAGTTGATGGATGTAGCCTAAATAACAAACTATGCTTCGTTTTAGAGGTAGGTTTATGGTAAAAATGAATAAAACCACAGAATATCAGACCACAATATAATTCTTTCTTCACGATAAACTTCTAACAATTTTACGTAAATCTTATTTACACAATTAATGGAAGCATCGAATGCTAAACTTTCTAATACTGTAATGCTAACGATCGTCAATACATTTTATAACTATACAGAATAATTAAATTGCAGGTCAAATTCTTATTTTATCCATTCGATTTCATATAAATATATTAGTCAAGAAAGAACGCAAAGAAATTATATAAAACATGTTACATCATTCATCACAGAAGAAAACATATAACATACCTACTTACTTAGTCATAATCGAAAAGGAATCGACTATCAATCAAATTTAATCGACTAATCAACTGACAACTAAAAATAAAATATGCGAAAGTGTATTAAAATTTTCGGAATCTAGTGCTGTTTCCCAGAAAAGTGAAACGCATTACGGTGACACACCAAGAGAAGCTCCTCTTGCTTTTAGACCAAAAAGTACTGCAGAAGCCAAACCATAACAAAAATTAACTTTAGACAAAATGTAACACTACAACTCCTTTTCGTAATTTTACTTAAATGAAACTAATAATGAAGTCTTGTTCCTAAGTACTTTTAGTTATTACATTCTGTGGTTTAGCAAATTTATAAAGGTTTAGGCATCTAGTCTGGCAAAGACTAAGGTTAGTTACTAGCAACACAAAAAAGCACAGAGTACATTTTAACAAAAAAGGCAGTGATCTTCATACATCAATGTCTACACAAAATCTAGATTCTTCTATCATATCACAGAACATACACATGGAAATAGAGAACCTTCTTTATTGAAGTCGGTTAAATGAAACGACAGTCTTTATGAACCAGAAATTCTACAACGGATTAAAAGTAGCATCAGTAACTGCGTTATGTGAAAGAATAACAATTATTTCTTAAATTCTAAAGTAAAACTATTGAGATTAGACCAGTCTAATGGTTATTTACATATTATTATGAACGATTAAATACTTTAATTGTTGCGTTATTGGAACTATATTTAAATATTATGCTTTAAGATATAAAACATATTTCTATCTTGTTATATTGTCTTTAGTTGACTTGATTTTGAATGTACCAGTTTTTTGTTTGACAACTACTATGATTTTTTGAATGTAGAAGGCAGTAACCAGAAAGGCTTTAATTTAGGAGACATCCAAATCAAAGTATTTGTCAGACATAATTGTAAAGTAATGGCCTTATATTGGATGAAGACATTCTATTACAATGAAAATACAACGAAATGCAACGTTACAAGATGTTTGAAGTAAGTAGGAGTTCATTGTGGGCTACTTATTTAGTTCCCTGTTGCCCGTTTTCATTAAAAATAGGTGTCAGGCACTGTTAGATTATCAACTCTCGACGCTATGTCGAGCGTTGAAAAGCTAACCGCGCGCTATTGTTTAGTCATCCGTTTAGGTGTCGAATAGTGTAATCGAAAATGTATGGTATGTATAATTTTATTAGTTGATAGGTCAAGTTACATTCCATCTTTAAACACAGCACAGGTCTCCTCTCATAAAATACATAATTAACTTGAAATATTGGATTACGTGAGTTTTCTATTAACTGAATCAAGTCCACTATTTCACTAACACTGTATTTTAGTCAAAACATAACTTTATAGATCATTGGGGTGAATGATTTTGGCACGAAAATACAGCATCAGTTATTTTAATCCATTTTGTGCTCCCAAACCGAGGTTATAGGTCTGTTATGCCATAAATAGCTAGAATAAGCTTAATAAATAAATAATATAGATAAATACAGATATGAAAGTATTTAAGACAAATCCATAACAGGAACATTTTTTACAAATATTTCGTATTTCATTTGGTTTCTATTGCGCCTGTGAGAATTTATTCTTAGGCTAAAAACCTGTTGCATTTTAAATAGGCAGGTTCCTTTTTCAAAAAAATCAGCTGTCATAAAACTAACAGTTCATTAATACATTAGTAGTACATTTCACTTATAATTTCATTAAAACATGAGTAGAAGTAGATTTTTAACGTTACAATAAAAATATAAAAGCCGAATACAATTCGAATATCTAGACAAATCAACAGAAACAAATAAGAGGCCTTTATAATTGCTTACTGTACAAACATTTAGGCAGTTAGAATCAACAATAAATTGAAAGTTCGGTACCTGACCTTTATTAAGCCACATAGAGTTATATAAAGAGTGCAGCTTTTTTGAGCGTCATCTCTTTCATTCATATCTGTTTCTCTTTCCAAAGCTCGATGTGTCTTATTTAAGTACGGACACTATACAATTAGATCAAAATAAGACCTAATAACAAGTAATATTGGTGAGAAGAATTTACGTATTTTAAGTATAGAATAGGTAAATAAATAATGACTGGTTAAAACAGTAGAAACCTTTGGATAGTTAAACTATCTAATAAAGTATGTTTTCCGTTTCGAAAAAAACTTTTCCCCGCCTTTTTCTAAGCTCGCGACTTGTACATAGTTGTCGAGACAAAATACGTTTTTCTATTTACAATCAAAAGTTTCAACTCTTTATGGCCTTGACCAAAACATTGGTGATAATTATACTTATGCGTACGTTTTATTAGTTGAATCTAAATAATAAGGCATGGCTGGGTTTTTAATAACCTTAGTCGATTTCTTAATGTGTATTCCCATGAGTGTAAAATCGACTAACCAATCGATTATTAGCAATATCAGATGATCTAGATAATTGTCATATACTAATTCCATGCAGATGACAGCCTACACTAAACAACATGTAACACAAAATGAAATTCCAAACTCAAATTCCATGGTGAAGCAAATTTTGAGTATGAAAAGCTATAAATACTGACCTACTAGAAAAAGAGTAAGATAGGTTGGGGTTTCAAAAGGCCATTCAAATACATTAGGCCCAGCGTATCCCAGATTCATAACATTAAAACCACACCAACCAACCATGCATATTATTTAGTATCATTATTAAAAGATTTAGACTTTAGAATATTATTATTATGTCGATGCTTACTCTAAGAACCGTACAGACTAGTGAACTAGTATCGCTTAGTTACCAAATACCAGCAGTCGACGGCGATCGCCCACCGTGTCACTCGTCCAGATACGCACAGCCTTTTATTTTAAGATAGTCCCCTTCATTTGTTTGCGTCATATAGTCGACCACACATGAAAGTTATATCAGCAATCTTCTTAGGTAACGTGTGAATTTCTATTAAAGGGACGTCACCCCTTAATTAAGCTATTGGAAAGATTTGATTTTAAAGACAAACTAGACCGAAGTCTTAATTTCTTTTGGTTATTAGTAATCGCTTCTCTAAGTACGAAAATTGCCAATGTAACTAACAGGGGGCTTTAGCATAGCGACTTTTCTCGTTCGTGTTCTCTATCATCAGTTTAATTTAAAACGAACATTTAAAACGTATTTCACAACACAAGTATGTGCAGTGTTATCTGGACCAGATCTTCCCAATATTAAAACCTTATTTATTTATTATCATTGCGAAGACGTTATTTAATTTATAAATGAAGAATTCATTAAATATCGAAATCTAACTTTTATTAATCGTCTAAATCTAGTCTTATTTTTATGAATTAGAATTAAACGTCATTTTATAGAGACGTATGAGCAACATTTGGTTCTCTCATGTGTTTTAGTAACATTTCGATAGTCGATTATTAATTTTAGTCGAGTAGCTTAGATAAACTTTAGTCGCATCCTATATTTCATTACGTCAATTACTTTTAAAAGAGTAGTATTAATGAATACACGTTTGAATCTCGTTTCTGACAGTTTATAGTCATTCTTAAATCGATTATTACAAGTCAGTCATTGAGCGTATCTTTAGAAACCGATTCTCGAGTTTCAAGTCGATTCTCGATTATAAAATCGATTTGTTCTACGTCCTTTATACTGAAATCTAATCAATAAATATTATAGCATCTTTAGCAGGGGTTACAATCAGTTCTACAGCGGGACTATCCTTGAAATCTCTACGACAGGTCGATCTAGGAGTACTCACTAGTGTTGTATCTATCTAATTCTTTCCTCAGGGCAGTGCTATCTATGGTTGCTAGTGATGTTCACTGCGGCGGCGGCATCTGCGTCTTCCGGCATTGACAAAGCCATTTAATGATACGCGCGTTCCGTTCTACGACGCTAGGGGGCTCTGTATTGCGGTAGATTTGTTTCTGAACGCCTGGGCCTTGCACCTGGAATAATGACATGAAGATGAGTAAGTTCATTAAAAATTAGTAAAGAGTTTTGGGAGACATTGAATTTATGACCGTTTACTATCTTCATAATGATTTAATTTTAAACTTTTTAAGTCACAGTACAGTGGAAAATATCTAGAAAAAATCCAGTACCTACTTAACATGATTTTTTCTCAATATGGCAATATTCGAACGCTTGGGTTTTCCCTTATTACCTCCTAATAGAAAAACCGTCACAGAATGCGTGACCTTTTTTGTCCAACTTTCCACAAGCAGCTGATAATCCAGAAATATTATTAAAATAAGCCCATGCCACGGGGTCCCAGAGAAAAGAAAGAAAATTTGGTTCAAATAAATATCACTAGATGGCGCGATATGCATCGATTTGTTATTAAATTGTGTGTAAAATTAACAATTTCTAGAATTGATCTTATAAATTATATGTTCTTGTATATTCAACTCTCCGCACAAAATTATGGTATATTGGACTCTTAATGCAAATTTCAAAGATTATTTGAATGGATCAATATTATATAATTATATTTTATTGGAATTATGGTATATTGACGTTTATTTTGTATTTCATCTTGTTGACATTGCTATTTATATTTGATTTTTAACACGCTTTTATATTAGCTTGGTATATATGTATCAATGTAACGGAATCTTTGAACGTGATTTTCACCCACTTCAAAACGTTGGATTGATTTGAAACTTTGCACACTTATCAAGGACCGATGACAATGCAATAATTTAAACAGTTTGTCCCATTATCCTTACCATTAAAGCGTGTTTTTTAGTTTTTAGAACTACAATTTATTTTATTATTATTTTGTTTTGACATTTACCATTTTATTTGACTTTTGTACATAATCTTTAACTGACATTCTTTATTTTACAATTGTTACTCTGTAGCATCATTTAATTTAAAATTTATCTTTCTAATTATCTAATATTAATTAAATTAACTTATTGTATTACTCAATTGCTGTGCCTGACAGGGTCCATGTGAACTTTATTACTATTTATAAGACCTTGTTAAACACATGTGTTATGCAATAAAGATTTGAATTTGATCATTTAAAAATTGATTCCAATAGATGGCGCGGTATTAAATTTCTGAGGCATGCCATTCGATATAAAAAATTGTATTGTAACACATTTTGGTAGAATGAAACTGTAAAAAAGTGCAAAAAAAACTATAAAACAAATCGTAACTGTAATTGAAGAAAAAAAATAGTCACGAAAACAAACCGAGTAAACCCTTTTACTTGGATGTCGCTGCTAACACCATGTATAGCCATGGAACGGAACCGAACGTGATCGATGTACTTATTAAAATAATTAGTATTATCAGACGAAAAACGCTTGTTACGTCGGCACGGTTTCTATGTATGGGATGCGGCATCTGTATGCTAGTAATATTTTATCTGTGCCCATGCTGTCTCACTAAGGGTAAGAACTTCCTTTATACCTCTGTACTTTTCCAATGTACTGTTATTTTAGCAGTTATTCTGCTACCATGTAGAATATTATTCCCTTAATATTAATTTATTATTTCCTCACCGTATAATCAGCCGTAGCAGCCAACTGGTTGCTATCCACAGTGGAAGCAGACGAGAAGAATACAGGACTGTCAGGCGGCGCATCCCGCACCAGCGCGTCGTACTGTCGCGGCTCCAGCCCGAGGCGCTCGAAGAAGTCCTGCAGACGTGACGCCTCCTCCTCGGGGCTGTCGGGGGAGTCCTCGCCCTCGCACGGGGCGGAGGCCGGGCTGCGGCCGTCGGAGCGCCGGTATCTGGAAGATGGTTGAAACCTTGGTTACTTTAGTCTAGTATTGTTGCACTACCCACCTCAAAATTCGATGCTCTTTGCGAATACTAAGGCTCATTTGAATTTTGCACTAAATCACTAAAAGCATTTAGTATTAAGCGTATTTCTTGCATAACTCATTCTTTCATCTTCAAACGATGGACAAAAATGTATTCTTTTTTAGGGTTCCGTACCCAAAGACTATGACTCCAAGGTCCGCCTGTCAGCTGTCTGTATGTAACCAAGCTGTATCTCATGAACCGTGATAGCTAGACAGTTGAAATTTTCACAAATGATGGGATAGGGAACACGAATCAACGCTATACCGAAATTCATCCTCCCCTGCCACCTACCGCGTCCGCCATCAGACGGTGGCGACCCCGTCCAGGCTGCGAAAGGTAGGGAGAGCGGCGCATCCAACCCTCAGCCGCGACATCACATGGGTTCACCGTGTGTCAAGCCACGGTACTGCTACTGAGTAGGCGTGTGTAACTCTTTACGGAACCGACTCACTGATCCGGATCATTGAAGTGTTCCAAAAGATTGGTTCAGTAAGAACGTTTCAAACGCATCATTTGGATCTGAAACATTACTTTGCTCAATGCTCACTCCGCGCGACGCGTCACTCGCGAGGCGATTCAGCGATAGAGCAGTGAGGAGGCAGTGAGCCAGTGAGAGAGAGATGCAGACTAAGAGACACTGACTTACTTCTATGGACTCGAAAGTCGCGAGTGAGCGGGCGACATAATCGCAATCTTTACAAGTTAGAAAGAGATACCAAATGAGATGTGTAATTGTGTATGACTCATACTCTCACAGAGTTTCGTTATCGTTATACATGCACGTAAAAATGACCACTAAGGCGCTTACGTACCAAATACTATACGGTCGTTTTTTGCATAATATAATGTTATCGTTTTACGTTGATGCGGTAGATCCTTTGAGCCGATGATCCAAATGAGCCAAATTAAACATATCAGTGTTTAGGATCAGTTCAGTGATCGAGATGCAAATGTTCCAATCACAAAAATGATACATTTTGCCCACCTCTACTACTGAGCTCCCCCCTCCCCTCCCCAACTTGACAATGTGGGAACTCACCGGGGCCGGGGGGGACATTTACACAATACTTACTATGACTAACTGAACAAAATACGAGCTCACGTATTTCTTGCGCCGACCCTACATCTAGTTGGTATTGTTGACCGAAGTACTTCCCTCAAGGATGTTGAACGAAGAGTTATTGATAGATACAATTGGTTTATTAGGTTTTTATTTTATGTCCGATTTCACTCAGGGCAAATACCTTCCCTTTTTATATGCCATATTGTCATCCGATCTCAGATCAAGACCCAACTAATAAATAAACCTGGATGAAACTGGACCTTCAATTCTATGTTTAAGGATCAATTTTGTCTGTACCATCCGCGCCTTCGGCCATATTTACCTGGGTCTGTAGCAACACCATAGATGGACTACTTATTATAATTTGCTTATGGTGTAAGATAATTGCTTACCTATCAGAGATATCAGATTTGGACCTCAGTATGGGTCGGGGTCGCCGCTGCTTGTACCGCAGACATCGCTGTCTCTTGAACGTGCCCAGCGGCGATGTCACCTCTTCTGTCGGCTGACATATCTGGTAAAAAGAAAGATTCACATCACATCATCAGCATATTAATGTTCCCACTGCTGGGACACAGGCCTCCTCTCTGTGAGAGGGGATGGGCCGTAATCCATAATCCACCACGCGTGCCCAGTCTTCGAATGTATGGGTCTAAGACATGCCGGTTTCCTCACGATGTTTTCCTTTGCCGTTTTTGAGAGCAGTGGTGATGAAATAATATTTAAAAGAAATTATTAAGAAGTTATTTTTTCAAAGAAAGATTATTTTGCTTTAAAGTTAATTTTCTATGCTTTTTATGCAACAAGGTACATTAATGCACTGAATGGTCTAGAATTAGTGTTGTCAAGTCTAGCTTAGATTTATATGTATACCTATTATAGAGCGAATAAGCCAAAAATGGCGGTTTGACATCTTCTGTATGACACATGTCATGTCAAACCACCATATTTATTCTGCCGACGTAATCAGACTGTTGAAAAATCAACAGTTAAACATTTTTTAGATATTGTCGGTAAAATTAAACTCAAGATATCGTTCTCGGTACTGACCTGGGTGGCATTGACGTACTCCTGTTTATCATCAACACGGGGTCGCATACGTAACTCCTGGTACTGGGGCTGCTTATTCACTAGTTCAGTGCTCGGCTCGTGATACCTGCAGATAAAAATTAAAACATAAAATATAAATATAATTAAAGCAGCTAAGGACCTAAAATTGTGCCCTGATGTAGCCCCATTTTCACGTATAACCATTTATACACACCACCACCATTTATTTAAACCCATTGTATCTTTCAAATACGATTTTACTAAGTTAAGCTTAAGAGGGTACTCTATTGGGCCTTTCTCCATACAAAAACATTCCGCTGTTTTCTTCGTGGATAATGCGTCCAGAGCAATGATTTTTTCCCATAAAATCAAGGTCTAATTAATACGTGCCCCTGTCATTTCCTTTTTTCGAAAACATAATCACTAAAAGAAATATGACAATCCAAAAACCCGAAAAAAATGCCCGTATTTATCGCCATGTTCAGACGACTTTCAGACAAAATTGATAAGTTTTTAACAAAAAAGAAAATGATAGAAGCATAGATATACTTTTCCTCTAAATTTTGATATAAGAATTTTTAAGATCAGGCGAGTTTTGAAGAAGAAAACGGCGGAATACGAAACGCCTTTTAGCCAAGGTTTTTGTAGGTAAAATCAGCCTGAGCTGCAGTTGTCCCTTTCGCACTTTACGGGGGGAGGTTGGAGGCGAGGGAGGGTAAGGCTTACACGTACACTAATAGGGAAGTGGTGGTTGTCGATATTTTTATCGATTTTCTAGTGATATACACCGATGTCGATATTTACACTATACAAAGATTTTATTTAATAAATCGTGTGATTGTGAGTATTACTTATTATTGTTGAAGGCACTTGTCGAATGATTAACTTTGGCATGCATAAGATCTGAAAAATGCAGTTGCGAATACACGATCGAAAGTTGTTTAGAAAATTAAGCCAGGATCCAGAATAAAGCTCGGTACAGACCAACCGAACGAACTAACAAATGTTGTTGAAAAGAAATAGCTGATTTTTGTTATTATAGATAGGCTCTCTCTTGACCACTATCTCATCTGATGGTAAGCGATGATGTGGTCTACGGTGTAGCAAACTTGCCCAGAAGTAACTTCACTCTTGACTTAAAGACCCCGAGGTTGTAGCTATCGGGCAACACAGACGCAAGGAATTCCACTCCTTGATGTACGCAAAATTAAAGTATTTCCAAAATGTTTAGTGCCTATGGGCGGGATGTCTACCTTGTACCGATGGCGCATCGCCGTAAGTCTTGTAGTCCGATGATGAAACAGGCTATATGGAATTAGATCATGCAATTCCATCGCAAAATCCCCGAAATGCAACCGATAAAAACCGTCAAGCTGGCACCTCTGCGACAATGTTCAAGGTTCTGGAGCTTTGACTCGACCTCATTGCCGATGAGCCTCCTGACCCTTTTCGATCAAATCTAGTGCATGAAGCTGGTATTTGGCAGATCCTTTCCAGAGACGAGAACAGTACTTCATGCAAGATCGAACTTGCGCTTGATACAATTTAAGCAGCTGTTCTGGCTTGAAGTACCGTCTCAACTTCTTAGCAGCATGTTGAGGCATTCCTCAATATAATGGTCAAAAATTGAGTGTCGATGTCAACGTTACGCCAAGAAGCTCCTCAATATGGTCCGTTATCGGCACGGTTACACCTCGGAAAGATGGAGCCGGATGAAATTGGCTCTTTGTAGTGAACAAAAGACGCTCGCTGTATAATATAAATGTAATAAATTTATTTTTTCCAATTGTTCCCTTCTAGAAATGGTATTTGACCTTTTTCGGTGCAATAACTTTCAAATAAAATGTTACTTTAAAGTTGCAATATAAAACAAATTCATAATACGAATGGTATATCTTATTTTTTAAAGTGGCTGCATACGTGCTCACTGCCCTCTGCGACCAGTCTCCCGATACATCCATAACAGCGTGAGTCTGGCCAGCCTGCCATCAGTGGAACAGCTATCTCGACCCAACTCCTCTAATGGCTGCACCGGGCATCGTAACCGGATCAAGGCTAGGCCACGTGGCGGTATGTCTTTGCCCGCTGTGTGGTCACAAGCCCTTCGGTCGAAACCTACCACCAGTACTTGACATGATTAGCACCATCCGGGGACCACGTGTAGGGATTCAAAACGCTTATTTTCCTACGGACGCGGGTGACCCGGCCCTCAAAATGATGGCTCAGATCTTCTGAATCGTTCGCTCACCTTACGTCCTGTCTGCTGATTTGCAGTCTTTCGGTTGGTCTTACACCCAGTATTATGCAAACTAAATTTTGATTTCTTATAAAGCAGATACTTTCAAAAATGATTTATGAATTTTGGAGAAGTGGGGTTTGTGGGTATTTAAATTAAAATATAGAATTTTAAATTAAAATAATAAAAAAAGGATTAAAAACACGCTTATTAATTAAAAGCACTTTTTGACAGGGCAGCTTGTCGAAAAGTGAATGTAAAAATTGAACAAAAAATTAAAAACAAGCGAAATTATTTTTGTGTTGAATGGGCTCAACTGAAAACCAATCTTTTCAACGAAGTCGGGGGACCTGTAAAAAACTGATCCAAGGAACCATCCCCCGACTGCAAGGCAGGCGTGTTTTTAATTATTTTTAATGATTTATTTTTTATATCATACCTCTTTTAGTAATAAAACGATATTTTTGGAAAAACAATTTATTTTATACGTTTTCTATGGGATGTTGAATAGTACCTACTGTTATATTTAGTTAATTTCTTTTGGTATGTTATTAGGGAAAGAATGATTATTTAATACTACTGTTATATATTATTATTTATATACTAAATAAGCTCTAGAATAGCTAGACGATGATAGAATAGGTAGTAATTTTTTTATGAAATACTTTTTTTTTCCTTTTTTCCCATTAGTTTTTTTTTAATTTTTAATAAAGTTACGCTTCTAAAGATACCACATAAATATATACCGGTTGAGCCGTTGAGAATTTTTGGTGGAATAAAGAAACTCACAAACATACATGAGCCCTATAAACATAACATTCCTCTTTTGGGCAGTCGTGTAAAAATGTGCATTTATCTATCGTAATTTCAATCCTTTCACTTGCAGGTAAATTTCGTGGTATACGACCATCCATAATTTCTGGCGGAAGTCATTTAAAAAAACCGGCCAAGTGCGAGTCGGACTCGCGCACGAAAGGTTCCGTACCATTATCGCAAAAAACGGCCAAAAATTCACGTTTGTTGTATGGGAGCCCCACTTAAATATTTATTTTATTCTGTTTTTAGTATTTGTTGTTATAGCGGCAATAGAAATACATCATCTGTGTAAATTTCAACTGCCTAGCTATCACGGTTCATGAGATACAGCCTGGTGACAGACGGACAGACAGACGGACAGACAGACAGACAGACGGATCGCGGAGTCTCAGTAATAGGGTCCCGTTTTTACCCTTTGGGTACGGAACCCTAAAAAAACTACATTTCTCCAAAATTCATCGTGTCTTTAATTTATTTCGTAAAGTGTAAAGCGGCTCGGTACTCTTGGCGAGGGCGCGTGCACCGGCGGAGTCGGTCGGCCGCTCGGCGCGCTCTTACACACACAAATACACTACTCGTTCACACATTGATAGCTCGCTTGGTCGGGCGCAGCGCGACGGCAATAGTTTCTTCAAATACCTATTTTTCAAATTCTTGTTGACTAGAGTCCGCTCTTAACTGTTTAGGCTAGTCCGTGTGCTCAAGTTTCAGGCGAAATGTTTCGTGATTTACGCAATCAAACGTTTTTGATAGGTCGCAGAAGACTAATGGAATCATGTTTCTCTTCCCACGCATTAAAGTCGGATTTAATAAAGTGACACCGGTGTCGGTTGACCAACATTCTTTGATGAACCCATACTGTTTATCGTGCAAGATATTATTCAAGTTAAAATGGTTAAGCTAATCCAAAGATTGTCCTTACCTAGTATATTCCCTCGCATACTCTTTGCGCGCCACGTTGAGGCACTTGAGCGGCGTCTTGTACGAGCACTCGTAGTCACCATAGTCGTACAGGGGGGGCTCGTCTTGGAACTGAGGTGGGGGAGCGCTAGCCTATAGAAGGAAAAATAAAAGATGGTTACCATCTAGGTTTCATTACCAAGGAAAACCAACAAAAAATCCTACACGCTCTATAGGAAGAAGGACATCTTAGTTTTTTTTTAAGTTGCTTTCGGCCTAAAAACTAGGCAATAGTTTCGCAACATGGGCATTAATGTTTGAATGGTGTTTTTATGTCTATCTCTGTAAGAGAATCAGCATTGTGTTTCAGTGTGGCAGTTACAGGCTGTGTCGAAATTATTTATTAAAAATGAAATCGTATAAAAAATTATAGAAGAAGAAGAATTGATGATTTTTTATGATATAATATAAGTTTTTGTTTTTATAATAATGTCTGAGCAACATCAATTTTATCACTCATTAAATTTGCATTACGAGTTCATTCAAGCATCCGGTCTAAAGTAGAAAATTTGCTAGCCCATAGTGTTTAGTTCCCATTCAGTTCTGCTGTCACTTAGCTTTGATGCCGGAAGCTTGGTCTTTCTAATTATGAATATCGAAGGTTTGATTAGCTTTGGATTTGCCTAGTGATATTCACTCTAGAAGAAGACAGAATTATGTAGCAAAAGGAGATTCCTACCTATCTTTGTCATGTAGTGGGACAATAATATAGGCTAGTTAGTTAGTGGCAGTTACCTGGAAATGTATCCCAACCCTAGGCGCGTGTGCATAATGATGATGATGTGCATGGTGTGGTTGAGGGGCTGCAGGCACAGGCGGGGCGGCGGGTGGCTCAGGGGCTCCGTCCTGGAACTGCGGGGGCGCCGACACGTAGCACTCGAGCGACGCGCCGTATTCTGACACGTAGGAGTTGTAGCGGCTGTGGGATTACAAGGAGGTGTTCAAGTTTTGTGTATTTAAATATGTTTTTCTTCATTTCGAGTCTATAGTCATTTCTTATTTTAAGCTTAGGGTCAGTCAGTTTGAACCCTATAAGTGGTGATAATTTAGCCAAAGCGGTATTCATTACTAGCTCAATGGTGCAGGTGTTTGAATAGTTGGGGCACTCAAGTGGGTCATATTTTGGACAGGGGCACCGTTTATGTGTTGTGATGAGTTATGTTATCTTTGGCTTATGGTGATTTTGTGTGTTCAAGACACTTAAAAAATTAAGTGTTTTAAATGTCATATTTAATTTTTATCTTTTTCGTGTTGACATAAATAAAAATGTACTAAATTAATATGAGGCATTTTAAGAAGTAGTTTATTTACCATGCAAATAAGGTTATTTGGTATTTCTGGTTCTTCATAAAATTATTGGTCCTTCGAGCCGGATCCGCAACCGAAAATACGATACATGGATATAGTTTAGACGACTTGTGTGCGGGAGCGCTGACGTGTATGTAGGGCTCACCTGGCGTGTTCATGGTCGTGTTGCGTGGAGGAGCCGGAGTCAGTGCGTCTATGTTGATGCGGCGCGTTATGTGCGGGAGCGCTGCGCTGCGTGTAGTGACCACTGGAGCCCCCGGAATCGCGAGCGAACGATGAACCGCAACGACTGGGGAAATAACATATTTTTTTAAATTAAATCAGCAATTTTACAAAAAAATACAAGAATAATGGTAATTAATGTGTTAATATGTTTATTCAACAGCTTATGACTTTTAGGAGCAACAATAAATCAAATGATCAACTTATACATTTTAAACGCAAAAGGGAACTTGCAAATCCAATTAGAGTTTTCTGTTATCTCTCCAAAGTTTTTAATTGCGTACACCATGATATGCTTTGGCGTAAACTATGTCATTTCGGTCTCCAAAATGTAGCTCTTAACGTTATAGATTCTTATTTACATAATAGGTTCCAATGTGTAGTTGTTAACGGTACGAAGTCTTCCGGGCTATCATTGCGGGGGACGACTAATGGACATACCAGAGAATGGGCAGCAGCGTTCTCTGTGCACTTAATAACAAACTGCGATCGCCAACCCGCCTGCCAAGCATGGCGATTACGGCAAACCCACCCAAACCGATGAATAGTGCAACAAAGAAATGGCCCCTAGTGCCCGGCAGCCCGTCTACTCTCGACTACGGTAGCGGTCGAGGTTACAGCGTGGCAAGGGGTGCGAAGAATCAAAGACAAAGACAAAGATATTTTATTTCAAGTAGGCCACCAAGCGGCACTTTTGAAGGTAAGGAATCCCCGGACGGGAACAGGCTACCAGAATACAAACTAACGACTGACCCTGGCAACTTTTTACACGCGTACACTCCGGACCAACGAGAAGATTATCGAACTCGAGGAAGAATTGTGCGGGTTACGATGGAGTCTCATAGGGTTATGTGAAGCCGAAGAGAACTTAGGGCTAGGACTCGATAATTCTTAAATCCGGTAACCTGTTCTAACTCTGAGACAGTGACCGGCAGTCCCAGGGTAGTGTAGGGTTTGTCGTCCACAAGTCCCATTGTGACCAACGTAGTGAGGATCGAGAGTGTGACGACCAGGGTGTCGTATCTTATACTTAGAATATCCTATAAGTATTCTCTGAAGGTCATATAGGTCTACGCCCCGACCTCGGCACACCCCGACGACGAGGTGGAGACCATGTATGAGTGCATTTCCAGAGCCATGCGTGGTCATAATACTCACTTTACCGTGGTCATGGGGGACTTAAACGCGAAATTGGGTAAACGAGATGATAAATTGCTGCGAGTGGGGCAATTTGGATTTGGACAACGGTATTCCAACGGGGTCACCTACTGGCTAGTTTAATAGAGAAGGAATATGTATATATATGTATCATGAATCTTCCATTCCTTCAGAAAGCGTGAGCACAGGAAGTAGACCTGGCAGCAGAGAAAAATGAGATAAACTTCATCACGTCGACGAAGAAGCACATATTCAATGATGTATCTGTGATCAACGCGGTGATAACCAGAAGTGATCGCCGTATAGTAAGAGGCACATTGAACTTAAATATTAAGCTGTAAAGATCTCGACTGATGAAGTCTACGCTCTGTCCAGCACAGATCCAGATCCAAAAGCCCGAAAGCTTTCAGCTCGATCTCCAGAATCGTTTCGAGTTTTTTAAGACTCGTCTTGCAAATAGGACCAAGAAACTATCCAATCCTACTGCCGAGCTCATGAAGGAGAGGCGTGAAATGATCCTGCAGTCTTCAGACGATACGGGAACTACCGGCAGCTCAATAGACGGCACTCTAAGTCCTAGAAAAGTGACCTCCGTCGCTTTAATACTGAGCGTATCAAAGACGCAATTGAGCGGAATAAAGGCTCCAAGGTGTTGTGCACGAAACTGAAGACCGACGATGACAGGATCGTATCCGCCAAACCGGAGCTTCTGAGAGAGATCGAGGGGTTCTATGGGCAGTACACGTCAATCAGCAAAACCGTTGCGAATCTAGCAAACAACCCAAGAGCTAGATTGACCCGACACTATACCGAAGACATTCCGGACGGCATGACTCATCAAAAGGCTTAAAGTCACCTAAAGGGCAATGCAGAGGCAGGAGAGGGTTATACTCGGAGTTTCCTTGCATGATAGAATCAGAAATGACAACCAACCAAGGTTACCGACATAGCCCGAAGAATTGGCAGTGGGCAGGGCACATTGCTTGCAGAACAGATGGGCGTTTGGCCGAAAAGTTCTTGTGTTCTCGTCATGTCCACGTCTTTCAGCCGAATGATAAATTAACCTTCTTCACCTGTTATAAGACTGATAGTTCTCCTCCCCCGGCGAGGGATGCTCAGAGAAGGCGTCGCACGAGGACATGAGCGAGGAGTGGTTGGAGCGCGTGCCCTTGGACGAGCACGACGCGGTGCGCTGGTGCGTGGAGTGGCGGCGGCGCCGGGGCGAGCGGCCTATTGTGTCCGTGTGCCCGACGTTTACACTGCGAATAGAAGAGATTTGTTATAATAACATCGCATTTTGATAAATGGTGAAGTAAATCGTCAATATTTCATTTTGGAAAATTAAAAACATTGTATAATGGTCTGGTTCCATTAAGGCTGGGCTGGGTATATGACATTACAGACCCAGAAGTAAATTAACCATCAAACTTAGATAGTCTGCGCTTAATTAAAGGATTTGTAATACTACAGGATCCTATAGCTTAAGACCAAAAAACGTCGTTCAACTCAGCCCTGGACATTATTTTGAGCAGTCGCGCTACGTTCGAAGTCGATCGATAGTGGTCTCGTTGCACCTTAAAAGAAATAACCAAGACCAAAGAGCCTGGACTTGGCGACCAGGATCTATGAGCCCAGCGGCCTCTTTCCCTTTTTCAGCTAAAGGTGCCGCTATTCACAAGCGTATGCCATGTTATTTTAATGTTAATGTTTATCAACATAAGGTTTATTATGCTGGTTATTTGCATACTTACTGTTCAGGATAGCACCTAGTCTGCGTATGCAGGTCCGGCAGAGACTTGTGGCTGTTGATGTTTGGGCAGCCGCTGTCCTCCTCACGCATGCTGGGCTGCGAGTGAGAGTTCGACCTGCACATACAACTGCGCGCTTATTATTGAAGAAATACTTCAGTCCTTTAAGGCGAGAGTGCCAAAATGAATTCATTTCAGGGGATTGTGTCTCATGGTATATTCTATGTCATATAATGCAGTCGACTCAATTTTGTCAAAGCCTTCTTGATCAAGGGTGGCTGCTTTGACACCGCCCGCGACGTATAAGCGAGGCGCGCGTGGTACACTACGCGCCGCCACCTCGGGTTCTGCTGTATGGGGGCAACGAACCTTCGGGTCATCCGCAGGTCGAGACTAGCTTTACGAAAGCGACGATGCAACCTAGTACCCATGTTACCAACTGGGTTGCATGATCACCTCGGTAACACTTAGTCTGTGGAGGCAGTCGATCAATGTTAAATACTGGTGATAAGTTGCATCTGGTTAGGTTAGCTGAAAGTCGAAAGGACTAATAAGCAGAAGCTGATGATGGATTAGAAAAAAGTTAGTAAAGCATTTGGTTAGTAAAGTTTTTGTTAAAAAAGTATTTTGTCGACTAAATCCCAATACTTGGTGTGTTGGCTTGGCTAAAGGATCATGATGGCAGCCATCGGGTCGGCGGGGAAGAGCGAGCTCGACACCATGGGCTCCGGGAGCTTCATTTTCTCTGGTGAAGAGTGGAAGCTCGCTGGAAGGTCATATGAAGCTGAAGTTGAGACATACCTGATGTACCGTGGTGTAGAGTGAGCGTACTGTGCCGGCGGACTGATGGCAGCCACCGGGTCGGCGGGGGAGCCCGAGCCCGACACCACGGGCTCCGGGAGCTCCATGTTCTCGGGAGACGAGTGGGAACTCGCTGGAAAGGTAGAGTGGAGCTGTTAGCAATAATATTAGGTGTGATAACAAAATACTAAACACAAAGAACCAAAACTTGTCTCACGGAACCTGTACCAAGCAAAAGGACCAACATGGACCAACATAAGTTTAGGTCAGGTAATCTATGTTGGTCCTTTACCAATCCTTCTTACCATTGCGTACATATCTAGCCTGATATAAATAGCCCTAATAGGGATGATGACAAAAATATCTATTTAGTCCGTAAGTTACCTAGATAAACTAAAATAATTTATTTGACACGTATTTTTTATTTTACCACGTTAACAACAACAGTGCGTTGAAATATCGTATGACGTCACGCCTTGCTACACTTTAGACTGACAAGTTTTTTTTTTTTTTACTAGTGACGTTACAAGCCTCTACTCCTGAACTTTAATGCGCTTTATCTTTGTCATTTTAACGTGACAACGTCTAATAAATCGATGAACGCCGGCTGCACGTACGAAAAAGGATGACTCGATGTAACGTTACGCTCAATGTAACGTTACGCTCATTGTAACGTTATAATCGTAACGTTACAATTACGTTAATTGTATCGTTATGTAATCGTCCGTAAATGGACTTTACAGACAACCAATTTTTTGAGGTGACAACGTCTAATAAATCGATGAACGCCGTCTGCACGCACGAAAAAGGATGACTCAATGTAACGTTACACTCATTGTAACGTTACAATGACGTTAATTGTATCGTTAGATATGCAATCCTTTCATCAATGTTTTGTTATGACGTTGTCACGTTAAACTATCGTCTGTAAACCGACTTTACAGACAACCAACTTTTTTTTTGAAATGACAACGTCTAATAAATCGATGAACGCCGGCTGCACGCACGAAAAAGGATGACTCATTGTCCCTTACGATCGGAGCGAGAGCGCTACACAAGCGAGTGAAAGGCACGATCGGCTTGAGCGTTCGGCTTACGCCGCATCATGACGTTGTCACGTTAAACCATCATCTGTAAACCGACTTTACAGACAGCCAATTTTTGGAACGAAGTTCCTTATCGCGCGTTGTGAAAGGGGGCTAGACGGAAAAAATTCGTACGAAAAGTTGTCACGACACTTTTTGCTATAGTTGTAAGCCGTGCGGCGTGCGCGTGTTTCGTGCGTGTTCTAGCCTATACGCTGTTGTGTCATACATATATATATGTGTACATGTATATAAGTGTGTGTATGTATGTATATATATGTGTATATGTATGTATATATTTAGTTTCTTAACGCCAGACGTACAAAACCCTCCACCACAGGCCGACTCGAGTCGACACTACTCGAAAACCGACCCCGAGCCGCCACTAATAACGAACCGGCGATCTAATCAGAAAACCTAAAAACCTCCATATCTCGGAAACGGTTGGAGCTAGCTCAATTCTGAGTAAAAATTTGTCCCCCTACCGCCAGTCGTTTCAGGCCGGAGAACAAGATAGGATAACCCCCCCCCCCCTTAACTGTTCACCTTCCCCCCCGCAATTTATTTTTACCCCATTCTAAAATATCAATATGAAAAGTCTATAAAATCGTGCAACAAACCCCTCCCCCCCTCACCCCTCCCCCCACCCCCCCTCACTCCTCAACCGCTCTCATTTACTCGAAATCCTTTTCATAAAATAATTTTAAAACATTTTTTAGGTGAGATCGAAAATATACGACCGACCGAACCAACTATTCAAATTGTAAAATCCACATTTGTTAACCGTCACCTAGCGCCATCTGTCGCCATCAGATGGAATTAAAAAACATTAATTTAAGAAATAAAATTGTATCTCGGCAACGGGAGGAGATAGGCCAAATCTGACAACAGATTAGAATATACTATAAATATGTTATAAATTGTAATAAATATAGTATATTCTAATATATATATGTGTATACACATATGTATATATACTAAAGGAACTTCGTTCCATCCGGGTGTCCCTTGACACCTCTCAAGTTTTTATTTATTTCTACGACAAACTAAAAGGATCAGAATACTCACGCATAGAATAACCACCCTTAATCACTACCTCACTGGCCCTCTGCCGAGGTATCACGAAAGACTCCGGAAAGAACACCCTCGCGTCTCCAAAGCTCAAGGGCCTGTTCATCTTCTCTCTATGGTCAGGGTCTGACTTCTGGGCCTTGGACCCTGAGGTACCTGATGAAGAGGTTCCCGAGAAAGTCCCGGAGAATGTCCCGGAGTTGTGCTGTGAGCGAGGGATGGTTTCTCGTTCTGGGTAGGAGTCTTTTAGCCGTCTTGTGTCAGCGTATACTTTGTGCGCTGAAAGTGTACCTGAAGTAGAAAATGGTGAGTTTTTTAAAGGAACTTTACGAGTACTTTATTTTGTAGGTATCTCATTTTTAACTGAATCAAAATTCTTTTTAGGGTTCCGTTCCCAAAGGGTAAAAACGGGACCTACTAACCCTTCGTACGCGAGTCCGACTCGCACTTGGCCAGTTTTTTTGAATGATAACCAGCACTTTTGTCAAGATACAACAGGCCGTTTGCACTGCCTGTTGTATCCAAGTGCTCCCATCTTTGACAGGGTTGAAGAATTTTAGGAGGCAGGAACTTTCTTAGTGTTTCAGAAGGCAAGAAGTGGTAGATAATAAGAAACTTTTTGGCAATAAGTCTTTTACTCGTCAGACAGAACTATATAATGTTGTGTAGGTACTTACACACAGCAAAAGGCGGCGAGTATACATTCTCCCTGCTATCGGCGTGCTCCAACAGTCGTCTCAGCGTATTCTGTAGTCCCTCGCCAGCGCTCACTGCGCGACGGGCAGGACCCATACTGCGAGTGGTCGCGTCTGGAAATATTGAGTTAGATGTTATCTTTGTAACTCTTGGAGGAGCAGATCAACGTGCAAAATATTGCAAGATTGAGGGGATTTTGGAATTTGTCGATGGCGGTCTTGAGTTTTGTAGGAAGGGTTTGAATATGGCAGTGACTGTGGAGAAGGAAGAGCGAAGAAACGATCAAAGCGTTGAATGGAGGATTGTATGGTTAGAAAGTACTAGTACCGAGTATGGAGGATGACGACTGATCAAGAAAGAAAAGAAGACACGCAACTTGTAAGTGAAACCCAGATAAATTGACATACAGGTAGAAGTGACGGCCGCCGTGGCTCACGTAAATAGGTATTTATAGAAATAAAGAAAAAGGCCCGATGCTCATACTCGACTCAAACACAAAATTGGCCACACGTACCAACCAATCACAACTCTCGAGCTTGGCATAATATGATTCTGTAGTTTGACACATGTGTACTCAATAGAGAAGAAGCTCAAACGCCCCAGAGGTTACTGAATTCTTTTTAGAAAAATGTGTGGTAGCTATTGAATGAAAATAAAAGTCCAAGTTATCAAGTACGAGTACGTTCCAAGTACATGCTAACACTACTGAATTCCACTGATTTTGTGTTGAAAGAGTTCGGTAACGTCTGGGGCGTCTAGGATCTTGGAATTTATCACGTTGATGTAACAAAAAAGAAGCCAACCAATCACAACTGTCCATTGCCAGTTTGACTTGAGTTGAGCATGAGCATCTGGAATACCGGCCTAAGAGCGTACTTCGTACCTATATAATAACATAAAAAAAAGTTAATTTCGCGAGCTGGTTCACCAAAACCAATATATCCTCCGACTGCACATCATGATTTTTTTCTTGTTTACGTCTTTTTAGTTCGCTTTTTAAGCAGTCGGGTTTTTGATTTTTTTAATTAACTTTTTTTATTTACAACTTTTTAGTTTTTTATAGAATTAAGTACATTTAAAATGTACCTAAGTGAAATCACCCCTTAAAACCCTTTATTTTGATACCCCACACGAAGGGTTTGGATGAAAAAAATATTTTTTTCCCTCACAAAATGGCGCCCAAAATGTTTTTCTTTTCCAATTTTTATGTTGCCAGTGACACTCGCAGGGTTAAGACGAATCGATTGAGGTAAGAATCATCAAAATCGGCCTACGCGTTTGGTCTCTAGAACGCCACATAGGAACAAACATACATACATACTTACATACATACATAAATACTCACATACATACATACATAGACTGATAAACACATTACCCTTCTTCGGCAGTCGGGTAAAAACGCATACTTTCTAAACCCATAACAGGAAAAATCTATGAAATTACCATACTACAAAAGTCTTCCACATAGATCTGTTCTGATTCCACTGCGGTAGACAATGATTGATAGTACATGTTAGCTTGAATTAACGATGCCGAGTCTTCGCAATTAATCTTAGATGAGATGTCAAAACAAGGCAGTTTTATGTTGTGTGTGTCGAAGGAAGATATATTAATGTGTTGGAGAAAATTTCTGGTTTTTCCATATGAAATCTCGAATATACATTATATTTTTCATTTCTCTTGGACTGACAAATTCACACTTTTGTTTTACGTTCAGGTAACTTGCATCGCCGTGTGATGGTACAGTAGGTATATTGCACATCGGTGATGACATTTATCTTCAGTTGGTCTACTAGTATTTCAAAAGATTGAGAAGCCAGCTTATACTGGTCTAATTAGACTTACTGTTCATTAGACGTTTCGCGCTGTTGGACATTTAGCTACTTAGACCTTTCTGATCATGAAGGACATCATCATATATACTTACAGGGATTACAGCAGGCATCATTGTTCAAGGTACCGGAGCTGACGAGGTGGCAGCCACCCGCAGCTATCGCCTGTCCCAGACCACTGCTCATCTGAAAAGCAAATGAAACCATTTCAGATGTAGGTACACAACATTTTGCCAGTTATAATCTAGTAGGAAGTTTGATGAATTGCATGCTATACATGCTATACCTATATACTGCAATTAACTAAGCGCAAAAAAGATTCTAGGATTCTTTCTATAGGAAAACCCAAGAAGACCCGAACTTTTAGCCTTAGAAAAACATCCTTGATTCGTGAACTGAGTTCCAAGTTCAAAATGTTCTGAATTATGACAGATTATGACGGATAGATTCTAGTGCGTACGCTTCCCTACGGCTACTTTGCAACCGAAATTTTACGGACACGGTTCGGACGTAGTGCGTAACCGCCCGTAGACCCTCGCTGAACAGTTAAGCCAACGATACATGCCACTAATAATTTCTCCATAATTCCATAATGACTCTTCACTTAAATGCCTCCCCAACCTATACATTCACCAACTCACCCTCAAGGGCAACTCCTGCTTCCGATCCAGCACAGTCTCCGACTTCACATAGAAAGCCTTGGTCTCGGCCAGCAGCTCGACAGCAGACTTCCTCTTCTGCTGCTGCGGCTGCGCCAAGGACCTGGGGGCCGCCATGCCTTCCCTCGACTTCCGCGGGAGTTTGAAGCTTGCAAACAACGAGTCTGCGAGACGACGCCTGGGGAGCGAGGAGAAACTGTGATCATTTGATAAGTCTGCCTAAATTGGCAAAAATGGTTGAATTTGGAAGGTTCATATTAGTGCGGTTTCTTTTTAGTTTTTAAGACAAAAAGAGTCCAGTTGCGAAATAGTACATTTCGTGTCGAGCATAAAAAGTCGAGATTTTAACACGAGCGATATAGCCAATCACAGCAATTAAAGCTACATGCGAGTGTTAAAACAAAGCCTTTTTATGCGACGAACGATTATTTTACGTTCCAGAAACAATTTATTAGAAAAGTTCAGACTAAAAACCACAGACTATATACACACAATCAACGCGCGCTTTTTCGAGAGGTAACAGGTTCAGTATCATTCTGCCAGTTACATAATGATATCAAAACTCCATACAAAAGTCATTTCGTAACTGTTATTATGTAATTTTGTTATTTTTTTATTTTATAATCTTGTGTCTAAATGTTCATATTTCGAAATGAATTTCTTAGGCAATGTGTTACTTAATAGACAAGGTAGTGGAAAAAAGGGATTCTTTATAGTTCATCGTCGATCTCTCTTCCGTATTGGGCCTTCATTCATAACCCGTAATATTGTATTGATTGATTTCGTTTAAGACAACTGGTTCGGCATTTATATTGATTGTTTAGATGGGCGTTTTTACCCGTTAGAAAACCGACATTCATACTACAATTTGAGGAGTTTTTGTGTGAAATTGTAAATGATTAAAGCTATCTGTATCAATGAGATATGTTTATTCTTTTATGTTGCTCAAGTGCAGTATTGTAAAGTATTAATGCCATCATGATTTCAATTCGGAAAAGGGATGGTGCTATCGATCATGTATACCTCCGTCCCTCACCCGCACTGACATCATGGTGGCAATTAAACTTAATAATACTTACGGTACCAGAACTTAATAAGATTAGCTTAGGAAGTTTAATTTTCTTACCTGGGCGGCGACTCAAACGACCTCGAGAACGAAGGACAATTAGCAGCTCCTTCAAATTTCTTCCTGACTTCTTCGACCTTCGACCAGCCGGCTTCCACGTTGAGCCGGCGGTTTAGCGGTGTGGCTTGCGACGCATGCTTGGCCAGCTCTTCCCTGGTCCTCTTCACCGAGACCTCAGGGATAGTGTCACGGGTGCGAAGACCCCTCGCTTCATGACATCTCTCGATAAACTGTTGTCGCCGGAGCGAGAAGTTTACTGCTTGGTAATGGTCTTCGTCGTCGTCTAGACACCTGGAATTGGGAGTGTACTGGTTATTGGAGTGTAAAGAAAAAGGACCTTGTTTCGAGTTTTGCAACGAAGTTCTATAACGCGGGTTACGGTAGGAGTTGCTTGGTAGAAATCGTCACGTCACCAAAAAGCCTCTCGAGACGTTCGGTTGCTTCCGACGTAGTTCGGATATTATCGACAAACGCTGGCCGCCATACTTGTTAACATCATGGGTTTGTTAAATGGATAGATTTATAATTGGTTAAATATTCCTTTTCTCCATATCAAATTTCATTCAGAGTTGAAGAAAAGGCGTAAGGAACTTCCGCACACTTTTTTAAATCTAGATATTATCTATACTCAGTCCGGGATTTATAAACGTTGCTATAGCACTTGGGCCACACGATAATGCTTCCGCTAACCATAGTTAAAGAGCAGTGGCGGCCCAGTGGTATCGGCCGCGACTTACAAGTTGCAGGTCGTGGGTTCGAGCCCAGGCAGGCGCTTGACTTTGTGTAAATTATTTCATCACCATTGCTCTCAAAACGGTGAAGGAAAACATCGTGAGGAAACCGGCATGTCCAAGAACCAAAAATTCGAAGACCTGTGACATCCACCAACCCGCACTGGGCCCGCGTGGTGGATTACGGCCCATTCCCTCTCACAGAGAGGAGGCCTGTGTCCCAGCAGTGGGAACATTAATAGGCTGATGATGTGATGTGATGTGAACCATAGTTAAGTTACGTTTCCACCTGCACCCAGCTCGCATGCAAGTTCCATTACATTACGGGATAACGTGGTATAATATGATCAATCGCTCGATGGTGCCGCGCAGTGTTGCATGGAAACGCGGCCTTAGCATTATTCCGTCCTATCACTGTAGCACAACTGTCAAAATACAAGCGCAAAATACTCATAGAGACGGGAATGTATTTAGAAGGACGTGCTAAGTCATGTTTATCAAACACAGCCTTATACCACTTTTTAACGAAATAGGTGACACCTAAATAAATGCTGTTGGATTATCCACTTTCAACGCAGAGCCGATCGTTGGAAATCCAACAGCGCGCTTTTATAATAATTTAGTTGATGTCTAGTCTGGGTGAAAACTGAAATTGGTCTACTACCTAGGCCCATACGAAACAAAAATGTTCGGTTGACGAAACACAATAACAATGGGCTACTTAGGATGCCGGAATAATTGCGTTGATCTAGATTTTTTCCACAATGTCACTGGAACTTAGTATCGAAATGTCGACGAATAGTTTTTGTATTCTACGCAGCAAGGCGTGTAGTGTTGTGTCATGCAGTAACTGAAATCGACTGGCATCTAGTGATTGTGCAGAGTTGTTGTCTGTAGTTCAGCCTTGTGGCTTGGATTAATTTTTGTCATTAGGAGACAGTACTTGGAAGTGAAAGTCATGAATTTCCGTTCCTTTAGAAGAATTTAACTTCACGGGAACCTCAAGGGCAACGAAATAAATGACTAATCTAGGGTTGCAGTTGCAGAGGATGCAATCTGGTCCTTCATGTACGAAAAGAGCATCTTACTTCTGAGGGTCTTAAGTCTTAGGTGAAATTCTATCATCTATAACGTGACAGCGACATACGAGTATAGTGAACAAATACTCAATCGTTCGAAAAACTACGTGACATTTTGACATGTCACTCCCATACATTTTGGAGTTTTCGACAATCGTTAATCGCTCAAAGAATGTCTTTTGGTCTAAGCACTCTGGTACTTCGAAAGTTACCAAGCAGGCTGTCAAAGGCTGAGACCAGCAGGGCTAGTGGCATGAGAGAGCGGTTAAGACTCGGCAATCTGCTGTTCCTTCGGGAGATACATTAAAAGCATCATACTTCTGGTCTTCCAGGTCCTACCTAGCAGGCTGCGCGAGGTGCGAACTGCAAGGCTGGTTGCAGGAGAGAGCGGCCATGTCTCGAGAGCGGCAGCTAGCAGGAGGGGCGCAGTGTGTGACAGAGCTTTCAAGAGTTACACAGAGCACGAGTGTTACCTAGCAGGCTGCGCGAGGTGCGACCTGCAGGGCTGGTAGCAGGAGAGGGCGGCCATGTCTCGGGAGATGCCGGGGTGGGCGCGGGGTGCAGGGGCCGCCGCCGGCGCCGCTCATCATTCGATCGACACACAGGAGACACCGCCGCTACTATCACTGGTTTCTGGAACAAAGAAGGTAGAGCATTAGAATGTTGAAAGGTTTTATGAAGTCAGAACATACAATAAATCAAACCGAACATAAAGTACGAGTAAATCAGCAAATAGCGATTCCATGTAATAGAGACTAGAGAGGTCGGTTTTCCAATATAGAAATACTGGTGTCAATATTTTAGTCTCTAAATTAACTTGCTAGGTAATCAATCAGCACCAAATAAGGTGGACGCACCGTTATATCTCCATAAATAGGATATACATTAAGGCCGTACCCCGACCGAAAAATCAGCATGAGATATGAGCATTCCTATTGGCCTAGCAGCGCTGGTGGCGCATGAATTACAGTAGTGAATACGCACAGATTTTAGAATAAAATTTAAAAAAAAAAAAAAAATTGTTCTTTTGACAAAAAAAAAACCTTACAAAATGTTCGTTATCAAATTGTCTATCCATTAGTGTTAGTATAAAAAATAATTAATGAACACTTTACGAGGAGATGCATACTAACAATAATTATTTCTCATTTTTATGGTTTTGTTGGAAGGAGATTAGTGAAACATATACCTCTTTAAAAAAAAAGTATATAGTACCTACCATTTAAAAATCAATATAATGTAGTAGTAGGATAGCTTTTAAAAACTGCACAAAAACGACAAGCGCGGCGTTTTGCTCGGGGTGGCGCCTTAAATCGTCCTATACATACCTATTAGATGTTTAATATTTAATAGGTATCTATTTTGAAGTCGGTCTAACAAGGTTTTCCAAATATGCAGCAGATGGTGTTTTGTAATTTTTTGAAATTAATGCGTTCAATGGCCGTTTTGAACATAGGAGGATATTGTGTATAGTTTTTAAGCATATATAATATTATATTGTATCTTGCATAAGGCATGTATAGACATAGGCAAGTTTTTGTTATTGCTATTCTTTAATATTACTGTTGTTAATATTTCTATGCTTCCATACTAAACGATGATGCTTATCAGGAAGCTTACAGTCACTCAAAGGGCAATGGAGAGGGCTATGCTCGGCGTTTCCTTGCGTGATCGAATCAGAAATGTAGAGATCCGTAAGAGAACCAGGGTTACCGACATAGCCCTAAGAATTGCCAAACTTAAGTGGCAGTGGGCAGGGCACATTGCTCGCAGAACGGATGGCCGATGGGGCCGAAAAGTTCTGGAATGGCGATCGCGAACCGGAAGACGGTACGTTGGAAGGCCTCCCACTAGGTGGACCGATGACCTGGTTAAGGTTGCGGGAAGGCGCTGGATGCGAGACGCACGGGATAGGTCAATGTGGCGACGCCTGGGGGAGGCCTATGTCCAGCAGTGGACGTGTTTCGGCTGAAATGATGATGATGATGCTAAACGAAAGTTATTGATAACGTAATCACTGTTGTGGTGATAATGACGAAATGAAACCCACGAAGATGAGTTACCTATGTTTAGTTTCGAACAAAAAATCACGCTTCACAGCTTATGATAACTTAACCGTCATAATTATCCAAAACCTGATTTAAATTTAATGTAACTAACCTTACATAACCTGTCTTAAGATGTAATACTTAAGTTAAACATTTGAACCAAGTACTTTCTCTGAATGACGCGACAGTTACCTACTTAGGTAAGAACTAACACTAATACAATAGTAGAGAAAACTATACTATAATGTTTAAAAAGTGAAGAGTATCTAAAGGTTCCCGCAGAAAGACATGACGCGACAACGATGCGACAATCATAAGAACTACTAACACTATCGTTAGGGATTTAGCTTTCAAAATCTACTACCACTGTTCTTGTTCTTGTAATGTAATCGTTGTATGTCGATTTGTGGCAATTAAATACTTTTCTTTCTTTTTCTTATCTTTATTCATAGAAATTGTTTATGTCTCTGCACTTTGTCTCTGCGGGCCTGTTTGCGGTTTCCCGCAAACAGGCCCGCAGAGACAAAGTGACATGAATTTTCGAAGAAATTGTTCTACAGGGGGGTGACCATAAGCTCTTAGAGCGGTATCAATTTGAGATCGAATAAGGGACAGATGTATCTGACTTGTATACATCTGTCACTTACTCGATATCAAATTGACACCGCTCTAGGAGCTTATGGTCACCCCCCTGGTTTAATTCCGTAGAACAATTTCTATAGATCCGTAAAACAATGTCTATGTATCCACAGAACAATATAATTTGTCCTATCGTTGTCGCACTGTCGCGTCGCTCCAGTGTGTGGCAGCCTTTGTACGGGTGCGGGTAATAATTATATTCGTAGAACAATTTATTTTAAGAAGGTTGTCGCACTGTCAGCGTCGTGATGGGACTGTCTGCGGCGCCTTTACTGATGATTTATTATAGTCCGATGACTGTCTGTTTAGAACAGAATGATTTGCGAAATAATGTGAAACTTAGCGAATGCTGTCATGTCAAATCGCTAAGTTAATAATTATCAATCGACAGTATTGCAGTTCGTATTATGTGGTAATAAATTGCCATACAACTTTATAACGGACAAATTAGTATGGAATACCTTCTATGACAGAAAATCGTACCGTAATATGAAAATCATATCTATACTAATATTATAACGAGGATAGATTTTTTTGTTTGAAAGCTACATTATTCTTGAGTGACATAGGCTATATTTTATCCCGAAAACGGGTACTGTGGGGTGGTCCACGGGAGCGAAGCCGCGGGCAACAGCTAGTACTTAATATAGCTGGGTAATATACAGTGAACCAATGAGTAATTCTAGATTCTGGCAAAATGCGCAAATATGCGCGTTTATACATCCATAGTAAAAAAATAGCAGAGCAGTGGTGGCCCAGTGGTATCGGCCGCGACTACAAAGTTGTAGGTCGTGGGTTCGAGCCCAGTCAGGCGCTTTACTTTGTGTAAATTATTTCATCACCACTGCTCTCAAACGGTGAAGCAAACCGGCATGTCCTAGAACCAAACATTCGAAGACATGTGACATCCACCAACCCGCACTGGGCCCGCGTGGTGGATTACGGCCCATTCCCTCTCACAGAGAGGAGGCCTGAGTCCCAGCAGTGGGAACATTAATAGGCTGATGATGTGATGTGATGTGAATAAAATAGCAAATAATATATATATTTCTTTAAACGAGAAATTCTTGTACATATATAATCTGATTCTCGGAAACGGCTCCAACGATTTTCATGAAAGGAGATTGCCCAGACACGATACCTCATAAGGGGCCTGCCCTTATGAGGTATCGTGTCTGCGATTTCAATATTATCCAAAAATAGGATATATATTTTGTGTTTTTTTCCAGCCGTGTCCTTTACTCTTTATGTACAGTAGATACAGACCAACAGATCAGGTTTCTTCACTTGGACATTTGTATGCACCTTATTGCATTGTAATAAGGTTTCATTTCAAGAACAGAAACATCGTTATTTCTCGTGACCCCACAAAATAAATAAAAAATGTTTTCTAACGTGTTTTGTCTACAATATACAACCAAATTCATCAAGATACGACCATTTTTTCAAAGGGGCCCAAGTTCCCTTACAAAATGGGCATTCCCCTTTGGTGTGCAGGGGTTTCGGGGGCGATAAATCGATCTAGCTAGGTTTCATTTTTAGAAAACGTCTTTTTCTCTATTTTCACCCGAGCAGAGCTCGGTCGCCCAGGTACTATAAGCATAAACATACTGCTTCTTCTAGCTGTTTATATCCCTCGTTTCTTAAGGTCGCTTCCATTCATTCCTCTACCATTCTTCTCCATCATTCTTCACCTGATCATTCACTCTCTTTTCCTTCATATAATTTTACAAGAGTATGACTTCGTCCACGTTTTCTTGGGTGTCCCCCTCCATTATTAGCATTTACACTTAGCTATGTGCGTGTCTTACAACAACTTGACTTGTAAAGGAGCACTACCTGTCACTGTGGTCTTATTCTTGTTTAGCTGTAATTTTTAGTTGCCTGTATATTTATATGTAGGCATGTAGGTATCTATTTTTAACCGACTTTCGAAAAAGGAGGAGGTTCTATGTTCGACTTCTTGTATGTTTTTTTTTATGTATGTTCACCGATTTCTCCGTCAATTGTGGACCGATTTTGAAAATTCTTTTTTTGTTTGAAAGAGTATGTTCCGAAATTGGTCCCATTTTAATTTGGTGAAGATCTGATGAAGAACTTCGAAGATATACAACAGAACTCTTCAATAAATAACGCAAAATGTCTCGGGACTGCTGCAATCGCATATCTGTTTATTGTTTATAACATTTCATAACATAACATCACGCCAGTACGCTCTTAAGGGGTAAGCAAATCTCTCATTTGATCGGTCTTGTTCAAGTTTCATGATATTCGGGTAATCTATTCTGGCGTTATAGGAAACTTACTAAACAACTTGCCTATTAGGTAGGTACTCGGACAACTAAAAAGTGAAAAATAAAAAACTTTTTTACAAAAAATACTACCCACTTCCAAATAAGAAAACTACAAAGTGAAAAAAAACTTTATTTTTGGAAGTCGGTGTCCGTAACGCAAAAAAATGCCGGTACCTACGAAAGACACCGACTTCCAAAAATAAAGTTATTTTTCACTTTGTAGTTTTCATATTTGGAAGTCGGTAGTATTTTTTGTAAAAAAGTTTTTTATTTTAGTATTAAGTGCTTACAATGTTTGTAACTTATTATTTGATTTAAATTGGCACCAAGTGCAACCCCGTATCGTATCCTGGCCATCTCTGTCCGTTCTAGGTTGCCTGGAAGTAGGGTTGCCATCTCTAAAATCTGCCAACGAGGACAAGAAGCGTGAAAACCCCGGATTTTGGAGCTTGCAACACGGACATTTGAACAGAGATTTTTGTGGGCAATTTCTATTGTAAGTTTGGATGTACCTATGTTTGTTACTCAATCACGCCCGAACGGCTAAACGGATCTAGATGAAATATGGCACAATTCGGTCACAAAAAAAAAATCGGTCCACAATTGACGGAGAAATCGGTGTAAAATTGCCGTTGGCGATTTGAAGACTTTAAAACCCGGACTACAAATAAAACCCTGCCGGACGCTCCCCGGACGCCTTCTAAACTAGGACAAATCTGAGGAAACCCGGACGGATGGCAACCCTACCTGGAAGAGATAGTTACGACGGCAGAACGCGATAAAGCCGCCTGTTGTATGTTTGTTTTTAGGGTTCCGTACCCAAAGGGTAAAAACGGGACCCTATTACTAAGACTCCGCGATCCGTCTGTCTGTCTGTCTGTCTGTCCGTCAGTCACCAGGCTGTATCCCATGAACCATGATAGCTAGACAGCTGAAATTTTCATAGATGATGTATTTCTGTTGCCGCTATTACAACAAATATTGAAAACAGAATAAAATAAATATTTAAGTGACAAACGTGTTTTAATGCCGTTTTTTGCGATAATGGTACGGAACCCTTCGTGCACGAGTCCGACTCGCACTTGGCCGGTTTTTTATTTTAAGGTTTCTGTATGTATTATATGTATTTATCTTGGTACACAATAAAGTATTTATAAATAAATAAATAAACCTGCCATATGTGCTTTGATCTTCGTTATTCTTCATCCATTCACACTTAGACAGACACATGTGTAAGACCTTCAACAAGCCAGAAATAAAGATTCTGTTCAATGCTGACTGAATTCAATATTTCGAGATTCCCTACAAAATTATTTCAGGGAAGTACCACCACAACAGATAAACACAACCGCCCCAATTGACCGGTATTTGGGCCACGTCCCGTATTCAGCCTGGCCATAATATTGATGAACAGTATCCGCGCATATATTAGCTTTATTAAGCCTGGTGACAATACTGACCGCTTCTTAATGAGGTTATTGTGCGCCTTTGCTGGTTCGCTGGTTGGCGCACGAAATTATGAACGCGGTCGCGAATTTAATTTTTAATCGGATTTCTGTGAATCTGCGAACCATTTCAGTGCTTACATTATCTGTGGTGCAGTCCAATTAATAAGTTTGGCTTCCATTTTATTATCTGATTCGGAACAGTGCGTTTTGACTCTTTGTCTGTCATTACCTTATAACTCGGTATAATTTGGAAATTTTCATCATCATCATCTTCACTGCCCTTGTCCTATGTTACTTGGGTTTGACGCATTATTTGAACGTTTAAAGTTGGAGGGATAATTTTTAACTGACTTTCCAAAAAAGAGGAGTTCTATTTGGATACAGCCATTTTTTATCCGAATGCAAGGAAACGGTTATGTTTTTCGCGCGTATCTTGTATGTATATAACATTATTTTTTTGCTTCATATCTTTCAAAGAGGAGTTCTATTTGGATACAGCCATTTTTATCCGAATGCAAGGAAACGGTTATGTTTTTCGCGCGTATCTTGTATGTATATAACATTATTTTTTTGCTTCATATCTTTCAAACCGCTAGACGGATTTATATAATTAATAAGACGTCGTTGGATACGTCTTGACCGTCCATGTTTTCGTAGATGTGATAAAAAAAACACATATGGCAAATTTTGGGGGCCAAATTATTCCCAACATTTTTGTAGTGGGGTATCAAAATTATGGGTTTTAAGAGGTGATTACAATATTTATTTATGCTACAAGTGCAGAAGGTTGGTGATTTCCGATGAGTGGTATTTTTATTCACGAGCGAGCGAAGCGAGTGAGTGGATAAATCGACACGAGTCGGAAATCATCTTACGTACGTGTATATCTATATCATACAACATTTTACTATGCATTGTGCGAGGAAATAAAAAACGCTCAGCATATCCACAGATTAATTAATAGTTCCTCGGGCATATCTACTGCGCATGTGCAAATAGCTGTCACGTCGTTAACGCAAAAAGGCACGAGCAAAATATTCATTCTGCCAAACATAGGTATTTAATGAATATTTAAAATTAATTTATTGATCAAAATCTAAATAAAGAGTAATTAAAAACGCCTTTAATGAAGTATTCGTTTTATTTTACCTTTTATATGAATGATAATCTGTACTCAACTAATTTTTAAAACTTTTCTCAAATAAGCACTAGTAAAAAAAGTGACACTTTCCGCACAGTTTGGCTGCTTGGAAAACGCTCTTTTCGAGGACATGCATTTAAAAAATATATACCATTTATATCTTTATAACATTAATTCAAAAAAAAAGAGAAATAAAAAGTTATTAAAATAAATATAAAAACTGAACAAAGAAGCGAATTAAAAAAGATGTAAACAAGAAGAAAATCATGCTCTGCAGTCGGAGGATACATATTCGCGAGCTGGCTAACCACCATATGTATCCTCAGAATGCAGAGCATGAGTGAATTCGGCAAGGCGAAGGGTTTTACAGCTATCAAATCAACCAATCACATGCGAGATGAATGACGCGATGTGGATTTCCGTCTGTGTGATTGATCGATTGATAGCGGTCAAACCCTTTGCATTGCCGTATTCAATTACGCAATAAGACTGCTGGTCACTTGCATCATCAAAGTTGTCCAATATTACTAAATTAGGATCGACGCAATACATTTCCTTCTGCCATTCGGTCCTGTTATTATTATTCCATTCATTACGATATTCCCGACTCCATTTTCATTCATGTCATTCCTCATACTCAATCATTTCATAGATCCCTCTCCTTCTCCATACATATTCGTCATTATTTAAGTCCTTGCAAAAACCCTTAATCTGCATTAAATACTCATAAAAATAAACCTTCATCAACTTACCATGCAGTATAGAAAGTTGCCACCAGTTACAAGCTACGGGAAAACGAAAGTAGGTACGTAGTGTTTATCTAGTTTTTTCTTCACAAATTACCCGCGTTTATGGGAAACTTCTCGGTAAACAAAGACACCTAATGCCTCGCTTGACTCAATTGAATGAGTTTAAACGCAGCATGTGTCTTTAGGGCAGTCGTTAAAGAGTAGTTTATTTTTGTTGATATTTTTTACGTTTGAACTTGGATGTATTAGGAGTAATTAGAAAATGTTTTGTCTGTTTACTTACTGGAAAGTGAAGTAGGAAATTAGTGATATTGAACTGGGTTTAGATTTCATTAAATAGGTTGGTGGAGTGTTTGTTTTTAATGACGATAAATGACACGAAATTGAGAATAACAACATTTTGTGGTGCAATGAAATGCTAGTTATGAATAGCATAATGTATTTTAGTAAGAAAAACGGCTTTTTGTCCTCATAAAAGCATTATGGCTATTCCGCTATTAGATGGGCCTTAGTTCCGGCACGGGGTCTCATTGCTAAGAAAGAAAATTTGGTTGAAATAAATGTCACTAGATGGCGCGACATGTGCACACAATTCAATAGAATTGTGAGTAAAATTAACATTTTCTGGAATTGAACATAAAAATTGTAGGTTCTTGTTTAATAAACTCTCCTAAGTACAAAATTATGGAATATTGGGCTCTTAGTTCACATTTAAAAGATTATTTCAACGGATCATTTAACATTGATGCCAATAGATGACGCATTTTTTAATTTCTGAGGCATTTCACTCGATTGTTAAAATTTGCATTGTAACACACTTTGGTGCAAAAAATCTGTAAAAACGTGCAAAAAGATACTATAAAACGAACCTTCACTGTATTTAAAGAAAAAAATATTCAAGAACCTAGTAAACCCTTTTACTAGCAAGCCGCTGCTAACACCATCTATTGCCGCAAAACGGGATCGAACGCAATTGTTGTACTTACAAAAATAACAAGATTAATCAGATGAAAAACGGTAGTTACTTCGGCACGGTTTCTTTGTATGGGATGAGGCATCTGTATGCATCTGTAGGCATCTGTAGTATTATATTATCTGTGGTTCCGGCTAGTATTACATTATCTGTGGTTCCGTCAAAACACAATATCTCTGCCCATATTCATACCGCTGCCACTGAAACTTTCAGCAGACTTTATCAAAGCTTATAGTGACAGAATAAAACGCTATTCTAAGTCTTACATGAACAAGATATTTGTACAATGAATAGAAAATAGATTAATTACCCTTTGCATCAGATGTGAATCTATAAGCTGTGACATACAGAGTTCTTTTGTTGATTTCTCTTAAACTACTGAACTGTTTCGATGAATGACGTTTCAATGACTGTCGGAGAAAAATACGTTATGTAACAGAGGAAGTATCTATCGATATCACTGTTTGAATAAAGAAATGTCTGTAGGAAGCGGAAGGCAGGAGGGAGCGGAGGGCATCTACGGTACTTTCACAGTTATTATGTCTTGTGACTGGGACTGTAGCACCATAATTTTGTAATATTTTATTATGTCTTTTGACAATTCAAAAGTGCCTGTAACTGGCCTACTTGAAATAAAGTGCTTTGACTTTTAAAGTGCTTTGACTTTTGACTTTGACTTTGGCAGATAAAGCATGGTACAGATCAGAGGCGGATGTACTTTAAGTTCACTCGTGCGCTGAACTGCCAGATTTTAATAGGTTTAGAAATAAAATAAAAATGTTTAATAATATCTGATTAACGATCTATTCAATATTGACGAAATTATGACGAACAAATTTAAGCTCTTTGCTAAAGTAATAAGACGTATATTGCTGTAAAAAATATTCCCCGTGCGCGGCGCACGCCGAGAGTTCATACAATTCTATGAGAAACAAGCGAAAACGCCTGGCGCGTGAGACAGAGATAGTTCAATAGAAAATGTACGGCAAAATATGACCACTCTCGTGCGCCGTCCCAGCGAACCGAAAATTACCGAGAGCGGGCGAGGTTTGACGAACGAAATTTATCTTCGGGGTCGAGTACCAACATTACAAGTTTTACAACGACGTAACTAGATGGCGTTGGCGTCGAATTAGAAGTCGCTAGCGAGATGGTTTGCCGATTTACATAGGCTCCTGTGAATTTTAGTAAATCTAACATAATTACCCAGTGAGACTGCAACGGGCAAAGTGCACTACTACTACTATGATCCACCAGCCGCCACTGGTACAGATGAGGGGGAAGATATTAAAACTAAGTGGAAAGTATGACTGGATTACTGAATAAAACTGCAATGAAGCTCAAATGATTAAACGATATAAATTAATGTTATAAATTTATTGGCGCACGGTTGGCGCAGTGGTTGAGCGATTGACTGCTGCGCTGCGTGTCGCGATATTTGTATGACCTACAGATAGTTGTTCTGGCTCTGGGTGTTTGTGTATGTGAATTTATATGTTTGTAAACGCATCCACGATACAGGAATTTCACATTACGAGACACAATATACAATAATACGAGTAATACTGTACAGTGTGTAGTTTTGTTAAATCATTTTTTATGATGCAGAACAATATATGACCGTGATTAGGTCCTCGTATGAAATATGATATATACTTTGGGATAAGTGCGGAATGATGATAATTGTGTTCGAGTATTGTTCTAAACCAATCCGTAATTCGATAGCTAGGTTATTTTACAAGTAGGAAATATAGAAAAACTACGAACCTAACAACAAAAACTATCAAATACTGGTCAAGGAAACATAAACAAATTACATATTCAGCAGATGTGGGCACTTGTTAGATCAGTAGCTTGCGGCTTGCGCTTGCGCAAGAGTAGACGTGACGAGGGCGCAGCGTCATCTGTAACGGTAAGCGTTATGGATAGCTAATACTGACTGCATTTTTATTTTGTTAGGTAACTATCGAATGCAAGCGCTTGTCAGTGTGTCAAGAGTATTTAACTGATTTCAATTGTTAGCCTCACAAATGGACAAATAAGTTGGAGAGTTAATTAATTATTTGACTATTTGTTAGAGTAACAATTGATGGATTTAAACGAAATATGATACCATTGCTTACCCATTTAACCATATAAAACCATTGGTTGAGTTAAATACGGATAAAAAAACTGGGCTTTAGTGCGTTTAGATTTGTTTCAAACTAGCTGCATTTTAGCTAGTACCTATAAATTCTAAATCGGAACATAAGAATATTATAATCATTGTAGAGAAGGCTTAGATTTCTTATTTGTTTTTCTTCTTGTCTGGCTGCTACCAGCCACCCTACGAATTTCATCGCTCCACCTAACCTGAGGGCTTCCCACCTTACGTTTGCCGATTTGCGGTTTCCAAGAACACGCCTACTCAAACAAAACTAAGTACACCAATTTGCACCAAGATTACGCTAAGACGGTAGAGCTATTCGCCCGAAGTTCTTCCAAATCTTCACCATATTTCAATGATGCTCAAGTTATGCCAGCTAGATCATAAAATGATTTTAAACAGCGCAATAAATAAATACAAATCACAATGATAACTCACATTTCATTATATTATCCTTGACCCAAACGCACGTAAATGAGAACTTCAAATAAGATGTCACGAGTCCGAGGTACAGTCGTAACGAAGATATTGTGCAACGCATTGACTTTCATTGTTATGCTAAAATTTTACAGACAAAGGTTATTGCTTCTTCTGTTAAAAGTTTCTGGTTGGTAAAACGGCCTATGGTAAGTGGGCTCTGTTGCCTATGCACACTGAATTCCAGATGCATTTCAAGAAAATTATAATTAAAGCATCATAACCAATGTTCAATAATAGTATTTTATGCAGCAGTAATATAATAGGGGTTATTAAAACACGAGCGTAGGTTTATCACATGAGGCGAAGCAGAGTGTGATAATAATATTACGCGAGTGTTTTAATACCTAATTATATGCCGTTGCATACACTATTTTATCTTCACTCATACAGTTGAAATAAAACAAAAATGGAAACATCTCAGCAAAAACATGTGGTATGGCGGGCAATTTAGATTCTCATTGCACATGACTGCGGCGCAGCTCGCGCATCCGAAGACAATGACACAATTTTCTACAGCCTATAAGCGCCAATAAATTAAAAAGTAAAAGTGTGCTATAAAATTAAAATAGTTATTTATAAATATTAATATATAAATATTTTTTTTATATCTTTTATTTATGGAGACATGTTCATCATTCCTCCACATCACGTACCCGAAAAGTCATCTTTGGATGAAATGGATAGTTAAAACTTCAAAGAGACTTCATGGTCTCGCACCGGGATCTTTCTTTAATTTTTGTTTTTTTTTCTTGTCTCCTGTGCGAGTCACAAATAAAACATTGTTCTTGTTTCACACGTGCTTAGTCGTATGGAAGATAACCTACATATTTTTATAATGCTAAACGTATTCATATTGTTTCAAGCAATAAAAACGGAGATTTAAATTAATAAAATGAAGGGAATAACGGTCCAAATGATAATAATGTCGGATGTTACTAAAGAAATTTGCATAAATAAATAAAAATCTTTAGTGTATGGTGTTCGTTACGTGTGGGCTGGGAGTCGGGCCACGAAATAAGCTGTTGAGGACATAGAGGTACCATATATAAGTAGGCAATTAGTTTCTTGCACTTTAGAACATTATACATTTTTACAAACTTTTATTTAACTTGCAATGTATGTATGCATGTATGTGTGTAAGTGTGTTCGGGTCAAATCTTGCAACTGAATTTCAAAGCAGTTATCCTACACCGATTAAGATGCAATTTTGCATACACGTTTAGTTTGGATGACAATGCATTGTTAGCTAAGTGACGTCATTCTAAATCCAATATGGCGGGCGGCCCAAGATGGCGGACTAGTTATTTTTTTGTGCACTGCCATGATATGGGTATCAAATGAAAGGGTTTGCTTAATAGAATACGAAAAAAGCTTGTTATAAAAAAAGGTTTTTTAATTAATATTTTTTTTTGTGTATACTTGTATAGGTAGGTAGTTAATTTTTACGCCGTTGATTCCGGCTGTCATTTGAAGATCTTTGACAATCGTTAAGGGTATTGAAGCCAGATAATCTAACACCAGTCTTGCCAAAGTGTTTCGTATTGCCCAGTTACTGGGTTGTGGAGGACAGGTAGGTTATTACCTACCTGTCCTCCACAACCCTCTCTTTAAAATACTGGTATCCAGCTGCATCTAGTTAGATTGTAAGCCGACCCAATTGCCAAAAGGCTAGGCAAGCAGGCAGTTATTTAAAAAAATGAGATTACAGAAAAAAAGTCTTTAGAGATCTTTTTTAGAAAATCATTGATTGATAAACCATATATCTAACTTATATATTATTATGAAGTTCTTAGTTCTGTTCCTATACGAATTCATTAGAGAAATAATAATATATACCTCGGCTTGGAGGACCAATTTGTAGAAACATATAGTTTATCGTAGCTTAAATCTTGAATTGGCTTAGATCACGGACATAAATCTAACTAAATGCTTTTTTATGTCATATTGAGCTGTAAAGAATGTATAGAAATAGTTGGCTGAGGCATTGGATTTTTTTTCTTTCATTGGTAAATAAATTGTTTTAAATTGTTTGTGAAAAAAAGTTTTTTACAAAAAAATACTACCGACTTCCAAATAATAAAACTACAAAGTGAAAAATAACTTTACTTTTGGAAGTCGGTGTCTTTCGTAGGTACCATTTTTTTGCGTTATGGACACCGACTTCCAAAAGTAAAGTTATTTTTCAATTTGTAGTTTTATTATTTGGAAGTCGGTAGTATTTTTTTGTAAAAAACTTTTTTATTTTTCACTTTTTAGTTATACTAATAGGCAAGTTGTTTAGTAAGTTTCCTATAACGCCAGAATAGATTACCCGAATATCATATCATGGATATCGGTGAACATACATAAAAAAAAACATACAAGAAGTCGAACATAGAACCTTCTCCTTTTTCGAAAGTCGGTTAAAAAGTGGTATGCTTGGTTTTCATACAGATGGAGGGACTTGCGTTATCTAGTAACATTTATGTCTGTGGTTTAGATATTACACTGTTTGAGACTTAAACATCTGTAAAATACAAAGAGACAAGATAGATTTTAATCATATTCTATGGCTGAATCTAAAGTGTTAATTTATGTAAGTAATAGAACCCACGCCATTTTGTGGTCATCGTCTATTTTTATTGAAAAGAGGTTCTAGCCAAGATTTCAATAAACTTTTGGAATCAAAATAGGCAAGTCTAGTTTGACTCATTACATTACCTAATGAGCCAAAAGATTTCACTTTGAAGTTAAAAAGTTCCCACTTTTATCGACTAACAGAGTCATTAGCAGATAAAATAAACTTTTTGAAGTGTGTTGTCAATTTGCCATTTGTTCATCATTAGGGAAAAAGAAAGTTATTTACTGGGAATTTCTTATTTTAAAAACTTTTTAAAGGTCACATATTTAGCAATTTATAAAAAAATAAAATAAAATATTAGATTTACCAAGTTCCAATTTACATAAATAAAATCCATGAAATAAATATATTATGCTGAGAACTCAGGGATGCCAACTTCAACCATAGACAACATAGACCATACTTTTATTTTCACCACTCTCCCGCTACCGCCTGTAACTTCGCGCTTATTTCATAGCCCCCACAAATATGTGTGTTTACGTTCACATTATATAGCATAATGAAAAGCGCTGAGCACCGCACTTGTTGTTAATATTGCCTAGTTAGCAAGTGGAGCACTGCACACCATTTTATTATTTTCAAATGTGGAACACTACGTTTTTTTTTAATTCACGTATTGATTGGAACGAATTTTAGAAAGTTGGCAGTTTATTTTACATGAATGGAATAATATTTTCCGTCTACAGTCGATTGACAAAATGGCCCATAATTTCACTGTTCTAAAAGATCGCTAACAAAATAATTAAAGGCCGATTTTTCAATAGTCTGATAACTTTTAACTGAGGAATAAAAATGGCGGTTTGACAGCTTTTGTATAGAAAATATGTCAGATGGCCATTTTATTCATCAGTTAAAAGTTATCAGACTATTGAAAAATCGGCCCTTAAAAGATTAAAAACTTACATTTTATTTCCAAACTCATTTAAAGTAGGTAGGTATCCGTAAACACATATCACAATGCTAATCTATGGTATTCGAATTATTTCAATTTAGAACATTACTATTAGCACCACAAACATGATTCAATAAGTGCACCGAGAGTATCAGGAGCGAGTGCGTTCGCTTCAGAAGCATAAACGTTAGTAAAGAATGGTCGATTTACAATATCAATTTATCTACTGAACAAATAATGCATGGAAGATCGTACATTACCTAATGAGAGTTCACTAACTACCCTAATTAGTAAGTACCTACTGTAGTAGTAGGTGTATGTAGTAGTTATTAGCACAACGAAATTCTTCGATATGTTAATTGCTATTAATTTTGGATACATAATTACTAGGGACTATCGGGTTTACTAAGAAAATATTCTTCGCTTTTAAATGATCTAGTTGAAACACCAAGATTTACCTTTGTTCATTAGTAAAAGGTATCCTATTTCAGGAATATCGGCTTTTCAGTGCTATAACAACTGATAAATTTAATGATAAGTCGCTTGCCGTTTGGAGTGGTATTGATTTCAGCGGAACTGCGGCACTGTCGCGATTTAGCGATTCATAATTTCATGAATTTTACACGGGCGCTGCGCGATGCACAAGTTTTGCAAGCGTTGCAAACATTTTTGCTGATTTATATCTTTTGTTGATGTTTCGCGCAGGTTTGCCTCTGTTTACTAACAATACTAACACTGCACCAAACAACATTTTTTTTTTTTTAAAATTTTTGTATACCTATATTTCCTTTTTTGAACACCCAAATTTGTGCTACAGACTTTTAAAAGTTTTTAATATTATACTACCTCTAATTGAAATTGTTAAATCAATAAATTTTGTATTATTGTGAAATGTATCTAACTGCTAGAGGGTGGTGACCTGGTGACCTGAAACAGGCCCTTAAAGCCTAGCTTAGTGTAACAAACAAAAAATAAATGTATTGTTTTGGTGTACAATAAAGAATTTAAAAAAAAGAAGCCACCAAAGTCAGCTTTATTTTTACAAAATTTTGTACCGAAGAATTTTGTAACTTCCCATTGAACTTGAAATTTGGTAATAATGTTTATTTTTACGTATATTTTACTAACAAATATCAATATATTGTTAAATCAGATTTTTCTTTGAAATTTCCTAAGTTTTCCAATTAAAACCAACTTGTTTTTGCGATTTGTCACGGAACCTTAAATGTGCGAAGTCTGACACGCACTTGGCCGGTTTTTTTATCTCTTTATAACATTAGTTAGGTTTCCATTATCCAATCAAAAACACAAATCTTTTATTTTTATAAGATGGTACGCCGTGGCGTGGGATTCTGGCGTCTCCATCGATGATATCTACGCATTAGTTAAAATAGAGGCATTGTGTTCGTTTCCTGTGCGTTTATAAATCAAGCGAGTACTATTTATAAAACGTAAGTAGATGACGCCGGCGAGTGTGACCCGTGTTAAATTATTCTATTTCTTAGTTATCTATAAGGATGATTGTCTTGAAGTGGACCTACGACCGTCATTTGTTCTGACCGTCGTTTGGAGGGAAATTATATGACAGGATAATTCTTTGATAACTAAACTTTGACAGCTATGACCATTCTAAAATAAGCATTTAGACTAGATAGACCATGATCTAACATGCATAACATTGAGCATTTTTTTTTTTTGGGATAAGCTAGCCACTCCAACTTGCAACTCTCTGAAAGTCAGGATCAATAGAGGCGACCACCAGAAATGCGCCGAGTCTCGGCATCTTGATGAGTCTCGGAGAAACAGTTCAACTTTATTGGATTCCTAATTTGAATATCCTGTAGGTATTATTTTTGCGATGCTATATATTATGCACTATCTGATCTTATTCGTTTGTTGAGTTCTACTTCACCGTCAGCTATATTTTATGAAAGACCTTTATTTAATTGTTTGAGCATGGCTGACACGATTTTCTTAATATATGACAAGAAAAGGAAATTTGTAATACAAGTCTAATCATCGTAATGACGGTAGGATATACATGCATTTTAAAAATCGATTTCAATGTTGTTACAAAATTAGAATTAAGTACGAAATCTATCTGTAAAACCAATATTCATTAACATACGAAACACATACTGGCACAAAATAATTATTATATCAGACACTAACACAAACACACTCGCCATAGACACTTATAGAGTAACTGTAAATTGCAAAATATTGCGCGCGCGGCCGAGCATGGGATCCAACTAGATACAGCCTATTTGTATGTGACCAGTGCAACATGGATGACGAACGTAAATCAAAATACATTAAGGTAATGATTTATCTAGTACTCATACATGGTGAATTGTTTGTTTGATGATGGTTCTGTTAAAGGAGCGAAAGGACTATGAAAAGGTCAATTCACAGTTAGTAAGAGCTGATGATGATGCAGGAAAGGTTTGGAGAAGTACCTTACCAGTAGATGATTTATGGAATCATAACGATAGGGAACCAGAACAACCCACTATTACTCATCAAATTAACCCCCAGAGGATCAATCCGCCATTAGCCTAATTTATTTGCGGTCGGCTCCAAATGTATTCTTCTTCCGTGCAGTTCTTATAGCGCAAATGTCAACAAAAAAAAACAAATAACGATATGCTCGCGTTTGACCACTATCTCGCCTGATGGTAAGCGATGATGTGGTCGACGGTGAAGCACGCTTGCCAAGAAGTAACCTATTCACTCTTAACTTAATTCCCTTCAGGTTGTAGCTATCAGGAAACACAGACTCTGCTATAATCACTGGGCCAAATTTTGGACTTAACTACGTACCTAAAGTCAGTCAGATCTGCAAACTCTATCCCCCTCAAGCCCTCAAAGGACATCAAGCCAGGCGTTCTCAAATCCACACTTTGTTCACCTGCTGCCACCACAGACAATAAGTTTATTGATAGTGTAGGTACAGATGACTGCAGTCTTAGCACTGGCTGTTATCTGTCACCTACATCTAAAGTTCGAGTTTGTAACAATAGATACCTGTGTTCCAATTTCAGTGGTATATTTGCGTTACACTTTTATACTGAATGAGTTTAGCTTTTGGAGTGGGCTTAAGCGCTTCAATCCCTGTTTGTATTACTTTTATAACCTTATCTATTTGCTTAGTCTAAATCAGAGCCCTGAATTTAGCGTTCTTTATTAACCGACTTTCGAAAAAGGAGAAGGTTCTATGTTCGACTTCTTGTACGTTTTTTTTTTTTTATGAATGTTCACCGATATCTCCGTCAATTGTGGACCGATTTTGAAAATTCTTTTTTCTGTTTGAAAGAGTATGTTCCGAAATTGGTCCCATTTTAATTTGGTGAAGATCTGATGAAGAACTTAGAAGATATACAACAGAACTCTTCAATAAATAACGGAAAATCTCTCGGGACTGCTGCAATCGCATGTCTGTTTATTGTTACCATTTCATGAGTCGGTGTCCGTAACGCAAAAAAATGGTACCACCAAAAGACACCGACTGCCAAAAATAAAGTTATTTTTCACTTTGTAGTTTTCTTATTTGGAAATCGGTAGTATTTTTTTGTAAAAAAGTTTTTTATTTATTATTTATTTGTTGCCTGAGTTATCCCACAAAAGCCTCACTCTTCATCCTTCCATTACGCCCGCAAATGTGGATCAGTCCTGCTGTCATCGAACATGTCGTGAGGCAAGATTGGAGTATGAATGTGGATATGGCTATAAGAACAGGGCAAGACCAAAAAAACGATAAATGGACTGTGTGTAAGATGAAATGGCCGGAACGACGGTGACTACTGAGTTTCGTAATATAATAGTAAGTATCTATAGAAGAAGAATACTTGCACCGACCTATAAATTGGGGATAACAGCAAAGGAATGATAAAAGAGGCTATAAGAGTAGGGAGACTATGGGGTTACTAATAGAGAAGTATAGGAGAACAAGACCTGAGCCGACCGATAAATTTATGTGAAAGATGATATTTCTCACAAGCGGGATGAATACTGAGATGACTATTATGGAAATACAGAAGAAGAAGACATGCGCCAATCTATACTTAATATTATAAAGAGGAAAGATTTTTTTGTTTGCTTGTACCGAATAGGCTCCGAAACTACTGAACCGATTTGAAAAATTCTTTCACCAATAGAAAGCTACATTATTTCTGAGTGACAGGCTATCTTTTAATCCCGAAAATGGGTCCTGTGGGGTGGTCCACGGGAGCGAAGCCGCGGGAAACAGCTAGTGTAAAATAAATTCAGAATAACAGCAAAATATATAAAGCAACAAAACAAAATGTATTCACAAATGTCAAAAGTTCATTCATTGGGCCCTTTGACAGCCCATTTTTTTTCTCCGTTGCGATTTTTATGGCGTTTTCAAGCAACGTTGCTGCTACCATAACGAACGTAATTCTGATGAAAGTACTAAACTAGGGTTTTTCCCGCAGATTGGCCTCTAATCTAATTGCAGTTATTTTCCTGGACTTACTTATCAAAACAAGTAACTAGATGGCAGCACTCCCCATTAATTTAATATCGCGTAATGTCACGGTTAATTTGTATACCAGTTAATAGTTTCATGGTGGTCGAATTAGTGGCAAGGTCAACACCGCAATGATCTTGGCGGATGGACGGATTTGAATCAATTTTGAAGGGACCCGTGTGGTTTAGTTTTGACTTTTGAAGAGTTGGTCAATGTAATAAAAATGAATGCTATTGTAATTCTTTTGAGGAATAAAGATTCTTAACCGTAACTATTCTCCTAAATTACACAAATTGAACTATGGTACAACCATATTTCGCTTGTTATGTTTAAGATCCATGTGATAGGGTCGAGCATTTAGTCATCAACAGAGTCCGACTCCAGGCTGCTACTGAAAAATTCAAGCTGGAAAATACCCAAACCACTGTCTGACCAGAGAATCGGACCCAGGACCTAATTACTCAGCAGTAGTGCTCTTGAGGCCACTGAATCAACAAGGCAGTCTTAGATCTAAACCATAGATATAATAAACATTGAGATATGCCCGGTAGACGAAAATATATCGGCAACCTGTGTCTCCAGTTTGCTCCTACCACACGGCAACTACTACAATTGCAGTTCAGTCTGCACAAGCACATCACCACAACATCACTAACTCGTCGCAAGAAGCAGCTGCCGCGGCCGCGATGCATACGATTAATAAAGGTGGATACAGACTTTGCAGTGCACGCGAACGGCGCACAGCGAATGCCTACCTTGCGAGGCCGTTGTACCTTTATATTCGTGGTGAGGTATGTGCTACGACAACTCAAATCAAAGCAAAATGCGTGCGTTGCGAACAAAAGGCGTGCGTTGTGCGCCGTTCGTGGCGCATGCCTCGCAAAGTCTGTATCCACCGTAGACAGAGTGTCTTTAAGGTACGAGTATCCACCTATAATATCGTTTTGTGATTTTTACATTGCTTGTCCAGTCACTTAGCGACAAACTTAGGTAGTGGTTAAGGAGAAACGTAAATTGCAAATAGTACAGTCGCTGAGTATTTGAAAACAAAAATGTTTTAATAATACCCATTGGCTGACATGGTTACTGTGATGACCACGTCGCGCGGACATTGACACGCTCCATTGCCACTTCTCCAGTTTTTGAAATTTCTATGATATAAACAAATATCTAGGCTACGTAACTTTTCGTTTTTTAGCGAGCTCACCTAAAGTTCATTACCGACTTCCACGGACATCAAACTAATGGTTTCAAGCACCATCTTCACGGATATAACATTAATATTCATCACACCGTTGATAATGAAACCGTAGAGTCCCGTTAAATATAACCAGCCGTAGCGAAACCATGAAATAATGTAGTTAAAATCAATAAATCGGTTAAAAGATGGTAGTTAAAACTAACTGCCAGTTATTCTCTGTATATGACCTTGAAAGTGCCGTCCATAACTATTAATTTGTCTTGGTTAGTGCGATATTTTTTTTTCGGATCAGTTTGAAACATAGATTATCTGTGCGTGTTGATTTGTGAGAGCTCAAATCCAAGTACAGATAGACCAGACCAGGCCAGAGCAGACTAGAGAGATAAATCCATACAAACCAAACCCGAACGTTTAAAGCAGACTTTGAAAGTCTGACACTCAAGACTCTTGAATCATGACAATCGCGCGCTGTGGTTCAAACGGCGAATGTTGACGAAATTAGTAGTTCGTCAAAGATAATGTCAAAAGCGTTACTGGAGCAGTTTCTTACCTAAGACGTATTGCAACTTCTGAAAGAAAGAATACACCGTGGCAACCAACAAAAAGGAGCCGAGGCAATGAAACGATTCAACTGCCTTGGATCCCGTTACGACATTGGATTGGAAAAGAACAGCAGAGAAGTAAGACAAAACATAGTTACCACAGCAGCCTCATATTTGTCTAGATGCTAAGTTTCTGACGATTGAAAGCCGACATATATAAACGATATAAATAAGAACATTAGAGAAGTAAGAGAGGAGCTCGTGGCTAAATAATAACAGCCGCACGGGTCGATCATCAAGGTTAAGCAACGCTTGACGAGATCGGTCAGTGGATGGGTGACCATTTCAACATACCGAGTTTCCTCCGTGCCTCGGAAAGCACGTTAAGCCGTTGGTCCCGGCTGTCATTTGAAGATCTTTGACAGTCGTTACGGGTAGTCAGAAGCTTGAGATCTGACACCAGTCACAAGGGGTACCGTGTTGCCCAGTTACTGGGTTGTGGAGGTCAGATAGGCAGTCGCTCCATGTAAAACACTGGTACTTAGCTGAATCCGGTAAGACTGGAAGCCGACCCCAATATAGTTGGGAAAAAGGCTATTATAGGCAGATGAGAATGATTAGAGAAGTAAGACAAGACGTAGTTGCCACAGCAGCCTTATATTTGTCTATATACTGAGTTTCTGACGATTGAAATCCGACATATATGTATAAACGATGTAAAAAGGTTTCCGTCATATCACAGCCCATGTCCTACACATGAATGAACTGAAACGCGCCACAAAATACCAGTAAAAAGGAAGAGTGCTTTTGCACACTCCAATGAACCCTTTTATTCCATTTATTTTGGGCATTGCACAGTACGTACAACCACTTGTTCACGCCTTTCTGAAGCTGTAATTTAGCAATGGTATTGACTGACATTCACATCATCAGCCTATGCTGGGACACAGACTTCCTGCCTGTGAGAGGGAATGGGTCGTTATCCACCACGCGTCTTCGAATGTTTGGTTCTAGGACATGCCGGTTTCCTCACGATGTTTTCCTTCACCGTTTTGAGAGCAGTGTTGATGAAATAACCCACGACCTACAACTTGTAAGTCGCGGCCGATACCACTGGGCCACCACTGCTCACACTATTTATTTATTTTTTAGGGGCGGAAGAACACATTGATAGAACAAAAAAAAAAAAACAAAAAAAAAAACTCAAAACATTAACACAAAATATTGGACTCTTTCGAAAAGAGTATCGTCACCAATGAAAGCGTCCAATAATTTTTGGCAATTTCTAATTATTTAAAGGGAATTCGTCATACTCTTTCATGGAGTTCATTCATACATTTGCCCAGCTGAACTCAATCTGCATTCTGTTTCTATTGTATACCGATGATGATCAAAACATTTACAAGCATTATCATTTTCACTATGTATATTTCTCACGTCTCGTTTGTCTGTGCGTGGAATAGTAAATATAAACATTTGTTGTAGTTATCGCGGTATTGAATTAGTTACGATGAATAAATAATCTGGATTCAATAGGGCAGTTTATTATGTCATCAATCTTATTTTGGCTTGAGATTTTATTTAACTTGCAATGTATGTATGTAAGTGTGTTCGGGTCAAATCTTGCAACTGAATTTTAAAGCAGTTATCCTCCACCGATTAAGATGAAATTTTGCATACACGTTTTGTTTGGATGACAATGCATGGTTAGCTAAGTGACGTCATTCTAAATCCAATATGGCGGACGGCCCAAGATGGCGGACTAGTTATGTTTTGTGCACGGCCATGATAATGACAGATATCAAATGAAAGGATTTGCTGAGAAGAGTACGAAAAAAGGTTGTATTAAAAAAAAAAGATTAATTTATTTTATATTGATGCTACTTACAGTTTTAGGACCGATAAAGGTTTCGGTGGCGTTGGTAAAATTCTGAATAAGACAAATGGTAAAAAAAATACTGTCCGTGAATGGTCCAATTCGCATATGGTCTGTTACGCATTTGGTCCAATTTGCAACTTTGCAAGTTGTCCGTAAGTCCGCGTAAAAGTTCTGGAATGACGACCGTGAACCGGAAGACGATGCTTTGGAACTTTTGGATCGCCTCTCACTAGGTGAACCGATGACCTGATTAAGGCTCCTGAAATCCGCTGGATGCGAGACTTAGGTACGGGATCGGTCATTGTGGCGACGCCTGGGGCAGGCCTATGTCCAGTAGTGGACGTAGTAAATGATGATGATGATCATTTCAGACGCTTCTCATGTCTTGTGATCAAAACCATGTTATTAAGAACAAACCTCAAATTATTAGACTACTTCTTTTTGGCAACGGCTTCACCCTCGTGGTGGTCGAAAATTATGTATCCCACGGATACGAAATACAAAGTACCTATCTCTGTGTACTTAACCAGGGCATGGTCTGAATTCCCCAAGATTTACCTGGGAAAATTACTTTTTATCCGGCTGCAAGGAAAGGGTTATGTTTTTCACGCGTATCTTGTATGTGTGTATGTATGTAACTAATTATATGTTTAAAAGTCATTCGAAAAAATAATTATAACTAAAAAGCTGTAAACAAGAAAAAAACATGCTGTGCAGTCGGAGGATACATATTCGTAAACTAGCTGACCCCCTGATCCTCCGACTGCACAGCATGAATTTTTCTTGTTTACAGCTTTTTAGTTCGCTTCTTAAGGTTACACTAGTCAACGGCACGAACTATTTTGTGCGCGGGGTTATAATGCATTTTATATCAACCGACAACACGTGCGGAAGAGATAGATGCTGTGATGAGCAGTAGGAAGCTAGTTCGCGTACGAATACACACTTTTGCAAATTTGTAACGAAATGGATAATGATTTAGGACGAAACCGAGCGCGCGAAATTTTATAAACAGACCTTTGGCAGTCTAGATATCCTGAAAAAACGACTAAATCTATCTGTTCAAAATAAAATTATTCCCTGTATGGAGGCCGTTTTGCAATTTTCCGTCTTCTTATGGTATTTATTTGCGCCCAAAAATGCGTTAAAATTAGTGTCGAAATGTGGGACTTTCGACGCTCATAACTTTCAAATATTTTCTTTTTTTACTTTTTTGCTTCCATACAGGGCTAGATAATGATGAGACAAATTGATATCACTTTTTATTTTGAACGTACATCGTCAAACAGTGGAATAATCCCTAGACTACGTTTGTATGGAAGAATTTTCGACTAGTGTAACCTTAAGCAGGCGGGTTTTTGATTTTTAAATTAACTTTTTTATCTTTCCTTTTTACGGGGTTTTTGCTTAACAGAATATGTCACCCCGATGATTTCATACAAGATAATTACTAAAAGTATAATAAACTAGCCTACCCGCAACTTTGTACCCATTATTATAATATGATAAAGAGTTCTGGTCTCATCTGATAACGGTTAGGTCAGAACGTTATTAGAAAAGCCTACATTAAAACTATTGCCAAAAGCCTGACGTCTTTGGACCCCAACACGAACACATTCCGACAGGATATGATGTACGTCTTCTACAACTCCACAGACAACACAATTGGGAGAGTCAACTTTGCGCATCATGAATACGAAACTGTTGAGCGGTATGTGGCCGGCAGGCTTATTACGTATCTTTTGCAAGAGCAAAACGATAGCGATCAAACGCTTTATGTCATAAAAGTCGGAATTACCTGCAGTGCAGGTATGGTAGGTCCTACACAATCGTTTGCTAATCGCTCGCTGTTTGTCAAATGAACTTATTTAAAAAAAAAAAACCGGCAACAACTCTAAAACTTCTGTATAGAAGAGCAATTATTGCGAAAAAATCGCTATCATTTTGCTCTTGCAAAAGATACGTAATAAGCGTGCGGATCGGAGTCTCAAAGACGTTACCACTTCCTGTCTTGTCATCCCTCCCTCGCTGAACCAAAGAATGCGTGGAAGAGACGGCTGTATCGTCTTGTACCAAATGGCCTTAGTTAAAGACCTTTTATCAAAATACTCTGACCATAGGTACTTATTTTCTTTGACAAAACTTAAAAGTAAAAACATAAACTTGAATGACAGAGTGCCATCCCTATTTTTATCTCACCCCACAGGCCACCTATCAGTTTATTAATAAGCTCATTAAATTAAATTATTAATAACACACTCATGAACCATTGATCTGTTTTCAATGGGACAGTCTGTTGAAAATAAATCTTAGTGAATTTATTACTCTCAATTGTAGTGATTACTTCTTGGAATAAAGATAATTCATAATGTGGGAATATTGTTTATTTATGGACCTTGATATAAACTTGGCGCCGTGAGATAAGAAGAACACCATCATCATCAGCCTTTTAAATTAGAGGGAATGAGCCGTAATCCACCACGCGAGCCCAGTGCGGTGGATGTCACATGTCTTCGATTTTTAGTTCTAGGACATGCCGGTTTCCTCACGATGTTTTCCTGCCCCGTTTTGAGAGCAGTGTTGAGAGCAGTGATGAAATGATTTACACAAAGTAAAGCGCCTGCCTGGGTTCGAACGCACGACCCACAACTTGTAAGTCGCGGCCGATACCACTGAGCCACCACTGCTCATCGAAAATTCGGAATGCATACCTATTATGGGTTACGAGGTACCACGAGGTGTCACTAAATATATTTCCGAGAGAAGGTAAATAAGTTGTGAAAAATTAATTTGCCTGTAAAATCCGATTTGCAATACAAAGGCGACCAATTAACGATCAGGGGAAGCCGGGATTATTAAATCCCGGTTCCCAATTTTCTAGTTAATAATTTATTTAAATACAAGATTTAATAAACTAAAACACGATTATGGAAAAATTAAATGATGTTGTCCGGTTTTTAGCGTGCACTGGAATTATATTTAACTAGCACTCCGCCGACTTCGGTCGCGTGATTTTGTTTATCCTATAATTGACTTTCTCATATGCAGTAAGTGAAGGCGACCAAAAATAAGCTATTATTAAATTAGTAAAAAATGGGTTATCGTAGATATATAGAGTTTATTGGCTTGGGACGATTCGTTATTTGAAATAGGTTACCGCCACAAAGTAAAATCCTGTCCTAAAAACTTAATAACCCCGTCGAGTTTTGAACAAACCTAAAAAAAAAAAAAAAATTTACCTATGTTATTGATTTTTCCCTAAAGGGTAAAAACGGGACCCTATTACTAAGACTCCGCGATCCGTCTGTCTGTCTGTCCGTCTATAACCAGGCCGTATGCCATGAACCGTGATAGCTAGAGAGTTGAAATTTTAACAGATGATGTATTTCTGTTGCCGCTATAACAAAAAATACTAAAAACAGAATAAAATAAATATTTAAGTGGGGCTCCCATACAACAAACGTGTTTTTTGCCGTTTTTGCGATAATGGTACGGAACTCTTCGTGCGCGAGTCCGACTCGCACTTGGCCGGTTTTTCTTCTCTTTTTTATTTTTCTTTTATGTAAGTAAGATTAACCCGATCTGGGGGGTAGATTTAAAAAAACCTTTTACATACATTTTGATTATTTACTTTACTATTATTTACATATTTAATTAATTAAATAGTAGATAGTAGAACGCTTGATGAGGTCGGTCCGTGGATGGGTGACCATTTCAACATACCGAGTTTCCTCCGTGCCTCGGAAAGCACGTTAAGCCGTTGGTCCCGGCTGTGATTTGAAGATCTTTGACAGTCGTTACGGGTAGTCAGAAGCTTGAGATCTGACACCAGTCTTGCCAAGAGGTACCGTGCTACCCAGTTACTGTGTTGTGGAAGTCAGATAGGCAGTCGCTCCATGTAAAACACTGGTACTTAGCTGAATCCGGTAAGACTGGAGGCCGACCCCAATATAGTTGGGAAAAGGCTAGGCAGATGATGAATTAATTAAATAGTAGATAAAATTCACCATACAAGAAACACGGTATTTTCCGAAAATTTAACCAACCGCGTGGGGTATGTATGAACAGTATGATTAATATGACCAATATCTAGAGTCAGAAGAAGATTTATACACATGGATCGCCAAACACTCGCAATAGACGGGTAAAAGAACTTTCCAGTCTGTCTCATTATCGACGATTAGCCTTCATTACGGATAGTTAACATGGTATGCATTAGGTAACGTAATCATAGTTAAACTGTTAACTGTAATCACAGTTTAACTTGTTAGTCCGTTTCCATTAACTGTTTGTTTATTTGGATTTCATCGTGTTACCGATTTAAATAGAATTAGATCCCAATAGTTTTAACGGGAGATCCGAAAACCGAGAGTTCGGAACTTCTCTGAATAAATCAACAGAGTAACGACCCTTGCATTCTAAATTTAAACACTAGGCTTACATTGTGATACCTATACAATAGATAGTATAGTAAAAATATACAAACAGTATGGAAATTACCTTCAAACGCTCGAAACGGCACACTTACAGAAACATACGCACCGACGCGACGAGACCATTAAGGGTACACTAGTCGACGGCACGAACTATTTTGTGCGCGGGGTTAAAATGCATTTTATATCAACCGACAACACGTGCGGAAGAGATAGATGCTGTGATGAGCAGTAGGAAGCTAGTTCGCGTAAGAATACACACTTTTGCAAATTTGTAGCGAAATGGATAATGATTTAGGACGAAACCGAGCGCGCTAAATTTTATAAACAGACCTTTGGCAGTCTAGATATCATGAAAAAACGACTAAATCTATCTGTTCAAAATAAAATTATTTGCATCGTTGAACTACTAATCTATACCTGTATGGAGCCCGTTTTGCAATTTGCCGTCTTCTTATGGTATTTATTCGCGCCCAAAAATGCGTTAAAATTAGTGTCGAAATGTGGAACTTTCGACGCTCATAACTTTCAAATATTTTTATTTTTTATTTTTTTGTTTTCATACAGGGCTATAAAATTGATATCACTTTTTTTTTAATGTAACATTTTATTGTGTATAAAATACTTAATTAACTAAGACTACAAATATATACATTTAAACCAAAAACTACTCACTACCTAAACCTAAAAATATACTTAACTAAAATATTTACTATTTATTTTCAACGTACATCGTCAAACATTGGAATAATCCCTAGACTACGTTTGTATGGAAGAATTTTCGACTAGTGTAACCTTAAGGCACTTCTGCAGTGCTATCAGTAGTGCGAGCCGCTTAGGGGTGTCGTCGATGCGCATGTTTGTGTGTGTATGCCGTTTCGAGCGTTTGTAGGTAGTTTCCATACTGTTTGTATATTTATTCTGTGCTAAAACTGAATATCTGCAACACCGACTTCGTCATCTTCCTGACCTTCCTTTGTTAACCGTAACACTATCAATCACTTCCTTTTCTTCACACAATCTATCCATCTTTTCTTTGGCCTCCCATCCTACTCTATCCACCTACAGTAGTCACAGCGGATCTTTGTGTCCCTGAACTTGACTGCAAGACCCTGCACAGAAGCTATTTTTGTATCAATGTTGGATTAGAAGATAGCTTTGTATAACTGCTTCTTTCACTCGCTTACGTTTGTCGCATCTTCCTACTACTCGATGACAAACTGTTTCTTGCGCAATCAGAGACAAATATCCGCTGTGTACATGCACTAAGATGCAAATTACACTGTCTAAAGTTCTTATGAATTAATTTTTATAAGAATAATATTATAAAAATAGGTTTCTGCCTGCCTCTGACCGACTTTAGACCTAAGGCCTCTCCGACGAATGAGCATAAATCACCACGCTTGCTTAATGTTGCCCTAGTCGACGGCACGAACTATTTTGTGCGCGGGGTTACAATGCATGCTATCTCATCCGATAACACGTGCGGAAGAGATAGATGCTGTGATGAGCAGTACGAAGTTAGTTCGCGTACGAATTAGCGCTTTTGCAAGCGCGCGCAAAATTTTATAAACAGACCTTCGGGAGTCTAGATATCATGAAAAAACGACTAAATGTATATTTTCAAAATAAAATTATTTGCATTGTAGAACTACTAATCTATTCCTGTATTGTGGCTGTTTTGCAATTTTCCTTCTTCTTGTGGTATTTATTTCCGCCCAAAGATGCGTTAAAATTAGTGTTGAAATATGGAACTTTCGTCGCTTATAACTTTCAATTATTTCTTATTTTTCTTTTTTGTTTCCATAAAGGGCTAGATAATGATGAGGCAAATTGATATCATTTTTTATTCTGACTACGTTTGTATGGAAGAATGATCGACTAGTGTAACCTTAAAGAAGGTTGGCAAAGTGTTAACTGTGTCCTAAATAACGTAGAGCGAAGAAATTGATCTTCAATCTCCCGATCAGTCTTAATTGCTGTAGTTAAATATAGCCCGACTTCGTCCTAAATAATTAAATTGTACCTGACAATCTCTATCACTGCGGATTTCGCCTTTATTACCTGGAAAAGAGAAAATGTTGATTGAGACATTTTATTTATAAGTACCTATTACACGTAATAGTATAAATTGTATATTATTGTATCTATGTAGGCACTCACTGCATAGATAGAAGCACGAAGAAGAAGACTACATAATTTATAGGTACAGAATAAATCAGTAATATTGAAGTAGTTTATCAATGTTTATCATTGAAGTAGATTACTAAATAAATAATCAAGTTAAACCGACACAATTTAGGACATTTTAATTACTGAACACAGTTTTGACAGCTGTCACATTGATGTGAAACGTCAAAAATCTATTTATTATCTTTTCTTATTTTAATTTAATCCAATATTTAGTATTTAATATGAATCATTTCCAAGTTAATTCAAAATTTAGATTAATCCATCAACTAGTGTGCCTATTTCTAGGTAATGAGTCGGGAAGAGATTGGCTGGATGTGATAGGCAAGTTGCGTCTATGCCATACTGTCATTTGGGTTTTTTTTGACAATTTTAACCATCAAATTGTAGCACTTTATGTTGTATTTATATTATATTACATTAAAATATTTTTTCTTATACTTTATATTATCTATTTTACATATTTTTTCAATTTATAAGTTAAGCACCTACATATTCACATTATGACATTATTTTAAGTATCTACTTTATTTACCCACGTCCGTGTGTCACTGAGCAGGGTGCCAACTGAAAATCAGCGCTGGGTGTCTGACGCCCAGCAAATGCTGAGTTGGTAACCCTTTCGGTATGGGCACGCCAGGCGCAGTAATTCTTAAACCCTGTTTGTACTTTTTTTACTATTCTTCTTTGTGATTATTGTTGTTTTGTTGTGTCTGTGTCGAATAAATGTTTTACAATGCATGTCCTCGAAAAGAGCGTTTTCCAAGCAGCCAAACTGTGCGGAAAGTGTCACTTTTTTTTACTAGTGCTTTTTACTTTCCTGTACTTTTTTAATTTTTAACTCCAACGTCAGCCCGCCGCATAGAGTTTTTATTATTTGAGAAAAGTTTTAAAAATTAGTTAAGTACATATTATCATTCATATAAAAGGTAAAACAAAACTAACACTTCATTTAAGGCGTTTTTATTACTCTAGATTTAGATTTTGATCAATAAATTAATTTTAAATAGGTATTCATTAAATATGTTTGGCAGAATGAATATTTTGCTCGTGCCTTTTTGCGTTACGACGTGACAGCTTTTATTAGTTAATCTGTGGATATGCTGAGCGCCTTTGAGTAAGCGCCATTTTATTAATTTCTTGCTTGGTTCAGATATATTTTTTTATTTCCTCGCACAATGCATAGTAAAATGTTGTATGATACACGTGCGTAAGATGATTTCCGACTCGTCTCGATTTATCCACTCACTCGCTTCGCTCGCTCGTGAATAAAAATAGCACTCATCGGAAATCACATACTTCCCGCACTTGTAGCATAAATAACTATTTCTATTCTATTCTATTCAAAGTCTATAACAAATTATTCATTCTTTTTCAGCTCTCAAACGTCAAACCTTCTAAGCATCGTTGCAGTTAGTGTAATAACTAATGTATATTGTAAGGTAACGATCATTTACCAAGCATCCCGACAGTGGCAGTACACAGTGTAGCATGTAATACAAATCACTACAGTTGTCACGTAACAACATATTAACTGTGACACCGAACACGGAAGCTGCAGGATGTAATCGATACTATTTCTGAGCAGTTATCGGTGCACGCCAGGTCATCCGCGGGGTGAATGGGGAACCATTCGGATTGCGGGAGCGGGACAAATCCTACTTTCCTAGATGCGTTTAGATTTTTACCCGACTGACGAAGGAGGGTAATGTGTTTATCAGTCTATGTATGTATGTTTGTTCCTATGTGGCGTTCTAGAGACCAAACGCGTAGGCCGATTTTGATGATTCTTACGTCCATCAATTAGCCTTAACTTTGCGAGCTGCTTGCGAGTGTTACTGGCTACATTAAAATTGGAAAATAAAAATGGCGGCATTTGGGCGCCATATTGTGGGGGCTTAAATTAAAATAAAGGGTTTTAAGAGGTAGTTTCTAAAATGTGTATATAATAAGACTTATATGTTTAAAGGAACAAAATTCGAAAAAAAATATGTTGACTACTATAAACTTATAAATAAATAAGTTAATTCACAAGATGAAAAAACCCGACTGTTTAGGAAGCGAACTAAAAAGACGTAAACAAGAAGAAAATCATGCTGGTTTTGGTCAGCCAGCTCGCGAATATGTATCCTCCGACTGCACAGCATGATTTTCTTCTTAACGTATTTTTAGTTCGCTTCGAGTAATTTGATTTTTTGAATTAACTTTTTTTTAGGCTTTGTTTGATTTGAGTTGTTATATAAAAAAACTATAAACAGAATTGTTTGCGAATTCTGTTTATAGTTTTTTATATTCATTCATAGAAAGCGAATACGTATTCTATGAATGAATATAAAAAAGCAAAACAAAAACCTTACGTACCTATTGAAGAATATAAAAGATGACAGAATAATGCAAGGAAGAAGGAAGATAAAGTAACAACAAGTACGATGGACAGACTTCTTCAAAACGATAGGAAAGTTATGGACGAGGACAACTGGTGATTGGGTGATTGGGTATCAAACCGAAAGAATAGTTCCAAGGAATGGGGATAGATGAAGATCGAAACGAAGGCAGTCCCACAACTCAAAATGAAATGGAGAATGAGAAGACATTTTAATTAGATTGACAGGGCTGTTTGCTTCTAATTTATATGCCGTATTGAAATGTTTGTTACCGAGCCACTCTTAAACGGCTACCGTTTTCGCAAAACAGCATTCAACAATCACCACCAAAGACAAAACACAAGCGGCAATCCCTATAAAAATTCGTAAGAATACACTTTCAATATCTAGTTGGAATATCCCATGAAAATCAGTCCCCATGGCGTCCAAAAACTATGACACAGATGCACGATATATCTGGACGTTTACAGGCGACACGACGCCACACCGCGTCGCTTTTATACGTTTTATTAGAGCTCGTATCAAAATAACACCACATGGCATTCTTTGAGAAGTTGCGGCAGATTCGGTTGCAACTTGGTTGAATAAAATTGGAGAGGACTTTTGTGATACTGCTATTAAAGTCTAGGATTCAGGAATTTACTATTAATGGATGGATTGTGTGAGCAGTGGTGGCCCAGTGGTATCGGCCGCGACTTACAAGTTGTAGGTCGTGTGTTCGAGCCCAGGCAGGCGCTTTACTTTGTGTAAATTATTTCATCACCACTGCTCTCAAAACGGTGAAGGAAAACATCGTGAGGAAACCGGCATGTCCTAGAACCAAAAATTCGAAGACATGTGACATCCACCAACCCGCACTGGGCCCGCGTGGTGAATAATTGCCCATTCCCTCTCACAGAGAGGAGGCCTGTGTCCCAGCAGTGGGAACATTAATAGGCTGATGATGTGATGTGATGTAGATTGTGTAATGATTGACATCAAAGAAAAGGCAGACAATGATGACATTTGACAAGAGAGCATTTTCCCCTGTCAAATGTCACGCTATGATTGTTTAATAATTAAGCTTATACCATTGTATAATAAAACGTGTTGCCCCGACCCCAAGTAACAAGGGATAAGGGTAGGAAGATGATGATTTAAGGAAATGTAATGGTCATAGACAAAAATCTAACTAGATAACGCAAGTCACTCCATCTACATCAAATACTTTTTCTTTCTTCTTTTTTCAACTGTATGAAAATTGAAAACCCAAGTGTGCCACTTTTTCACACACAATTTAAGTTTTTTTTTTGTTACTAATGAAAGAAAATATTGCCATTGCCTCAGCTACCTTTTTCTGTACAGTTTTTACAGCTCAATATGGCCTAATTAAGCATTTTTCTAGATTTCGGTGGATGTCCGGTGCCGATAATGCTAAATTGAAACAGCTCAAAGTACGATTATTGATCGCAATTTTACTCCCTTTTTTAACACGCGAGACACCAACATACAATCGCGTCATCTAGTTAGTATCTATCTATGGTGGTGGTACTTTGCACGCTAATTGGTTTAATTAGATATTGATACATAAAATCTGAATACATGTCCCTGCCATAAGGGTACCATGAACTGAAAAAGTTGTGGCTTACAATCGATCACTACCAACTCAGTTTAAAATCTTTTAGAGCTATATGCTTTCAAAACCATAAGTAAGAGGTAAGAACTCTATATATAAAGCTGTTCTAATATTAAATCATCACAACAATCGGCCAGTCCATCGCTCTCGCTTGACCTCAGAAGACATTTAAAAGGTTTTTTGTCGACCGTTGCGAACGTGACCGAAATCAGTCGCGGAGCTTTTGACAAGCGAATGAATTACGACATAAGTACCGTTCCGATACTCTCGCTGTGTGATGTACAGATGCAGTCGTTTAGGAGTTATTTAAAACTACTTATGATATTTAAGAAAATTATGAATACTTGAATTAAAAACTAAGTAAAATGTATCCATGGCAATGTTATAAATGCGACGGTAACTCTGCCTGTCTGTTACCTTTTTACGCCTCAATGACTTAAAAGACTAGGATGAAACTTGGCACATGAATAGATCAGAACTGAATTGTAACCATTATTATCCTTTTCTCAAAAAGTTGTAGAAATTATTTGAAAATCTTAGAAAAACATAGACAATGATGTTGAAAACATGTTTGACGTCAACATAGGCACACAAGTCTTGCTTACAAAGAAAATATAAATATGACATCACTGCAGCTAGGCTGATCAAATCTTTGATAATAAAACGGTGCTTAAATAGAATACAACCTGTATTCTATTTAAGCACCGTTTTAATGGAAGCAACTGACAGTTTTAAAGGATTTTAATATTCAGTGAAGCTATCCCAAAGATATGTGTTATGTGATGTCACATATTTTTTTTAATAATTAAGAGATCATCAAAGCAAATAAAATCATTTTAATCTAACCTAGAAAGTTACCGTTCTGCACCCGAACGACGGTTCTATACATACTAATTTAAAAAATGAAAATCTATCTGTTACGTTTTCGCGCCCATACATCAACATCTGCCTAGCCTTTTTCCCAACTATATTGGGGTCGGCTTCCAGTCTTACCGGATTCAGCTAAGTACCAGTGTTTTACATGGAGCGACTGCCTATCTGACCTCCACAACCCAGTAACTGGGTAACACGGTACCCCTTGGCAAGACTGGTGTCAGATCTCAAGCTTCTGACTACCCGTAACGACTGTCAAAGATCTTCAAATAATTCGCGCCCATACCTAATTTAATAATAATAAATATTATTACTGCCCAAAAATACAGATAATACAATTGTATTTTGAATATACTTATAAGTAAATCAAATACCAAATGTGTATTTGAAATCAAATAAATGAGGACCCGTGTCTTTTTCTCAGTTAAAAATATAAATACATTTTTTGAATTTATGCTAGAGAACATTTGGATGCTGCAGAAATCTGTACACAATAGATTGAACTAAATAATTAAATAAATAATAATACTTCAATTTGAATAATTTCAGTAAAGGCATAGATTAGTTCTTGATAATTTCCGACTTTTAAACAGGCGCTGTCGCTGGCCGGAGCTGTACAACATAAAGCATGGAATGCACTCATTAATTCAGTGTAAAGTGTAAAAAGATACACATACCAGACGAACAAAGACTAATCCTTAACCCAAGTGTGTTTTAACTTCAAAAGAAACAAGACTCTTGTGGTCACCGTCCGACCGTCTGGTACAGTTCTAATGATATTCTCTTTAGTTTGTTCAATGTTGTGTGGTCCTATGTTGAAAAGGTTACAGTGTGTGTAATGTTAAGATTAAGAGATGTCCTTTGATGTAGTGTCATAAAATGAGTGACTGTGGGGTTGTTTCATTTGAAATTGATAGGGTGCAAGAGGTCTATGACCAGCAGCCGAATTGCGTAAGTATATTATCCAAAGCAAAAGAATCGATTCCTTCCCAAAAACGACTTTTCGTATCAATATGCACTACGTAAAGTCGGTTTTGGGAAAGAATCGATTCTTTTGCTTTGGATAATATACTTACGCAATTCGGCTACAGCTTGTGACTAACGATTTCTGCATCTGGCGCTTCTTGGATATCCAACTTCATTTCTAACTGCGATAAATGATATGCCCGACCTACCCGACCGCCGAAGGAATGTGAAACTACCTTGGTTCAAGCTCTTGTATTGCCTATAATCGACTATGCTGATGTTTGTTACTCTGATCTATCCCAAGAACTTCTTAACAAAATGGATCGACTTCTTAACAACTGTATTCGCTTTATTTTCGGGCTTCGAAAATATGATCACATTTCTTCCTTCCGTTCTCAGCTTAAATGGCTGCCTATCCGTCAGAGGAGATCCCTAAGATCCCTCTGCATGCTCTTCAACATCATGAACGATCCTTGTACTCCTGATTATTTAAAACAATATTTTAAAGTGTTGGGCAGTTCTCACGATCTTAACCTTCAAGCTTCCAAAAACTTACTTCTCCATATTCCTTCTCACCGCACTGGGTTTCTATCTAATTCTTACACTGTCTCTACTATAAAACTCTGGAACGTCCTTCCCCTTGACATAAAAAAGGCTGAGAGTAAATTTTCATTCAAGCGTAGGTTACGGAACTATTACTTATCCTCTCTTACATAGCTCGGTCTTCGTCATAGTTATTATATTTAAATTTCTGTTTCATTTAGAATAGGATATTTATTATAATATTTATTAGTCTATTGTTTTAAAAATTATTTATGTATTTTATTAGTTAGATAGTTTATTAATATCCGCCTTAATTATTGTTCATATATATATTTTTTGTACCCCTACCACTGTTGTGTTCTTTTTTAACCCAAAGGTTGACTGGTAGAGAATGCCTTGCTGCATTAAGTCCGCCTATGTATCACCATTGTACATAAAGTTTAAATAAATAAATAAATAAATAATGTGTTTGTTCTTATGTGGCGTTCTAGAGACCAAACGCGTTGGCCGATTTTGATGATTCTTACGTCAATCGGTTCGTCTTAACCTTGCGAGTGTCACTGGTTACATTAAAAATGGAAAATAGAAAAATGGCGGGTTTTAGGCGCCATATTGTGAGGGCTCAATTTTTTTGTCCTACCCCATACCCGTACCATACCCGTGTAGGGTATCAAAATAAAGGGTGTTCAGAGGTTTTTTTTTAAATATATCACATTTATACCTAAACCAAAAACATTAGTACCTAAATCGAAAAAATAAACAAAAGTCAATAAATTTTCCAAAAACCCGACTGCGTAAGAAAGGAACTAAAAAGACGTAAACAAGAAGAAAATTATGCTGTGCAGTCGGAGGATACACCTGGTTTTGGTCAGCCAGCTCGTGAATATGAATCCTCCGACTACACAGCATGATTTTCTTCTTGTTTACGTCTTTAAGCAGTCGGGTTTTATGATTCTTTGCATTAACTTTTTTTTATTACGGTATGAGCTATTAGCTCACTGACATGACCATAAATATTTCTTAGAATCGATTCTACGATAACTTCACTGCGTGTTACCGTTTCAATACCTTCAAGTCTTCGTGCTGGATCTTGGGCAGCTACTTTGAAATTTGTCCAGATTCGACGGACAGGGCAATCATCGTATTTCCTTTTGTCGCAAAATGTGAAATACATTTCCTAAGACTAATACACAAAATAATGATCAAAGAAAAAAAATATTCTGGGAAAATTATATTTCAGACTTGTTTCTAATCCGTTTTCCTTAAATTTATTTGTCATAAGATAACTATCAGCTGTACCAACTGCGCTGCGTGCGAGTGTTCACTAACGCATTATTTATTCACAGCGACGCCTCTGCGTTCGTTCACATCGCGACTAACATTGTGTTGTTGTGTACCCGGCTTTACATGATCACTGCGACAATGCATCTGCTTTGCATGTGACACTTTATCATTTTAAGTACTGTGTTTAGATTTACATTATGTTACCCCCCAAATAGTGGGAAGGTACTAAATATTCTGTAATTTGTTACAGTCATCTAGAGGTAAAATTGATTCTATGTTTGTAAAAGGTATAACGTCTGAAAGTACAAATCCAATTCCGTCATCCGTCACGAGTGTCATCGGCGCCTGAACCAGGTCGGTATGCACAATAAAGTAACCATTCAATGGATCAAAGGACACAGCGACTCCCGAGGGAACGACGTTGCGGATGAGCTCGCCCGAAGGGGCTCATGTATGGCACCGGTGGGCCCGGAGCCCATAGGGCCTTTACCCTTCGGGTATCTACGCGATCTGGTAAGAAGACGCACCAGGGATCAACACAGCAATCTATGGACTGATCATAGCGAATGTAGGCAGGCCAAGGAGGCACTACCCCTCATTGACGGCCGTTTCACGAAAAAGGTCCTACGACTAACAAAAGCCACAGTTGCGTGCAGTCACTGCCGTAACTACTGGACATGGGACATAGGTATCACGGAAAGCCCACTCTGCAGAGCTTGCATGGTGGAGGAAGAGACAGCAGCACACCTGATCCTAAGCTGCCCTGTAATCGCTGGCTACAGAGCCAAATACTTCGGCGACCCAGGTACCCTGCAGGAGGTGGTCGGCAGCACCAGGGCGCTGCTGGCCTTTCTCGAGGAGCTGGGGTGGATCGAATGATGTGACTGTATCTCACCCGTACGCAAAATACGCGCTTGGTCGTGGAGTTGCGGAAACAGCCCGTCAAAACTAAACTAAACTAATGTATAACGTCTGGAAGTACAAATCCAATTTAAAAAATATTCTTAGGAAGCGAGTGACACTATTGTCAAGTACCTTATGAATTTATGATTCAGGCAAATGGCTATATTTCATAAAAGATAGCTTTATCTTTGCGACAGCTGTCAGTATTAATACAGTAACAATAACGCTTGACAGGCTAGCAATAACGTAACAATAACATACCTATACGTCAGTTAGACATATGTCGCAGAGATCAAGCTATCTTTTATGCAGCATAATTTGTTAATGTACAATTTGTTTACGATAAAATAATTGGACAAACTCGCAGACAGAAAGCTAGTCTCGAGACGAAGAAAACAAAACTACATTTCTAATTATGAAAAAAAAAATCTACAAGCAAACATAATAATAATCTGTACCAAATATTCATGACACTATTGACTTCAGTATTGGTCTGTGTGTCACAAGAAATTTCTTCGCAAAACTTTATTCCAAATTTCTTTCTGTAAGAGTACGGAAGAAGAGACAATGAAATGACTGCTTAAAAAGATGTTATATTGTCTGGAAAGGCGGTGAATGCTGAGATGAAGACTAACAGAGAAGTACCTGTGGCAGAAGAAGGCATGTTCCGCTAACCCCTTAAGATAAAAGCAAGAGAATGATGCTGATTCCACCACCCTTGGTTGACTGGTACAGAATGCCTAAGTCATTCAGTCCGCCTATGGACCTTTACAGTACTCCCCAATCTTATTGGCTGGGCTGAACATGGGCTTGCCAATGCGCTGCTGTTTTTGTATGAGATTTACTACTGCGCAGCTATTGTAGCCAATTTCAGACGCGCCAAAAAGATTGTGGATTACCTACTATATGTTGCACAATGTTTTAATAAATAAGAATAAAAAATTCCAATGCTCTTACTAAGCCTTAGCCTTTGTAAATCTATTTTCAAGATTCCCTATTTATCCATATTTCGCCATCCCTCAAATAACTCTTCAGCCTCGATAAGTATCTCAAAGCCCGCTTGGTTGCGCTCGCGCCGACATTCGGTAGCCATTGTCTCATTGACAGTGGAATGCATTCACAGCTGAATATGTCATATAGTTTCGAACTGTGCGAGGTTACTGGCACTCTGGCATTCGAAGATGACTGACGTTTTTAACAGAGTTTAAAAATAGAACTTTAACGGCTTTATAAATAGGTATCTCTATTGTGTAGATATCAGTAGTTTTGATGCCTGGCCTTTTGCAATATTCTTATTGATAATACCATTTCCCTTAAATAATAAACTCAAGCAGTTTGCCCATGAGATAATCAAAAACAACAGATCGCCAGCTGCTACGATCCTCATATACTCCTTTTCTATACTAATACTAATATCATAAACATTAAAGATTTTTTGTTTGTTTGTTTGTACCGAATAGGCTCCGAAACTACTTGACCGATTTAAAAAATTCTTTCACCAATAGAAAGCTTCATTATTCCTGAGTAACATAAGCTATTTTTTTATACCGAAAACGGGTCCTGTGGGGTGGTCAACGGGAGCTAAGCCGCGGGGAACAGCTAGTGCTGATATAAAAGTTGGACTCCTGAGAAACTTGGACTCTTGCGGACAGAGGGATCATACTTGCCGGTGTCGTAAGTACTACATCTGACCTTTTTGAAGAAAATGACAAAATAGGTTTGATACCATATTTTTAGAATATAACCTTTATTATCTTTTCGCAACTCTTCCTTCCAATATTGAATCAAGAAAAGCTCATTGCATAACCTAGATTTGATCCCCTGACGTGAATGTGTCCACAAAAATCTAAGCATCACTTAAAAAGATTTTATCGACGAAAAGAACTGCAGGGCATGGCTGTTAGTCTCTTTGGAGGTGAACTGGCCAAGTAAATTAAATATTTAAGTACTTTAACTTCGCTATTGCATTACTTAATACGTGCTAAGAAAGGAACGCTCTTTGAAGAAAGGTCATTGACGTAAGAGTAGGCGAGATAGATCTTTTTACCAATTCGCTTTGTCTAGAAAATAATGTTTAGTTGGACGAGATTTTGTTTATCGAGAAATAGGTTAGCAAAAAGAACACAAATAATCATCAATCATTCCCTTGTTTTCGTTGTTCCCAGATTGTTTTTGTGAATGTCTGCCTGAAATTGTCTAGTTGGGTAGAATAATGTTAATTTGTCAATGGCATATTCGTTTTTAGGGTTCCGTACCCGAAGGTTCCAAACGGGGGCTCCGTTTGGAACCTTCGGGTGCTGCTGTCACTCACGCGTCCGTCTGTCTCACATGTTTTGCAGCCAAACGGTTTGACAATTTGTATGGAAGCATCTTATTAACCCACAGCTATACAAATTGTCAAAACATATTTTTAAATGTTTTTAATGGCTTGCATACCAGTAAAGGCGGGCGCGACAAAAAAAAATTGGCCTATCGGGTATCGTTGCTTAGAACTCGTTAAGTAAATAAACACTGTGTTTTTTGTTTTAAAAAATATTGGAAAACAAAGGAATGAGAAGCCACCAAAGTGAGCTTTTTGTTACTAAATTTTGTTTCGAAGAATTTTATAACTTCCCATTGACCTATTGGTGATAATGTTTATTATTACGTATATTTTACTAACAGATACCAATATATTGATAATTCCGTTTTTTTTTAAATTCACTCATTTTTCAACTATTTTACCAACTTAATTTTGCGGTCTGTTACGGAACCCTAAATGTGCAAAGTCTGACACGCAATTGGCCGGTTTTTTTACTTTATTTTACATAAACATTAATAATAATTTGAATTTAGTTATATCTTTGAAACATGCTAGATTTTATTTTAAATTTTTGACTACGGTTTTCTAAAAATTTTGTCATCTGCAATCTAATGTCAACAAAAGTATTGCTAGATATTCTCAAATTGGTTATTCGATTATAAAAAGTTACAAGACATTTGACAGCGATTTCATCTCTTTAAAAACTATAACAATACCTAAGATTAAATAACAAAGCTTACATATTTTTTTATCAAAATCTTTTTAATGTAATTGGAATTGTCCTTCAGACCCACAACAAATTGAATCAATCCATCGACAATGGCCGACAAATGACAGCCAAACGTCAAATTGTCAAGTATGGCGCCCGCCGCCATTGCTATCCTTCGAAGGCCACAGAACAATGTCATTACCGCTTCGAATGGATCCCGGTGAGTAATCGAAGGGGAATCGTCGATGGATCGCCGGACATCCGCTAGATGTGAGCATTAAAAGTAAGTAATGATTCGAAGGAAATTAGGTACTTTTTTGCTATTGTATCCTTCTATGATGTGACAAAAACATGTTATGGTTCTTTTGGGGGTATGCGGAACAGGGTGTAATGTCCCACAAACCTCCATTGAAAAGGGAGGATCCTCCGACCAGACGGGTGTTGTGTCTGGTCCGGGCAACTGCCCAACGGTTGTTGTCGGACTGTTGTATGTGTTCTAATCGCGCCGAAAACTTTACTTGCGCGATGCAGGATTTGTGTGACGTCATGTCATTAGTTCGTAAGTGGCGGCGCTGGTGCCGCTACATCACTCCCCTCCGGAGACCGGAGGTCGATAGCAGGTTGAGTCGTCCGTACATCTTGTGATGCGTGCCTGGCCAGTGGAAGGTTGGTTCCCGTGAGTCGGAACCGGAAGTCGCAGAGTTCGCGGTGAGTCGGAACTGTATGCGGTTGTGCCCCAGTGAGTCAGGGTGATGATATCCCAGTGAGTCGGGATAGTGTTGCTGGCTCCAGTGGTTCGGAGTGGTGATGATGGTGTCCCAGTGAGTCGGGACAGTGCTGCTGGCTCCAGTGGGTCGGAGCGGTGATGATGTCCCAGTGAGTCGGGACAGTGCTGCTGGCTCCAGCGGGTCGGAGCGGTGATGAAAGAAGCTGAGGGTGATGACCAGGAATGCGCGTCCGCTGCATGCTGGTGGTCAGGATACCCCCGTAGATGCCGTGGGTACTGGCTGGCTGTATGACTCGCTGCTCGAAAGCTTGAGGAAGTGATGATGACGTCACGACGAAGTTGTTCTGCACGAAGGCTGCGCTGACTGACGTTCATGTTCGGGGTCACCATTTTGCGAGTAGATCGTGGTATGGCTGCTGGTCGTCTACGGTGTTGATGCTGGAGTCTGAAGTAGACGTTACGTAGCCGACAACGGACAGGCCTGTTTTTTTGTCGATTAACCTTCGTCCGTGTATGTCTACCGTCAGTTGGTTTTTATGTAAAAAATCGGCTCCCAATATTGGTCTAGTCACTTCTGCGACGACGAAATTGCACATATACGGTCGACGTAATCCGATGTTCAACGTCATTGTGCGTTCGCCATAGGAGTGTATTCGTGAACCGTTGGCGGCGTAAAGATATTCGCTCGGCGTCATTTTTTCTTTGCGTACCCTCTTGATAGGTAATACAGAGACGTTCGCGCCGGTGTCGATGAGGAAATGCAAACCGGTACCCAACTCTTTTATGAACAGACGGTGTTGGGTTATATCGTTGACTTCGGCTCCCGTCGTAGCCACAGTCGGAACTAGTTTTCCTGGCCCGTACTCATCTTGCTCACAAAGTTACAGGGCCTTTGACAGCGAAACGCTTCCTTGCCGAACTTGCGATGGAAATAGCATATCGATGAGTCACGATTCGTGGACTTGGACCGTGATCTTGATCGGTATCTGCCTCGCTGCGGTCCGCGGTAATGGTTGCGCGATCTGTCCATTTTCAACGCAGCGACCTCCCTCGTAAGCGCCTCGATCATGTTGAACACACGGTGAACAAAGTGAACACACGGAATTTACCTCTTTTGTTTGTTCGCTCATTTTATCTGCCATCGCCGCTAGCGAGTCTAATTTTGATGCTTCGCTGACCGCCAATACTGCTCTCGTCGATGAGGGTAGGTGGCTCATCCACAACATCCTGAGGGTGTCATCGGGCATCTTGTCACGGGCTAAATCACGCATACGCCGCAGCAGCTGAGAAGGAAGGACGCTGGTCGCCTAGTTCAACCTCGTTGAGCAGTTTTTGTAGCTGCTTATTCTCTGACTCCTCGTAGACAGATAACAATCGGGTCTTTAGCGCTTCAAATCTACCCGTCCTGGCCGACGATAATATGATGTCGCTAATTTGTTCGACGTCTACCTTGTCGAGTTGTGCCACAGCGAGTCCAAACTTTGCTTCTTCGCCGAGTTTTTGGTTCGCCACCATGGTTTCGAATTGCGCGAACCATAATCTGGGTTTGTCGCGCCAGAATGGAGGTATCCGAGACTTGACGGAGATCATCTCGACATCTTCTTCAGACAGCGTCGTCCGCGGCACTTGACTTGCGTTCTCCATAATTATTTTTGTTAAATCACGTCGGGGTCACCATTTTGGGGGTATGCGGAACAGGGTGTAATGTCCCACAAACCTCCATTGAAAAGGGAGGATCCTCCGACCAGACGGGTGTTGTGTCTGGTCCGGGCAACTGCCCAACGGTTGTTGTCGGACTGTTGTATGTGTTCTAATCGCGCCGAAAACTTTACTTGCGCGATGCAGGATTTGTGTGACGTCATGTCATTAGTTCGTAAGTGGCGGCGCTGGTGCCGCTACAGTTCTTTCTTGGGTTTTGTATAGGTAAGCAAGTCATATTCTGCCTGGTTAGAGCCTCCTGCTATGGGCGCTATGGGCACATAAGAATATGCACCTACTTTTTCTACACTGGCACCACTGTCATGTAATTATATCTGTGGTTTCATACTGACATGCAATTATTTGCTGACGTCCAATCATCATGATAATAACAGGGTGGACAAACATTTTTATCAACAAATCTATCTCTCTAAGTCCAAATAGAAATATATTCCGATATATAAACCAGCACAGATATATCAGAGAAGCAATAGATGAATGACCGGACATCCGCTAGCGCTAGGCAAATAATAAGCGACGAGATATAGACTAGCAAAAAGCAATTTTGTTTATCCTTTATAGCCGAAGTTTTATATTTACTCTTCGGATACGGGATAAGAAGTATTTTAAAAAGAAGTATACAATTTAAAAAAGGAAAAACATTTTTACAAAAATTACAACCGACTTCCAAACAAAAACACTACAAAGTGAAAAATAACTTCAAACACCGACACCGACTTCCGAAATTGAAGTTATTTTTCACTTTGTAGTGTTTTTGTTTGTAAGGCAGTTGTAATTTTTGTAAAAACAGTTTTTTATATCCCGAGTTATATGCCGTCATTTATTGAAGAGTTCTGATGTATATCTCCAAAGTTCTTCATCAAATCTTGATGAAAATTAAATGGGACCACACGACAAACACCAGCTTTCGAATAAAAAAAGAATCATCAAAATCGGGTCACCCAATAGAAAGTTCTGAGGTAACAAACATAAAAAAAATATATACAATCGAATTTATAACCTCCTCCTTTTTGCGAAGTCGGTTAAAAATAACTTGTTTTAAAAGAAAAACAATGGAAAAACTCTGTTGAAAACGTGAACAAATTGAATATTTAAATATATAACGTATTTTTATAAAACGGAGTTTAAAGTCAATATGATGCAAACGAGTTGCGGGCCTTGCGGGATGAGAGTAAAAAGCTTTTGTAGCAGAAGCCGGTTTTGGGCACAGTCGAATGTTTATTACAAATGGGGCTTGTCCTAGAGCGAGAGCTAATACTGCTACATGTTAGCGATAAAGCTGTATCAGTGGCTTTGTCTAAAGTTGAGGAAAATTCAACATCGATAGATGGATGATGAGAGGAACACAAAAACAGAAAGATATCATCATTATACCATTTCCGAGTCTTGGTAACTGGCGATTTTAGAATTTAGTACCAGTTGCCAGGTGCTTTTCTACGCCTCTTATTTGCCTGCCTTTTTTCGTGTTACTGTGGTCTACGCAAAAGATTTTTCTTTTACATTTTCCTCAGAAATTGTCAGTCATTCCCCTCTCTTTCTTCCACACAATCCATCCATCTTTACATACCTATGTCTCTCTCTTCCCTTCCATCAATATTGTTTTTCTTTGTATCCTTAAAAAGCTAGCCCATTTAGGGTTTTCCACATCAGGCGCTTAAATACAAAATCATCCTTACATAGATTTAACACCTCATAAACGTCAAATGAGTGAAGCATACACAATTTAACTTTATAAGCATAGACAATAAAGATTTACCGCTATTTATATATGCAAGTTAAAAGACAAAAGCTCTAACGGATACGATAGCCTTATCCGTCTGGGTAGATGCCGTTCAATGCTAATTTCTATTATTTTATAGCAAAGGCTTATTTAGTATAGACAATGATGATAGATTTCAAGGATAGGATAGATAGATGGACCCCTTTTCCGCACATAGACTCGCGTTTGGTCCGTTGTACGTGCAGGCGTCCTCTCTGTGAGAGGGAATGGGCCGTAATCCACCACGCGGGCCCAGTGCGGGTTGGTGGATGTCACACGTCTTCGAACTTTTGATGTCTTCACGATGTTTTCCTTCACAGTAATAATTCACACAAAGTAAAGCGTCTGCCTGGATTCGAACTTACGACCTACAACTTGTAAGTCGCGGCCGTTACCACTGGGCCACCACTGCTCTCGATTGATTTCAAGGTAAGTATAATAATAAGACATCTGGCTTGCTTGCCTTGCCTGCCTTGTTGGTCCAGTCGTAAGCGCAGTAGCGACATATGACTTCTGAGGTCTTGTCTTGTTGGTCCAGTCATAAGCGCAGTAGCGACATATGACTTCTGAGGTCTTGTCTTGTTGGTCCAGTCGTAAGCGCAGTAGCGACATATGACTTCTGTGGTCTTGCCTTGTTGGTCCAGTCATAAGCGCAGTAGCGACATATGACTTCTGAGGTCTTGCCTTGTTGGTCCAGTCGTAAGCGCAGTAGCGAATCTAAGACTTGAGGTTTTAGGTTCGATTCGCGGATCAAGCAAACTGTTATTAGGTTATTTCAGAAGGATTTTTTCAGCGTAGCCCGGATTTATGTACTGATTGATGGAAATAGATTCGTTCTCAATTACTTGGTACTAAACATAACTAGCTCAATTTGGCTGTACTACAGAAAACCACTGCTTTACCCTTCAGAGTATGCAGGCATTAAAGTTACGATTATGACTGCCCAGTTGCCGGAAACTTAATCAAGATTATCTCCAACAAATCTCATGATAGCTATTATATGACATTAAAAAAAGCCTCCTCGAGTAGCGATAAAGTACATCTGGCGGATTATGACAGTCAGCTATCACTTTGCTGACTGGCAAAAAAATTTAACACATCATTTGCTTTTCTCGAACGGTTCAAGCCTATTTGAGAAAAAAAACTGCGATCTATAAGTTGACTTTACTTTTGATGACAGACTAGAAGGTCGTCTGAACTTCCGAAGTGATACCGCATCACCGTCACTGTCAGTGTTCGTTTAGCCTTTAAAATCCTGCTTCTTAAAGAACGCTTGGCTCGTATTTACTTAATCCGTTATATAATCTGTGCATATCCAATAAGGGCAGGAAATCTGGCTTACATCCTCACCACTTGAGTTCATACGGCTTCATTCATAACTTGTAACGTGATAATACTCCAAGGAGTTCTCATTCACTTTAAAACTGGTTTTATTCTGCTCTTAAAATTATAGTCTTATTTTAATGGTTTTACGTCTGTTTCGAACAGAAAAGATGGCGTTGTCATGATGGTGCGTTTTTATCGTCTTTACATTGACATATATATTACTTGCGTACGTCTTTACGTTTCAGAAATCTAATAATGACGTAGTCTTTGCTTGAGAAAGTATGAGCACCTAGTTATTATAATTATATTATATAAAACTGCATTACCACTCACTGACTGACTGATTGACATAATTGTTCTCCCAGATGGTGGATGGGGAGGTGGGTATATTTTGACAGATTCGTAAACAAGTAACTCCCGTGAGTATGGGAAAAGTGCCAAACCTCCCCTTTTCCCCCCCCCTCCTCCCCCCCTCTATCGTATCTCGGAAACTAAGGTACCCGTATTTTTTGTTTTTTACGGATTCGTTTAGAGGAGGCTCGGAAAAGTAAAAACCATTTTTCAAAGTTGACCCCCTCGCCCCCCTTCTCCCCCCCTTTAAGCGGATCTCGAAAGTTGGAACATTTGGAACATTTCTTTTTTCAGATTCATATAAAGGGGCAATGCTATAGTCACAAACAAACCATTTTTCAAAGTTGACCCCCTTGCCCCCCTTCTCCCCCCTCCCCCTCCGTTTTGGCGAATATTTTTTTTTCAGTTTTTTTTACAGATTCGTTTAGAGGAGGCTCGGAAAAGTAAAAACCATTTTTCAAAGTTGACCCCCTCGCCCCCCTTCTCGCCCCCTTTAAGCGGATCTCGGAAGTTGAGAGACTTGGAACATTTCTTTTTTCAGATTCATATAAAGGGGCAATGCTATAGTCACAAACGAACCAGTTTTCAAAGTTGACCCCCTTGCCCCCCTTCTCCCCCCTCCCCCCCCCGTTTTGGCAAATCTTTTTTTTGTTTTTTTACGGATTCAGCGTAGGGATCCCGAGTGGAGCGAACCTACGAGACCGAGTGCAGCGCAGGGGGGAGGTGGCGAGCGAAGCGAGCCGGCGACCTCCGTAGCCTAACGAAGGTTGAGTGGGTGAAGCGAAACTCAGTGCCTGGCGACGACATGCAAACATTAGGGTTATGTTTTTTGGAACAAAGTGTAGGGTAGGTGTAGGGTAGGTGTAGGGTAGGTGTAGGGTAGGTGTAGGGTAGGTGTAGGGTAGGTGTAGGGTAGGTGTAGGGTAGGTGTAGGGTAGGTGTAGGGTAGGTGAAGGGTAGGTGTAGGGTAGGTGTAGGGTAGGTGTAGGGTAGGTGTAGGGTAGGTGTAGGGTAGGTGTAGGGTAGGTGTAGGGTAGGTGTAGGGTAGGTGTAGGGTAGGTGTAGGGTAGGTGTAGGGTAGGTGTAGGGTAGGTGTAGGGTAGGTGTAGGGTAGGTGAAGGGTAGGTGTAGGGTAGGTGTAGGGTAGGTGTAGGGTAGGTGTAGGGTAGGTGTAGGGTAGATGTAGGGTAGGTGTAGGGTAGGTGTAGGGTAGGTGTAGGGTAGGTGTAGGGTAGGTGTAGGGTAGGTGTAGGGTAGGTGTAGGGTAGGTGTAGGGTAGGTGTAGGGTAGGTGTAGGGTAGGTGTAGGGTAGGTGTAGGGTAGGTGTAGGGTAGGTGTAGGGTAGGTGTAGGGTAGGTGTAGGGAAGGTGCGTAGGGTAGGTTAAGGAATACTTCTCAAAAACACGACAAAGCCGCGAGCTGCTTGCAGCTCGCGCACCAAGCAAATACTAGTTATAATATATAAAACTGCATTACCACTGACTGACTGACTCACTGACTCACTCATTGACATAATTGTTCTCCCAGATGGTGGAGGGGAAGGTGGGTATATTTTGACAGATTCGTATACAAGTAACTCTCGCGAGTATGGGAAAAGTCCCAAACCTCCCCTTTTCCTCCCCCCTCCTCCCCCCCTCTATCGTATCTCGGAAACTAAGGTACCCGTAGAATGTTTTTTTTACGGATTCGTTTAGAGGAGGCTCGGAAAAGTAAAAAGCATTTTTCAAAGTTGACCCCCTCGCCCCCCTTCTCCCCCCCTTTAAGCGGATCTCGAAAGTTGGAACATTTGGAACATTTCTTTTTTCAGATTCATATAAAGGGGCAATGCTATAGTCACAAACAAACCATTTTTCAAAGTTGACCCCCTTGCCCCCCTTCTCCCCCCTCCCTCCCCCGTTTTGGCGAAACTTTTTTTTTTGTTTTTTTACGAATTCGTTTAGAGGAGGCTCGCATAAGTAAAAACCATTTTTCAAAGTTGACCCCCTCGCCCCCCTTCTCCCCCCCTATAAGCGGATCTCGGAAGTTGAGAGACTTGGAACATTTCTTTTTTCAGTTTCATATAAAGGGGCAATGCTATAGTCACAAACAAACCATTTATCAAAGTTGACCCCCTTGCCGCCCATCTCCCCCCTCCCCCCCCCCCCGTTTTGGCGAATCTTTTATTTGTTTTTTTTACGGATTCAGCGTAGGGATCCCAAGTGGAGCGAACCTACGAGACCGAGTGCAGCGCAGGGGGGAGGTGGCGAGCGAAGCGAGCCGGCGACCTCCGTAGCGTAACGAAGGTTGAGTGGGTGAAGCGAAACTCAGTGCCTAGCGACGACAAGCAAACATTAGGGTTTATGTTTTTTGGAACAAAGTGTAGGGTAGGTGTAGGGTAGGTGTAGGGTAGGTGTAGGGTAGGTGTAGGGTAGGTGTAGGGTAGGTGTAGGGTAGGTGTAGGGTAGGTGTAGGGTAGGTGTAGGGTAGGTGTAGGGTAGGTGTTGGGTAGGTGTAGGGTAGATGTAGGGTAGGTGTAGGGTAGGTGTAGGGTAGGTGTAGGGTAGGTGTAGGGTAGGTGTAGGGTAGGTGTAGGGTAGGTGTAGGGTAGGTGTAGGGTAGGTGTAGGGTAGGTGTAGGGTAGGTGTAGGGTAGGTGTAGGGTAGGTGTAGGGTAGGTGTAGGGTAGGTGTAGGGTAGGTGTAGGGTAGGTGTAGGGTAGGTGTAGGGTAGGTGTAGGGTAGGTGTAGGGTAGCTGTAGGGTAGCTGTAGGGTAGCTGTAGGGTAGCTGTAGGGTAGCTGTAGGGTAGCTGTAGGGTAGCTGTAGGGTAGGTGTAGGGTAGGTGTAGGGACAAAAACACGCGAGCTGCTTGCAGCTCGCGCACCCGGCAAATACTAGTTTATATTATATAAAACTGCATTACCACTGACTGACTCACTGACTCACTCATTGACATAATTGTTCTCCCAGATGGTGAAGGGGGAGGTGGGTATATTTTGACAGATTCGTAAACAAGTAACTCCCGTGAGTATGGGAAAAGTCCCAAACCTCCCCTTTTCCTCCCCCCTCCTCCCCCCCTCTATCGTATCTCGGAAACTAAGGTACCCGTATTTTTTGTTTTTTACGGATTCGTTTAGAGGAGGCTCGGAAAAGTAAAAACCATTTTTCAAAAATGACCCCCTCGCCCCCCTTTTCCCCCCCTTTAAGCGGATCTCGGAAGTTGAGAGACTTGGAACATTTCTTTTTTCAGATTCATATAAAGGGGCAAAGCTATAGTCACAAACAAACCATTTTTCAAAGTTGACCCCCTTGCCCCCCTTCTCCCCCTCCCCCCTCCGTTTTGGCGAATCTTTTTTTCGTGTTTTTTTTACGGATTCGTTTAGAGGAGGCTCGGAAAAGTAAAAACCATTTTTCAAAGTTGACCCCCTCGCCCCCCTTCTCCCCCCCTATAAGCGGATCTCGGAAGTTGAGAGACTTGGAACATTTCTTTTTTCAGATTCATATAAAGGGGCAATGCTATAGTCACAAACAAACCATTTTTCAAAGTTGACCCCCTTGCCCCCCTTCTCCCCCCGTTTTGGCGAATCTTTTTTTTTTGTTTTTTTTACGGATTCAGCGTAGGGATCCCGAGTGGAGCGAACCTACGAGACCGAGTGCAGCGCAGGGGGGAGGTGGCGAGCGAAGCGAGCCGGCGACCTCCGTAGCGTAACGAAGGTTGAGTGGGTGAAGCAAAACTCAGTGCCTGGCGACGACAAGCAATCATTAGGGTTATGTTTTTTGGAACAAAGTGTAGGGTAGGTGTAGGGTAGGTGTAGGGTAGGTGTAGGGTAGGTGTAGGGTAGGTGTAGGGTAGGTGTAGGGTAGGTGTAGGGTGGATGTAGGGTAGGTGTAGGGTAGGTGTAGGGTAGGTGTAGGGTAGGTGTAGGGTAGGTGTAGGGTAGGTGTAGGGTAGGTGTAGGGTAGGTGTAGGGTAGGTGTAGGGTAGGTGTAGGGTAGGTGTAGGGTAGGTGTAGGGTAGGTGTAGGGTAGGTGTAGGGTAGGTGTAGGGTAGGTGTAGGGTAGGTGTAGGGTAGGTGTAGGGTAGGTGTAGGGTAGGTGTAGGGTAGGTGTAGGGTAGGTGTAGGGTAGGTGTAGGGACAACAACACGCGGGTGTAGGGACAACAACACGCGAGCTGCTTGCAGCTCGCGCACCAAGCAAATACTAGTTGTAAATATATAGCTACAAGGGTTAGTAACCTAACTGTGTCGTCAATCTAGTGTATTGCTCAATATTACAGGTTAAACTGTGTAAGTTTAATGTCATTGCAGCAAACCTTCTAATCTCTCTATTAGTTTATATTTTTGAACAGTTCTAAATTATTGTGATTAGAACAAATATAATATTATTTCTGAGTTTAACACAAGGAAGACATTGTTGGCGGTAGAGCAGGTGCAGTTTATTCGCTGATTCTTTTCTTATTTGAAACAAATGTTTGTATCGCCTACAGATACTTAGCTGTTCAGGGTTTTGTTTGTAGACTTTTGTTTGTAAATTAAAGAAACAGGATATTGTTAGGAGAAGACAAATTTTATGATGAGATACCTGTTAAACTTAGTACCGACATAAGCCTTGCAAAAGCAACCACGAGCCCTAGCACAATAGATCTTATCAAGCCTACTTCCTACCCAATAATTACGAACATTTCGCACTGCTATTGGTCGAGAATGGCGTCGTTACATTCACACTGGCTGTTGACTGGGATAGGATAGGCATGCAAACTTCTTGCCCGACCAGATATATTATATCGTACACCGTGGGAACCGGTCGTACTGAGTGCAACCGTCCTGAGAGGTCTACTAGGGAACTGCGAATTCGAATTATGAATATTTAAATTATCGGATTCATTGACAGCTGATGTTATAAGTGTGGGTAAGAAAATTTAAAAATAAGTTAGAGATAGCGTGACGGCTGGCAGGACGAATAGAATAAGGATACGTGTTGCAGCGACCCAAGTAATGTAGGACAAGTAAGTAAGGAGATTTTATTGAACCTGCCAGGAAAGTGGCACATATTATTTGCGTGTAGTACGTAAGCGGAGCGAATAACCATTTTGAGAAAATAAAAGAGATAATTAGTATTTTGGTAGGATTCATAAAGCTAACATAGGTGATGACATGAATGATGAGGATTCTCGGATAGCTAGATGCCCGGTAGAGAGAATATTGCATCAATTTTATGAATAACTTTTTTTATGAAATTGCATGGCCCAGATAAAAAACTAAATGGTGTTAAATTTTACTTTCCAAACTATTTTTCAAAGTTTTCGTAATGTTTTTGCCTGTTACATCTACCACTGCAACGAATCGAATAATTCCGCGTAATCGGTCAGCGATCAATCTAGATACTTAACCTGTTATTCGCAATCGCTGCGAAGAAAATTTGCGTGAAAAATACAAGTCACAGTCCTCCGTTGAAAGACTTCACGCCTGTTACGAATTTCAAACAAAAAACAATACGAATTGTTTATGTAATGCTTAGATCATCGAAGGGAATTACCGATCGGATGCAACTATCATTATTTTGAAAACAAGTCTTGGCAGTACGCATAAGTATTTCAATTTGAATGTTGCCACTGCGTTGAATTGAATGAGATTAATCTTTGTTCGAATTTTCACAAAAGGCCCAGGTTAAAGTGATATTTATAGAGGAAGTAGAATGCCCTGAAAATAAAAGTAAGAAACCAGAGCTTTGACAGGTATTCGAGAGTTACTAATATTTGAGTTCAGCTGTGACATGCAATAGAAGGTCTAGTCTGCGGGGTAAATGCGTAACACATCAATGAATGAGAGTGCCTTTCAAGTTAAGTTTGCGACAGAAAATGTGTCACACAATTGGTATCACGCAGGTGCTGATCTGTATTTTGCTGAGGGCAGAAGTTACAGTCGCCACATTAAATTTTTATGACAGAATATTGAGGAGAATGCAGTGCAATCCAAAACTTAGTTTCAGTAATGAAGCAGGGACCTACGTACGCAATGCCCGATTGAGAATAAAATCATGGCATTTTTATTCCTAATGTACTACTACTTCGACAAAGAAAATTTGTCTATTTGCTAAAACTCGTAGTAGCCCTTAAGATATCAAGTTTGTGATCGGAACAGACAGTCGGTTTCGTAAATACTGGTCCGGTGCACTCTATTGCTCGCTGTCACCGGCTAATCGACGACATCGCGGCGTCTACTGATTTTAATGTATTCAACGTAATTAAAGGCTATACTGCACTTACTATGTAATATGATTTAGGGCTTGTAGAAATTGGGAATGATTTAGAATGGCAAAGAAACTGTAGGATCTAAAGATGTAGAATCGGGACCGAAATTAAATATACAGGACGATGTTCTTCAGAACGACGTAAATTAAGCAAAAACAGTATACAATGTAGCCGGTGGCGTTCTCTAGTTTCTGCAGCCTATCCTACGGCGTTTTAGTATGTAGGGCCAATTAAAGGCACATCAGCAAAGTGTCTCCCTTTCTTACTTATTCGTAATTGATTTTTCCTTGAGCTAACACAAGATGTCAGAGACCTTTTTGTTATTGACGTGGGTCGAGAAAACGAGAATGATATATCCGACGAGAAGTATTTGCAAAAACAGACGAAATTCGGTAGTAAGTAGATGAACCTACTAGAAAATGCTAATTTATTTGAACTTTTCGCAGAATTAATAGATACATAGGAGGACCTAAAACCTGTCTACCATATAGATGCGTAAGAAACTTTTCAAAGCTAGGCGTAACCTTTCTGTCCCTTAAAAGGTTAGAAATGCTCTTACAAATTTTTCAAAGAATCTGTTACGGGATTTCAGAACATTCATCAATATCAAATGTGTTTTAGTAGAACATTTATGTAGAAAGTTATTACATATAACAATTATTTTTGTAATGAATATTTACGAGTATATATGAAGATATCTGCAGGAGAACCAAGCTTACCGATATAACCCAAAAAGTGGCAGGGCACATTCTCCGTCTGATGGTCGATGGGACCGAAATGTACTGGAATGGCGACCGCGTACCGGAAGACGCAGTATTAGAAGGCCTCCAATAAGGTGGACTGATTAACTGGTGAATACCGCGGTAAAACACTGGATTGGAGACGGACAAGACCGATCGATGTGGCGACACTTACGCCTCTCTAAGTGTCGCCACATCGGCTTTGCTTGTTCCCTGAAATTATGATGATGATGAAAAATATAAATTCTGCGACTGGTAAGGTAATTATGCAATCCATTTTTAGGCTTTAGACATCGTGCATCAGGGTAAGTGTAGCAACTTATCCCTAAAGGTAGCATTTACTACATAATCCGATGCAAATTGAGACCTGTCGCAGATCGATATTGAAAGTATATGACGTAAACACAAGGAAAATCGCGGTAAATATACACGATAGTGCAATTCAATTATCTACATAGGTACTGTGTTGGAATGGTTGCCAAGAGAAGTAAGATGGCATGTAGATATTGAAAAGTACAGCGAGACTAGCAAAGAGAGTTCCTAAGGAACTGATATAATAACTTGGAGAAACTTCGTCTGTGATCTCGATTCTCAGCAGTGAGGGAACGGCGAAGGATAGTCTTAAAAAACCACGCACAATTGAATCTTCTGCAATGATCTAACAAGCATGGCCTTCCTCTGGATCTATAATTAGCACTTATGTAACAAATAGTAATAATATTCCCAACGGCAACGTCATATTGATTCAATTAAGGCAAAGATAAATTAGATTTGTGTGAAGGTTTCTAGACACCATGCAGAAAAGGACCTAGTTAAAGTTAAGTAGACACGACTATTACGAGTAATCCCAATGTCACAATTAAAATCCATTGATAAAAAGGTGTATCAAAATATTTCAGTTCCAAAAATCTGTCATGAGCCCAAAGGACGCATGGACAGTGAAGCCACCATTGATTAAAATTTAATTAAAAACTTTTAACAAGCTTTAGCGAAACTTTTTCTACAAAATGAACAGCCGTTTTACGGTAGTCGGATTTAAGGCACGCTATTTTATTAAACGTAAATCAATATTAAAACGAGGTAATTTTCCACAGCCCGATGTTTGTTTGTTCATTACATTTATAAGAATTAGGCATGTACTTAATTGTAGGCTCAGAAATCCTACGGATCTAATAAAGAACGATGCCTGGACAATTGGACGAGCATGACTCTGCACACAAATAAAATTGTTGAAGTAATTCAGTCTGTATCCTGGATTATTTATGTCTCCAATGGTAATGTGGGAAAGAAGAAGTAGAAGATCTAAGTTACCATCACAAAGTAGTTCCTACAGTTGTAACTTGAACACATTGTAGTTCAGATGGAAACGAAATAATTTCATCTTCATCGAACATCATAAATTCTAATCTATTTGGTGCCTGTGCACGTGTGCAGCAAGTCTTTTCTTGCCATACATCTAAATCAAGTGACATCTCTGTGTTCTTACCCATATCATCTTTCAAGCCAGCCAATTTTCGTCACTTTCAGTAGGCCTATCCATCCCACTTCCAATTCCAACTACCACACAGTTAACCAAATACGGTTGTTGACTAACCTAATAAATAACACTGTCCTTGATAACCGAATGTACAAGATTCAGTTAGATTACTTCAAACTGGCCTGCCCACACACACCCACGCTGTGTCGAAACTTGATATTAACTTATTATCTCACTTGGAGATATCTTAAGCGTTTTGTTTTCAATGTTACTTTGCCGAACTTAGAAGACAGAGAAATGATGGGCGATTTGGATAATCTGATAAAATGAGATCGAAGTTTTTCAAGATATGTGTGTCTTGCAGTTACACAGCAACTGATACATTTATTGACTATGTTGAAAAGGACGATTTATGAGCCATCATACAATTCATATATGAGAAGGTTGTGAAAATTGAAAGAGCTTGTGCTAATGAGTTATCAAAAGTAAGGAACATTTCATACATAGGATAGTGAAAGACTGAGAATAACAAAGATGAACGAGAATAAAACAAAGGAAGACTAGGTCAACGGTCGAGACTCGAGACGACGTGCGATGGAACGACATTATCAATTTATCTAACTTTAACAACTGTAACTAAAGACAGAAAGTAGAAATACGTTCCCTAGAGGGTGTTTCGTTGTACAAAGAAAAGATTTCTCAAACTCCAACTATTGAACCAGCCAAGGCTGACAAAAATGAAGATAAAGTGATGAATATGACTCCCACCGAAAACACTGACCCAGTTTAGCTGAAGACCGATGTGTGTGGGTGATGAGAAATTTACCATTTTACTGCAGATACTAGCCGGGGACCCCTTCTTCTTCTTAGCGTGTCGATGACAAACACTCTTTTTAGTTAAATGCCTTGCCTGGCCCAGAATTCAGCCACGGCAACGCCCTCCGCTGACGCAGTCATAAGGTCCTCAGGTGAACAGACAACAGGACATGCGGCACAAGGCGAAAGGTGGGCCATGGTCTGCGGGGAGACGCCGCACAAGCACCGAAGATCGGAACCATCCGAGAACCCCCACCTATGAAGATTGTCTTTGCTGCGGCCGATCTGAGTGCGGAGCCTGTTCAGAGTTTTCCAGGTCGGCCAAGGCAATGCGTGCCCAGGCGAAAGGGTCTCCGATGGCTCTAGGAAATGATCAGGGAGTTTAAATTTCTCTCGCCAAAGATCGCATCTTTCCGTGGTGATGTTTCCAATGGGGGACCCCTTACCGGTGGATTAAAGTTTTTATATAAAAGAAGAAGAAGAAAAAAAAAAGAAAAAAAAAAAGAAAAGAAGTTGCCTTCAACAGTTAGTTTCTTCCATAATTTATTCCACAACAGATCCCTGCCTCAATGAAAATCACAGCCTCGCCGGGATGCAGAGTTGTTTACGCTGTATCGATCTGTCGCTGCGGTTGCTATAGCAACCGTTCGCTCGATACTTATGTACAGCAGCGGTTTGATTCGAACGAATAATTTGATGCCATTCATGCGGCTTTTTATCTACTTTTATCGGGTTTTTGATTACGTTTATATGCGTGGTTAGTCTTCACAGTCGTGTTAGGGCTTATATTCAGCTGTTCGGTACGTTTGGATCAGTTTCACTGCATGTATGAAGCTCTTTTTGTCTCTACTAAATATTCAAGTTTTGTCTGTTCAGATTCCAGTTCCTCCCCTCTGAATTGTGATGCTCTTGTCTTCGGATCGAGTGACCCAAAAGCAAGATATTATAATATTTATCTGAGTTCCATGTTGACAATGATTGCTTACGGCTCTGCTGAAGAGTTAACCTCTAGTCATTAGAAAAGAGAACTTTAGAACTCGAGAACAATTTTGGTCCTGTTTCAGAATTGATTATTTGTAGTTATGAACGTGTCGAACGCTACTATAATGTTAAACTTTGCCTGGTCTTCAGGCTAAAGTAGACTTTGACAAATATTTAACTTTAAATTATCTATGCGTTCAAGTCAATTCTCATTACAGTCAGTAATTTCACAGCACTATACAAAACGACCTAGCAATACATGGCGACATATTGTCGGGATGTTGCTCCCATTTTTCCAATAATCGGACACTACACCCACGCAAAAAGAAATGGGGCGGTGTATTACAAAGCAAAAATAGCGGCTTTCGACCAAGTACAGTTACAAATTAATTCCCGAACCAATGAGGGCAGTTTGTTCACCGCTTAATGTACATAAATCAAAATGATATCATCTGTTACGAAAATAGGAGCCGTCTTTTATCTATAATTTATTGCCTCTCGGTGTTATGTCAAGTCATATTGTGATTTGCATAACCGAAGATGGGTATTTGACTAAATAGGAAGAATAGAGAGTTTTTCATCAAATAAAACTTACCTATTATTTTTTCATCAATATCCGGCATCCATCTTGAGTCAAGCACCCGTCATTCTGCCTGTTTTCAGCGTTTCCTTTGACTCTCCGCCGGTGGCGCCCTCTACACTTACCGTTGGTACTAAGCATTTTAGCGCGCCTCGGGTGATGGCCCGATTTACCGTCATTATGGAACTCATGATGCACCAGGTAGACCTTACCTGGATGCCGGATATTGATGAAAAAATAATAGGTAAGTTTTATTTGATGAAAAACTCTCTATTATTTGTTTTGTATCAATATCCGGCATCCATCTTGAGTGATGTGTTTGTTATCACCTGGTGCGCTAAACCCAAAGACGCTATAATGTGTAATGAGATTTAAAAATATTGGGTTATAAAAAGAAAAACACAATAATGCATTATTATGTAAATGTATTACATAAAATATGAATAATCAAGTATGGCATAGGTACTACGTAACTGCTTGTAGTCATAATTATTAAATAACAAATCAAATTACTAAAACAGAATAATATTTATGCATCTACTCTCAATGAACAGGATCAAAATAATTTGACAAAGATACAGAAGTATTTGGAATATCCAAATCATTTTGATTGAGCAATTCCCTCTGATAGTAAATTTGAAAGGTATGAATCATTTTCCAGTTACTGGTTGCAAGAATTTTGTCAATCGGAAAATGTTCTACAAAATTGAGAGAAGCAACTGCAGATCTTACTGATCCTGGAGTTGCATCAATACCACTAGCTTTTAATAGAGACCTCACCCATCCGCCAATAACAGTTCTAGAAGCAGGCCTTATATCCCCTTTTGCTGTAATAAACAAATGTTTTATATTTCCTCGACGTATTAGAGTAATATGCAATAATTGTCTCAACCAAAAAACCAGATTTAATTTTCTATCAGGATGGTTTCTAAGCCTCCATCCAGACTGTCTATGGTTATAATTATCCGTTTTAGAACCGAATGCAGGCCACAATACAATCGAGGTATTTTCATCAACTAAACTAGAGCTATCAATTCGCAACAGTGTAAGGTCGTGAACCCTGCGGCCTGATGCTAATAATAAAAGTGTAGCCACATGTCTCGATACATGAAATATATTATTTTCATCAAAACTATAGGAACTCATGTATTGCAATAAATCTTTAGGGTTCCAAATAGGTGGTTTAGCAGGTTTCTCTCGTGCTACAGAAATAGCTTTTAATATATGTTTTATGAAGAAATTTGACGACAAATCAATATTAGATGTTATGTTTGTGAAGGTAGAAATAACCGATTTGTGTACCAAAATTGTTTTATATGCAAGACCTATATCACAGTGTAAATGTGCTAAATATCGTGCTACTTGATCTGCATTAGGGTATTTGTAATTAATTGAATGGGCCTCACACCAACGCCTCCATCTACGCCAAGCTGGTCTGTAGGTCTTGATTGTGGAGCCTCTCCAGCTTGACATGAGAAGTTCCTGTTCTTGATCGGTCCAGTCCGTCAAAATATCTGGCCACCCGAAATCAGCCATGCCTCCAAGTGCAGGTCCTGCACCTGCGGCGGATGTGTTCCTGTTCTGGTGTCGATCAGATTGCTGGTTAGATCTGGAATTAGATAAGGGGGACGGCGCGCTCGCCTTTGAACATCTGCCTGCCAAAATACCTTGTTCCACTTCGGGGCAATCAATATGTAATTGCCGCTGGCTTGATTCAGGTGTCTGAGAACCCTGGGAATCAGATTTGGCGGCGGAAACAACCAAGCTAGGTTGTAGTGCCACTGGTGACAAAATGCGTTGTGGTGTTGTGCTTCTTGGTCGGCCACGTCCAATGTCACATACCTTGCTACTGTGTGAGCTGTTCTCGACGCGAAGAGGTCTATCTCGGGCGTGCCCCATATTTGAAAGATTTCTGTCGTTGCCGTCTTTGAGAGGTGCCACTCTGGACAAGCTTTCTGCCGAGAAAGAGCATCCACCTCGGCGTTGTATCTGCCAGGAAAGTAATGTGCTGTCAGTTGAATGTTCTGCTCGTCTAGAACCGCAAGAAGTTGTCGAGTTTGTTGGAGTAGTTTCTTGGATTTTGTGCCTCCCTCCTTGTTTATATACGAGACCACTGTCCGATTGTCTGTTTGCAACAATATCTGTGCATTTTGGAGTTGGTGCTGGTTCTGACTTATCGCTGCGTATACCGCAAACATCTCTTTTTTGTTGGCATGCCAGGTCATTTGTGATTTTTTCCAGTTTCCCACAAAATTCATATCGCCGAGTTGAGCTCCCCATCCGATGTCCGATGCGTCTGTTGTCAATAGATGTGTCGCAGAGCTCAAATGTATCGGCATCGACTTCCCTATGGCTTGACACCACCACTCTATCTCTGACCGAACTGGTTGAGGGATGGTCACCTGTCGGTACGGGTGTTTTACCGACAGCTGTCGACTGTAGTATTGCAGAGTGCGACAGTGTAGGCGACCTCTTGGAGTCACAAATGTTGCAAAGTTGAGTCTCCCCATTAGAGTTTGGTACTGTTTGAGGGACCACTTGCTTTTTCGGAGCTGCTGATGAAGTGCTTTGCGTAGCGTTAGGCACTTCATCTCCGACAAGGACTTTGCGTTGCGTTTTGTGTCCCATGTTATGCCGAGAAACTCGAGGCATTGTGTCGGAACCAGTAGAGACTTTTCGAAGTTGATGGTCCAGCCTAGTGTATGCAGTAACTTTATCGTGAATGCGATGTCGTCCTCTAGCTGTGATTTCGACTGGTTTGCTAGAAGAAAATCGTCCAAGTATACCACGCACCTGATTTTGTGACTTCTCAGGAACTCCGCCACCCAATTGGTTATTGAGGAAAACGTCCTGGGTGCCGATGAAAGGCCGAACGGCAAACAGGTCATCTGAAGTAGCTGGTGCTGATGTGGATCTTGATGATAGTTTAGTCTCAGGAACCTGCGATGCTGCTGTGCAATGGCCACGTGAAAATATGCTTGGCTCAGATCTAGTTTGACCATCCAATCTAGTTGTTGTAAAAAAATTGGTACACGGAAGTGACTGAATAGTTGAAACGGTTTGGCTACGACAAACTGGTTCAGTTGCTTCAGATTGAAGATAGGACGGAAGGTCTGATCTGACTTGGGTACCAGAAAAACCGTAGAGAGGTAACTGGGCGTTCGTTCTGCAGGTTCTAGTACACCTGACTCCAACATATTTTGAATCTGTATGGTCATATTGGGAGTTGTTTTGGTTCTGTAACATTTCAAAACCGTAGGACTCGGGAATATTAGCGGCGGTTTCAGTATAAAAGGAATGCGTGCACCGTTCAACAGTCTGCATAGTTTGTCTGGCGCACCTAGATTGCTCCAAGCAAATTGAAATTGCCTGAGACAGCCGCCTTGAAACATCCGACAGTCATTCGCGACGCTTGTTTTTTGTGGAAGCTTGTGACTGCGGTTTCTTTTCCCTAGGTTTGCCTCGGTAGTTGCTTGTTCTGTTTTTGTTTTGGTGAGAACCCTTTGAGACATACTTTTGTCGTTTATTGAAAGAATCTCGACGAAAAAACCTATCATCCGCCTGCTTACTAGTCGATGGTTTATTATTTTGATAAAAAGTATCTTTAGAAGAAGTGGGTACTAATTTTGTAGAAATGGCTGTTAATTTATCCACCCCCCCAATTTTTTGAAGGTAGGTTTGAACTGCCTCGTCATTAAAAAGCGACTCTGCACTAGGAGGAATCTTATGCAATACGTCCCGATGAAAGCCTTCGGTGATCTGGCGCAACATAGCTTCTCGACGAGTATTTATAAGATCAGCTCTTCGACCGCACACTATTTGTAACAAGTCATCCGTGACCTTACTATACGCGGATTCTTTCGAAAATAATGTCTCCACTTTTTCAAACAACGAATTGGCTGTCAACGATTCCCTCGAGTCATTTGACCAATCCACCAATGATTGTAAAGTTTTATGTAATTCCTCTTTTTGACAAAGCAAGGCATTAGTTAATCCGGCAAAAGATCGTTCCAATAAATATGAACGAGAATCCTCTTTTAGCATATCCGATTCAAAACGCTTTAGTTCGTCGTTAAGATTCAACTCAACAAAACCGGGGGTAGCTGAATATTTCTTTTGTGCATCCGAAAATCGAACAGCATACCAATCATCGCACTTAAAACGTTGTAGTTCTGACAATTTTTTAAGAAATGTATCATTTGCTCTAGGGTATATCGGATCTTTTACTATTGTACTGGTTTCCGATAAAATCTGAAGTTTATTATTTTTGTTCACATTTTCAGGTGGCCGTAAATTTAAATCGCTTGTGCTAACGGACGGATTTCTTCTATTAGCATCTGAATTCGTATTTTCAATTGCCGAATTTTTTGAAATAAGATTTGTTAAATAGGCCACTTGTTGCGATAAAAACTCAAAATGTGCATAACTCACAGTTTGGGAGTCCCTCCTTACTTTACGTTTTTTAGGGCTGGATCCATTGCTTGTTGATGAACCATTGTCACTATCTTGTTCACTTGGCGTCGGAGACCTAATCCGTTTACGCGATAATGAGCCGTCATTAACACTATCTGACTCTAATTTATCATTAGGATTTTCCATAATAACAACGGAGAGGTAAAAATTTCACGAATATAAAAACTGAAATAGTTTTACCAAACTTAAATTGAATAAGTAGGTAGTCACTTTTTCGCGAAGATAAAATAACGCTAACAAACGAACGGCGCGAAAAACGACGCTATAATGACGGTAAATCGGGCCATCACCCGAGGCGCGCTAAAATGCTTAGTACCAACGGTAAGTGTAGAGGGCGCCACCGGCGGAGAGTCAAAGGAAACGCTGAAAACAGGCAGAATGACGGGTGCTTGACTCAAGATGGATGCCGGATATTGATACAAAACAAATAATAGTATACTACAAGATTTCTTCAAAGTATTTATACTAAGTATGTAGGTACTTTGATGGAATCTTTTAAAAGTGGATGTGGGTAGATTAGCATTTTCCCGGCAGTGGGATGACATAGGCTAATAGTGACCTTCGGGTAGATTAATAAATTATAGTACCTACCTGCTTCATCAAGAAAATGATTAAATAGACACAATTTAAGCTGTTGATGAGACCTTCTCAATTTAGAAAAGTCTTCAGGCACCTAATACATAGAAAAACCGGCCAAGTGCGTGTCGGGCCACGCGCAGTAATAGGGTTCCGAAGTTGCATAATAATGCGGACTAAGAAGAGGGTTTTGTTGTTGTTACATGAACATTCAAACGGTTTCAGCGGCACACAACGTTTAAAAACGGGCCCACATAGGCCGTCTTATTAATAAACGTGGACTAAGGTAAGAATAACTTTATTCCAAGCATTAGGTTGGTACTAAAAAAAAACCGTATTAATAAACACGGAATAAGGAGGGAATATACTAATCTGACACTAGTCTCGGACTAAAAGTTAAACCATGGTGTCAGCTAGTTTAAGGTCGGAATAAGAGTAGTGTAACTATGGCAACCACAATTTTTTTGCATCGCCCTATTCGGGGAAGCTAAGGTCTTAGACCATACCGCCTCGTGTTCAGTGCATAATATCCTTCTTGAATTCTTTAGTATGCATTAGAATGCGGATGCAACAGATTCTAATGTTTTTTGGAGTATTTGGCAGCAAATTGTATCAAGTCAGCCCCAGTAAGCCTTCCCAGTAAGCTTTGCGGGTGGTAGTCAATCTATACTTATACTTATTACTTATCTATACTAATGTTATAAAGCTGAAGAGTTTGTTTGTTTGTTTGAACGCGCTAATCTCAGGAACTACTGGTTGGAATTGAAAAATTCTTTTTGTGTTTGATAGTCCATTTATCGAGGAAGGTTATAGGATATAACATCACGCTACAACCAATAGGAGCCGAGCATAAATGAAAAATGTAGGGTAGGTGTAGGGTAGGTGTAGGGTAGGTGCAGGGTATGTGTAGGGTAGGTGTAGGGTATGTAGGATAGGGTAGGTATGTAGCCAGTTGACGGGAGCGAAGCCGCGTGGGACAGCTAGTACTACAATAAAATTCTCCGCTCCACTATCCCGAGATCGCTTCTGTCAATGCTTTCACAGATTGACCAGTTGCGTAGACAGTTGAGACATAAAACTACACCAATAAAATAAAAATTGATATCAATTTGTCACATCATTATCTAGCTCTGTATGGAAGCAAAAAAGTAAAAAAAGAAAATATTTGGCAGTTATGAGCGTCGAAAGTTCCACATTTCGACACAAATTTTAACGCATTTTTGGGCGCAAATAAATACAATAAGAAGACGGAAAATTGCAAAACAGCCTCCATACAGGGATAGATTAGTAGTTCAACAATGCAATTTTTTTTATTTTGAACAGATAGATTTAGTCGTTTCTTCATGATATCTAAACTGCCAAAGGTCTGTTTATAAAATTTCGCGCGCTCGGTTCCGTCCTAAATCATTATCCATTTCGCAAAAAAAATGCAAAAGTGTGTATTCTTTCGCGAACTAGCTTCCTACTGCTCATCACAGCATCTATCTCTTCCGCACGTGTTGTCGGTTGATATAAAATGCATTTTAACCCCGCGCACAAAATAGTTCGTGCCGTCGACTAGTGTACCCTTAATATCACAATATCCATTAGGAATCAATTTGCAAATGAACTACACTCGAAAAAATCCCGCCAAAAACTCTCGCAACCACAATTATTACATAGACTCTGATTTTTTATTTCGTAGATGTGGAACATTAAAAAAAATAAGGTCATTGGCAGTTGTTTAGCTTTAGTCAACGAAATTACAAATTAATTAATCATCATTTTATGTAATTTTTAAGTTTAAAGGTAATACGATAATTTGAAAAGGAATCCTTCACCGTCAAACCTCTATGGCAGATGTCATTTTTAGTTTTTTTTCTACATAATGTCTTCAACTTGCTTATTTTTCATTCACTAGTTCATTCTTTTTACTTTTAAATTCAACTGGGTTGCCAGAGCTTACGCGTAAATCCAAGACTAAGAAATGAATAGTTAGTCCGAGGTTATTCCATGTTTATTAATAACATTGCTAGATCTATGTTAATCCTTAGTTACTTCGGGATTAGCTAGTCCAAGAGTAACTTCGGAGTAAGCTGGGAATACGCCATTTTTATTAATAAGACTGAGGATGTTTATTTTTAATCTATAGGCTCGCGTTTGACCACTATCTCGCCTGATGGTAAGCGATGATGTGGTTTACGGTGAAGCACTCTTGCCTAGAAGTAACCTATTCACTCTTGATTTAAACTAATTGGTAACTGAAGGAGTTATAAAATCCAACTTCGTAAATGAAGTTAGAAAAATAATTAAAAATATTATCTATTTGAGTACCACCGCGGGTACGAATTGCGAAAGGAGCCGATACGAGCGCACGTTAGAGCCACGGGGAATGGTATGGTTCGTTCCTGGATCCTTGCGCGCACGCTCCTTGTTTATTTCTCTTTCGGAATTTGAAAAATTTCTTGTATATCTGCGGTAATCACTATTTCGTCTTGGCAAGTTTTACGCTACTTAATTAGTGATCTAATCGGGCCGAATATTAACTTTATAGATGGATATCGACAAAAGAAAATAAGTAATTTGCTTGGCAATCGAATCTAATTTGACTTTAGATTACAAAAGATCGAAAATACTTCTGCACTAACACAAAATAGATTTCACCGCGCGAATGCGCCATATGGACTACGGACCTACACTGCCAACGACTCCGGCACTCCAATGCGTTATTCGAGCTTAAACATTATTAATTTAGAAATCATTATTATTTTTAAGGATGTTATGATTTTATTTTTGTATGTTATTATATGATTCATAAGCATATATTTACTCTGTTTTACACGGCTAACAACGTTATTTAAGTAATTTTTCAATGGTATTTGTACAAAATGTTTACTGTTCCAAGTACATTTTATAAGTTGGTTGACTATTACTCGTAAACTAGTAAAGCCTACTTATCTGTGATAGTTTTCCTTTTAATTTCTTTATATTTACTACTGCCGTAATTTTTTTCACATAGCCAAGAGCAACCATTTCGCTGGCAGGGAGGTGGACACTTGACTCTAACATAAATTTGCAATTTAAAGCTTAATATTACGCAAACGGATCTCTGAATCGAAAAATGGTTTTAACAAACCCAAATATTTTTGAATGGCCTATCCAACGATACCCCACACCATGGGATAGACAAGAAATAAAAAAAACATCCCCACTTTACGTCTATAGGAGCAAACCCAATTTTTTTTTTTTATCTTGTTTTTATTTAACCACTTTGTCGGAATTATTAATATGCCGACATATTGTCGGGATGTTGCGCCCATTTTTCCAATAATCGGACACTACACCCACTCAAAAAGAAATGGGGCGGTGTATTACAAAGCAAAAATAGCGGCTTTCGACCAAGTACAGTTACAAATTAATTCCCGAACCAATGAGGGCAGTTTGTTCACCGCTTAATGTACATAAATCAAAATGATATCATCTGTTACGAAAATAGGAGCCGTCTTTTATCTATAATTTATTGCCTCTCGGTGTTATGTCAAGTCATATTGTGATTTGCATAACCGAAGATGGGTATTTGACTAAATAGGAAGAATAGTATACTAAAAGATTTCATCAAAGTATTTATACTAAGTATGTAGGTACTTTGATGGAATCTTTTAAAACTGGATGTGGGTAGATTACAATTTCCCCGGCAGTGGGATGACATAGGCTAATAGTGACCTTCGGGTAGATTAATAAATTATAGTACCTACCTGCTTCATCAAGAAAATGATTAAATAGACACAATTTAAAGCTGTTGATGAGAACTTCTCAATTTAGAAAAGTCTTCAGGCACCTAATACATAGAAAAACCGGCCAAGTGCGTGTCGGGCCACGCGCAGTAATAGGGTTCCGAAGTTGCATATAATGCGGACTAAGAAGAGGGTTTTGTTGTTGTTACATGAACATTCAAACGGTTTCAGCGGCACACAACGTTTAAAAACGGGCCCACATAGGATGTTTATTTTTAATCTATAGGCTCGCGTTTGACCACTATCTCGCCTGATGGTAAGCGATGATGTGGTCTACGGTGAAGCACGCTTGCCTAGAAGTAACCTATTCACTCTTGATTTAAACTAACTGGTAACTGAAGGAGTTATAAAATCCAACTTCGTAACTGAAGTTAGAAAAATATTGTCTATTTGAGTACCACCGCGGGTACGAATTGCGAAAGGAGCCGATACGAGCGCACGTTAGAGCCACGGGCCACGGGGAATGGTATGGTTCGTTCCTGGATCCTTGCGCGCACGCTCCTTGTTTATTTCTCGTTCGGAATTTGAAAAATTTCTTATATATCTGCGGTAATCACTATTTCGTCCTGGCAAATTTTAACCTACTCAATTAGTGATCTAATCGGGTCGAATATTGACTTTATAGATGGATATCGACAATAGAAAATAAGTAATTTGCTTGGCAATCGAATCTAATTTGACTTTAGATTACAAAAGTTCGAAAATACTTCTACACTAACACAAAATAGACTTCCCCGCGCGAATGCGCCGTACGGATTACGGACCTATACTGCCAACGACTCCGGCCACTCTCGGCTATTCGAGCTTAAACATTATTAATTTAGAAATCATTATTATTTTTAAGGATGTTATGATTTTATTTTTGTACCGTATGGTGACGGACGTAAAAAATTTCACCATCCCATATCTTCCCGTGGGTGTCGTAAGAGGCGACTAAGGGACACACCAGAGAATGGGCAGCAGCGTTTTCTGGACACTTTAACAACAAACTGCGATCGCCAACCCGCCTGCCAAGCGTGGCGAATATGGCAAACCCCCCCCCCCCCCAAACGAATATGAGAAGCACACAAATAAAACGGCCCCGAGTGCCCGGCAGCCCGTCTACCCTCGGCTACGGTAGCGGCCGAGGCGATGGCGTGGCAAGGGGTGCGAAGAATCCCCGGAGTGGACCCGGCTACCCCAATAAACACCGACGACTGGACCTGGGAACATATAACACGCGAACACTCCGGACCGATGAGAAGATAGCCGAACTCGAGGAAGAATTGAGCAGGTTGCGATGGAGTATTATAGGGTTATCTGAAGTCCGAAGAGAGGGGGAGGACTCGATAATCCTCAAATCCGGTAACCTGCTCTATTTCCGAGAGGGTGACCGACAGTCCCAGGGTGGTGTCGGGTTTATCGTCCACAAGTCCCTTGTGAACAACGTGGTGAAGATCGAGAGTGTGTCGACCAGGGTGGCGTACCTTATACTCAGAATATCCCAAAGGTATTCGCTGAAGGTCATACAGGTGTACGCCCCGACCTCGGCACACCCCGACGACGAGGTAGAGACCATGTATGAGGATATATCTAGAGCCATGCATGGTTTTAAAACTCATTTCACCGTTGTCATGGGGGACTTCAACGCGAAACTGGGCAAACGAGACGTGGATGAGCTGCAAGTGGGGCAATTTGGAGTTGGAAGTCGGAACCACCGGGGTCACCTACTGGCCAGTTTTATGGAGAAGGAGGGCCTCTACATGATGAACTCCTTCTTCAGAAAGCGTGAGCACAGGAAGTGGACCTGGCAAAGCCCCGATGGTGCAACTAAAAACGAGATCGACTTCATCATGTCAACCAAGAAGCAAATGTTCAATGATGTCTCTGTGATCAATTCGGTGAAAACCGGCAGCGATCACCGCATGGTAAGAGGCACATTGAACATTAATGTTAAGCTTGAAAGGTCTCGACTGATGAAGTCCACGCTCCGTCCAGCACATATCCAGGTCCAAAACCCCGAGAACTTTCAGCTCGAACTCCAGAATCGTTTCGAGTGCCTAGGGAGCTCCGTGGACGATTACAGCGATGGGTTCGTGGAAGCTGTCCATACGGTCGGGTCTAAGTTTTTCAAGACCCGCCGTACAGATAGGAACAAAAGACTCTCTGATCCAACTCTCAAGCTCATGGAGGAGAGGCGTGAGATGATCCTGCAGTCTTCAGACGATGCGTTGAAATACCGACAGCTAAATAGACGGATCTCAAAGTCCTTGAAAAGCGACCTCCGCCGCTTTAATACCGAGCGTATCAAAGACGCGATTGAGCGGAATAAGGGCTCCAAGGTCTTTGCAAGAGATCTGTCTATTGGGCAGAGCCAGCTCACAAAACTGAAGACCGATGATGGCAGGATCGTTTCCGCCAAACCGGAGCTTCTGAGGGAGATCGAGAGATTCTATGGGCAGTTGTACACGTCAACCAGTAAACCCGTCGTGAATCTAGCGAATGACCCTAGAGCTAGATTGACCCGACACTATACCGAAGACATTCCCGACGTCAGCCTGTATGAGATTAGGATGGCTCTGAAACAGCTTAAGAACAACAAGGCACCGGGGGAAGACGGAATTACGGCCGAACTCCTGAAGGCGGGTGGAAAACCAATACTTAAGGCCCTTCAGACGCTGTTTAGTTCCGTCATACTCGAAGGGAAAACGCCACAAGCATGGTGCAGGGGTGTGGTGGTACTCTTCTTCAAGAACGGTGACAATGCCCTACTGAAGAACTATAGGCCCATCACACTTCTTAGCCATGTATACAAGCTGTTTTCAAGAGTCATCACGAATCGTCTCGCGCGCAGGTTTGACGATTTCCAGCCTCCCGAACAAGCCGGATTTCGTAAAGGCTTTAGCACCGTAGACCACATACATACGCTGCGGCAGGTTATACAGAAGACTGAAGAGTACAACCTGCCTCTCTGTTTGGCGTTTGTGGACTACGAGAAAGCCTTCGATTCGATCGAGACTTGGGCTGTACTACAGTCTCTACAGCGGTGCCAAATTGACTACAGGTACATCGAAGTGTTGAAGTGTTTGTACAAAAACGCCACCATGTCAGTTCGACTTCAGGATCAGACCTCGGAACCAGTCCGTCTGCAGCGAGGTGTGAGACAGGGAGACGTCATATCTCCGAAGCTGTTTACCGCTGCACTGGAGGATGTCTTTAAGGTTCTGGACTGGAGAGGGCTAGGCATCAACGTCAATGGCGAGTACATCACTCACCTTCGGTTTGCCGACGATATAGTGGTTATGGCTGAGACCATGGAGGACCTCAGTACAATGCTCGATGACCTCAGTAGAGCTTCCGAAAGAGTGGGTCTTAGGATGAACATGGACAAAACCAAGGTGATGTTGAATGCCCATGTTACACCCACTCCTATCAAGGTCGGAGACTCTACACTCGAAGTTGTGGACGACTATGTCTACCTGGGACAAACGATCCAGTTGGGTAGGGCCAACTTCGAGAAAGAGGTCAACCGTCGAATCCGACTCGGCTGGGCAGCGTTCGGGAAGTTGCGCGGTATCTTCTCGTCCAACTTACCACAGTGTCTCAAGACGAAAGTCTATGACCAGTGTGTGTTGCCAGTGATGACATATGGCGCTGAGACGTGGTCGCTTACAATGGGCCTCATCAGAAAGCTCAAAGTCACCCAAAGGGCAATGGAGAGGGCTATGCTCGGCGTTTCCTTGCGTGATCGAATCAGAAATTTAGAGATCCGCAAGAGAACCAGGGTAACCGACATAGCCCGAAGAATTGCCAAACTTAAGTGGCAGTGGGCAGGGCACATTGCTCGCAGAACGGATGGCCGATGGGGCAGAAAGGTTCTGGAGTGGCGACCGCGAACCGGAAGACGTTGCGTTGGAAGGCCTCCCACCATGTGGTCCGATGACCTGGTGAAGGTTGCGGGGATCCGCTGGTTGCGGGACGCACGAGACCGGTCAATGTGGCGACGCTTGGGGGAGGCCTATGTCCAGCAGTGGACGTCTTTCGGCTGATATGATGATGATGATGATGATGTTATTATATGGTTCATAAGCATATATTTACTCTGTTTTACACAGCTAACAACGTTATTTAAGTAATTTTTCAATGGTATTTGTACAAAATGTTTACTGTTCCAAGTACATTTTATAAGTTGGTTGACTATTACTCGTAAACTAGTAAAGCCTACTTATCTGTGATAGTTTTCCTTTTAATTTCTTTATATTTACTACTGCCGTAATTTTTTTCACATAGCCAAGAGCAACCATTTCGCTGGCAGGGGGGGGGGACACTTGACTCTAACATAAATTTGCAATTTAAAGCTTAATATTACGCAAACGGATCTCTGAATCGAAAAATGGTTTGAACAAACCCATAATAGTTTTGAATGGCCTATCCAACGATACCCCACACCATGGGATAGACAAGAAATAAAAAAAACATCCCCACTTTACGTCTATAGGAGCAACCCCAAAAAAAATTTTTTTCTTGTTTTTATTTTACCACTTTGTCGGAATTATTAATATGTATATCCATGACAAATTATAGTTTTCCAGTGCTTAGATTCTCTGAGCTAAGCTGCGGACGGACAGACGGACAGAGCGAAACTATAAGGGTTCCTTGTTGACTTCGAACCCTAAACATTAGGTTAGCTCCGAATTTTTCAATATACCTACGGGAGACTGGGATGACTTGGTTCTACGGGAAACTTGGTAGGTACATAACAATTATAAAGTCCCTAAACGTCTGCCGACATAGCCCGAAGAGTTGTGGCATTGGACAGGGCACATTGCTCGCAGAACGGATGGCCGATGGGGCAGAAATGTTCTGGAATGGCGACCGCGAACCGGAAGACGTTGCGTTGGGAGGCCTCCCACCAGGTGGACCGATGACCGGGTGAAGGTCGCGTATGACCAGCAGTGGACGTCTTTCGACAGATATAATGATGATGATGAAACATCTGCGGTTGATTTAATCAATCAAAATTTTAATTAATTCAAAAAATCAAATCAATATCTCCCCAGTCTCCCTGTGTGAGTGTGTGTGTAAGGTTATGATAGAAAGATTTTTTGGATACGAAAATGTAGGTAAGCGGTGATCAAGCATAATGATAATTAGCATCATTCATACTAATACATTATAAATGCGAAAGTAACTCTGTCTGTCTGTCTGTTACATTTTCACGCTTAAACCGCTGAACCAATTCAGATGAAATTTCGTATGGATATATTTTGAGGTCCTGGGAAGGACAAGTGATAGTTTTATCCCGGCAATCATCATCAGGGGGTGGAAGTTTGTATGGTGAACCAATAATTTCTAAAGAAAGGCGATCCAATGCAACTATAATATTATTGCGTGATATGAAAGAATAGACTATTCGAAGTGCTAATTCTACGCAGACGAAGTCGCGGTCAATGTATTTTATTGTACACCACAAAGTTACTCTATACAAAAACTATCAGCACTTGTATAAAAGGCTTTTAATTTAATCATTAAGAATAGCCCTATTGGTACCCAAAATTCAATTTAGCTATATCAACCCTTTAAATAAACCATTCCAGGCACAAACTGGCATGTACTCTCTCCAATCAATTCAGCTCGGTTGGTCACTGACCTGCCGTAAGCAATGGCCGATGTTTCGAACTAAAACATTTAACTATCAGTTCCCTATTAACTGCAGCCAATATATCTGATCGTAAATAGCTTTGTTTCAGCGTATTTAGATTGAAAATACCGATGGTTTCGGTAGTAATCACAAAATGGTAAATTCTTGGTAGTAATCGGGTTGATTACTACCAAGAAAAGGGTAATGTCCTAATAGATGTGATGCTATATTTACGAATTTCTGTGATGCCTCGTCAGATTTTGATGGTTTCCAGTCTAAACATAAATGATGTACCGGCAGACAAGAGTTTGATGTTATTTGTTTGGTAGCCTAAACATTTACACGTGTTATATGAACTCTGACACCAGTATTGAGAAGGGTTTCCGCAGTTACTGGATGTAAAATACTGGTGCTAAGCTGCATCAGGTTAGCCTGGAAGCCGACTTCAACATAATGGGGGCTACCGCGTATGAATTCGCCGCTAGAGGCGCTTGTGTAGCGTAAGGTCTCCGATATGTCAAACGCCACGCCACGCCGTTTGTGTTGCGAGTGGGCTAGTTTTTTCCTAATTATATTATTCTTGTGAATGATGTTTCTTGTTATTGTTGATTATGATTAAATATTTTGCGATACCTCAGATTAGTTATGGCAAATTATAAGATACGTGTCAATGAATTTCAGGGCTTATTAAAAGTTATTAAAAAAAAGTTATTAAAATACTAGCTGTTGCCCGCGGCTTCGCTCCCGTGGGCCACCCCACAGGACCCGTTTTCGGGATAAAAAAATAGCCTATGTCACTCAGGAATAATGTAGCTTTCTATTGGTGAAATAATTTTTCAAATCGGTCCAGTAGTTTCGGAGCCTATTCGGTACAAACAAACAAAAAAATCTTTTCTCTTTATAATGTTAGTATAGATTATATAAATGTACTTGTTTTTAAGTGAACTTGGTTTTCACGCCCGTAGTCGGTACCTACCTAACAAACTTTGACAGCTATATTTCTGGTCGTTAACGTTCCAAGTTTAAACTGACGTTAATTAGTTCATCATCATTGGGAATAGGCTATGGTAGAGTAGAGAGATGATGTACAGATAGGGTAAAACAAAGCAGCTCCCGTGGCTCTCGATTTTTCTTCATTGCCTTTCCAATTGATTCTAATTTACTGTCAATTGATGATCGGTTGTTGTATTTTGGTCAGTGGTTAACAGTTTAGTAACATGAGATTTATAAGGAGATTTGGTTACCTACAATTTCTTAAATTGGGGTTTGGTTGACGACGTTTTTCATCGACGGTATTTCGATTAACCTCTTTTTGAATCTTAAAGGAACTCCATGATTGTCTATTCCTTACCTATTACTGCACGTTATAAGTTAATGGGTTTGTCAACATGACATCCACCAACCCGCACTGGGCCTGTGTGTTGGATTACGGCCCATCCCCTCTTAAAGAGAGGAGGCCTGTGTCCCAGCCATAGAAATATAAAATACAGGAGAAGTGGCAAGGGGGCGTGTCGGTGTCCGCGCGACATGGACTGACTGAGCATGTTATAGACAAATGGCCGTCACCGCGAACTAGTGCGCTTTCGACCGTGATCGTGAAAAGTTATAAGAATACCGTGTTGTTCAGTGGTTTCTTGTAAAAACCGAAGCCTAAATCAAAACTTTGTAAATCATGGAATCACTTACCATATGTAATTACAAGTATTTTATTATATTTGTCTTTAAAATCATGAAAAACAACAAATCGCAAAATATTTCTTGCCTCTACTATGTTATTTTTGTTTTCAAATAGCACAGCGACTGTACTATTTTTGCATTAAATACATTGCTTCTTAACCACTACCTAAGTTTGTCGCTGAGTGACTGAACAAGCAATGTAAAAATCACAAAACGATACTTTACTAAGCGGATGCATCGCGTAGTACGGCCGCTGCTTCTTGCGACGAGATAGTGCTGTGCTTATGCAGATCCATTAACGTAGGCTATCGACAACAACGTCGAATGACGAATGAAATATTGCTTTTATAGTTTATTTTTCAATTTTTAACCGTTTTAACCCGGTTGGAAGATCGATGTGAAATAATGTTTATTAATTATTTTGATTATTTTACAGCGTGGTAGAGAAATACGTAACTAACATTTTGACAAAAAATGCCACTCCAGTAATACCAAAGTGTCAAGTGCTGCACAAATACCTCCACTTTACAGGTCATTGAGTAAACACCATAGCAGGGTTCAAATTGTAGAACCCTGCTATGGTGTTTAGTCAATGGAGGTATTGACCTCCTGTTTCAATACGCTATGACAGCCTAAACCAACGTAACCAAATTTTTGATTGATTGAATTTTTTAATTTACTTAATAATTTATATTTTTAGGTACATATTGTTTATTTTTATTATAATATTTTCTGGGCATGCTGTTTTTAATGTAATTTATTTACAGGACAACAAAAAAATATATAATATAGTAAATGGGAGAATCGATAAATTTCCGATTTAGTCAATCACTAGCGTAAATGTAAAATAAATTGCTTTTGCACAGCACAACGATAGCGACCGATGTTTTTGTGTGCGTAAGTTGCACGGTGCATGGTAAATACACGCTGTGATGATGAGATAAAGTTTATAATTGACTGTGTAGTACGTTCTGATTTAAGAAATGCGGGTGTGAGCGCGACTGCGTATCTATTGCCTTTACTGAACTGCATGTGTAGTAGTTGGCGTGTGGTAGGGGCAAACTGGAGACACAGGTTTCCGATATATTTTCGTCTACACGCCATATCTCCTTGTTTAATATATCTATGGTCCCAGCAGTGGGAACTTTTTTTTTTTTAGAAACTTTGCCCCACACTAGGAATTTTTCCTGTATCGTGGGTGCGTTTACAAACATATAAACTCACATACACAAACACCCAGAGCCGGAACAACTATTTGTAGATCATACAAATATTTGTTCCGTGCGGGAATCGAACCCGCGACATGCAGCGCAGCAGTCAATCGCTCGACCACTGCGCCAACCGTGCGCCCATTACATTAATAGGTACATAATTACAGGTGTACATTAATAGGCTGATAATGATGACTCCACGTGACCTAATTCTTATATTGCAATTTTGCGTTAATTTTCAAACTACAAAACCGCAGTTGCACTGTATTGACGTAATTACAGGAAAAAGTTTAGTATCTATAAAGTTGACACTTCTTGGAAAAATAACAGGACAATTTGCCGGGACAGTTTCTTGTTATATTTTTGTGTTGAAGTAAAATTAAATTGCAGTGAGGTCGTTGTTTTGTTTGGTACCTAACTAATATAGGTACCTACCACGTATACCTATTGCGCAAATGTGGTTACATGTTGTCAAATATTTCGTGAAACTCTTTATTAAATAAAACTTCAAAGACAATTCACGCAGAATTTTAAATTATTGAAGTGAATTTTCTCTCTGTCAATATCACAAAAAAAACTAATGAACAAAAAATGCTGAATCGTGACAATAGTCATATATTTTAACTTTCTATTTATTACTTACCACGACTTCTTAAACCAAAGCTTTTAAAGCACTATAAATCTACCTACATTAGCTTTCCTATATTTGATAGTAAAAACATAACCTTAAAAATATTTGCCGCCTTTATTGATTTCCACGACCAGCGACGTCCATTTTGTGTTTTTTTGCGATTAGTGGCCAGTCACGTTTGGTGCACCCACGAGTTGAAAACTTTTTGTAAAAACTTCGTTACGCCTCCGGGCTTTGATTCGCTCTGTGATTAGGGCTGCTAAATTGCAGTCCAGATTTATAGGACAGAGGCAGGAAGGAGAGTCCTAAAAAACGATGAAGAGTTTACTTTTTGCATGTAGGAAGTTTACATTTTGGCTTTATATGTACATAGTTTTATTCAAAAACGTAACATAATATGAGCTTGTTTACTAATTACAAATATCTAGGTACCTGTTTTACCAGGTGCCACTCCTTTATTTAGCACACCTACTAAATCTTTCGTGTGTTTAAGACTAGACTCCACGGGAGACACAAAGGCTTTTCTCTATTGTTTCGCTAATTACGGGCACACGAAATGTTAATTTGGCTACCGAGTTTACTTAAACAATCCCTGAAACGCTGAAGCCACATAACCAACCAACAAACCTCATAAAGTAACCTGAATTACGTAAACCGACAAAATTAATCAGATTTCGGTGCACTGCACTCAAACAAATCGAGTTAAAACCGGATGATCCAGTTCAAACCGGATCAGAGGCAGCCCTATTCGTGATTGAAACCTCGTACTACACCAGTTTGGTGAAAAAATCGATTAAATGGCAGTGATTCACTGAGTACACACGGAAGGAAAGGTAACTGCCATTTGCGACTTTCTACCATAGACTAATTGGTGCTGTTTTTGTATGAGATTTACTACTGCGCAGCCTATGTAGCCAACTTCAGGACGGCCAAGAAGTTTGGCGAGAACTATAAATTGGTTTGTTTGTGTGTTTGTGCCTTAAATCTCTTACGAAAATTCTTTCACTGGTAGAATGCTACACTATCGCGGATTGTCTCAGTTGCTTTTTACAAGCTTTATATCCACTGCTTGTGAACTAGCATTCCACTTTTCAAGCACTTCCTGGCATCGAATAAAGCTGAAACACGCCCAGTTTCAGCTTTATTGAAATAATATGGTACTATGGAGCTGGTCTCTTGATGGAGCCGGAAGGTGGCCGTAGCAACTCCTCAACCAGAGAAGATAGCATCATCATGTTTGGGTTCATTGGATGTGTATTGTGACATATTACATTTAAAACCTCTCAGTTCAAAAAGCTTGTTTATAAAAAATCACATGCCCTCAACCGGCAAGGGACCTGTTTAATTGTTTTTCTATTGTGTCTGTAATTACGCCGGACGACCTACTTATATCCTGCAGCACGGTTCCTGCTGCGGTAAAGCCAAAGGCCATGGGAGCTAAGCCGTGGAAAAAGCTAGTACGTTATATCGAGCACTATGGACTTTGGAATCAATCGGAAGGCACTCAATAAATTGTCATTGTTTATGGTCTTGACTTAAACGACGCAACTTATCTTTATTGTTATAAATTAGAAGCAAAGTTCAAAATGTTGCTGTGAACAGTTCCGAAGGATAGAGAATTGATAGGTTTTTGATTTGGAAGTTAATGTTTATGTTTAGAAGGCGGAAGACAGCGAGTTCAATCACTTGGCATTTAAAAAAAAACCGGCCAAGTGCGAGTCGGACTCGCGCACGAAGGGTTCCGTACCACTATCGCAAAAAACGGCAAAAAAATCACGTTTGTTGTATGGGAGCCCCACTTAAATATTTATTTTATTCTGTTTTTAGTATTTCTTGTTATAGCGGCAACAGAAATACATCATCTGTGAGAATTGCAACTGTCTAACTATCACGGTTCATGAGATACAGCCTGGTGACAGACGGACAGACAGACAGACGGATCGCGGAGTCTTAGTAATAGGGTCCCGTTTTTACCCTTTGGGTACGGAACCCTAAAAAGGAATGAGAATAGGGACAGGATAACTGTGCTGTATTTCTCAAGCTTTCTGGTCCTATAGACTCCCGTCTACACTCTGCAGTAGTGACTTTCTTTCAGACAAAGTTTTTATTGAGCAACTGAAGACTAGTGCACATTCGCCTTTTACGCTGTTCTTTCAACGTTAAATAAGAATCTGGTTCTTATATGTAGAGGAATATCACAGTTATTGAGTAAAACCATAGTTAATCATTTAAAAAGCAAAGTCTTGCGCTAGATGCATTATGCCTTAGGCGTAAACCCAAAGAACAAAATGTGATATGGTCATCCTTTATGCACATCCGGTGACAATAACCTTCTAAAAGCTCACTTTAAAGCAACCTGTACCGCTTTTTTAATTTTTTTTAAAAGATGATGCGAACTCGTTTAAAATAGTATTTTAAACAATACCTCGAATAGAGTCTTGCGTAACCTCAACGGACTTACAGTGAATAATTGCCACGTTAACCTACAATTTGGATCATCATAAAACAACATAGCGCAATTACTGGTATCGCTACAATAATATCCAGCAATATTTTGACACTGGCAACAAATTACGTCATTACTCCGTCATTATCTTCTAATAGGCACTTTACACTGGCAACTTTAACGGTCACGTAGAAAAAATAGAACAGTTGAGTTTAAATTCGAAATAGGAACTACTTTTGACCGCCTCATTAGGCTTGTGGCCGTTGGTTTGTAGTTTCAGACTTCATCGGACGTAGGTAGATAACTAATTAGAATCTACAGTTCTGCTCTAATCAGGGGCTTAGATTTTAGTGAGTCAATTCAGTCCTATTTCAATCAGTCTAGCCATTTCCCAACTATGTTGAGATCAGCTTGCAGTCTAATTGGATGCAGCTGGCTACTAGTATTTTCAATGAAGCTGCTGCCTGTCTTTCCTATACAACCTAATAACTGAATAACCCGAAACCCTTGGCAAAACTGGAACTCAGATTTTTTCTACTGGACTCAGACTATCCGTATCGACTACACAGTAGGGGAGAAGGAGGCAGTCTTGAACGTTTTTCAAACTTTATGTCATGACGCAAAATATAAATTCTTTTAATCCCTTTACTTACCCGGAATGGTTAACCTGATCATTAACCTACATAATCGTTTTATTATTTTAAACAATAACCCTGAGATAAGGCGGTTATTTTCATTTTGGTGTGAGAAGGGAAATGGTCAAAGCTGCCCCGAATAAGGGGCGGCTTTGAACATGCCTGGGGTAGTTTTGAATAACAGATTTAAACGGTCATAGACAAGTTTTATTTATTAGTTCTAAGTTTTTTTTTAAATCACATACATAAGTATATTATTAACATTGTGTTATCTTTTATATATATTGTTATATAAAATGTTTTTAACATCATTTCCTCTTCTCTAGACTCTTACTTGAGAGACAGTGTACTTGTATGAGAATACTTGGTCATTTTGAGGTTTTTGCCTTTTAATTTTTTTATTCTACAAAATAAAGAGTTTGGTCTAAAATTATAAACCGGAGCACCCTTTCTTAGCTTCATATTTCCACCATCGACTGCCAAAATGGCCCTTTTAATATTTTCCTCATTAACATCTTGATCTTGTTTTTTTTTAATTGCTTACCTTTTTGCCTTTAAACAAATGACAAAGTGATTTATTTTTTTAAATATTGGCATTTCTTACCCATCTAAATTAATTCACAGTTAAATGACTAACGCTTCCGTACTACACAATTAGTATAGGGTAGATTTAAACATGTTCAAAGGTACCCCATTCAATTTGTTCAAAACTGCCCCATACCCTCTTTTTATAGAAATTAAATATTTTTGCTGCAAAAAAACATTTGATGCATAAAAATAAACACTTTCACATAAGCCTATATAACTACTGAATATAATTAGACTGATAACACTCACCAGAATTTAAAACTTTGTCCTTCACAAGCTTACACCCATTTTTAAAAATGTTTTCTTTGCAATGACAAAAACAAACATGGCCGATAACTTGGTAGCAAGCTGTCAAATGCCACAGATACTATATGACGGTTGTGGGTAACAGTACTGCCGCCCCGAAATCAGTTTTTAAACTGAAATAGCTTTGAAACTAACTGCGTAAACTTGTTTGTTCATATCTGCCCCTGTACAAAGCTGCCTCCTTCTCCCCTACATATCTTCAAATGACAATGAAAGATCTACAAATTGCATTGCAGGGATCATCGACTTAACGTGCTTTTCGAGGCACGGAAAAGTCTCGGTATGTAGTAGATGGTCATACATCCACGGAACGACCGCGGCATGCGTTGCTTATTCTCGAAGATCGGACTGTCTAGCTGTTATTCATTAGCCACGAGATCCTAAATTCAATCCTATTTACAGAACCTATTTAGAAGAGACAGTTAGTTAATCAGTGATTAATTTCAGCAACTCTGCTAAGTCCCTAATTCGCTCTACAAATTGTCTTGTTCTACATAACGACGTCTATTGAGAGAGAGAAGACAATGCTCATTAAATGGCATCTCAAAGTGGGTTAACGCTGGACATTAGCACAATGAAATCAATGGTAAACATCCATTCTTTGAATGGAATACCTCTTTGGAAATGTCAGTTTCGTTTGCCGTTTGAAGTGAGCAAAGGAATGGTTTGACATTTGAAAAATGAGAGTCAATACTAAATTGGTATAGTCTCAGTATAGTCCAAGCTTTATGAATTGCCAACGGGTGGCATTCATTTGTTAAAAAAGGGAAAACAGAAGACGAAAATTTTACTTCTACCGACCCAATAGAGATGTACCTTTTTGTTGAAAGGGATGAATATTTTAATTACGACTATATCCCAAGCTGAGCTTACATAGTGTTAATTGCAACCGCATTGTTATTATTTTACAAAAACCAATTAAAAACTAACTCCGGAATCGATTAAGCTTACAAATACAATCTCTTTCAAGAGACTTCCATCCACAATAATAATGATACAATAGATTTGGCAACTTGCCAAACTTCTTACGCAATTTTTTTTTTTGTTTTTTCCTCTTCCTTTGATCCTTAAATCGATCCAACCACCATTCTTGTTATTTAAGTAAACAATTAATTACTGTCGTGGTGGCCCAATGGCTAAGACCTCGCCACACTTGCTTGAGGTCTCACCTACGGCGTACCTTATACTTTCTAAGTCTATCTTGGGTATCGCTGACAACGGTGAAGGAAAACATCGTGAGGAAATCAGAACTTACAGTAAATATAAGTTTGAAATCGCTAACCCATATTGTGCAACAAGTGGTTATTAATGCTCGTACCATCTCTGTATGAGAAGAGGAGGCCTTTGCCCTGCAATGAAACAGGCCGCCAATGATTTTAGTTAACAAAGAAAGCCAATCATTCTTTATTCAAACGCCCCGCCGCCGTCAAAATGGCCGCTTGACAGCGGACCAAAGACTAGACATTGTTGTCTTTGCACAAAATTGGCAAGGACAGCGGTATTGGAAGATTCAGTTTCAGATAGATTGAGATTATGTAGACAACTGTGTACACGGAACGTGATATATTGTGTTCGGACAAAGGATGGATGTTGGGTAGGGCTTGAATTAATGCCTATTAACAATGTTGTGCTTGTGTTGACAATGATTAGAAATTGCTGACGAGTTTCCAAGAAGATTTTGTCCCACAGCTTTGTTGTGGTCCTTGAGCCCTGATTTGAGATAATTTGATCCTTTGTCATACGTAATAGGGCTCGTGACTGCAATGAATATCTTTTAAAAAACATGGACAGTCAATTTTCAAGTCTTAATAGATGCATAGAAAGAAGAATCAAATACTGAATTAAAAACTTGTTTGTTCTCTTTTTTTATTATTAGGCAGGGCGCAAACGTGGACACTTTTGTGTCTTGTGTCAGATAAAAGCTACCCATTAATATTTGATTACTTAATTGCGCCCAGTTGCTTCCACATAGCACATACTCATGACGATCATAAGGTTTGCGTTTGCGCAGCGCCTTAGTCTATATTGCCCCACTGCTGGGCAAACGCCTACCCCAAAGCCTACCAACGCTCTTTGAATTATGCCTTCGCCAGCCAATCCGTCAAGAACGAGTCCACCAGCGTTTCTAAGGCCTGCCTCGGTTACGACGCCCGTCCTCTGGCACCGTTTGTTTGTTCTATACAATTCTAATAATATGTACAAACCTACTATACATAAACCCGCGCTCTTTGCCCATGGGAGTAGGCAGAAACCACAGAACACCTGCTACGATTACGATACTTAAACACCCCTTTTGTGATGATATTGATAAATGGGTACATTGATAATGTTGGTGGTATAGAATCAAACTATTAAATATGGCAGTCATTACTGGAGCTTGTTGTTTGAATCACCTTCTACATACCTTTACATGGCGCAGCTGGTGATAAATAAAGTATAATCGAATTAAGTTAGCGGTGAGTGATAAAATAGTACAAATAAACAATTAACAAAAATGGAAACAGTGGTAACACCGCCGTCACCGTTCCAATTTGATGAGAACTCTATTGATGTGGCATCGGGCAATTAGAGTGATAGCTGGGCACGATGGAAGAAGGGCTTAAAGATATATTTCAACGCGTGTAAGCTATCGACAAAACGTCAGTGAAATTATTCAAAAAAGATCTGCACATAGTAGGCGAGCAATGCCAACAAAGCGAAGAATCAACTTCAGACGGTGCGTGTAAAAAGTTAGATGAACGCTTTAAAACGGAGAAAAACCCTCGCTTCCTTTACGGTCGATCGGTCAATGGTCATAACCCACGCCGGTTGTGAGTACTACGCCCCTGGCCTTTCTGATGAACATCACTCATCCATACATTTATAATCCCAGATAAAAATTGATATGCCAAATACTGTCCACAAAAATAAATAAGAGCTTAATTGTGACAAGCAATTAAGGCAATCAGACGTCAATTTCCATGCTTTGGTAATCAAGTAAATTCAAATTGGCGACCGTCACGGAGAGGCAATTCTCCGTGCTTTATGCTCCGCTGGTAGTATTTACATTGCACGATATTTAGAAGACAGAGCCAGGGATAACTACCACTACCACAGTCTTATACACCCGAAATAACCTCTGCTAGTCGTGACACTAAAATGTAAGCAGTGTATTATAAGTACTTTGGATAGCTTAAGTTATAACAGGTTAAGACAGCCTACCTAGTCATTATCATCATCATCATCATTAGCCTTAATTAATGTTCCCACTGCTGGGACATAGGCCTCCTCTCTGTGAGAGGGGATGGGCCGTAATCCACCACGCGGGCCCAGTACGGGTTGGTGGAAGTCACATGTCTTTGAATTTTTGGTTCTAGGACATGCCGGTTTCCTCACGATGTTTTCCGTCACCTCCTACCTAGTAGGAGTAGGTAATTAACTGCCTTTGTGGTCTCCTGGTCGCAAACGCTACCGTGCTACTGTTGCGTATAAGATCCCTGCTGGTTCTATTTCTAGATTGGTCAAAGAATTATTGGAATTTTCCATCTGGAATTTCTCAGTAGCCGTAGGAATCTAGAATTGTGCCCTTTTGATGGCAAAAGTCTTGCCTCCTATTCTCCTTACATAGAACTAACATAACTAGTGAAATAGGGGTATAGATAATCCTCAGTCTTCCCTTCAGAGAACACAGGCATGATATACGTAGCTAAAATGCCTACATCAATGGTGAAACAAGTCCGTGACTCAATCACCACCACAATCAAAGCACTACCGATAATTATAGCAATATCCATACAACAAAATTGACCTCACACTTGCAAGACAAAAAAATCAAGAGAAGCAATTTGTAGAACGGCCGTGCCCTGGGCCACTGAACCGATTTCCATGCGGTTTTCTCATGGCTGTCAACACTGATTGTATTACAATGCGTGCCAATAACACTGAATAGATAAGTGGCAACACTGGCTAATTTGCGTTGTATTCTAACCTCTTAAGAGACGTGCTAACTACTTCCGAAAGGAGTTCAATCGCAGTGGCCTTAATAGCTTGTGAAAACAATTGAAGATCGAAAAAATTGCGTTGGCCTGCTTGAGGAATTTCTTTAGTATTGTCAGTGTGTTGACAGATACGTCTTACAAACACAGTTGAGTGATCAACGTCTGACGGGAAATTTCTGTACTTTGAAACGTTCGCATTTGCATCGCAGTCTCAATCTGTGAAAAAAAAACTCAATTTTCTTTGCATTTTGACATAGTTGACGCTGAGATGATAATGCGACTTAAATTTGAATGTTTTTTCGCCACGAATATATTGACTATCAGATCATTGTATTCCCTAAAAACAGAGTTATAAATTGTATCCAAAGTCACACAAACCACCAGTTATGTTCAAAGCGAGACAGTCGCGCTGCACAGGGGGGTGACCATAAGCTCTTAGAGTAAGGTAATTTTGAGATCGCGTAAGTGACAGATGTATACAAGTCATATACATCTGTCCCTTACACGCACTCAAAATAACCTTACTCTTAGAGCTTATGGTCACCCCCAGAGTACAAATTCAAATGCCGGCTTCCGACTGCGTAAAATAAAAATAGCAGAACAAAATATACATAGAAGTAGGATAAAAAGCAGCAATTCTAATGAAGCTATATAAAAATATTTAAGTGAATAAAAAACTGTTACAGACAACTTCAAAGCGTACGCCAGACGGAGAGGGAGGGAGGGGGACAAATCGACGACTGTGAGGCTCGGTAGACTACTTTTTTTCTCTTTTCATGAATTTCTCTGAAATAAGTGCTTACTTCAGAGTCAAACGGAGTAGATCGCTGCAAAAAATGTTAAACTTTTGAGGGTAAAAAGTGGAGGGAAACGTAATTGCAATTTGATTGAATGAGACATGTTTGGAATTGGAATCGTACTTTATGGATTCTCGTCTTATGTACGGACGTTTAAGGGGTGACTATGAGAAGCTCAAAGGACCAAAAGGAGGTAAGCTTCAGTGGTTTGGAAATGGGAAGAGAGATACTCCAGAAATACATTTCATGCTCCACGATACATCTTAATCAACGTCCAGAAAAGATATGTATGAATAAATTGTCTGAGTTAAACTTAACCCATTAATGAAGAGGTACAATTGTTTATATGTTTGTAAAAAAGAAATCTCTTAGCAGTACTGAAGCGACTTTGATTTTTTTTTTATGTACTATAGGTTCGCGCTTGACCACTATCTCACCTGTTGGTAAGCGATGATGTGGTCGACGGTGATACAGGCTTGCCTAGAAGTAACCTATTCACTCTTGACTTAAAGACACCCAGATTGTAGCTGTCGGGAAACAGACTCCGGCAGGGAATGCCACTCCTTAGCTGTACGCATAATAAAAGTGTTTCCAAAACGTTTTGTTCGTATGGGTGGTTTGTTTGTTTTCAAATTCTTTCACTGGTGGAACAGAAGTCACAGAAGACAGAAGTCCTTTTTGGCGATGGAACCTAAAATGTAAGGAAAAGCTAGTAGAAAAATTTACGATAACATTGACATCATTGCAAACACTTTCTTCTATAATTTATATCATACCCTCATAGTGCCTAACCAAAAAGATAATAATAACTCACAAACTCTCACCGTAGAAACAGACGGGCCAGCGTTGATCACGAATAGGTTTGTGTCGAAAATCACGCAATCACTGCGGATTCAATCTGCCGGTACAATGAACTGTGGGACATGATTGAAAATCTGACGGGGTACGCAAAAAACGTGCTGGATGGAGTGTGATCGATTGTAGAAACCTTTTTTTTTTTTTTTTTTTATTTGTGATGGGTTTGCTCTTGACTCTAGTCTAGGTCAAAGGTACCTTTGTTTGGTTATAATGCCAGACAGATCGAAATGTGATGTTTTTTAATGAGAATTTCTGACGTGCAACGCCATTTGTGTAACCAAAATTTGCTAAAATGTGCCTATGGAAAGGATCGCAGAACAGAGGGTTGACCATAAGCTCTTAGAGCGGTATCAATTTGATATCGAATAAGGGACAGATGTATCTGACGTGTATACATCTGTCACTTACTCGATATCAAATTGATACCGCTGTAAGAGCTTATGGTCACCCCCCAGATAAAAGAGATCCAGGTAACAGGAACCAGCAGGGTTTAATCAACATAATATGTTATAGGCAATTTGTGCAAACCAGGAATTGTTTTCAATACCTAGAAAATCTATAGAATTCTGTTGTTTAACCCCATAGAAATATAAAATACTAGATCTATGGTTAAACCCTTGGTTATCCCATTTTATATTCCTTATTTTAGTCTTCTAGAATATTTTGGGTTGAATAGCTTTCGACTTACTGGCACGTCGATCCAATAGACATTCGGTGGATAGGACTATCGTTGCAATGGCTTTTCGGCGAAATGGACGCTCGATCTAATGGCTATTCGAAAATGTGGTACATCGATGCTATGGAATTTCGGCAATTCGGACGTTCATTCTGATGTCTTCGGGGAATTAGCCATTGGGCATATGACATTCGAAGTCAAGCAAACCCAAAAACTATGCCTTGCCGTATACATACACAATTACACGCACACACGTACAACGAAACCACGCCTTAGCTTGTCAGTCGAGCTCTCAGATCAAATAAAAACTCGACTAGCTAAGGTTGAGGTCTTAGTCATGAGAAAATAATAGACCAACTGTCTAGTAAGTATTCGACAATTGCTGTCAGCAATTTTTCTTCGTCTATCATATTTTTTTCCTAATTGCAGTCAGATTGAGATTTCGAAATACTGCAAACGTTTTATTACATATTTTAATATTTCTTTAGGATACCTATTGCATTTTCCAAGAGTTTTGCATGTCATGCCTCAAAAAATGCATTAAGTACCACAGAAAGAGACCGACCGTCTAGTGTCAATTTTCTGTCAGCAGCAATGAATATCATTGGTCAGCAGTCTATGTCAGGTTACGTCATTTAAAATGCAGCAAGCCTTTTCTAAAAAATATATCAATTTTGCAACTGATGAAGTAACAAACAAATGTACCTACTTACATAAAAATATTGCAGATTTTGCAAAATCTATTTTACTTATGTTAAATCCTGTATTTATGCATTGTGAAATCGATTGAAACGCGTCAAACAAACAGTTATGGCTGCTAAATCATGTTTCTAGCTAATAAACGGTAATTGTCTGGTTTCTAATTTATTTATTTCTTATTAATAGCTGGATAATTGGATAAAATCTTATTTACATTAAACGGAAAACAGAAATTGGCGCCAATAAAAATTACTGTTTGAACTATGAAATGGTAGCAGCGTTCACTTCCTTGTGAAAATTTTATATTGGAATTGTATTATCATTGCCAATCTAACCAGTCAAATCAGCGAATAGTACGAAACCCTTGAAATGATTGAAGGTCTAACCACAAATTACAAAATATCAGAACCAGGAAATTAAGTTTTTTATAGCCATGTAGCATTAAACAATATAACAACAGAATACAGTTAGGTCAAGTGCCTTTGAAAACTAGCGTGCTGAATTGTGTAGACCAATTTATTAATGTTATATTTTATCGCGGGTTGTCACGCCAGCCATTTTGAATTTCTATGTAGTGCACTAGTGTACTAGTATCACGCTATGAAATAAATACCAATGTTGCTATAAAGGGAGACAATACATTTTCTGACTATTAAAAAAAACAGCATTAAATTCGCTCTATATTTTTAACCTGAAAACGTCACTTCTGTTGTATTGACCCACAGAACAGAAAAACGCCTTGACCACACTGTTTGGTTAGTCAACAAGGTTCCTGCTGGCTTCTTGAGTAATTGGCAAACATAACTGCTAGACTTCTTGAAGACAAAGGATGATAGGAGTCTATTAACTTGATAACAGTCTTGTAATACGGGCGGTCTTCCTTCATCAGAAGACAGCCACAGTCATAATAAATCACCGAGCACATACTCTAATGTCCCGGCAGCTTTTGAAACACAAACAAACCGTTTTATAGCACTTACATATTTTCAAACTGTAAACATTTCCAGTTAGTCCACTACTACCTATCAATCAATAAAACGCTTACCAGATTTGTTACACATCGCACCACATGACGCAGATATAGCTCGCCAATAAGTTGGAGTGGCGTCGGGTATCACAAGCATGTCTTACTCTATGGTGATTCATCAAGAGACTAATCTCTATGGTCGCCCGGAGAACACGCGCCAATTCGACTGTAGCTAATCGACTAACGTTGTTTGAAATGGAGCATTGGAGAAGCTAGCGGAATATACGACGAGCTGTATAATTGAATACAGGCACGCTTGAGGTTTATGAGCCGTTGTCATGATTTTGAAGTAAGGGTAATGAATAGAGACGCTTTCATCTTAGTATTTTTGAACAAACGAAAGAAAGAATGAATCTTCATTAAGGTAAATGTGTACTCTAAGGCTTGGCCAAACGGGCGACCGACCACAGACATCGGTGGCAGTCGCGCGCTACCACCACATTTGGAACAGAGGCAGAAGTGCGCGACTACAGCGGTGTTCGGAAGCCGCCACGTTTCTATTGTTGTATAGATCAGAATGTGAATCCCAAATAGCAGCACGTAAACGGATTTCCGATATGAAAGTATCGATATTCATTGAGGCGTCGTCGTGCTCCATGGTGGCGCCTGCGATGCGTACGTCTATCTGCGCGGCGGTGGAGCAGAGCAGCGAGACGACTTCTTGTGTGGCCCGCAGCGACCACAAGTGGCGAGTCACGGACACTGCTGTAGCGAGTGGCCGCCACCATCTACACGTGTACTGTGCGTATATACAAAATATATGGAAAGTGTGTAAAGTCGCTGTCACTGGCCAGCGGTCGGTGCCCTGTTTGCGCCGAGCCTAAATTTTGCCAATCCGGGACGGAAAAACTATAGAACCAATCAATCAATATGCCTGTTTCCAACTATGTTGAGGTGGCCTTCCAGTCTAACTGGATGTAGATAAATACCAGTATTTTACTTGGAGCAACTGCCTGTCTCACCTCTAGTAATAACTGGGTAAAATATGTTATGGCACTTTTTGTTTTCGTAACAATAACATACTTTCAAGTCAAAATTACACTTACAAAACAATACCTAGTTACTTAGCACTGCTTTTTCTGCAACAATATTTTACAATGGCAACACTGTTTGTAATACATCTTCTGCTGCCTTCAAATGTGATCAGCAACCGTGAACGGTTTATGCAACTTCTTAGAAATAGGTGCTTATTATCTTAGCCACAAGTAATGGAATATTAATGACTTCTGACTACTAATGGTCCTATACTTTACTGCGAAAAACCTATTTGCTGTGGTCCCTACCTCCTTCGAAAAGGCAGCCTCCAAAAGAAGAGTGAACAGGAATCTTTAGGCTCGCTCATTCAGTTGCAGACATCATCCATCGCATGGTTCTGTATAAGGAGGCATTTGAAAATCGAATGTTGGCTTTTGATATCTACCTATTTCGACTTATACCTAGTTAACTAATGCTTGGAAATTCTGATTTTATTCATTGTTTCGTTTCAAAATAACGGGACAATAAGCAATTTTGATGAAAAGGTCAGTTACATTTAACTAAATTATGCAGCTCATATCTTCGTGCTCTGCCTCTATAGACATTCAGTCACCGTGAAGGGTTTGTGCAACCGCCGCTCATAAGGAATACGGTGACCACACTCGAAATTTAAATTAGGACATGCATACGAATAATTTCGGAATGTTAATCGATATTCAGGCAACATAAATTGATGGATTTAATGTTAGTACAACCGTATGCCTATTTCTCATGGCAGTTACAGACAGAAACTACACCTGCTATGACCTACGCTTTTTGTTACGTTTAGGTTCAGACATTTAATTATAAAGAGGTGAAGTTTGTGAATTTTTGAGGTTGTAGGAGGAAATCTCTGGATCTACCGAACCGATAAAGATGAAATTTGGCATAGAGATAGTTTGAGACCCTGGGAAGGACATATGATAGTTTGTATTCCTTGGGATGATAGTTACACTTTTCACGCGGGCGAAGCCGCGGGCAGAAACAAGTACAGTAAAACGCCAAACTGTTGTATATTAAGAATAACACTGATATTAATTAAACGAGTATTTATTTCTCAAGAGCAATTTGCACACCTTCATACAATATGGCTGATCGGTTGCGAGAGAGCGAGACAGCACAACGGTGAGCAGTCCAGATATACTGCTACGTTCCGATATCACAATTGCGAATTTGCGATTGCTTTCCATCCTATATGGAACCACAACTTTCAGAAGTATTAATTTCAATTGTCTCCACAGTTTAAAATTCTTTCAAATTACGACGTAAGTTTTTAACAATTTGCGAAGAAAAACAATCGAAACAATTGATCCATGTAAGTCCTTGACATTACAGACTTGACTCTTCACAGTTTAAACGGTCATGAACACAGAGTCAATATCAATATTGTAAAGAAAACCTAATGTAATTAAACTGGTTTTCGCTGGTGAGCCTGCTCTGCTCGGTAGGTTTTTTAAAAAACTATTCTTTAGTGCTCCGTTGTCTGGAGAGATGAGTCAGACTAGTTTGGAAACAATAAAAAAAAAAAAAAAGAAACCTGATTCGGAATATCACAGTAGCAGTTGTGGCGGCGAATCCGACTCGACTGGGCAGCGTTCGGAAAGCTGCGCGGTGTCTTCTCGTCCAACTTACCAGTGTCTCAAGACGAAATTCAAATACCAGTGTCTGTTGCCAGTTATGACCTATGGCTCTTAGACGTTTTCGCTCACAATGGGCCACATCAGAAAGCTTATAGTCACCCAAAAGGCAATGGAGAGAGAGAGAGCTATGCTCGGAGTATCCTTGCTTGATCGGATCAGAAATGTAGAGATCCGCAAGAGAACCAGAGTTACCGACATAGACCGAAGAATTTAAAACTTAAGTGGCAGTAACGGATGGCCGATAGGGCAAAAAAGTTCTGGCGACCGCGAATCGGAAGACGTTGCGTTGGAAGGCCTCCCACCAGGTGGACCTGATGAAGGTTGCGGAGCATTCTGGTTGGCATTATTATGACCCAAGCAAAGCCGCGTCGGGCCACTAGTAAGTTTAGCAAGTCCTCGTCCAAAGCCAACCTCAATCGTGGAAGATTGAGGTTGGCTTTGAACGACATTTATAGTTTAGATTAATCCCTAAAAAGTCTGTCCACGAAAATTCAAAAAGATGGCCGCCCTACAGTCCACGGTCGGTTGCACGTCAGTTGAACGCGTGGCCGACACCTGGCTGCCTCACGTCGGTCCATTTACTGGGTTGTATTCTGAATTAACTGCCATACTGCACATGCGCAAAGGTGAATTGGTAGATATTGATATTTGAATTCAATGATAAATGCTAGACAGAAACCATATAACAAGGTTTCAATATATACCTACTGCACATCACATGTGCAAAGGTGAATTTTTAGACATTGATATCCAAATTCAATAATAAAAGCTAGACAAAGACCGGCTGGCAAGACGGTTTTTGAATTGAGAATTCAAAGTTAAGAGAATTTGTAAAATTCTAACATGACAACTATTCTGTTTACAAAAACCGAGCAAATGTAGGTCTATGTTTAAAAGTTGCAGATTATTTACACATATTGGAATTTTCAAGGCACTTATCCATTCAGTTGTATTTAGGTAGTAAACTCGTAGAAAGTATCATAGGAAAATAAAAACAGAAAGATATGAAGATTTTGAAGGGGACCTGTCTAACAGATGAGGAGCAGAAATAAAACGATCCAGTTTTATTTAATATCTAAGACAAGATACCGTATAACTTCATAATAGGTAGTTCAAACATGTCATCATCCTTTTCGTTTCGCAACAGCCGAGACAAAACAATATAACAATTACAAAAACACATTACCCGCCTTCGGCAGTCGGGTAAATAACACTCAAAAAAGACCCTCATTGTTTAGACTCATAAGGTAATCTATGGACAAGATAAATTGTTTTTTGGTCTTATGGGCTAACATCGTAGGTGTTTCTAAGTAGAACATGGTTCAATACCTAATATAACTAACAAGTAAAAATAAGAAATCCCGACATACATATACATAATTTATCTATTAGTAGACACGCTTCGATCGACAATCTATTGAACACGTAATTATTTGCGAAAACAGCCCGATGCAAACAGTAAAACGCCCACAACTTTAAAGCGGCTGAACAGATTTTCATCAAACATAGCTGAGAACACTCCCGATAGTGTCACCTTTCAAATAAAAACAAACAAAATCGGTTCATCTGTTTAGGAGATATGATCAGATGCCACAGACAGATACACAAAAACACAAACAGACAGGCACACACTTCATACTTACAACACCCCTCCTTTTCCATCGGTGGTTAAAAATAGACAAAACACACAACGACAGGACTGCAATGAGACTACAAATTCTCTCTTGCAACTCTTTTTACTTACAAATCAATCTAATTGCAAGAAATACACATATTTTTTTGATGAAAGACGTCCACTACTTGACATAGACCTCCTTTAAGCCTCGTCATACAGCTTCTACCATAGAGCACACAACTGACCTCAATTGACAAATTTCACTAACTTTAATCAAAGCTAATCCACGTGGATGGATTCCACGAATACTATTACACCTTCAGGTCATGAGACATGACCTCTGTCTTTGATTCCACCCGCAACTAATACAAGTACGTACCAGCGCCTATCGAAACATTATCGTGACCGTTAAGCCCCAATACTGCTTTCATATCAAACGTATCAGAGCATCACAGCACAATACCGAGCATGTTCCTATCATTAGCGGGTAGTTGAAGAAATTTATAATTTCACGGCGTTCGATGCGCCAAGGCACGTAGGTACTTAGCTAGCACCGTTTTGGCGCAGTTTTCTTGAGAGATCGATATAATGTGTTGGAAATGTAATGGTTTTATTGTATACCGTTTTTTTTGAAGTGTGATCATGTCATGAACATACTGACACTTTAGTACCTAGACATAAGCGGTTTGGAAGACCTTGCGTGGTTTGCCAGGAGGCAAGTTCGCCAGGCTGACACATATAGCATAGGCCTATAATGTGCTCGCAGCTGGGACACATGCCTCCTCTTAAGACGACGACTAACGCCAACGACCTTGAGGGAACAAAAGGCGCACTCGTTTCACATCCGCGCGACCCAAAATATAATAGTTTTTTGTACTTTCCTTATTATTCTATGACTTAAAAAAAAAGCCTCAGATCAAAATGTAGATGATTAAATTGTCTTTAAGATGGTGTCGATTTCATTAAAATACGCCCAGCGGTTTTGGTGTGATTGTCGTGTTTATGTCCGTTTTAGACATAACTTTACAAATTAATTACACTACGTTATACAAATAATACTCAAAATTTTCTTAGATCAAATTATTAAGAAAATGGTCTAGTGCAACATATATTTTTTCCAAAAAACTACGACTAGCCGCTTAGACGTGATTCTCATTTTAAAATCAGTACTCAAGGGAATCTGCGCCTTAAGGAGAGAGAGTGGTTTTTGTAATCACCACGCGAGCCCAGTGTGAATTTTTAGTTTTGGAACATGTCAGTCGGTTTACACGAATAGATGCAGATGCATCGCATTGGAGAAAAAAAATCCCTCAATTTGCTACTGAAATGTGGCTCACTTCGACCAGGAGCCAAACACCATTGTCCTTTGATCAATGAGAAAGAGTATGTAGCCTATGACAACAACCAGAAAAGTGTAGAAAATACCAAAAAGATAAGCAAAGGAAGACTTGAATTCGACCTAAGAAACCCTTGGCTAAACTACTGACATTTATTCAAACCTGAACGCTAATCACTTACTTACGCAATACCCACTTAACGCCACACGATTACAAATACAACCCACATTAGACTCAACTCCGTTACTGGAGAGTGGAGATAGCTGCAAAGCTATTTAAGTTTGTGACAGATAATAAGTCCATCAGGCCAGATGGTCGCTCAGTCGTGTCTAGGTCTTTAAACACTGCGCCATTACCTGCGCACGATCAGAAGTGGGTTAGCTTAGCGAATTCTTGGAGTAAAGGAAACATTAAGCTATAATTTATGCTCTAAGCTTTTTTCTCAAATGTTATCCCTTTAAAGAGTTGAAGCACCAAGTTAATACAATGGTCGAAATAAGTATCTAGTTTTATTTTTAACCCGACTGCCGAAGGAGGGTATTGTGTTTATCATTCTATGTATTTCCGCGTTGGCCGATTTTGATGATTCATACGTCAATCGATTCGTCTTAACCTTGCGAGTGTCACTGGCTACATTCAAATTGGAAAATATGAGAAAATGGCGGCTATTTGGCGATATATTGTGGGGAGCCAATTTTCTTTTTTTTCCAAACCCATCGTGTGGGGTATCAAAATAAAGGTTTTTAAGAGGTTATTTCAATAATATATAACACATTTATGTTTATAATGTACCTAATTCGAAAATAAAATTAACTCTAAAGTTATAAATAAAAAAAAATTAAAAAAAATACAAAAAACCCGACTGCTTAAAAAACAAACTAAAAAGACGTAAACAAGAAGAAAATCATACTGTGCAGTCGGATACTACTGGTTTTGGTCAGCCAGCTCGCGAATATGTATCCTCCGACTACACAGCATGATTTCCTTCTTGTTAGTTCGCTTTTTAAGCAGTAGGGTTTTTTGTTTTTTTTTTAAACAAGCTTTTTGATCTGAAAGTTACTAAATGTAATATCACTTTTCCATACACATCCAATGAGCCCAAACACGATGGTGCTATCTTCTCTGGATGAAGAGTTGCTATGGCCAACTTACGGCTCTATCATAGTACCATATTGTTTAAATGTTTTCAAAGTTAAATGTATACCAAGTTTCAGCTTAATCGGATGCCAGGAAGTGCTTGGAAAATGGATTACTATACTTCATAAAAGATAGCTTGATCTCTGCGACAGCTTTCAGAATCAATAGCGCTTGACAGGCTAACAATAACATTGAGGTATTAGAGTGCGCGCAAGATATGTCTGCGCGCGGCCAAAATTGGAACTAATCGTTTGTCATTTATGTCAGGTGTCAAGAGAGTGTTGTATTCCGTGTTTTTATTCGTTTCCGTTGTGAATAATCGCCATCATTATGACAAAAGTAATTTAAAGTGCTGGCAGAGATGTTTTCTTGAAGTGAACAAGTCAAAAACGGGCCTATGGTACCGTTTTACAAAGATAGAGCCCGCGTTGCTCATTTGACAGGTAACTTTTAGGGATACCATTATACTAAAATTTCCCTAAATTTTCGTGCTACCGGTGCTTGACAGTACCTATTGGTTTTTGAGTGTTACATTAATATACTAGTGGGACGAATTAAAAAGAAATAAAAAATAATTGAAATTGAAATGGACGGTAGTGGCCACTGCAGGACCATTGTTAGACCAAATTTAACAGTAGGTACTATTAAATATTCAATAAAAGATTTACAATCATTTCATGAAGCTTTTTTCATCATATTCTATGCAAGTAGAAAAAGCTAGTAATTATGCTAGTAAAGAAAAATGACTATTGATTGAATGAAGGAAAAAATATCAGTTATGCTGGCAACATTAAACACGCCACCCGTCGCGCGCAGACTTATCTTGCGCGGACTCTAATGTACTGCGTATCTCAATGAACAATAACGAAAAATAACGTATACGTCAGTTTGACATATGTCGCAGAGATCAAGCTATCTTATTAGAAGTATAGTTGCTGGACACACATGCAAAAGCAAGCTAATAAAACTTAAAAAAAAAACGTCGTCAGTCATTTGTCAATGTGGATTCTTTATTCTGTTGCATTAAGAATTGCTATGTTTGGGCCTGTCTTTTGATGCTGTGACCATTATCTGCCATTTTGGGCTAATGAGTTAAGAGGGAGGTACCTCATTCCTTTTTCGGAAAACTAGGTAGGTAGATAATGAAAGGAAAGGTTGTCTGTTAGAGATTGCACTGTGCGATAAGACCGCCCATTGTACACTTGTTTTTATGATTTTTTGTCCTGTATATATATTTTTGTGGTGCACAATAAAGAATATAATAAAAAAATAATTTTTTAAATGCTTCGTTGATTTAGTGGTCGCAAGCGCTACTGCTGAACAAAAAGTACTGGGTTCGATTCCCGAGTCGGGCAATGTGTTATTGGGTTTTGCCATCTGGAATTTCTCAGTAGTAGCCCCGGCGCGTTTGGTTTTGTGCCCAGTTGATGGCAAATGGCTCGCCTCCTAGTCAGCCAGGCGTCCTCGTTACAGCCAACAAGGACAGCAGTACTCACTCCATTCTCCACACCATCAGTCCATTAAGCTCATTTTATCCGTTAACATCTTTAGGACAATACATCAGTGTTTTAATACTTAAATTCTTTTATTCCATTCATCTCTCATGTAAAAGTAATGTATGGCCTAGCAAGGGGTCATACATTCTTTTTGGCCAAATTATTATAACTAGTGAAATGGGGGTGAAGCTCTGCCAAACCCTTCGAGATACCAGGCGTGATGTTGTGTTGATAATTTTTGAAAGGACACGATCAAGCATTATTATAGCTACATAGTACCTACTTAGCCACAAAGGAAACTTTGATGGCTGTTCCCTAGACCGTTTGTTAAGGTTCAAAGTTTCAATCGTACAGAAATAAATGAACAACAGTATACCCTATATTGCAATGTATGTAAGGAACACGTGTACAGCAATCGCGTCGCATATGCAGAACTACTTTATAAAACGATGTCGCAACTCTGTCTAGCGTGCATATGTATGGGTCATGCTGTCTACATGTAGGCAGAAAAAAATCGCTGAAATACATTATTGTGTCAGACGATAAGCTGCACTTTTAAAAGGTTAGTAGGTTGATATTAAATAATAATTAGTCTTGGTAATAACTTCTTTAGTAACTATTTTTGGTTCTGCGTCTGGTCGGGTCAAATTGTCATGTCTGGACGACTATTAACGGGCTGAATGCCGTAATTACCGAAACAGTAAAAAAGCTATTATGTCTCGCGTTGATCCACGTTTCAGGCACTCAATGGATTAAATTAGATACAGATCAAAGTGCATCAGTGAGGAGACGTGATCTGCCTTGAAAAAGATCTCCATAAAGCTCGAAAACAGAGGAAGTGCAATCAGCAGGAACAGATTATTATCTTCTGTAGATGAGCCTTTGATGCCTTTGAAAAGTAATGGGAAATAATAGCCACCACATATTTGACAAACAAGACTGGTGTTTGCAACATCTATATTGTTAATATGATATGTTTTTCTGATTGTTTATTTACCCCTTTTACCGTGGCTAAATAAATGTAACCAAACTCAATCAAAGCAATTTCTCTCCTCTCTTTCAGTCCATCCAAAGGTTGTCTGTAAGAGATTGCCCTGTGCGATAAGACCGCTCATTGTACACTTACTTTTGTTTTTTTTGTCCTGTGTATATATTTTTGTAGTGTATAAATAAATAAAAACAAAGCATAAATTACCATAGCAGATAGAATATACCTAAAGATAAAAAATGGATATGGATAGAACAGATCACCCAAAATAAATCCACCATATCTCAGTAAATGAGTAACAGGTATCCCAGGGCAATTCCTGTGGTCAGATGTTCTGGTTTCTGACTACCCTTAACGACTTAACAGCTCAGCCGGATCAGCCGGAATTAACAGCTTAACGTACTTTCCGAGGCACGAAGGAGTTTTGGTATCTGTATGTCATGGATGATTACCCATATTTGGCATTCACAGACCGATCTCAGCAAACGTACCTAACCTCGAAGATCGACCTGCGCAGCTGTTATTACCCGTCTACTAAAAATATAAAATAATCTTGTTAAGTTTATTGACATAAACGTTTTACATAGAACATGTATCCCTTGACCCTTAAACTAGTGTCAACTGCATCATAGAGACCAGTGTCTTCTTGCGTGATTACCTATAAGTTGCTATGTCAAATATAACATAAAAATAAAGGTACAAATTGAAAAAATATATATAAATCTTGATCTCTATGATATTACTCCTACACGTGGGATACAGCAGTAAGAACTGTGGTTTAGAATTATAATTGTTAGGTACTTTACATGGAACTGGATGTTGACATGTGTTCAACATAACCTTTGTGGATAGAATTCATAACAGTTGAAATTAATTTCACATTCAAACACTGTTAGACTACTAAATAGGGTTCATTCTTAGAGAAATGTTAGCTATGGTCAACGTACCGTGAGAGATTGATAGTCAAACTATGCTAGTATTTATTATCTGTGGACAAACTATCATAAGGAAGATGACAGTTCAATTTATAGTCTGTTTAACAGTAAATACCAACAGATGGTGTAAGACAAGTAACTATTTTATAAAGGTTTATAGGTCGAGATTTTTATATTTTAGCACACCACATGCGAACTGTGTTACAATTTTAATTTGTGTCAGATGTGTTGAAGTAATTAAACATGTTGTGTCTGAGTGTCTGAGAACGTGTCTTAAGTCTCAATCCACATTATAGAACATAAAAGCAAAGCTGTAAACATGCTGACCCACGCAGATAGTTAAAACTTGCCTATATTTATTTCAGAGCATGTGGCAATTTAGAATTACATTCATCAGAGCACAAAGCAGACCAAGGCTTGGTCTTTAAGTCAAGAAGGTATTAAGTTCTAGGCAAGCGTGCTCCATTGAAGGTCATATCATCGTTTACTATCAGATGAGACAGTGGTCAAAGCCGATCCTATCAATAATAATAAATAAATAATCCGTGTAAATTACGTTACCTTTTATCTACTGCACAATTTCGAAGGCATTCAAAATATTGCAAGATTTATAAAGATATCAAAGGCGCCAAGCTAATGATCACCTAATCAAATAAACTGTCACCTAACTTAATATTTCTACTTTAAAATCTGAAAATATGAGATCCAAAGTTGCCAATATCTCTCTCATTAATCACTGGTGGAGTGCAAAGTCGATAATATCGACAGTTCAATTTTAAAACTGCTACCGAGCAGTATGCCTGACCACAGAGCTAGAGACGCCTCGGCGCGGCCTTTGCTAGAGACAGACGGCATTACTAAAACTTGCCATGTTGCCATACAAAACAAGCGTGTCAGTGAGTATCACCGTTTACTCTATATAGAACAGCATAGAGAAGAGAATCGGACTAACCTTTCCCTATCTGACTGTCGAATAATACGGCCTGCAAGTGTGAACGAGACAGTTGACAGTTGTTGTTATTCGTCATTAGGAACCTACAGACAAGAGACTAGTATTGACCGTATGTATCGCATCTCTTTCTATAGACATATTAGTCTATTGTATGACGGTTATGCCCAGTCTAATTCGGCCCGTGAAAATTCTTACTATGGCGATTTATAAAATTCGAAACTTATGCTCAGCGCACATTGTGAGGGTTAGTTACATTAGTAAGGGACTATTGGCATTTCTAGTCGCTGCCGAACGTGGCGATTCCTTGCTCTATATTCCGGACGAATGACGATCCGGTAATTAAAAAGTCTCATTGTGAAAGAGACGATAACAGGTAACTTTACCACAATTCCTTCATGAATTGAAGGAAAAATTGTGTATAAATTAATATAGGCTACAAATTTTGTAGAAGGCTTATCTTAAATGAAATTAATGATAGATGATTACGAAGACGGAGGAGTAAATCTAGACTTTCATTTTAATGGCTAAAGCATTTCAGCTTAGGACAAATCCTCGGATAAAAGGCCCAGATTTATCAAAGAAAGTAACTAAATGGTAACAAAACTGTCCTAAAAGTCTAAAAAGGGGAAATACGAGTAGCAATAAACTTCGGTTGAACCTAAAAAGTAAGAAGTGAACGATATAGATACCTACAAATTAATTGTAATAAAGAAGAAATGTCAAAAACAAATTCACACCCAAAGATATACAAAACAAAACACACGTATTATTCCTAACTTACACATCATCCCACAGGAAGACTGCAAGGACACATCATCACTTAAGTCAATAGCTAAAAGCCTTTAAATGCCAAGGAGACACCATTTAAACAGACGTTTTCAAGGTCCCTCGGACGCTTCCGGAGAAGACCAGTGCAGTATCTATTGTGAATGGACACAATACCATTATTGTGTGGAAGGCTGTATTGACAAGCACTGACGAGGCGATTGTTGAGGAGCGGACGAGGAGACAATCTTAGTACATAGGTTCTGCCTACACACATTGAACATGGGTACCTCTAGGGCTCCCACACATAACTCGCAACGCATCGCAAATATCTGCGAGCTCGCAATAAATATATAGATATCGAATCGCATCGCAGTTATGTGTGAGAGCCCTTAGATACTACTTTACTTTAGTAGTGTGGTACAAGAAGTGATTCGAAGAAAAATTCAAACCCCAGCGTTTGAATTTGTGTAGTCTTAATTTTGTTTAGAATCACCATGATAACAGTTTATGCGTCTATGTCTCTTTAGCACTATATTTAGAACACTAGTTGTGCCCGCGGCTTCGCTCCCGTCATCTGTCTGCCAACCCTATCCTATTTACCTACCTACCTATCAATTTTTTTTCTATAGTCATCATTCTTTCGCGGAGAATCTTAACACCGCCATTCAGAAAATGACTTCATATGCACAACGCTATCTATCGAATATCGAGTTCAACTGTCCGAATATCTGAATTGCGTGTGTTGTGATAATTTTACTTCTTGAACACTTTACATTCATCTAACTTTTGATAGGGTGAACCGATTGCGATAAAACAAAAACTAGTAATTCTTCAAATTACGCACAATTTTTATGTATCAAAGTTATCTACATTGGTTTCGTACATTTCACGTGATGCGTGCACAAATAAACAGACAAACATACAGAAATTCCATAAATGTTGGAAATAGGTTCTGTTGGATATCCTTTAACACCCTGGCTATTTTTCTTGGAAATATTTTCGATGTACAAAAATTACTTTTCTACAGATTTATTATATGTATTGATTTTAGAACTATTGAAAGTTTAGTAAGCACCTCCCAAAGCATTTGTAAATTATTCAAAACTTATATTTAATTAACAAAAGGGTTACGAAAGGATAATAAAGTAAACCTACGAGAAATATTGTATTTTATGTATACAGAATCTTACTAAATAATAAATGCGAAAGTTTGGATGAATGCGTTTGTTACTCAATCACGCCAGAACGGATCTGGATGAAATTTAGCACAGAGATAGATTATAGTCAGGAATAGCACATAGTATAGTTCATCCCGAGATAATGTTCTCTTGGGATGATAAAACGCTTTTCACGCGGGCGATGCCGCTAGCAGAAGCTAGTAGATAAATAATAGAATCGTTTAGTTTAAGGTGATTAAATTTAGGCAGACTAGTAGAGCAAAAAGTTTATTATTTTAATTCCCAGACATAAATCTAGAGTTTCTAATGACTAAAAAGACTCACGAGATAGTATCACACAGATTCAAGTTTGTAAAATCTAATTCTCACAAATAAATTCAATAAGCCTCAACCAATGAAGTCATCGATCCAACATTCACATAAAAAATTTCAATATTTCTAATTGAAAAATAAATTGTTCTAACATTGTGAATATTTGCGGTCGCGTCTCAAGCCATAGTTTTTGCTCAGTGCAACTTTAATAACACAGTTTGTACCCACATGCTAGCCAAGCCATACAATGAAAAACAATGTAACAGATGTATCCAATGCCTTTGTATGCATCATTGTATTTATCTTTCAAGAAATGGTATTTTTGCAAGCTGTGTCTTATTGATTCTAGAAAACGGGATTGTTTCTGAACATGGATACGTTAAGGACCTCTATATTGGGAATATGAACGACGATATATAAAAAGAACTTAATAATAATATTTTTTTAAATAATCATCATCATTGCCCTTAACCCGATTTATTTGGGGTAGGAGCAAAGTCTTCTTCCTCCATACTTCTATTATTCGGAATCTTAGTAGTTGGCGCCAGTGACAAAAAAGTTGGGAGGAAACCAGGTGTCCTGGTATGGTCATGTGATGAGGAGGGATGGTGAAACGCATGTTACTAAAAGAGTTATCAATATAATGTGGATGGATGGAGAAGGACGGGACGGTCAAAGAAAAGATGGATGGACTGTATAAAGAGTGACATGAAAGAAAAGGGAGTCAGTGAGAAATCGTATAGCACCGACCCCAAGTAACATGGGATAAGAGCAGAAAAAAGAAGAAGTTATTCTTTCTAGACATATCATCTTTCACTTGAAGCATACATCAACTTATTGAATCTTCTTCTACTTCTATAGTCATCGTAGTGATTTTTTATTGAATTCAAATTGTGACATAGTGATTTTTTATAGAATTTAAATCTTGACATTGTAATTCCAATTAAATTTAAATTTTGACATCGTGACTTTTTATTGAATCTAAATTTTAACATTGTAATTTAAATTTTGATATTGTAATTTTTTTTGTATTGTTTGTCTAGTGCAAAAAATTTTGTACGCCATAAATGGCAAAACATGTAGCCACCTCATATTAATATAAGACCTTCATACTGTACTCATGTTTTACAGAATAAATATATCTTATCTTATCTCATCATAGAAAAAGAACTTTATGTAAAGAATTAGCAATTAATTAAAAAACAACTCTATGAAACACGCAATTATTAATACAGGGAAAGTTGTAACATGCAATTCTTCAAGAGACTCTTGCGAATGATTTAATTCTCATCATAAATATGACTTTCTTTAATTAAATCTAATTGCTAACAAGTTTCCAATTACCTACAATAAATAAATGATATATTATGTGATATTCTTCCGCTTAGGCTTTCAGATCAAATTCAATTCCTGATTCAAACAATCAAATGAAAAAGCAGTTCAAAGTAGAGCTTGTGTAGAGATTTTCAATAGAAGCAATAAAAAGAGTGAGTTCATGTCAAAATATTAGTCAACCGTGCATTGCTTTTTTGACATCCTATGCTTTTAGTTAGTGTATCTTCATACTCTGGTTACTTTCCTTCTCTCTTTTTCGTATGTTTTTCAATTACATATTTCTATCTCTATTCCTCTTATTCATTAATTTAATTAGATTTCTCATCAAAACATTCACCACATTTCCTTAATTCACCATCAAGAGTTCAAGACTTAATAGTTACTAGGTACTTCCTTCCTTAACTTTAAAGCAATAAGTCTCAGAATCGTGTCAAATCGATACTTTTCTAGTAGAATAACGTACAGTGAATCAGTAGGTTACGGGAATATGATGGGAATGCGTGGGAGACTCCATTAAGTATCTAGTTACCGTAGCATCGTGTACCGTTTCGTATTGTGACTTTTGAACGGAAGGTTAGATTATCTAGTTGATACATGGATTTTTTTGGAACTTTCCCTGCAACTATACCGCTGAATTAACAAAATGCTTTTAAAATGTCACTTTTACTGAATTTGATTATCGAATTACAGATGATAAAGAAAAGTTGGTGGCATCGAGAAGGGTTGGCGGTAAAAAGGATCTTTAAATAGAAATAACAAAAATCAGGACGATGATGTAGCAAACTACGAAATTGGCATAGCAATAAAAGGTGGGGGGCTCTCTATTGTTAGCACAAGACCACACAACTCACAGCAATGCCAACATCAGTTATAATAAAATTCATACCACTTAAGTCCGTCCCATCTTAAGAACCATAACATACTCATGCAGTCACTATTAATAAATTTATGATAAGTACTCCGTTAACAGCTGAACGAGCGTTCGAAGACTAAAATAAGCAGCGAGTTCATAACGCGAGCACATTCAAAAGGGCAAGTAAAATAAACATTGAAAAACAATGGACGCCGTCTGTTTACTGCACTGAAGTACCTCCTCGCTACTTCAGGAGTCCTAGTAGTTTTATTGGCAAAGTTGCCAGCGAGCCTGGATTTACGGTTGGAAGTTACGAGATGCAAAATACAGTTGCAAAAGGCAATTTTAAATTAACTTTTCGTTTGCAAATTCCAATTTTTTTGGGCTTGACCTGCCTGGTGAATAACTCTGACAACATAGACAATATGCCAGCCCAGGAACAATATTGTTGATTCATGTGACTGTGATTTCAACGGCATCCTATATTAGTATTAGTAGCTTAGCCTTGTGGTGGCTTTGCACCAAAAACACTTCCCCTTATAAGGATTGTTTTTTCAGATCCATTGAATTTAAACCATAATATGGATAAATGCGTCAATACGTAGTTATCCAATAAAATGATCTTTGAAGGCTGGCCTGACCAATACAATGTGCTGCATAGTTGCAACGACAAACGGGAGGCCATTCTTTATTAATCATTGTCTTCAACTGAGTAAGCATTGCTAACATAATCAAAGTATTACATATCTGATCTATTATGCTTACGTCTGCATCGGTAGCACTAGCTTGTTAATATTAACACAGAGGAAGTGAGGCCGAATTATCGCATTTTATTAGCACTGCAAAGAAAATTATTACGCACGGTGTCTCAAGGTCTTGGATCTACCGTACATTGTGTGCATAACTGGCGGCATCACACTTTGATACGATCAGCAGAACCTGCTATTATTTGCATTGTAGTTTCTTACTTCCTAGTTCCTTTAGCGAATACTATTGTTTAAATTTTTATAAAAGCTAGTTTACCGGTTGGCAATAATGTATTTTTTTTGAGCCATCTATTTGATTCACGTCAACAATGCAACTGTTTTGGTTCAAATTCAAATGTAACGTTTATGGGTTTACTGTCTAATGTTTCATCACGAAAATTATGGGTTATTTTTTTTATATCATCATCAGCCTTTTTAATGTTCTCACTGCTAGGACACAGGCCTCCTCTCTGCGAGAGGGAACATGCAGCATTTTTTTGTATATATAACATTTTTGATCCTGATTTCATAACCAAGAATTTCATTATCCCGTTCATCTTGCTTATAAGATTCATTCAGTAGTTTTATTACCACTTTAATCTTAAATACCCTCCTTATTGGCTTATTGGCAATGAGCCTACAATTTCTCACTAGACATTACGCCAACTTGAATAGCTCTAATATCTTCAAATATTTTCTGGTTAAATTGTTTGCCTAATCTTCGACCTCATTAAATAAAACAAATACGTGATAAATCTTGATATTGGTTTAGATATGGTTAACCTTTTTAAACTCATTCATGCAGCAAAGATTATGTAGTAAGCAATCAACGATGTTGCTAATTATTATAAGCTCCACGCTAGTATGCAAGTGACTAGTAAGCTAATCACCTCGCGCCTACCATTCAGCGCAGCATGTGATGTAATTCTATGTGGCACGGCAATCTACGCTTCATTTTAGACGATGTATATAGTTATTATATATATCGTAACCTATCGTCGTTATATCGCAGCCCTGATATAAACTTTATTTTAGTGATTCATTACTGTAAAGCATTAGCTTCACTATCGTGGCCTCAAATACAGGAACCGTGAATTTTTCGGGATTTATAGGAGAGAGATATTGTAGCTTTCTATCAGTAAGTGAGTGTCCGTAATTGAATTACTTCCTTTACCTTCTATTAGCAATCAATTTCACTTCTTTAGCGTTCATGTTAGTAAGATGGTTCGATAAATATACCAAAATCCTAAGCCAAAATCAAATGTTTTCCAAACGATTTTCAAATTATTTGCCAGTACCAGATTAAAGCTTTGTTGAAACAATTCCTTCCGGAATCATTACGGTCGTCAGCTTATACTCGTAGTACTTATCCTACAAAGCCTAATTATAGCAAGCACGATCATCGATCTTTGCATCATAGTGACCTGATATAAATTCAAATACCTATTGCAATACCCCAACTACCTACTCCCTACAATTTTAGACTCTGTTACAACAACATAAACACCATAATTGTATCCATCGGGCGGTTTACATTAAAATGAAAAAATAACCGAAGCAGGTCAGCGGCAAACAGTGGCCGTATCTACGCGAATCAAGCATGCTATGGGCGCCATAAAATCGACAGTTTGTTTTATGGGTTTTTTAATTAGTATGTAACTATCGTGGCTCCATGGGCTCTTTGAAACAAGTAATGTGATTTAGAGGATTAATAGTCTTGGCCATCTGTAGTGCCATCTTTAGTTTAACGAGCTCCAGAGAAAGTAATTCACCAAGCCAATATTTTAGGCCCATTATTATCTGAGTTTTGTAAGTAGGTGATTTCAACTGTTACAAATCTTCACGCTATATAAGTTATGTAATGGGCTGTAATCATATTAGATTATGTTATGTGAGGAAAAAATAAAGAAAACACTTCAACGCTGCTATTTAAATTTAACTTTGCAGTCATAATGTAAGCTGTTTATAATTAAGAATGGAGATACAAACAGCTAGGAATGCAAACATGCAACAGTCAAGCACAACACATATCGAAAAGGCTTGAAAAATCCAGATACATTATTGCACAGAATGATTTTTTATACATACAACTATCGATTTAAAAGAAGCAGGAGCAGTTAACCCTCTCAAAAAAACATACACGCGTGCCCGCAGTTACATCCGAAGAATAATTTATCTAAATAAGAGGGTGTATGAAAAGATCCTAGCGGGGTTGCTCCCCAAAATGGGCCAAGGTCGAACCGCCGGGCCTAATACCGCATGCAGACGTAAAAAGAGCCAAAAAAAAAATTGGGAGTCATATTGAAACATATTTATTTAGGTCCGCATGAAAAAGTTGTTGAGTTGAACGAGGGTAGGTAAATAGTGCAATATAATGTCAGGGACTAAGATTGGGTGCGATATGAGTGTTTGTAAACATGTCGTTTCAAATTTGGAGTAAAGATAAGCAAATGCAGCCGTAATAGATCAATAAAGCAAATAGAATTACTAGAGATAATTCTATGATTATTTTTGGTTGAATGAGCGCTTTTGGAAATGAATACACATCGTTAAATAGTTTTCGCTTCAGTAGAGTCTTTGTCAATGCTTTTAAGTACGATAAAGTAAGGCAAAAGCCTTTTTCTTAAAATAAGATGTCCCAAAATTTTCTTACAGCCATTTCTTTTGCTGAAATTATGCCGCATTGAGACTTCAGCTTTATAACATCCGGGGAAATCTACCAAAGGCTGTCCTTCGAGATGGCTCGGATTGGGAAAAGGGGCCAAGGCCAGTCCCGCGGCCTGGCAATGGCAATGTTTAGAGGATCTAGCGCGGGATAATGTGGAGTAATGTAATGTTTGCAAGGCTGATTACGTCATATTTATTCGCCGAGTTAAGTAATCTTGTGGCAAACAATATGTGGACCCTTTTTACGGATAACAAAGAGTAGGTACACAGTTCTGAGTTCATTTTTAGTGACGATTTATGTAAAGGCCCGGTAGTTTTAGCTAATTAAAAACACGTGCAGAGTTTCAGACAAAATCATTATATAAGTTTAACAATGTGCAAATGATGAATGGGAGTGAAATTGTGGGAAGCAAAGTAAATGATCACACAAAATGTTAGTATTCTTTAATGCCAATATATCAAAAATGTTCAATGGCACAATTTTTGTTGAACAACATGCAACGTAAACCAAAAATGTTAAAGCAGTCTTTAAGAGGAAATATGGGCAGAGAGCGCCGACTGAATTTCCTTAGTAAAAAGTCATAATTCGAGGTTTGGCTCTCGTCTCTTTCCTCCTCCAATATTGGACCAATTTAAAAGATATTCCATAAACTGGTAAAGTAAGATATATACTATGTCCATATGTTTTACTTTTTCATTTATATTTGTTAAATTTGTACACTAAGCCTCTGTTGACAGCGCAATTTTGAGTATTTTTTGAGGACTCTAGTGCTTCTAAAGATAATGTATCATCAAAAAGGAAAACATAGGATCATGGTATATATCTTTAATCTTCAGTTTACGGAATATCTTTTACATTGGTCCAATATTGGAGGAGGAAAGAGACGAGAGTTGTACCTTAAAAAAAAAATATGCAAAATATTTCTTAGGTGCCTAAGAATATTTAAACCAGATAGTCTCCATTCAACGACAAAGCAAATCAGGTCGAATTTAGGTTCACACTTTTTGATCTCGTAAAGCGACGAACCCCTTTTGTAGGTAGACGAGGAGCACATAATATTTTCTTTATTTTTCGTAAACCAATTCGACCAAACACGAAATATAATTCAAGCAAATTCGTGCAATGTTAGCAAAGAGTGTAAAAGCAAGCCAGTTAATAAAGAAGCAAGGGTTAATTAGTGATGATGAAATTATCGCCAACACAAGCCAAGTCAATTGTCAGCCCTCAACCAACCTGAACAAAACAAAACATAACATTAATAATAACAGTGAAAGAGAGAGAAAATTGTATCTGGTTAGACTGGAAGTTGCAACCAGGATAGTAACGATTTTATAGATGAAATATGATGGACACATTGAGATTTAGTATATGTATGTTTTGTGTACAATAAATAATATGAATATATTTGTAAAAAGAAAGTGTTAGATAAGCAGATAGATAAAGAAGAGGTTAGTAGGAGTAATATGTAGTTTGGGAGATGCTGGTTTGAGTAGTGTAAGTATTTCGTCAAACTCCAGCAGTAAACTTCTTACTTCATAAAGAAAGCATATATAGGTGTTCTGTTACATATCAGGATAACATTGTGAGGAAACCTAGACTTATATCATTAATATAAGATTGAAATCGCCAACCCGCCTTGAGCAAGCATGATGATCAATGCTCGTGCCTTGTCTGTATGAGAAATTTCCTTTGCCCTTCAGTGGGACGGTAGCAGGCTGGTATTATTAGTTATATTATTATTTCGTTATCATCTTCTTGTCCTAATCTCGGTTTATTGTACTAAACACGTCTTATTCTTTCAAACATCTCTATAAGGCATCTTCTTAGAGTTTACTTCTTTCCATGCTGGATATATAAACCTACCTTCACATACCAACTATAATGTTAAGTATTACTATGATTATATGAATTAAAATAACCCTCATCAATGCGTATCTTTATTATTCTTTATATCTTATCAAATAAATCAGATTGATAAACTGTGCTGTTAACCTACATAATAAAATTATGAATAATGCATGATCGATCATCCATTGTAATGTTACTAATGATAATTTGCATACAAGAGCTAAACAAGATTATTATGTAAATAAGATTCGGTAATAGTACCTAAGTTAAAATAAACAAGTGCTCTAGTATCGTAAATATTTCGAGTTTTTTCTTTAGAAGTTCCTTTGTATAGTAAATCAAAGAGATGATTTTGATTGATAAAATAACAATAGACTAACTAAGCCAATTCATAACTAAACTTTGTAAAAGAATAGATGTCCCAATCAATCGTGAAACAATACGTACAGTGTAATTGTTTAACTGTGGGTACAGTGTGCAGTATAACAATAATAAATGTTGTGAATACTTAGGAAGATAAATACGATATGATTCTACTTTAGAAAGGACAGTTACTCGAACAAAAGTAACAGGTACGAGTACATCCACATGGTACAGGTAGATAGTTCACGTCACTTGATGAAACCGATTGAACTCAAGCAAGTATCCGAGAGCACTTTCCAGTGACGTTACTTGCATAACCAGTGTTATAGCATGAATAAAAAGAAGTAGAGGACGTCACTCACCGTGCAGAGGAGGCAAGAGGACGATTCAGCAGTGACCACTTGCACCCGATTGCAGCATCACTAACGGACACGACACACCACACTCACTCGCAAAATATATATACCACAAACAAATATACATAAACAAAAAACCAAACGGTCCCGAAACCCGTTCTTAGCACGACTAGCGAGGCTCACACTTGTTGCAAAACTTAGTCGTTTAACACACAGAAATATCAACGAAAATACGATCTGTCGTTTGTAATCGATTTTTTTTAACTCTCTTCTTTCTCCAATTGTTCACAATACAAACTCGATTATGCCAATACCTTGTAACACTTTTTGTAATAAAAGCCCAAGTTTGTTTAATTGATTAGGTTTATTATTTTTATTTAATAAAATAAATTATAATTATTTTAACTGATCTGTCAATGTTCATTCAGCCACCTCAGCTGTGCGCGCTTGCGCGTTTCGACCGCGAGGACAATGCCACCTGGCTGCGCAAGCCAAACTGACTGACATAACGGGTGACGGGCGAGTGCTAGCGGGCGGGACCGCCGATGTTGCAAGCGAGGAAAAATACGGGCCATAAACACTATATTGCCACGATAAAAAGAACTTAAACATTTGCAGCTCAAGAATTTTCTACGATGAAATAAAACACAGCAGTCGGAATATTATACGCACATAATGTAAGCTTCGTTGAAATAATTTCAGAGCAATTTGAATAAAATAATCTAGAGCGAAAGCTTCCACCATAAAGCTACAAATAAAAACTACTTACGGACATCCGCCAAGCCAACGCGATGACAATTTCTTTCATTTCATTTGGTACGAAATTCGAAAAGCGATTTAAAATAAAAGAAAAAAATATCATGTATCTATCAAAAAAGAGGAAAATTTTGTTATTGTAGATTTAACCACCAATGTCTTTCAAATTCTCTTCGTTTTTATTAACAGTTTTACCGTTAATTTTTCTCTTAAAATTTAGTGACTATTATATTAGTTCGTTTCTTATTCTAAAGATAATTAATTGTATGTGTGAAATGTCACATTGAATGAGCTTCGAAGTGGATCGTTACTCGTCTGCGTGGGCACATATCGCCCTTTGTGCGGATCTCACATGGGCTACGGAACCTCCCGATGAATTCATTATAGCTAATCAGGTATCCTACAGAAAATGCCCAATTTCTTGACAAAACTTGTCCTGACGTAAGTTTTTCGTCCTGTTATTATGTTTCTTCGTTTTCAGCGTCTCTGGACACAACATTGTCGTGTCTCCCAAGTACTGCAAGACACATCATTGGAATCACAAAGTTTGCAAACGAATAATCAATGCGAATTAACAGGTCAGAACTTAGAATAGAAATTAGAAATGATTGCAAATTTTCGAGTTCTTAGCGTGTCTGTTAGTGGAACAATTAGTAGACCTCGATGTTTTGTTGATGAGTTGTTCCTCTCAATAGTATGCGCCTTCGAATTTAAGAGAATATCTGTGGCTATTGCGCTTTTTGGGGTTTTCAACAACCTACAGAAACCCAGTTATTTCCAATACCAGTTATGGCCCTGGTTGGGAGTATGGGAGTCACAGACCCTAAGATAGTGTTATAACAATTTAAACTACTCTACATCGAAAAGTTAAAAATTCAAAAGCAGACTTGCCAATCAGCCTTGAATCAGTCGAATTGCCAATAGTGAGGTACGAAAAAGATACCAACAGAAGGACTGTTTTGACTCTCTCAATAACAAGTCTAGACCGTCTTCGACCACCACTTCTTTCATTATTTATCAGCACGATCTTGATCAGGATCCTCCCTCCTGGCAATCGCCTGGACTTCTACTAAAGTACCTACCTACCTAATTACTTGGGTTCATGATCATAGTGTACCTTAATCTTTATCTATTTTATGTATCCTTCCTAATTTCATGCCTGCAAAGGCTATGGTAGACCGAATTTAGAGTTTACTAGGCCCTAGTAGGTACACTTTAATTTCGCCAGTAAAGTATAAGTCCGTTCTATTAGAGGGCGATCAATCCTCTTATTCCATAAACAAATCTAATCACGGCTAACATCGATTGTAGATAATAAACGCGCAATTTCAAGCCAAAGCCAAGACAATGGAAGCAGTAGTGGCAGAAGAAGCGTGAAAGACGTGATACCAGAGTCCAGATTGGCACAATTTTATGGAAACTTCTATTACGACGAAGTTAGGTTGGCCGTTTCTTTAAGTCTTATTTTCAGATCCATCCATCACACAATCCATCTTTTCTTTGGCCTCCCATATTTATCATTATTTTTCTCTAAAACATTTGAATACCTTTATCTATTTTTTAGGTACTGCTTGTTTCCATCACACTCTTGAGGTTTTTCCTTCCAGAAAATAAATCTGCTAGAACCGACTTAAGACTCCCCTATAGCCTTTATCAAACTAGCATATTTAGGCCGGCAAAAATAATGGTTAACGGCTTTTTTGTCGTCAGAGAAGACCAAAATAATCAGACTTAACTCCAAAAATGTATTTTCAAATGGAAAAGCTGTTCGACAGCTGCTTTTCGCGCTCACACATTTTGAAAAACTACAGAAGCTGTTACCATGTCTCGAGGAGTTTATCAGCCTTATTGCGTAAGTGATGAGTATGAATAATCGACCAATCACATAGACGGAAATCCACATCGCGTCTTTCGTCTCGCATGTGATTGTTCGATTGTTCATAATCTTAGCCCTTTGCCTTGCCGAATTCACTTACGCAATATGGCTGCAGGGCATCGTTTACATCTTCCGAAATGGTAACAGCATTTGTATTTTACCGCGTATTATATCTAGTTCGTTTTCTATTTCAAGAGAGAAATGTTATACAAGTGCGAACGAAAGAACAAACTTGCGCGGGTACAACGGACAAGGCTGCGAAAACTCTGACCTTACGGAATGCTGGATGCTGCCTGAGGTAATACATCTTGTAAAGAATTAATAACCTGACTCACCTAATTCAAAGGCTTCTCTAAAAAAACAGTTGTCTTATGGAGCAATCCCACCGCACTATTCCCAAACCTTTTCTTTTGGAGCAGGTATCAAGATCTACTGTCTCTCTTATCTCTGCTAGATACAGCTGGTCCTCATTCTTTGGGTTTTCAAAATTGATGCCTACCCCAACTTCACTGTTCACTTCAGGGTGGTGTTCAACCTCGTTAAGTTGGGGTACCATGATGGTACGGCAGGCCCTGTGTGCAAAACAAGCCAAAGTGACATTAGTGATGCCGTGGAAGAGGAAAGGTTTTGGGCCAACAAAATCTTAATTACCAGCGATACGAAGAAGAAGATCTAGCTTTAAACTATTTCTCTCGTGCAAGAGAACGGCTAAGCGACTGGAGTAGACTTTTGGCAATGTTTACCAAAAGTCTGCCTGCTTTGCAACCACTACAAGTGCAACTATGGCTTATCTGACATGATCTACTGAGCTCGACACTTTGAGAGCCTTGTACCGTGCTGTTCCTATGCGTAAAACGCCTTACCTGCCACATTTTCACTTACCACCATTTGTACGGGCTTTTCAAATTCATATGCTAAGCAATGTTATATTCGTTGTCATAAACCCATAGACACTGTGTATGTCCAGGTGGAGTATTGGTTTCGCAAGCTGGTAGACGAGTCAGCGGAGCGCAGTATGTTCCCGCGCCGCCGTCGTCAGTACAGAATGCTGCCCGACGAGGATTTGTGCGTCTATCTTATCTTACTAAGTAGAAGATACATTCACTTCAGTCAGTCAACCTAAAGAGAAAATATAGCAATTGCTCTGACTGAATTCAATTCTTATTCGGTCATCAGAATCATCTCGATAACCTAGGTTTCTAACCAAGTGCTGCAGAAGTCTAAGACTGGCGTTTCGTTTCGAATAAATTGTATCCTACCCGCCCGTAATTAAGGCCAGACACTTGTGGAAAATGTAGGTGCGGCTCTTGTCTAGCCGTGGGGCAATACTACCAAACAGGCTACCCTTAAAAAAAGCTAATCATCATCGTGCCTTTTCGCGAATTTTGAGTCCATTCTAATCAAATGCAGCTGAATAGACTTGGACACCTCCTGGGCCCAAACAGAATAATTATAAAATGTACCACGACACAAAAAGAAGAAAAGGCGGAATATAGCCTTGCAGGGTCAAAAAGTTTGAAATCTAAATAAGAAGGAATAGAGGAATTAATTGGCACCGATCGGCAGCTAGCGAGCGCTGGGGCCCGAGTGGGGCGCGAGCCGCAGGCGAAGAAGCGGCGCTAGCGGCCCGGGTGCTCAGCGTGCGCGCGCTGTGGGCGTCGCCGCAGACGTCGCGGTCGCCGCTGCAGGGGCCGCGTGCGCCCAGCCCGCCCGCGGTGTCGCGCAAGATGCGGGCCAGACGTCGGCAGCCAAGGAGGCTGACGGCGCTAGCACCACCACCGCCCGCGTACTGCCTCGATGTGCCTGCTCAACTCTTCTGTGACCCGACGTGCAAAGTGAGTATAACACGTACTGTTGTCGGCGGCTTCGCTTCTGTTATCTTGAACCGCAGAATAAATAGCCTGTTAAACAATTTTTCTTTCTTCTTTCTTTCTTTTTTTTTTTGTTGCACTCAGTAATAGTGTAGCTTTCTATCAGTGAAAGAATTTTCGCAAATGGATTAATCAGTATATATTATGTAGTTGCAGAGACTATTTGTTTGCTTGCAAGAGATATCCTACAAACTATAAACGTTTTCGCTAAAAGTTCTGTACTTGTAACTCCATCTCCTATTTACGCTCTAACAGTGATGACTTTGACACTTCACTATACAGCCCCTGTACCGTGTTACGAGCATACCTGTACGGAATGGTTTCATAGTTACCCTTGTGTCAGTTCCAGTTCGATCCGCCACGGCCCCCTCAGCTCACGGAGTGCCAGCGCGCCATGGGGAGGCTGTCGGCCAGCGTGCAGGCCGTGATGCGCGCGACGGCGGCGCGGTGCCCCCCCTACCGCGGCACTAACGTGTCCCGCTACGCGCCCACCGGCCCGCGGCCCGCGCGCTGCCCCGAGCGCCGCTACGGCGTGTGGTGGCCGCGCGACCACCCCTCCCCGCGCCTCGACCACCGCTTCCAACTAACGCACATCCAGGCAGCCCCCACACCTGCTGCCCCCGCCGCAGCGAAGGCACCCGAGCTGACGGAAACTGAGGAGACCGAGAAGGCAGACGAACCAAAGGAGAAGGAAATCAGCAGCACTACTATCGAACTGGCTGTGGTTCCCGTGACTGAACCACAAACGACAAGCGAAAAGCCAGAAAGTCCGAGCACACAAGACAAGATCGTGACCGATGGCCAGCTACCGTCCACTAGTGCAGCCGCCATGGACACCGGACTACGGAAGAAGCGTCTTTACAGCACAGTGCTCAGCATGAGCGCGCCGGCGCCCATAGGACTCACTCCGGTCGTGAGACTAGCGCAGAAACTAGTAACACCTGGCCTTCTGAAACTGAACCCAAAGATAATGCTCCCCGGATCAAGGGTGCGCCCGCCGACTGTCGATCATAAATTCGAAGAGTTGGAGAAAGAAGCGCTTGAGCAATACAAAGCATCTGATGAGAGTATAGACACCAAGTTTAGAGAACTAGAAAAGCAAGCTGTTGAACAATACAGTAATAGTAACAGCAACACTAGCTGCAGCAGCGGCAACTCAGCGGAGAAGCGAGCGTCCAGTTCGCCGTCAGAGAGCGACACGAAAAGTAAACAGCCGGCAAAATTTCATAAAGAAAAACCGGTAGACAGCGTCGTAATATACTCCCAGAATTTTCCCGACCTTAATTCCAAGGGGCAGACGTCCAGTGTAATGAATTTAAAAAACTTCCACACCCCCCCGAGGGGGGAAAAAAAGGAGCAAACCCACAGACCGAGTAAGAACTTGCGGAGTTTAAAAAGTGAGTCCCAGCGAGCGGCCTCCGATACAGACTACGAAGCTCGGGAGAATTTAAAGGGCAACCACAAGGGGCCCGTGCGGTGGACGCTGCACGTGGTGCCGCCGAAGAAGCGGCACCTGACGCTGTGCGTCACGGACTTCTCATCCGACGAGGATATGGAGGACGGGAGCGTGTCCATGAAGGACGCGGGGCCGTGCATCAAGAACCACGTCGCGGGCAAGGTGAAGATGTCCGCGCACGGCGGCGGAGACCTGCACCCCATCATGAGGAAGACGTAGCAGAGCACACGTGACGCCGCCACGCTCGGCGTCCCGCTAACCCTCCACGATTGCTACTCATATATTTTTACACTTTACACGCACTCCCGCCACTGACAGTTGAAGAGCAGTGGAACATTGTGAACTGCGGCATCCGCGGCCGGTCACCCCGAAGCTACCCCAGTGCAGTTGTCGTTCTAGTAAAATTCCTTGTGTTTGTGGCGTACAGATATATTTTTGACTGTTTTATATGATGCGTCCGTCAGCTCTTAGTGGTCGGAGTCAGTTTTTGATATATAATTATTGCAGTGAAAGGAGTTTTTGTGGGATCCCTCGTAGACCTGTATCGAACTATGTCGCGCACGGCGAGAACCGTGTTGTTCCGATTGAGCTGTTTTAGCAATGTGCTAATTTTACTAGTCATAAATGCTTTGTATATATATTTTTGTATTTTTGACTTTATTATTGAATAAGAAAAATAATTTCAGTTCAAAAAAAAGGTACAGAAATTGAATTCTTTAGGTATTTAACATTAAAATAAATTTTATATGAATTGTTCAAACTTGAGGATTTTGATTTTGGTAGCACATACAAACACCCAACACACCCTTCCAAATTCGAAATCTATTGGATTGCCATCAGTAAAAATTAAAATGCAACAAGTAAAATACTCAACAATCTTATATTAACTTTGGAATATAAAATAGAATGCATAAAAGTCTTAATTGTACAAGCTCAGATATCACGATGCCGTTGCCCCCCACCGAGAGTGATCACATCAACTGTCGAGGAACTTCTCCAGATCGGTGTGATCATCGTCTAGCTGGATTTGTTCTAGGGTTATTTTTGGTGTTGTCGGCTGACCTAGAATAGAACAGAGAGAGAGGAATATAGATAATTCATTACATTCACACAGGAATTTTCTTAAAGAATAAACACTCATCAATATCATTTATAATTAAATAATTAATTTCCTTCATTGATTTATTAATTGAATAATGAATAAATCAATTACTACACTGGCATTTATTTATAGAAAATAATAAAGTAAAACCGAATACAAAAGGGAACAAAACATAACACCACGGTTTCGTAGGACTGGGTCATTTCAGAAGTAGCAGCAAACTGCAGGAATGTGCATGTGTATCTGTATGCTTGCGTATTTGTGTATGTCGTGGCATCATAGCTCCTAAATGGATAAACCGATTTTGATTAAGTTATTTTTTTTTGTCTGAATGGCACACTTTATGTATATGTTTGATGTAAATCTGTAAATTTTGGAATCGTTTTTTTTTTTTGTTATTGTGTTATAACTACGCGTTTCGATGGATTGTCGATAGAAGCGTGTTTACTACTAGATAAACTATATAGAAAGAAGTATTTGTGACGGGGGATTTTTAAACTTGACTTCTATTATGGTCATTTCCTTTAAAAATGTAAAAAATTTAAAAATATAAAAATGTAAATTGAATAAATTCAATTTATGTACATATTTTTTACATTTTTAAATATTAGCTTATAAAACTAAATAAAATAAAAACATTTAAAAATATAAAAAAATGTAGCCCACCGGTATCGGCTAAGCTACCGGTGGTCAGGGCTCCTGAGAGAGGAATTATGGTCATTATTATTACCGGACCGATACACCCCCCTACTTAGGCGTGCGTTCTACCTACTATTAGATGAAGATACCAGACACCTCAGACTTTACTCATTACTTTCTGTACAAAATCTGTGGGATTGAGTAGTGTTACTCGTAGTATGTATAGCCCTCGCCAAACTTCTGGGCCGCCTTGAAGTTGGTTTACCAGATGTGCGAGGCACGAAACGGTGCTGTTTTTGTTTCGAGATTTACTACTGCGCAGCCATTGTAGCCAACTTCAGGGCGGCCAAGAAGTTTGGCGAGAACTATACTTTGAACATTCGCATACATGCAAGATTAAAAAAAAATACTATAAATAATGGTAGACACCACATGGAAATCCATGTTTACCCGATTATTTTGTTACAGTAGGAGGCATACGACCACGGTAAATTTACGGGAATATTTTCTTGTTTCGTTCTTTTTAATAGAGAGTTATTTTTCAGTAGTCGGGTTTTAGTTTTTGAACTTATTTTTTTGTAATTTAGAAGCACACACCACCAGACTTTTTTAACCTCCGACGGAAAAAGAAGGGTGTTATAAGTTTGAAAGTGTGTACCTGTGTGTTTGTGTATATGTGTATCTGTCTGTGACATCACAGCTCCTAAACGGATGAACCGATTTTGATCTACTTTTTTTTGTCTATTTTTTTAAACTTCAGTGCACTTCGGGTGACTATGCCAGCCTCATAGGGACAAACAAAAGTAGTGAAACCAATAGTAAGCATGCTGCACGGCGATTCCGCCAGCAATCGGCACACTACCAGTTACACCACACCAGTATCTACTCACAACTCTTTTCTCTCATACCTTTCTCTCCCTTCCTTTCCCTCTCTCATCTCTTATTCCTTTCTTTCACACATAATTTCAAAAAGGCATAAATACTCATGCATTCTTTAGACAAAGGTCGACGTAATTTCGCATTGATAGTTAAATAGATCAATATTCGATTATAACCTCAGTCTCAGGTCACGATACCGATCACATTCCACCATAGTCTCCATACAGGGATAGATTAGTAGTTCAACAATGCAAATAATTTTATTTAAGTATAATTTTATTTTGAAGAAACACATTAAGTCGTTTTTTCATGATATCCATACTCTCAAAGGTCTGTTTATAAAATTTCGCGCGCTCGTTTTCGTCCTAAATCATCTTCCATTTCGCTATATATTTGCAAAGGGCTAATTCGTACGCGAAATAGCTTCTTATCTTACTGCTCATCACAGCATCTATATCTTTCGCACGTGTTTTCGGATGAGATAGCATGCATTTTAAACCCGCGCACAAAATAGTTCGTGCCGCCGACTAGGGCAACTTTTAAGGCCTTTGCCCACTTTCCTTTACATACACCTTTGGCATATGGAATGTTTCAGATTTTGATCTTGTTTTTTTTTGTTTGAAAGCCGACATTTTCGGGAGTGTTCTTAGCTATGTTTGATGCAAATCGGTTCAGCCGATCAAAAGTTATGGGCTATTTACTGTTTGAATCGGGATATTTTCGCAAGATATCGTATCATAATTAAGTGTTCGATAGATTGTTGATCGAAGCGTGTCTACTACTATATAAATTATGTAGTTTTAAATTTTATTTGTGATTATAATAGACACGAAAAGAGTTTGATCATGGGTACTTCAACAATATGAACAGCATCAGAAAAAAAAAGATTTTGGAAAAACTGCTCTAATTCTTACATTAATACTTTAATAGGTACTTCTAAACAGAGATCGCCTGAGGTAGCAGCATGGTGCAGGAGCGGTGTGCTTACAAGCGCCAACACTCACCCTTCTGCTCTGTTAAATGGCAGGCATATAATTTTCAATATTAAGCACTTGCGCAGTTCATGTCTAGCCTGCCAGCCCAATGTTACTAAAATACATGTCATATGCTTAGGCTACACACATTGCGATAGAACTATCGCGATAAAACTTCGTCTTCGGCCTACGGCGAATGTGCATGGCCACACTAAAATGCCGCAGAGTTCATCTCGAAAATGGACGAAGCTGTCGCTCTGTATTTTATGGCACTCAACAATTATTTTTTCAACCCAACACCCAGTTGGAAGTTCAAAGAGGAATTTCAACAAAAAATTATCACAAGCTAGAATTATAGTTGAAAATGGTAATGATGATGATTAATGATAGGCATTCTTCTTCTTTAACTAACATAAAATGAGGCGTTTCTAAATTTAACTGAATGTTTTTTTTTGTATGTTTGTTCAGCAACATTTTCACCAATTTGTTAACTGATTTTGAAGATTCCTTTTTAGAGATTTGGTTTCCGGACTTAGGACCATTGTGCGTGAAGTGATAGTCATTTGTACTGAACTAATAAAGCAGTAACTTACTTGAAGACACAGCACCGCTAGCTAGGTACTTGGCAACATCTTGTTGGAATGCATTGGAACTATGCTCTCTTCTAGCTTGGTACTCTGCCAATTGCTGTCTCTCTCTCTCGTAGTTTCTCTGGCTGTTCTCCTTTGCAAGCTTGTTGCGGACTTCTTCTAGAGCCACTGGAATTGAACATAGAAAACATGTTAGCTAATAATTATGTTTGTGATAGATTTCAACAGCTTTGAAAAAGATTAATCTTGTAGATAGCAGGTACTCATTATTATCTTAGATTATTATAGACTTGTAATGTTGTAGGTACCTGCAATTAAGACAGGACAATAACTTTGATGACATTTTTCACAGAAAATCATAATTTGAGTGTGGCAAAATCCGATTATTCCCGATGTCCACCACTAGATTGGCCACCACTGGGGGACAGCGGGAAAACTTTTAAAAATTATTCCCGTTGGCCACCACTGGGGGACAGCGGTAAAACTTTTTAAAATTATTCCCGATGTCCACCACTGGGGGACAGCGACATGGATTTTAAATTATTCTCGTTGTCCTCCACTGGGGTCAGTGACACGGATTTTTAAACATTCCCTATAGCCACCTCTGGGAGACAGTGTCACAATTCTGTTTTATTTTGTTTGTTTTATTTGCTTTTTTTTAATTTTCACTTAAATATTTAAAAAAAACATCATCATAATACCTATTAAAGGTGAGATTGCTTATTTCTTATTAAATTGGGTAATTAACCGACATATTATTTTCACACCGATAACAGAATTCTACAGACTGTATTTCAGTGAGGGTGCTCAAGAACTCCACGACCTTATCCCACCGGCCCCCTTCCACCATCGGTCATCTAGACGTACGTTGCCATTCCACCGATTTGCACCAAGCGCTTCCAAACATCCTTCATAATGCGCACAGCGAATGAGTGGAACTCACTACCTGCGTCTGTTTCCGAACGCATACAACCCGAATCTCTTCAAAGTTAGAGTGGACGGGCTTCTTCTGGGTAAGCTCACTCCATCGTCGACTCTGTCTCTGTCACCTCAGACCTAGACTAGAGTCAAGAGCAAACACAACTTAAAGAAAAAAAAACAGTATTAATTTCTCATAATTTCTAGAAATTGGCCGTTTACAAGTTCCAATTTGGTTTTGGTCGATGTAAACATACTTTTTTTACGTTTTTTGAATTTTTGCATAGCACAAAAAAAGAAAAAAGTATGAATAAACAAACAAAATGAAACAGAATTGTGACATTATCTCCCAGCGGTGGCCATAGGGAATGTTTAAAAATATGTGTCACTGAGCCCAGTGGAGGACAACGAGAATAATTCAAAAATCCGTGTCGCTGTCCCCCAGTGGTGGACATCGGGAATAATTTTTAAAAGTTTTCCCGCTGTCCGCTAGTGGTGGCCAACGGGAATATTTTTTAAAAGTTTTCCCGCTGTCCCCCAGTGGTGGCCAACCTAGTGGTGGACATCGGGAATAATCGGGCAAATTCTCCTACACTTTGCTACAACAGGGACATCAATCTCAAGTGGGTATTTATTACCCTTCTAACAACTTACTACTGCAGTAGTAAGAAAGGAGATCAGATTAACAGAATTACTACTAGTAGTATCATTGCTACCAGTAGTAATTAACACAGGCAAGAAAGGTATTAAAGTGGTAATTAATACACATTATTTTCTCATCTGTTTACTACAGTCTGTCCCTAGAACTACAAATTAATATTTTACATTTACTATTAAAAGGAAGTTTTAAAATTTATTCAACTAAACACAAAACAAGGCCAAATCCTTATCAAAATCATCTGCACTTCTGATAATGTAGGTCAGAGAAAATCATATGACAAAAATTCTCATATTATCAGACTGTTTCTTATCAAGTGGGTAGACGGCTATGTTAGTCACATGTTAAATAGGAATATTTTGATATACATACCCATTTTCTTCTCCTTATACACAGTAAGATGATAATGATGATCTAGTTTCCAATTTTCCATCTTACTTCTCTCGACTATATGCTCAAATTCCACCAGCTCTTCCTCGACAGACTTCATCAACTCCTCAACATTCTTCAAACTATCCATACATTGCGCCACGGACGCAGTTAAATTAGGAATAAACGACAAATTCTGCGCCAACTCATTCGCACTTTGTAACCGTTTTTTAGAAACTTCATGCAATCCTATAAGTATTTGATCTATTTCATCAGCTGCCTTAGCGTTTTCATCGGCGTTTTCGTGTATTCTAGCCCATTCTTCTTGATATTTCTCCAGTAAAGCACCACCAGCACCATAATTGACTTTGCTTTCGTGTTCGTGCGAAACTTTTTGCCTGTCTTTGAATAAGTTCGTCACCTTCTGCACTTCTTGAATAGTTTGCCTAATATTGTTGTTAGATGTTATACCATCTTGCACAACAGAAATAAAATCCTTAAGGTTTCCTAGCATTATTTAAAATTATGAAAAATATTGGGAAAGGAATATCAACATTGTTTTCAACTTTTTGACGTTAGTGACGTTTACATTTTCGTAAATTTCGTGACAGTTGTTTACTTTTAATTGGACATAGAGTAATTTATTCAACACTTTGGTACATAATATCTTCTTCTGTATTTAGTAAAGTTTTCTATGCACAGTTTCCTGTAAGGGTATATTGGGACTTAGAGAATCAGTCTCTATAATTTAATATTAAATTGACTAGGTAGTTCTAAATTATAAACGCAATAATCTAACAAATGCACTAGCAATTGTAAAAGAAACTGAAAAGCTAGACAGGCTAGACTTTCTATCTTTGAAAGAATATCTGTAAAAAGATCAAATTTTTTCCATTGTTCTTTTCTGTTTTGTTTATGGGGCATATTAAAGTTTCAGTATTTTCACGATCCTAGTATCGCAATATCGTAAGCTTTGAAATAATAATTGGCCTATAAACTTTCAATATTAACATCTTCAGTACTTAAACTGTTGAATTTAATATAGTGAAGTCGTGGGAAATGGACTTCACTCTAGTAAATCCTCTAAATCGGTTGAGCAGTTACTTTCGCATTTATAATATTAAGCATGGATCGTCACAACTGGACCTCACTTCTGACTGGAAGCGAATCTATCTATCTATCTAATACTGACAGACGAAGCACGTACATTTCAATATTATTGAAGCCACGCCACCTTCGTATCGCTGATTGCCGGCTATTCTGTGATATTGACACGATACTGCGATACGGCCTATTATCATATATACTCTCAGTAATATCACATTATCATGATAATATTGCAAATGTTAAATTCCCCAAAAAATTTGCTTACTCCTAATCTATCTGCTACGCCTACGAAGGATCCTGCAAGATTATACAGTGTGTGGCGCGCTTTATTCCTACCTACTATGCGAGAATATCAGCAGAATTTGTCTATGGATTACACCAAACTAACACTTGCTTGACTCATGTCACAATTGTCACATTGACAAATTTGAAATTTCGTCTGTTGCTCATTGTTGTTGTCCGCAAAATAATAATTTGTAGCTGTAAACAACGTTGTTTTAACTAAAATGAATGAAGAAAAATTGAGCGGTGATAAAGTGCCTGAGAAGTTCGCAGAATGGCTCCTTTCTATGGGGTGTCCACCGGATAAAGTGCCTCCCGTTGATAAACTTGCTGAGTAAGTAATTTCTAATCTCTTTACAATATCTAATATCGTTAAAACCTAAGTGTAAGTTTCTAATTTTCTAATTCTGTCTGGAGTGGGAGTGTTTTCCGATGCTGTAGGAAGTGAACGATAAATTCGCAATGTTTCTCATATCCCGTATGGTCTAGTGGCTAGGATACCTGGCTTTCACCCAGGAGGCTCGGGTTCGATTCCCGGTACGGGAAAATCTTTTTGTCTTTTATCCATACTTGAAAGTATTTGTTATTATACGTTTGTGTACCAGGAAAGTAGAATTTTCTTTAGAAAAACCACTTTTATGTTATTTTAATAAGAAAAATTACGAATTTTACGTCACTTAATATCTGATTTTGCAATACTTTTGGTGGTTATTCGGAAGCAGTCTTTGTTAGAAACCCACAAACAAATGTGATTTTTCTTATGAATTGCACAAGGACAAGTAATGCCTTCTTAAATTATACTGGCACTGCTATTGTAAAACCAACATGTTGCTATTAAAATATGAGCAGTCAAACTACCAAAGCATCATATTCATCTGCCTACCACTGCTATTGTTACTTGGGGTCAGTGCAACATAAATATTTTCTCAATACAGGCCCCCCATTCTATATTTATATTATCATAGTAGGTAAAAGCTTGTATATAATAAATATATACAAGCTTTATAAATGCATAAAGCATAATAAAAATGCAAAAGAAAGGCACTTTCCTCACCTGTATCTATCCTGGGAGTATATTCCCTTAGGAAAAAGTGCCATATTATACCGGCCCGAAACCACAGGTGGAAGTTAAAATTAAATATTATACAAAGTAATATTGTATTACAGCATGTGTCGTGGCCACTACTACATGGTATGGCGCAGTTTGATGGAGCATGTTGAGCCCAAACAGACCATCAGGCAGAAGAGGCTGCAGGTCTTCAACAATGATGTTCAACGCTGCCAGAAGAAGAATGCTTTCTGCAAGGTATGTCTTATAGTATGAAGCTTTTGCTCTGATTCGAAATATATTTGTTTGCCCAAGTCAAATCTCTGGATATTTCGTATTCAAGGGACATTTTACTAAAAACCTAATCTATGGCACCTTCACAGCCTGACTCCAGTGTAGTGGTGCCCGAAGAACTCTCTCTATGGAAACAACAGACTGCACAAAGAGAGAGAGTAGAAGAGGCAGAAGCGAGAGTTTTAAAAGCCAGGCAGGAGTTGAACCAGCTGGTGGATAAATTCTCTAGCAAGTGTAAGTTTTCATTATTTGGACAATAATGTTCAGTTAAGAGTGGCCAACCTGTAATACTTTTCATCCAAACACTCGTACACGATTATGCTGTTGTAACACGTCGAGTAATCTTTGAATTTCTTGAACTTATAGGTATCTTGTCCACTATATCTAGGTTTCTATGAAAGCAAAAAATAAAAATTTGGAGAAACCAATTCAGTATAAGCCTCTAAAAGTCTGCTGATTTTCACAAATTTTAACTGAACTTTGGCCGTTCATAATCTACTCATAAATTGTAAAAGTATAAAAAAAAACTTAATAGAAACCTTGCACATGTAATAGAGATTATAATTGACAAATATTTATTTCACAAACTTATTAGGCTTATTCAAAAACACGTATTTCCTGGAACAAGTTTTATGAAATTTTCGAACACAAATTTTTCGTTCAATGTTATCGCGTTCTCACTTGCTCATATTGCTTGTTCAATTGAGCTGGATGAAACAACAAGCTTTTAGACTATGCTCGCGTTGACGATAGACAGACCGGGAAAGGCCCTCTTAAACCATATCACCCAAAGTGTTAGTCAAAGGTGCACAGCTACATATGGTCACGGGGTCCCAGCACTAACAAAGAAAATTTGGTTCAAATAAATGTCACTAGATGGTTCAATATGCATCGATTTGTTATTGAATTGTGTGTAAAATTAACATTTTCTAGAATTGATCATAAAATTGTATGTTTTTGTTTAATCAACTCTCCCAAGCACAAAATTATAGAATATTAGGCTTTTAATTCACATTTCAAAGATTATTTGAACGGATCATTTACAGTTGATTCCAATAGATGGCGCGTATTCCAATATCTGAGGCACGCCATTTTTTTTTTTTTTTTTATTGTAAAGCATTTTGGTACAATGAAACTGTAAATACGTGCTAAAAATACTATAAAAGAAATCGTCACTGTATTTAAATAAAGAATAGTCACGACAGAGAAAACCCTTGTACTTGCAAGTCGCTGCTAACACCATCTATAGCGATCGAAGTACTTATAAAAATAATCAGCCTAATCAGACGAAAAACTGGTTACGTCGGCACGGTTTCTTCTTACTAATATAAATTCGAAAGTTTGGAGGGATGTTTGTTTGTTACGATCAATCACGCCAGAACGACTGAAAGGATCTGTATGAAATTGGCACAGAGATAGATTATAGTCTGGAAACTTTTCATCCCGGTTTATTGTTTCCTTGGGATAAGAAAGCACTTTTTACGCGGCAGAAGCTAGCTAATAGTTGAGAGTATTCTAAGCCAAGCCAGTGTGTTGATCTTCTCATTATTACTTAGATATTTGTATAAAACACTAGCTGTTCCCCACAGCTTCGCTCCCGTTGACCACCCACAGGACACGTTTTCGGGATTAAAAAATAGCCTATGTCACTCAGGAATAATGTAGCTTTCTATTGGTGAAAGAATTTTTGAAATCGGTCCAGTAGTTTCGGAGCCTATTCGGTACAAACAAACAATTAAAAAAATCTTTCCTCTTTATAATGTTAGTATAGATAGGTATTCTTTAATCATCTATGTATATATAACCCAACTTGCTCTCCCCACAGTATCGCATCGCAACTTGACCCAGACTCGTGTGCAAGCCGCTCAGCGTCGCACCTGGTTGCTGCAGCAGCTCGCCGAAGAGTTGAGGAACAAGAAGTACAATCTGAGAGAGGCACGCAGCATCGCCGACTCGCTGTGCAGCATCGACGATTGTACTGATGTCGAGGTAAATTGATGTAGCGTTTTAGTTATCACACTAATATTATACAGGCGAAAGTTTGTGAGTGTGTTTGTATGTTTGTTACTTCTTCACGCTCTAACGGTTAGACGGATCTGGATTAAATTTGGCACAGAGATAGATTATAGTCAGGAATAGCACATAGGGTAGTTTTATCTCTCCGGGAATATGTTCCCTCGGGATAGTTTTCGACTTTCACACGGGCGAAGCCGCTGGCAGAAGCTAGTTTTATATAAATATTTAGTACTAGCTGATTGCCTCGGCTTCGCTCCCGTGGACCACCCCACAGGACCCATTTTCAGGATTAAAAAATAACTTAAGTCACTCAGGAATAATGTAGCTTTTTATTGGTGAAAGAATTTTTGAAATCGGTCCAGTAGTTTCGGAGCTTATTCGGTACAAACAAACAAACAAAAAAAATTGTAAATATATATAATATTAGTATATTATAATATTAGTATAGATTAAAAGCAAGACAACACAGCAAACTAGGGGAAGATGAAGGGATGAGCTTAACTCCTATTAAAGGGCTTGCATGTGCTCGATCAACATGGAAGTGTGGAAAAGGAGAGCGAGGCCTGTGCCCTGCAGTGAGACATCTGGGGGGTGACCATAAGCTCTTAGAGCGCTATCAGTTTGATATCGAAAAAGGGACAGATGTATTTGACTTGTATACATCTGTCACTTACTCGATCTCAAATTGATACCGCTCTAAGAGCTTATGGTCAACCCCCAGATAGATTAAATAGAATAACTACCCTACCTACCCACCGGCCTACCCTACGTATCTACATACCTACCCTACCTACCCACCGGCCTACCCTACGTATCTACCTTTTTGTTTTTGTTTTTATACCTTCCCTGTATTTTGTCATGTGTCTGAGATGGCGCTGTGTTTGCAAAACGTATAGGAAAATGAATATTCAAAATTTTTATTTTTCCTTAATTTTTGCCGATATTTTAATAGTTATTCTGTTATTCGGGAAGGTATGCGGATAAATTTGCCATTAAAAGCGCATAACAATCCATTGTTTACCAAAAAATCGAATGTTTTTGGTATTTGGGCAAACCAATGTTAATTAACGCTGCTGAATATGCTTGTCTACATTCAACATCTTGTAGTTTGGTCTGGATGTCTTGTAGGGTGCCCAAACCCAAGTAACAGGTGCTTTAATTACATGTGTAGTATTAGGTAGATAGTAGGAGCAGTGGTGGCCCAGTGGTATCGGCCGCGACTTACAAGTTGTAGGTCGTGGGTTCGAGCCCAGGCAGGCGCTTTACTTATTATTTCATCACCAATGCTCTCAAAATGGCGAAGGAAAACATCGTGAGGAAACCGGCATGTCCTAGAACCAAAACTTCGAAGACATGTGAAATCCACCAAGCCGCACTGGGCCCGCGTGGTGGATTACGGCCCATTCCCTCTCGAGAGGCCTGTGTCCCAGCAGTGGGAACATTAATAGGCTGATGATGTGATGTGATTAGGTACCTTATTTGTATTTATCCTACACTTAACATGGATGTATTTATTCCTTTATAGAGCAAGTTGGACAAGGTGACATCTCGCCGTCAGCCCAGTCGCCCCCCTGCCTCGCTATCCGTGAGCGTCGCTCCACTGGCCAACTCTTCAGTCGCCTCCAGCAATGGAGATCTCAACGATACTGGTAAGTCTCCTTCTAGTTAGACAAGGTCACGTGTCGTCAGCCCAGTTGCCCCCCTGCCTCGCTATCCGTGAGTAGGTATGTTGGGGACATTACAACTTTAGCCTCATTGCGTAACATATAAATTCATAGAAGCTATAATAGTACATTTTTAGTCTGAACGAACACGAACGATTATTTTTCTACTACCTGATGAGCTTACTTAATTAAATGCAAATAACTTCCAACAACAATTTAAAAACCACAGACAATATACACAAAATCAACGCGCGCTTTATCGAGAGGTAAAAGGTTCAGTATCATTCTGCCAGTTACATAATTTTATTTATTTATTTATTTCATATTTCGAAACTCATTTCTTAGGAAATGATATTATCGCGTAGCACAAAAGCTATCAAAAAATTTACGCAATTAGGCTACAAGTCACAAAAAGTGTTTTATGCATATTGTCACGAAAGAGCGCCTTACTAAAAGTTGAAAGCAAAGTTCGTTGTAGAGCTCGTTGCTATTTGGTCGCTGATCAAACTGACAGTGGTAATATATAATACTGGCTGTTCCCCGCGGCTTCACTCCCGTGGACCACCCCACAGGACCCGTTTTCGGGATTTAAAAATAGCCTATGTCACTCAAGAATAATGTAGCTTTCTATTGATGAAAGAATTTTTTAAATGGATCCAGTAGTTTCAGAGCCTATTCGGTACAAACAAACAAACAAAAAAATCTTTCCTCTTTATAATATTGGTATAGATTATTTTTAGAAGGTTTCCTTTTACAAATTTTATCACTTTTATAACTTTAATTTCCTTCCAACAGAAGATCAAATAAGTTCGTTGGTGAAATGCGGCGGATCGCTGTGGCCACAACTGTGTGAGCGTCGCGCCGCACTCATCACTGCTCTACAGGCACCTACCGTCCATGACACCACTGATTCTAACAGGTAAATAAAACTCATTATAATAATCTAAGCTCATAATTTCAAGCAACTATACAGTGCGTGTCACGAAACTTGACACACCACGTGGTATGACTTGCGCAGTAGGCGATATAATAGCACATTTCGTGTCGAGCATAAAAAGTCCAGATTTTAACACGAGCGATGTACCCAGGCGAACGTCGACAGCTTCATGCAAGTGTTAAAATAAAGCCTTTTTATGCGAGACACGTACGATTCTTTTTCCACTATCTGATGAGCTTACTTAATTAAATGCAAATAAGTCCCAACAACAATTTATTAGAAACGTTCAGACTAAAAACCACGTTACTTTGTTTACGTTGATTGTGTGTATACAGTCTATATACAAACAACCAACGCGCGCTTTTTCGAGAGGTAACAGGTTCAGTATCATTCTGCCAGTTACATAATGATATCAAAAATCCATACAAAAATCATTTCGTAACTGTTACTATGTATTTTTTAATTTTATAATCTTGTGTCTAAATGTTAGTATTTTGAAACGAATTTCTTAGGCAATGCATAATAGACAAGGTAGTGGATAAAGGTATCTTAAGCGGTAAGAGGTCGTGAGTGCGGGAAGGGACCGGGCGTCATCGGGGCGGCGGTCAAGTCTCATCTTTCGTGGTACGTCTGTACCGCTGAACACGGAATCGCAGAGACTAGAAACGGCATTGCTGATAATAAAGGTGTTTGCGCAATTTGCACTGAACGCTGTCACACTCGTAGTTACAAATGTCACGAGCCGTCGCTTTGTCTGTGTACTCGGTCACTCAGGGCGGTAACGCACTACATCCGATCCGAGTCCGTGATTTGAGTGCCGAGTTCTATCCGAATTGCAAATGTTCTGAATTATGACGGATAGAGTTCGGATGTAGTTCGTAAGCTGTCCTTTAAGAAGTACTACGGCTACTTTGGTACCGACATTTCTCGGATTCGGATCGGAGGCAGTGCGTAACCGCGCCCTTAGCGACACCATTTCCGTGAACTATACACTACCAGCGTCTGCGGTCCAAATCAACGTCCTTAGGGCCCCAGTCTCTAAGAGAGGATAGGATAGATGGTCCGTTGTGCGTGCAGGGCTCCTCTCTGTGAGAGGGAATGGGCCGTAATGCACCACGCGAGCCCAGTGCGGGTTGGTGCACTTTTATTGCTTCCATATTTGAACATGACACAATACCATGTCTTCGAATTCGGTTGACACGGATTGGTGATGAAATTATTTACACAAAGTAAAGCGCCTGCCCACGACCAAAACTTGTAAATCGCGGCTTTACCACTGGAACACCACTGCTTTCTCCAAGAGGGGATTGTAATTTTAAAAATTAAAATGTTGGAGCTGCTAAAATTTTCAAACTCGCTTCGCTTGCTCACTTAGATCGTCACCTTTGCTGCATAGGTCGATAAAGTTACCATTATTTCTTAATTAATGATCTAAAGCACTTTGCAGGGCCTCTCTACGAAGTTACGCCATTGGCAAAGATATTCTGACTCCTGTCATACAGGTCCGCCAAGTTCGGGAGTCAGAGGCTTCAATAACTGCTGTAAAAATATATGTCAATAAAGATTATTTGTTGATGTTATTGCCAACTAAACCTAAAAATAAATGAACCTAAAAAAACCGGCCAAGTGTGAGTTGTACTCGCGCACGATGGGTTCCGTACCATTATCGCAAAAAACGGCAATAATATATAATAATGCATATTGTTACTAACCCTATATGAGTCTTCGCTCGAAATAAAGTTTTTGAATTTGAATTTGAATTTGAATAAAATCACGTTTGTTGTATGGGAGCCCCACTTAAATATTTATTTTATACTGTTTTTAGTATTTGTTGTTATAGTGGCAACAGAAATACATCTTCTGTGAACATTTTAACTGTCTAGCTATCACGGTTCATGAGATACAGCCTGGTGACAGACGGACAGACAGTCAGACGGACCGCGGAGTCTTAGTAATAAGGTCCCGTTTTGACCAAAAAAGTACAAAAATCTTAGCATAAACATGTCTTTTCAGATTAACTCCCCAGTGGGTACTTTCCCACACGTCATCGCTGCACTGCTCGCTGGCTCTCAACGCACTCAAGTGCAAGCTGCACGCCGCACATACGCAGAAGAGGCTGGCTGCCGCCGTCTTACAGCTCAACGTTAGTACAGCATGTTTTTTTTTTGATTCGATGGTACATTTTGATCAATATATTTAGGCCCATTAGTTGGCCATGTTTATTGTAGCATCAGTGGCATTGTACAGGTCATCCAGGGTGCAATTAAAGTGACAGTTGGAACACGCCAGCAAGTGGAGCATGGTCTGTACAGGAGCACCGCATTCGCTCCGAGTACTGAATGGACTAATAATCCTCCATTTTTCCAAATTATATTTGCAGTGGCCTACTTGGGTGCGTAACCGATTCAATGCCTTCCTAATATGCCACTGCAATACATGACCGAGAGGAATATGCTCCTTGAAGTTAATGAAGTTATGAGGTGGTGGATACTTCTCTAGCCACAGTTTGCTATTCTCCGCAGGAAGCTTTTACGACTTTTTAGTCTACCCGGAATTGTAGAGCGGTGTCGGGCATCTGATTCCTGGTACTACCTACATAAATCACGCCTGTATACCACTCTGAGTTGGGTAGAGTAGTTCTAGAGCTAGAGAAAAGAAAATAAATATCAATTGAGTTAGAGAGTAAGCAATCTTCCTAGCCTTTTCACAACTGGTATCTGATCTCCAAAACCCAGTAACGGGCTAACACGATACCCCTTTGCAACTTTGTCCCTTCTCTGTAATTTTTAGGTGATTTTTTTCAAGAATACTTAAGGTTACACTAGTCGAAAATTCTTCCATACAAACGTAGTCTAGGGATTATTCCACTGTTTGACGATGTACGTTCAAAATAAAAAGTGATATCAATTTGTCTCATCATCTAGCCCTGTATGGAAGCAAAAAAGTAAAAAAATAAAATATTTGAAAGTTATGAGCGTCGAAAGTTCCACATTTCGACACTAATTTTAACGCATTTTTGAGCGCAAATAAATACCATAAGAAGACGGAAAATTGCAAAACGGCCACCATACAGGGATCAAAATCAAAAAATCAAAATAGTTTATTTCTTAACCAAATGTGAACAACAAGTTATGATTGGAGCCTCTTTTTAGGCAAAAAAATGCCTGTATTAAGAGACTCCGCTCTTCCATAGCAAGATAACTATTTTTACAAAAACAGAACAGAAAAGAATAACATTATTCACGTGATTGTGTATTCCTGTATGGGGATGGTTTGAGTGTTTTGTGTGTGTGTGTGTGTGTGTGTGGATGAGTGAATGTGTGTGGACAAGTGTGTGTCTAGAGAAAAATGGGTGAGTTAAACCATATGTTGCAAGAGCGCCTCAGTATCGTCATAAGAAAATGGTTTTATCCAATTTGTTAGTATTTTTTTACATTCATGTAGTTGTTTGATGTATATGTATACCTCTTTGTTTACCCTATTATATAGCTGAGCAGAACGTTTGTTGTATTGTACAGCAGCGAATTTTGTTCTAGTTTGAGGGATTTGAGCGATCATGTCTTTCCGTCTTTTTGATGTAATATTTGCATTATAAGGCAGAGTCTTATGTTTTTTTAGGATTGTATATGTGATGAACAGTTTTCTAACAGAAAGCAGGCCACTAATCTGATATAGACTGTCAGTAGGGAATCTGATCTTTTTAAAATACATTATTTTTATTAGTGCTCGTTGTGCTCGTTCTACATCTATAAATCTCGTTTTTGCTGCACCGCCCCATATGGGTATACAGTAAACTATAACAGATTGCACAAGTGCCACATAAACTTCATTAAGGAGATTTCTATGAAAGCCTACTTTTTTATTCATATTTGTGGGGATGACATGCCGTAATGTTTTAAATATCCATCCTAGGGATAGATTAGTAGTTCAAAAATGCAAACAATTTTATTTTGAACAGATAGATTTAGTAGTTTTTTCATGATATCTAGACTGCCAAAGGTCTGTTTATAAAATTTCGCGCGCTCGGTTTCGTCCTAAATCATTATCCATTTCGCTACAAATTTGCAAAAGTGTGTATTCGTACGCGAACTAGCTTCCTACTGCTCATCACAGCATCTATCTCTTCTGCACGTGTTGTCGGTTGATATAAAATGCATTTTAACCCCGCGCACAAAATAGTTCGTGCCGTCGACTAGTGTACCCTTAATAAGGGTTGTAAAGGTCAGATGAGGCATTCGCTCCATGTAAAATACTGATAATGATCCATGTAATAAACTGACTCTGGCAAAACACTTTCCCCCCCCCCCCCAATACATTATTTACTACCAAGCGATTATCTTGCCGCAGGGTCTAACCTTCCATGGTCTACCAAGAAGTCACGGTACCGCCTCAGAACCCAAGTAGGAAGGTGTAACTCAGACCTCACAAAATGGGGCTATCTAGACGGAACAAACCATGATCCACCTCTTGTCCTGTCTGTACCCCCAAACATGCAACCAGGGTGATGCAAACGAATTTGAACGAATGTCATGCCAGCGACAAGAAGACGAAGAAGCACAATCCGGTAATACCCGTCACAGGGAGGCGCGGGCAGCGCTGGCACGTCTCCCGCTCCGAGCATCGCCGATCGCAGGCAGGCCATGCATAGACAGTTGGGAAAAGGTATATTAATTCTGAGGGTTTCAGAAATTCAGCAGACTTGCAGAAATCGCTTAATCACATTCGTTGAAATCTAAATTGCGTCGCTAGTCTGTCTGTGATTGTTCAGTTACTGCACATCTCCGCTCCGCTCATCCCTGCTCGACACTGCTCTGCCCATCTCCGCTTCGCTCATTTCCACTTCTAACTTTACTGTTTCTTCCCCAGGACTACATATCAGGCCCATCATGCGAGCTCCTAGTGGTCCGGTGTGAGCGCGCCGGTGCAGAAGCGCGCATGCACGCGCTACGTTCGTTGCACGACGAGCTCACGTCACGCAGCGGCCTGTTTGAGGTGCCCGGGGGTAGCGCCGGGAATAAGCAAGCTGCGAAGCAGATTGGTCTTATTGATAAGGCTATTGTGAGTATTACACCGACACTTAACACAATAGAAAGCAGGAAAAAGTACCGTAGTTTCACTAATCCAACACTATTGAAAACCAGGGGTTGCCAGGTTATTGTAATGTTTGGATTACCGGCTTTGTGTATATATAAACTATCATCATCATCTCATCATCTGCCTAGCCTTTTTCCCAACTTTATTGGGGTCGGCTTCCAGTCTTAACGGATTCAGCTAAGTACCAGTGTTTTACATGGACTGACTGCCTATCTGACCTCCACAACCCAGTAACTGGGTAACACGGTACCCCTTGGCAAGATTGGTGTCAGATCTCAAGCTTCTGACTACCCGTAACTACTGTCAAAGATCTTCAAATGACAGCCGGGACCAACGGCTTAACGTGCTTTCCGAGGCACGGAGGAAACTCGGTATGTTGAAATGGTCACCCATCCACTGACCGACCTCGTCAAGCGTTGCTTAACCTTGATGATCGACCCGTGCGGCTGTTATTATTTAGCCACGAGCTCCTCCGAGTATATAGAATTATCATAATGTACTAACTGAATAAGGAAATATGTAGGGTACTGTGTAGTGAGACTCTTCTATATTTGCGGCATGTATGCAAGCGGTCAATGTGGCGACGCTTGGGGGAGGCCTATGTCCAGCAGTGGACGTCTTTCGGCTGATATGCTGATGATGATGTTGATGATGCAAGCACACGCGCAAAAACAAACATATATGGCAATGGTACGATGTTGGTTATGAAGACGCGGGGCGTGAAGAGTAGCGGTTCCCGCCACTGCGCCCGCGGCGTGTGTTGGGTGGCACGCAACGGGCATTGAATTATCTTCTAACAAAATGCCGATGATATCGTACTCCATTATTAACGGTGGCTCACGTCTGCGTTGTGCGATTACCATACAAAACTGGCAGAAGCTTCCGCCTCGAGTACCGCTTTGAGCGCAGTAGCGGGTATCGCCGTATGTTCGTATTGGTGTGTGCGTCGCGGGACGCCGGGGGCACAGTATAAATATGGACGAACAGTACGGCAACTACCTACAAACGCTCGAAACGGCACACTCACACAAACATGCGCATCGACGAGACCCCTAAGCGGATGTCGCGATGCTATCAGTAGTTCGTGCCGCTTAGGGACACGTCGCATGCTCCGCCTGCATTTCAAGCAAATGCGTGCATAATCGCTTTTCCGTAAACACTCTCATACAACGCCATGTGTTTGAATTTAGAGCAGGTCGCACCGTCTGACGCGACGCGCAAGAACAAACTAAGTAAATAGTAACATGATTCTTTTAAGCATAACCATAGCGGTCATTGACCTACCTACATTAAATAAAGTTATGTATTTCAAAAACGGAAATAAATACATAGTCTTCCTAAATGGACATTGTCATAATTCTAAACTTTATTTAGTAGGTAATGAAAACAATGCATAGTTTTTAGGGTTCCATACACAAAGGGTAAAAACGGGACCCTATTACTAAGACTCCGCGGTCCGTCTGTCTCTCTGTCACCAGGCTGTATCTCATAAACCGTGATAGCTAAACTCCATTCTTTATAACATTAGACATTTAAATCAGCCCATTTTACAGCCCGTTCAACCGATTTTGAGTTCTATTGCGTTTGTGATACGACAAATGTAAGCTGTAGTAAACAGTTGGTTTTGGTAACAGGTTTATGCTTTTTATGTCATCTTTATGCTTACGAGATAGAACTCGAAATCGGTTGAACGGACTGTAAAAAAAGTTGTAAAGACGTCTAATGTTATTTCAAATGGAGTACAGACAATTGAAATTTTCACAGATGTATTTCTGTTGCCGCTATAACAACAAATACTAAAAACAGAATAAAATAAATATTTAAGTGGGTCTCCCATACAACCTCCGTGCATACAACAAACGTGATTTTGTTGCCGTTTTTTGCGATAATGGTACGGAACCCTTCGTGCGCGAGCCCTACTCGCACTTGACCTTTTTTTTTAACAGCTTTATTCGACGACTTAAGAATTGTACTACATTCATTGGCAATTATTATGATTACGTTCTGATTATTCTGATTTACTTTTGAGTAGGTTTTCTCGTGCATATTTCTGTGCCCTTTGCAATCAAAATTTAAACTCCAATGAAAAATAATCTATGTTATAGAGTGGATCAACAACCCTATTAGTCAAATTACTCGGTAAAGAGCACAATTTTTCCGAAAACTAACTCGTAACTCGTCGGTTTATTTAGTTGCTGAATAAACTGATGTACTGTAGCAAAATGACCAAAATGGGAGCTATGCACTCCATTTCTCTGGATGGTAAATGCGGAGAAATGAATTCAAATGATTATGCGTGTTTTCCAAAGCACCTATATTGTGGTGATGATAAGCTGTTGAGTTTAATGAATTGTTTAATATTAAATAGATTACAGGTTATAGTTGTCAAATTTGTACACTAGGCCTCTGTTGACAGCGCAATTTTGAGCATCTTTTGAGGGTTCTAGTGCTTCTAAAGATAATATACCATCAAAAATTAAAACATAGGAGTATACACAGTATATATCTTTGTTTTCCAGTTTATTGAATATCTTTTAAATTGGTCCAATAGTGGAGAAGGAAATAGGTGAGAGCGAAACCTCGAATTATGACTTTTTGCTTTGGAAATTCAATCGGCTGTCTGTGACCGCATTGCCTCATAAAACCGCAAGACCGACGTGCCGTGTCGACCCTATCGGTTGATACAGGATGGTGCAATAGAATGTGCTTATTGTGTCAACATTTTTGCGGGGTATCCTTCGTGTGGGTCTCCACCCACACGAACCTCACCTCACTTCTCTCACCTCTTCGTGTGGCCTATAGGTTGGTTGAAGCAATTATTGGACCTTTCTTCTTTAAAGATTAACGCGATCGAAATGTCAAAGTCAAAGTCAAATATATTTATTATTTATTAATTAGGCCAGTAAGCGGCACTTTTGAACGTCATACATATATGAATTAAAATTTACAAGTAATAAAAATTTATTCTACCGTGCATTTGGAAAAGTAGCTTGTTATGGAGAAGAACGCACAAGAAACTCCATACTTACTCTTTTAAAAAAATAGGTGTTTTACAATATTTACATAAGTACATACATTAATAAATTCATAAATGTGAGGACGATGCTCCCAAAAATTAGCACTACACACTATACTACGTACAGTAAAGTAATAAAAGCATTAACAGGTAAAGAACATGGTTCTCACATTCTTACAAATATTGCAAACATAGGAAAAATACCTAATTCAACAATAACGAAACAGTGTGTGAGTCAATTTCTAAAAAAAAAAGAAAATTAATACAATAACTATGAATAGCAATATAAATTATTAAATTTGATATTGTCTACACTAAAGATTGTCCTATGGAGCAGGACCAGCATGTTTCCAAGCATTCTTATCTTGAATATAATCATCTAGTTTGTAATATGCTTGTTTACAAAGTGTGCTTTTAAGTAAAGTTTTAAATTTACTTTCATTTAATATATCACAAGGCATTTTGTTATAGAATTTAACACAGTACCCCATGAAAGATGAGTGTACTTTAGCTAGTCTATAAGATGGTTGATCTAACTTATCTATAGGTTTTTTTTTTCATTTAGTACCAAATTGTTTGCCGTGAACAAATTTTGGACCTGATGAATAGAGTTATTCACATCATCTAGATTTTGGGACCGCCGATCTATTTAAAATATCATAGATGTGTCATCAGCAAACAACATCATATTCTTTCTCTTTTATACAATGTTTTCTTTACTCCTTCCACCCCTCTTTACCTCAAGGATCGTTTTAAGTTTATCTGCGATTCCCACACGAAATATCTTAGGTCATCAGAAAACTTGCGACTTAAAATGCCTATGCATTCCACTACATTCTTGGATAAATCATTTACTGTCCAGGCTGCTCGTTTGTGGAATGCATTGCCTAACCCAATAAAACGTGCTCAGTCGTTGCCTGTCTTTAAAAAACTTATAAAGGAACATTACCTGACTCTGTGAACCTGTCCTTGTTTAAACTGTATTGTTTTCTTGTTTTTGTATACTTAGATAATTGTGTATGTATGTATTTATGTATCTATTTTAGTAGTTTGTTTTTAGTTCCTAATTGTACTTAGTAATACTTGTTTCATTCATCAATCATCTTCGGTTGATTTTGTAGTAATTGGGGTAAATCGTTAATATAAACTAAAATGAGGAATGGACCCAATATCGAGCCTTGAGGAACACCCATTGTCATTTCTGACCCTAGTGAGTTTACGCCGTTTACCTGAACTTTAACTTGTCTGGCTTTTAAATATGATCTAAGTAACTCAAGGGCTGTATGTCTAACTCCATAGTGATCGAGCTTCAACAGTAGTGTCTCATGGTTAACGCAATCGAACGCCGGTTCCTCCCAGGCGTTAAAGATGTTCTTTATTAGGGTGACACCGGTGTCAGTTGTGCAACGCCCTTTGGTAAAACCAAACTTTTGATAATAAAAGATAGAATGTTTATTAAAATGACGCAACAATTGGTTGAGCATTAACTTTTCGAAGACCGTACTGAGAACCGGCAGAATTGACACTGGCCTATAATTATTGACTTCTTTGCTATCCCCGGATTTAAACAATGGAACTACTTTAGTGTTTCATGTGGTCCGGTAAAACTCCTTAATCGACACTAGTGTTAAATATGAAAGCTCAATAGGGTGCAATAGTTTCAATGATTGGTTAACACACTTTTACAGATAGTCCCCAAAGATCTTCTGTTGATTTAATTTTAAGATCTTTAAAAGCTTTTAAAATAGCCTGGGGATTGTATGTTGAAACTTGAACTCCGAAGGGCACGCAGTTAAGGTTCTTTCTAAGTAAGGCAGCAGAGAGTGCGGGTGAGGAGTTTAAGGCTGCTGTAGTTTTAAGAGGAATATTACTGATAACAGCGAACGCTATACTGCTATGTTATAAGGCTTTTTTTACTTCAGATGTTGAAAATTCAAGGACCTGGTTCCAACAAGATGGAGCCTCACATCAATTCAGTCAATTATATCTGTGAAACAAATGTTCACAGGCTGACCGCATTTTATTTTTAAATCTCTTAAAATACTTACATTACTTATCTTTACATATACGAGACCGCATTGTTCGTCAAGAAAAATAGTAAACTGTTTAGAAAAGCTTCAGAGCAACGCTATAGATCGACAAGACAAGAATATTGTCACGAATTATATCTAAGAGCCTCAAAATCCGCCCTTATGCATAAAAGCATCCTCTGCATGGCTCCGAAAATATTCAATAAGACACCAAATGACATTAAAGATTTAAACTTGACACAATTTAAATGGACAGAGAAATATTTTTTTAATTGAAAAATGCTACTACTAACCATTGATGAATTCCTTCTTGACAAAATTTAATAAACGAATTTCTTATATTGTTAAATAGTATATGCTGTGTATATAATGTGTAGTTTTTTGAGTTACCATAACCTAACTATAAGACCTAATGTATCACCAAAAGCACACTAATAAATAATTTGACTTGCAGTAGTAGGAGTGGATGTGTTGCTGTGTTGCTTGGGGGGGGGGGGGGGGGGGGCACGCAGCTCAGGCACTCCTCCAATCACGAATGATTGGATGAGTGCCGCCACCGACAGGACCGTCATTAAGATGATGTAATTATGAAAAAATAAACTGCGATCAATAAGGAATTGTTCAATAGTTTTACTTCACATATTCTATATATGGAGTTTCTTGTCCGTTCTTCTCCATAACAAGCTACTTTGCCGAATGGACGGTAGAATCAATTGTTATCTTGTAAATTTTAATTGTTGACGTTCAAAAGTGCCGCTTAATTTCCATGTTGTTTAGTTGAAATAAATATATTTGACTTTACTTTATTATGTATTTAAAATACACATTCTATTGCGCCATCCTGTATAAAGGCGATTATGAAGATTATTATATAAGTAAGTTATAATTACAGGAAAGCAAGCACGAAGAACTAAGACGCCTGATATCGTCGCTAGCTGTAACCGACCGCAAGATACAGACCGTGCGAGAGTGTCTCATCACTGTGTTTGGTAGCTTCCATAGTGACGCCGCGTATACGGAGAGCGACCGGTTTGGAGGTGAGTGCTATTGCTAGGCCCCGTAGTACAGTGCATATTATAGAGCAAGCACGTAGAGCTACGGCGCCTGATATCATTTTTCGCTATAACCCACCGCAAGATACAGACCGTGCGAGAGTGTCTTATCACTATGTTTGGCAGCGCCCACAGTTATGCCGCGTACACGGACTCAACCGGTTTGGAGGTAGGTGTGTGCTAGAACCTCTAATTTATGGAGTTTCTTGTGCATTCTTCTCCATTACAAGCTACTTTCCGAATGCACGGTAGAATCAACTATTATTATTTGTAAACTTTAATGTAACGTTCAAAAGTGCCGCTTGGTGGCCTACTTGAAATAAAATATCTTTGTCTTTGTCTCTATTCGGACTAAAGGCCTCCCTGGACTCCCGGTCCTGGGAGCCCTCAAACTTTGAGAAGCCTTTTTTAATCAAAATCTTGTCAAGGGTGTATATGTTCAATAAATAAAGACGTATTTTGTAGTAGAGGGCACCCCCTACGTATGCAAAATATAAACGTAGGGTGCCGAAATTTTCTTTGATTTCTGAAACCTCATAATAAAAATAAAAGTAACTTTATTTCGGACAAGCAACATCCATATGGATTAGAAAAAGAGAAAACTTATACCTATGTTAGTACACTTATTATGATTAATATTTAATTATTGCATAAGACAGCAAAGCAACTCCTATTTCTGTTTCTATGTCTTCTATGTTTGCAAATAAGTAATTCTGATTCTGTGTGAATTATTAAATCTCTCTCTTTCTCTGCGTAAGGAACTTTGTTGTGAGTGTGACCGCACACGTTTTTTTTTGTTGCGTTTATCTATCTGTATTCGCAGACAGGATGGGTGCGTAATAGTACATTTCGTATCTAGCATAAAAAGTCGAGATTTTAACACGAGCGATGTAGCCGATTTCGAAAACTACATGCGAGTGTTAAAATAAATCATTTTTATGCGAGACACGAACGACTGCCTGATGAGCTTACTTAATTAAATTCAAATAAGTTTCAACAACAATTTATTAGAAACGTTCAGACTAAAAACCACAGAATATCTACACACAATCAACGCGCGCTTTTTCGAGAGGTAACAGGTTCAGTATCATTCTGCCAGTTAAATAATGATATCAAGACTCCATACAAAAGTCATTTCGTAACTGTTATGTAATTTAGTTTGTTTTTTTTTTTAATCTTTTGTCTAAATGTTCATATTCCGAAAAGAATTTCTTAGGCAATGTGTTACATAATAGACAAGGTAGTGGAAAAAAATATTCATATATTTCTATTTCATCAATTGATAACTAGATGACTGACCCTTCTATATTCTACTTCTGCAGGTCAAAAGTCTCTGCCACAAGAATCAGTAACAACTCTTCGGCGGTTCTACGAGGAGAGGCGAGAGAGGCACAGAAACAAAGTCAACCTGAGTATGGATTTAGATACTTCGGAGAACTGTTCCTATGATGCTGCAGGTAAGGAAACATTATTATATTGGGATCATCACTACTAAACTATGTACTATGAAGTGAAAAATTATACCAGGCTGTTTCTGCCCTACTGCAGAGCGAAAACCTCTTTTGAAAGGCGGTTTGATGATTTCAGACATATATCTAAACTTATAGTGGCGTAAGTTGGCAAGGTTTTCGCATAGTGGGGATAATATTAACTTTAAAACTTTCGCGTTTCATAATTGAAAAACAATATGTCACGGGCATTTAACGCGATGATTTCGATTACTTATTTACCTATTTCACCCGACGTTTCGGCCGTGTGGCAACGACCGTAGTCCCGGGTATACTGTTTGTGTGTATGTGTTTTTACAAACACACACACACACAAACAATAATCGAAATCATCTCGTAAAATTTCCGTTATATATGGTTTTTCAATAGTGGGGGTAACTTAGCGCATATTTCGAGAACTGACCAACCACCATATAGAGCGAACGGAACGTGGACGCGACGCGATTGGTCAGTCGATCCTTGTGTCAACTGACCAACCAATCGCGCGCTCGGAACGGTCCTAAACGTTCCCCGCGCCCCGCTTTACTACCAAAGATACCTGAAAAACGACTTCTGCGCATCTAACGACTCTTGCCAACTTACGTGCCGGAGATTATAATAATATTAAACGGTATAATTCTGGAAGCACTGAGCCGATTTTGAGAATAGGGATGTTTCCTGGGTAGAAAAATGATGATTCTATTTAGTAAATCAGTGAGATTATCAAATAATATTGAACACGTATTTTTTGCTTTACCAATTCAATAAAATATGGCAAAGATAAAGCGCATCAAAGTTCAGGAGTGGGATCTTGTGACGCCACTATGTCAGTATAAAGTGTACTAACGGCGTGACGTCACACGATATATCAATGCATTATATCGTCGTCACTTTATGTTTACGGGTCAAAAGAAAATAGTTTTTTATGCTACAAGTGCGGAAGGTATGTGATTTCCGATGAGTGGATAAATCGACACGAGTCGGAAATTATCTTACGTACGTGTATCATACAACATTTTACTATGCATTGTGCGAGGAAATAAAAAAATATATCTGAACCAAGCAAGAAATTAATAAAATGGTGGGCGTATTCAAGCGCGCTCAGCATATTCACAGATTAACTAATAGTTCCTCGGGCATATCTACTGCGCATGTGCAAATAGCTGTCACGTCGTAACGCAAAAAGGCACGAGCAAAATATTCATTCTGCCAAACATATTTAATGAATATTTAAAATTAATTTATTGATTAAAATCAAAATCTAGAGTAATTAAAAACGCCTTTAATGAAGTATTAGTTTTATTTTACCTTTTATATAAATGATAATCTGTATTTAACAAATTTTTAAAACTTTTCTCAAATAATAAAAACTATGCGGCGAGCTGACGTTGGAGTTCAAAATTAAAAAATACAGGGAATTAAAAAGCACTAGTAAAAAAAGTGACACTTTCCGCACAGTTTGGCTGCTTGGAAAACGCTCTTTTCGAGGACATGCATTGTAAAATATTTTTTTATTAATCTACCTGACTGACAAAAACAAATATTCAGTTAACATCCCTATTAATTCATTGATATAAAGCTACACTTTCGCTGAGTGAAGATACTTTAAATCACGTAAATATGCACGGTCCCTGTGGGATACATTTTATTTAGGACAGGCAAGGTCCAGAACTCCAGACGCTTAAAACCGTATTTCTTTTTCAGAAAACGCGAATCCAACGTTCGTTGATGAGCTCAAGATATACTTGAAGAAGTTCAAATTGGAGAAGAACAGAAAATTGGTGCTGGATAGGTAAGCATAGCGATAAGATGGTTGTAAAGTTGGGGGTCTTTAAAGCTTGATTTGCGAATCCTGGTGTTGTAGCTATCCAGTTTAGGGTCAAAATTGCAGTCACCCAAAGTTAAAAGTTTACGTCTAGTTTAATCTATAACAGTACAGTACAACTATTTTCTTAATGCCCCTCGGCAAACTGCGTGTTTAGTCAGTCGTCGGATTTCTATCAGACTTCCAAGTTGATTGAGAGCGTCCGGTCTGCTGCACCAACTGATAGAAATCCGACGACTGACGAAATACGAAGTTTGCCGAGGGACATTAAGCAAATAGTTGTACTGTACTCAGGGGCGTAGCTACCGCCATATCTGCCGTATCAATTATACGGGGTCCCCGACGTGCTTAAACAAAAATTAAAACTGATAAAAAAATACCTAAGAACTTCGATGGGACATGAACGCCTATCAGACCTGTCACTGTTGTCCATAGAGGCAGAAACTTTAGAAAAACTAAAGTCATCATCAGCTATAAATGATTTAATAAATCAATTTGCCGAAAAAAAGGCAAAGAGAGTGCATATTTAATTTGAGTTGTTTGTAAATATTTCTTTTAATTTTATGCAAACATTTTTTTTTCTTTTGTGAGAAATCTTTACCCTTCATAAGGGCCCACAAACAAATTTTTATACGGGGCCCCGCCAAGGCACGCTACGCCACTGACTGTACTTTAGATTATATTCTATACTATGGATTATATCAATTGTTTGAACTTATTCTACAAAAACATTATAGGCACTTTAGCTTTGGGTGATTTCGATTTCACTTTTGACCCTTGACTATCCAATGGTGGTGACGACTACTTATCACCCACCATAACCGCTGTTTGTTTATTTAACCATTAACGAGATCTTTTTTTTAAACATCTATGTTACTGGGTTTTTGAAAATATTGTCAGTTTATTACGAATCTCTAAAGATAATATACTCTTTCGTCTCGATAAGAAACGGATATATATGTATTTTAAACTATAGAATTTTGATGTGATTTATTGTATTTGAAATGATATACACTATATCGTTCGGGAAGTTGCGTGGTATCTTCTCGTCCAACTTACCACAGTGTCTCAAGACCACGGAGCACAAAACCAGTGGAGAGAGCGTGCAGAGGCTACCGCAGGCGCCAAACGTATGCAATATCAATCTCATGCGGCGGAATTTTGGTCAGTCGCAGCATTTGTAGGCTAAACGTACGAACGTCACGCGCTTCCGTCTTTAAAACTAATAAAACGAAAAGTAATGGTTAGTTGTTCAATTAAATGGTGTGAAAAGTGTACTACTACTTCAAGTTACACAAAAGATTGGATAACATTTCACAGTTATGTGGTTTTCTAGTGCATTTAATCAATTTCATTAAGTAAAATCAAATATATTTATTTCTGGATGGTTCGCTTTGCTGTCTCTTTCTCGTACACCGATTTGCACATTAGCAGTTGTCTCTTTTTTTCTCGATAGTGCTGTTTGCAGCATCACGACGATTATCGATATGTAAGGCTTAATAGCTTATAAAAATTAACAAGAACTGCAGCTGTGTACGTCCTTTTGTTTGTTTTTGTCTAGCCCGTATTTACCTTATCATAAATGTTTATTATACGTATATATTATAAGTTATACCTATATTCTAAGAAATTCGTTTTTTTGTTTGTCTCCCAAAGACATCCTTATAGACTAATAATAAGTAAAAAAATAAGTATAACTTACTTATTGCTTAACTTCTTAGTACTAACTATAAAATAAAAAAAATAAATAAAAACAATATCGATAAAAAAAATATCGATATCGATTTTGTTTTTATAAATTTTTTGGAATCCCTAGAGAATCAGATGTCATTTGGTTGTCAATCTGTCATACAATCACAGCGGGGGAAGCTTACCTCTGCCCCCGCTGTTTCTTGGTGACTTCGATTTAGAACAAAATCGTGCCGATGCTTTCTCCACTGGTTGTGTGCTCCGTGCTCAAGACGAAAGTTTTTTTTTTAATAATATTTATTTTTGGCCATAGGATACAGACGAAAGTCTATGACAAGTGTGTGCCAATGATGACTTATGGGACCGAAACGTGGTCACTCACAATGGGCCTCATCAGAAGGATTTACTTGCGTAATTGAATAAGAATTGAAAACATCCGCGAGAAAACGAAAGTTATCGACACATCCCTAAGAATTGCCAAATTTAAATATGGCAGTGGGCGGGGCAAATAACTCTTGCTTGAAAAGTTTTAGAGTGGCGACCGCGAATCGGAACAATCAGCGTTACAGCGTTTGAAGACCTTTCTCTGGGTGGAGCGAAGACCAGCCGGGCGAGCACGGCCTCTGTGATAGGCTTGAGTCACGAATTTTATCACGGTTTTTGCTCCCAAACTGTGATAAAAATGTGTGACTCAAGCCAGTCACAGTAGGCCATGCTCGTCCCGCTGCAGCCTAATTTCTTAAGTCAATTCGGCAAGGCAAAGGTTGACCCCATAAAAGAGTATGAATAATTGACCAATCACATGCGAGATGAAAGACGCGATGTGGATTTCCGTCTATGTGATTGGTCGATTGTTCGTACTCTTTCACGGGGTCAAACCCTTTGCCTTGCCGAATTCGCTTACGCAATTAATCAAAGCTGCGGGAGTCCTGCGTATGCGAGACCACAGGACCGATCAGGGCTGAAATGATGATGATGTTCACTATATATCGGTTTTTCACAAACTTACTTGATATGGAGCTGGCAGGGTTTTTGAGTAAGCCTACTCAGGGCGAAAAGTTCAAAGCTGAGTAGGGTCGGCTTGCTGAGAGAACACCGAGTATATACACATCTCTATCAAAAAGGTTCCAGATACGACCCCTATGGTCACTTTCAAATTTCCAAAAAAGACATTTACCCTGCAAGTCCGTTAATTTTCATTTGTTCGGGTGCGGCTTGACGCAAAACGACATAAGTAGGCAAATCTGACGAAGAAATTGTGACTTTCCCTAAATATGAAGTATTTTTAAAGGCTTCCATTTTTTAAAAATCTCAAATTAAAAGTCGTCAAATTTAGGTTCCTCTATAGTCTATATATACGGTGTTTGTACGAAAAACCAAACTTAGTCCGTCTGTGAAAATACAATAAAAATATGCACACGTATTTTTAGCGTTGCCGTCACCAATGAAATAAATATTTTCAAAGACAAAGTGCATAGTTCAGGTTCAGTGAGTGGGGGCTTGTGACGTAACTTTTAAGTAAGACGTGTACCAAAGCGTGACGTCACGCGAAATTTTAACGCACTTTATCGTCGAAATTTCTTGTTTAGGTGACAAGAAAAAATCGTGTCCATTATTTTTTGGTAATCTATCTGACAGACTAAATATTTTTTTATTAATCATCCCTAATCCCAGATCTTATTTCAGTGGCGAAAAGATTTGGATTTTCGAAACGCTCCAATCGTCGATCGACCGGCTCCACTCGAGCTGGCAACGCGATGACGTCACCTGTTCGCTGGTCTGTCCGTCCGTCAGTCTGTCGCGCAATCTGCTGCGACTAATAAAATTAGTGGAGAGGAAGGAATTTATGGAGGGGCAGTTGCAGGCGCTTGAGGGTAGTCGGCGAGAGGATAATGATATTGGTAAGGACTCTTTTTGTTTTTTATTACTTTTTAGGGTTCCGTATCTCAAGGGTCCAAAAGGAGCCCTATTGCTGTCACTCACGTGTCCGTCTATCGGTCTTTCCGTTCGTCTGTCACACGGCTTTTACAGCCAAACGGTTGGAGCTACAATCTTCAAATCTTCACGGTATAAGCATCTTGTTGATCCAAAGCCATAGAGATTGTAATTTTTTTTTATTTGTTTGATAGGCTGAAGAGGGTAACAGAAATCCCTACCCCATCGAGTGGGGTATCGTTGTTTAGAACACGTTGATTAGATAAATATGGTATTTTATGTTTTAATAAAAAATATTGGGAAACAAAGGAATGAGAAGCTACCAAAGTCAGCTTTTTTACATAATTTTGTTTCGAATATTTTTCATTGAATTAAATTAATATAGCAGAATTATTGTGAAAAATTGTCAAGCACGCGTTATCTGCTATGATTGGTTGATTTTCAACAGCCAATTACGACAGATAACCGGCGATTATTCGTCGATTACTTTAACGGCCCGATAATCGAGTGTTGAGAAACCGGTAGTCTAGGAAAACATAATTATTAAAAGAGCAGTTTTTAAGACTACTAGCTAAAACAAATGAGATCATAGAGTCAATTTAACATAATTATTCTTACATTGAAAACTACAAGGTTTGTAAGACTGTTAGATAGAACACTGTTACTTTTAGGGTTCCGTACCCAAAGGGTAAAAACGGGACCCTATTACTAAGACTCCGCGGTCCGTCTGTCTGTCAGTCTGTCACCAGGCTGTATCTCATGAACCGTAATAGCTAGACAGTTGCAATATTCACAGATGATGTATTTTTGTTGCCGCTATAACAACAAATACTAAAAACAGAATAAAATAAATATTTAAGTGGGGCTCCCATACAACAAACGTGTTTTTTTTTTGCCGTTTTTTGCGATAATGGTACGGAACGCTTCGTGCGCGAGTCCGATTCGCACTTGGCCGATTTATTTTAACTTTTAAACTTAACACAAACTTCTATAGACTGTTTAGTATGTTGAATTTATAATAACTACGCAGACATAAAAGTCGGAAATAAAAAAATAATATTAGCAATTGTTTATTATTGTATCCCCAAATTTCGTTTAAATCTGTGACAGCTAAGCTGTAAAATCTGAAACTAACATATAGATTTGCTTTGAATGATGCTTGTTGGTTCATACCAACATTCATCATGCAATGAAATTATTTCCATGGTGTTAAAATACCATCAATTTTTGTAGATAGTCTATAGAACACTGTAAAATTAAACTTTACAACAGAATTACCTATAATTTTCAATTTCTCTTGCTGCTTACGCTATGCTCGACTGTTTACACATAAAACATTAGGAACGTAAGTGACAACTAAACATATTTTTATCTACATTCACAACGTAATGTTCCATATATGAATTCAAAAAATATTGTATAAACACGTACTTTATATTCGTGAATAGGTAAAATTTAAAAAAAAAATGTAGTTTATGCAATGGTCATATAATAGGGGTTATTAAAACACGAGGCCGAATGTTAACACGCGAGTTTTTTAATACCTTATATGCCGATGGTTGCATACACTATTTTATCTTCACTCATACAGTTGAAATAAAATAAAAGTGGAAACGAAAAAAATATGCGGTATGGCGGGCGATTTAGATTATCATTGCACTATGACTGCACAGCGCGCGCATCCATAGACAGTCACACTACTTTTATCTACACTCACAACGTAATGTTCCAAATATGAATTCAAAACATATTGCATAAACACGTACTTTATATTTGTGAATAGGTAAAATTAAAAAAAAAACATTTAGAGTGCAACATTTTCCTTCGATTTTCAAACAACTGCATCATAATAGTTATTTATGCTACAAGTGCGGGAAGTAGGTGATTTCCGATGAGAGTCGGAAATCATCTTACGCACGTGTATCATACAACATTTTACTATGCACTGTGCGAGGAAATAAAAAAATATATCTGAACCTAGCAAGAAATTAATAAAATGGCGCTTATTCAAGGGCGCTCAGCATATCCACAGATTAACTAATAGTTCATAGTTCTACTGCGCATGTGCAAATAGCTGTCAAGTCGTAACGCAAAAAGGCACGACCAAAATATTCATTCTGCCAAACATATTTTATGAATATTTAAAATTAATTTATTGATCAAAATCTAAATCTAGAGTGATTAAAAACGCCTTAAATGAAGTATTAGTTTTGTTTTACCTTTTATATGAATGATAATCTGTACTTAACTAATTTTTAAAACTTTTCTCAAATAATAAAAACTCTATGCGGCGGGCTGACGTTGGAGTCAAAAATTAAAAAAGTACAGGAAAGTAAAAAGCACTAGTAAAAAAAAGTGACACTTTCCGCACAGTTTGGCTGCTTGGAAAACGCTCTTTTCGAGGACATGCATTGTAAAATAACTTTTTATTTTTATAGCACACTTTTACTTTTGAATTTATTGGCGCTAATGGGCTCATTGACTTAATGTTGAAGAGTAGTTTCATTGTATATGGATGCGCGTGCTGCGCAGTCATGCGCAATGAGAATCTAAATTGTCCACAATACCACATGCACATATTTTTCTGTTTCCACTTTTGTTTTATTTCAACTGTATGCAAAATAGTGTATGCAACGGCATGTAATTAGGTATTAAGACACTCGTGTGTAGAAAAACCCACGCTCGTGTTTTAATAACCCCTATTATATGACCATTGCATAAATAAACTACTATTTTTGAATGTAAGGGAATATGCCTAAATATGTCGTATATAGCATGAAGGAAGAGGAAATTCTAAGAAACGGTGCTGTAGACGCAATTAAAATTGGAGCATACAGTAAAAAGTCATAGATTAAAAAAAAAAACCTTTTTGGCCCTCCTGAAAAACCATGGTTTGTTCCTTACGTTAATTGATACTTCTGGGATATATGAAATTGATTTGCGCTATCAAAACGTAATGAAATCAATTTAAAAAAATGGTATTTCTACAATTGCTATCGCCTTTAGAATGTCAGTCTAGAGCCCAAGAGCTTAAACATACTGACAGCGTTGATGATTGACGAGAAATCAAATATTTATGAAATTGGCTTAGGTGCTACCAAAATGTCACGACCTCAATCGTAAAAAAATGGTATTTCGACATTTAGTATTGCCGACAGAATGTCACTTTATTATTGATTTATTTACTAGCTTCTGCCAGTGGCTTCGCCCGCGTCAAAAGTGATTTATCATCCCAAGGGAACATTATGCCCGGATACAAAGTAGCCTATGTGCTATCCCAGACTATAATCTATCTCTGTGCCAATTTTCATCGAGATCCATTCAGCCGTTCCGGTGATTGAGTAATAAACATAGATCGACACATCCAAACGTTCTCATTCGTAATATTAGTATGATTTATTTGTCTAAGAGCCCAATGTCACACACATAATTATAAATGTGGTAATCGAGTCTCGCAAGCCAGTCGTCATTTGTCTAATTCCAAACTATAGTGCCCGACACGTACGTTGGCAAGGTTTGGCGTAGTGGCAGGTAAGATCGCGCATATTCCGCGAACTGACCAACCACATTATAGAGCGAACGGAACGTGGACGCAACACGATTGGTCAGTCGATCCTTGTGTCAACTGGCTATAGTGCGCGCGGAACTAGTTGGCCGCGCCTTAGGTATGTGAGCGGTGGGACGGAGAGGCGGGTGGTGCCAGTAATTCCCGGGATGACCCATTGGCAATGGGTGTGACGACCCATTGACCCATTGACATTGTCATTGTCCATTGTCCTAACCCGCCCCCTCACTCCTGTCGCCACCTAAGAAGCGGCCAACTAGTTCCGCGCGCATTATAACCAATCGCGCGCTTGGAACCTGATACCTAAACGTTCTCCGCGCCCCGCTACCAAAGATACCTAAAAAACGACTTCTGCGCATCTAATGCCATCTCTTGCCAACTTACGTGCTGAGGATTATACCATACTTTAAACTGTTTCAACATTAATTTGTCTAACTCCGAACCATCCTATTTCCAGATATATTACCAGAAACAGAAGAAGAACAAAGAACCATAGACCGAATAAAGAAACGGCTCAACGAGAACATCATCAGCCTTCAGAAGACCACAAAGAATGTAGATTTATTACATGAGGATCTTAGTCTATGGTCAGAGAATGACATGAAGAAATATTTATCCTGTAACAGGACTATTGATGGAAAGACGTATAAGGAATATGAAGGATACTATTTGGAGAGCCTAACTTAATATTTAAGGATATTTATGTTTAGATATTTATGTAATAAATGCTTATGTTAATCATATACCTAGGTAGTTTTATTCTCAAAAAAATTACTTCGTAAAAGCCTTGAGACTTTGGTTGTTTATGATTATGAAATTCAAATGAGATTATGGATTTTTGAAAATATTTCCTCATTGGATACAGGATTACCTACGAGTACAGATCTAGACTTCTATACATAGATTAAAATATTAAAGATACGACCGCCCGAAAGTTTTCTTATATGCGTTCACCATACAAGGAACACGGTGTTGGGTCAAGCAGTGCCACCTATCGGTTCTCATTACATCTACGATCGATAGACAGTTCGGAGCGACATCTGCTGTTCAACGGCAGAGGACGGCTCGCTTGCGACGAACGGCAGAGAAATCCTCGACAGCCCGCGCGCCCCGGCAGTGTGTTTTACAAACCAGGACCGTTCATACATGTACTCAAAATTATAAAATTTTAATTAAAGTAATAAATCTCAGTGTAAACCTTTGGGCGCACGGTTGGCGCAGTGGTTGAGCGATTGACTGCTGCGCTGCGTGTCGCGGGTTCGATTCCCGTACGGAACAAATATTTGTATGATCTACAAATAGTTGTTCCGGCTCTGGGTGTTTGTGTATGTGAAATTATATGTTTGTAAACGCACCCACGATACAGGAGAAATTCCTAGTGTGGGGCAACGTTTTTTTTTTTTCAAAAAAAAAAAACCATATTCATCGAGCCTTATTGAAGAAGCCCTGCCTGCCTCCTGTCTTCATTGCCAAATCACACGGTATTTTTATAATGTATCGCGCACACGACTGCTGTCATAAAAAACAAACAGGCTGCGTCCTCGGATGCGCCTAAAATAACACACACTGACAGGGCTGCGTCCTCGGATGCGCCCACTACAGCTAAAACTAGGGATGCGTCCCAGCATGCGCCTGAGCGGGAACCGCCCAAGGCTGCGTCCTGTGATGCCCCTAAACACAACTTTCAAAAACATTCGGCTGCGTCCAAGAATGCGAGGAGGAAGGCAACCGCATGGAATGCGCCAAAACAGGCTGCGTCCCAGGCAACGCCAACCAAATCTGCGTCCAAGGATGCGCCTTTAAACCTAACCCTGCCGACAAGGCCGAGTACAGTTCTCGCTCATGGCGATTCAAAGAGTACCGTGGACGTGGATGCGCCCGTAAAGCGGGCTGCGTCCGCGGCTGCGGCCTCGGAGAAGGACCAGACGGGTCTGCCCGAAGCCCCACAGGTAGGTAGTCTCAACAAGGCTCCGGCCAAAGAACAGTGGTCAACAGTGACCTATAAAAATAAGTCCTCTAGGAGGCACCTGGCTCCCCAAGTCAAGGATGAGCAAAAGGTCGTCGTGACAGACACCGTGGGGCAACTTGCGGAAACGTCTACGACACCAACAGGTGCGTCTACCGCCGTTACTAAACGGAAGCGCAGCACGAAACCTAGGGGGCGTAAAAAACCTATAACCACCGACAGAGAATCTGCTAGGCCACAGAAGCGCTCGCGTCCCGAAGATACCGTCACGCCGACCGGGACTGGCAAGAAAATCAAGCCGATTCGCTCCCATACGGCTGACGGTGTCTCGGTGAGCTACGCTGAAGCGGCCGCGACGTACAGGAACAATGAGCTGTGCGTCGCCGTCATGTCTGAGCCTTTCCAGGACATGACGCAAGAGCAGGCGGAGGGAATTCGATCCAATATCGAAAAGCAGCTCCGAGACCTGCTCATAGCAGACCCCGAACCAACTGACACAACAGTCAATACCGCGATCCACTTCAGAGGAAAGGCCCACTTCGCTGAGGGCGTCCTCAAGACATGGTGTGAGGACGACTTCACGCTGTCATGGCTGAAAGGGATCATAACCAACATGGCGTCTCCGATACCGGGGACCCGACTAACTGTTCGGCCTCAATCTGAAATCCCAAAAAAAGCACTGTGCATGCTGTTTGTCCCGGGAAACACCGAGGACACTCCGCCACTGCTCAAGATGCTGACGAGGCAGAACCCCAATTTAAAAATAAATACATGGATTCTGACACACGAGAGGGCCAGACAGGAGCCTCCGTACTAGCAGTACTAGCCTCGGCTTACCTGCCAGGCGATGGAGACGTGCCTCTACCAGAGCTAGACTCACTGGTGAAGTACTGTGAAAAGGAAAAACTTGAACTCATCATCGCGACAGACTCCAATGTGCATCACACGCTCTGGGGCAATGTCAAAACCAACAACCGAGGTAAGGAATTGCTTGACTTTATTCTTAGTAATAATCTTGTACTACTCAACAAGGGCTCGGAACCTACCTTTATAAACGCAAAATCCCAAACAATCATAGACTTAACAATAGCAACATTAGGTATCTCCGGCTCCATCCAGGACTGGCATGTGTCCAATGAGCTGTCATGCTCAGACCATAGGTGGATCCGATTTACCATTAACTTTAACATAACTAAACCACAGCCGAGGAGGGTTCCTCGCAACACAGATATAACCAAGTATGTGAGACTTATCGAAACTGAACTAGGTAAGTTGCCCTCTTTTCCGGCTGAAATACCAGTAACCAACTTAGACGAATACGTAAACAACATCACAACCATCCTTCTATCTAGCTATGAACAGTCGTGCCCCCTCACCATACCAAGACAGGGTGTTAGGCAGTCCTGGTGGAGTTCCGAACTGGAACGACACAGGCACAAGCTGAGAAGACTATTCAATAGAGCTAGGAACACGCGGTCACCAGAAGACTGGGACCGTTACACAACAAAACGCAGAACATATAAAAAACTAATACGCCTCCGGGGAAAGACCTGTTGGAGGCGTTTTTGCACTAACATTGAAAATAACAACCAGGCACTAAGGGTCAAAACCTGTCTTGCTCAAGAGACTGACCTTTCCATAGGATGCCTGAAAAAACCAGACAATACCTTTACAACAAACGACGCAGAAACAAGCGAATTACTTCTAACAACGCACTTCCCGGGCTGCCAGATCGCCATCCAGCAAAGCTGGGAACCGTATAGAGAAAGGACCACGAGTAGCCTGGATTGGGATGAGGCGTTAGAAGTAATAGACAAAGATAAAATAACGTGGGCAATCGACTCCTTCCTACCTTTCAAGGCAGCGGGTATGGATGGAATATTTCCAGCTCTGCTCAGGTGGGGCGGTGGTCTGTTAGCTGAGTATCTTGTCAAAGTATTTCGAGCCAGTTTGGCCCACCGCTACATCCCCTTGAAATGGCGCGAAGTAAAAATAATCTTCATTCCGAAACCAGGTAAGGGTGACTACACCCAGCCTAAGTCTTTTAGACCCATTATATTAGCCTCTCCTCGTTCTTTTTGAAGACTTTGGAGAGGCTGGGGGACAGGAAGATCAGAAACCAGATTTCGGTACATAAACCTTTGCACCCCAACCAACATGCCTACTGCGCAGGCAAATCAACAGAATCAGCACTCCACAGCGTAGTCTCACGCGTGGGAAGCGCACTCAAAAACAAAAATCCAACCTTTGCCGCTTTCATTGACATTGAAGGTGCCTTTGACAAAACTAATTTCACCAGCATCGGGCAAGCACTCGTCATACACGGTGTTGCACCGACGCTCGTTGAATGGATTAACAACATGCTAAAAAACCGTGCTATTCAATTCACTGTGAACACCACCACACGAGGAATCGTGAGTAGGGGCTGCCCACAAGGTGGGGTGCTGTCACCACTTCTGTGGAATTTGGTCGTTAATGAGCTCATTGCAGAGCTCAACGCCAGCAGTCTTTTCTCGGTAGGATACGCAGATGACATAGCAATTCTAATTTCGGGGCAATTTGAAGGTATCCTGTGTGATCTCATGAGAAGAGCCTTCAAAATAATCGAGAAATGGTGCACTAAGCACGAACTATCGGTTAACCCCGCAAAAACGGAACTAATAATGTTCACTAACAAACGTAGTTTAGGACCACATAGGCTCCCAAAACTCTTTAACACAGAATTAACACTAAAAGAAGAGGTCAAGTACTTGGGAGTGATCCTTGATAGCAAATTGCTCTGGAACAAGCATCTTGACTACAAACTCAACAAATGCACAATTGCACTCTACCAGTGTAAAAAAATGTTAGGAAAAACGTGGGGGCTCTCTCTAAAGATTACTCTGTGGCTATACACAGCGGTGATCAGGCCAATGTTGGCTTATGGCGCCCTGGTCTGGTGGACGAGAACAGAACTCTCGACCACCATCACCCGACTCCAACGGTTCCAACGACAGGCCTGTTCAGCTATCACTGGCTGCATGAGAACCACCCCAAAGCAGCCATGGAGATAGCCCTTCAATTAACACCCCTGGACCTGTACATACAGCAAGAGGCTGCGCTAGCCGCTATCAGGCTAATGCATCTAGGCATATGGGGCAAAAACCTCACCAGTCCACACGCTAAAATCCTGGACCGGGCAATTGAGTATCAACCTCTCATCGCTGCCCCGTGTGACAGAATTCAAAAACAACCCATGTTCAACAAAACCTATAACATACAAACAATAGAGGAAGAAAGGGATCAGTCAGGAGCCAATGAAGTACGAATCTACACTGATGGCTCGAAAACAAAAGACGGCTCAGGTGCTGGCGTACACTCCCTTGACCTCAACATTAACTTTCACATACCGCTCGGCATACACAGTTCAATATTTCAATGTGAATGTGTCGCCTTAACACAAGCTGCAAAAACTGTAAAACGCTTAGGCATCCAGAACTATGGTATCAGGTTCCTATCTGATAGTCTGGCTGTGCTCAAGGCTTTAGGAAATAAACTAACCAACAACAATCTAATCTTTGAATGCCACCACGCCCTGGAGAGTATATCGAAATCCAATCAAGTCACCCTCCAGTGGATGGTGATCAGGGGGCATAGTGGATCCCTTGGCAATGATGCCGCAGACGAGCTTGCGAAGAGGGGCTCCGGGATGGCAGTGCTGGGCCCGTACCCGCTTATCCCCTTGCCCTTCTCGCAATTTCGTGCGTGGATTCGCCAAAGATCAACAGAACTACACAATAACAGATGGGCACGGGCAACAGACTGTAGACAGTCGAAAATGGCTTTGCCAAATGTACACCCGCGTCTAACTAAAAAACTCCTCAGCCTGAGTAGAAATAACCTTAAAATAATTATAGGGACCATGACGGGCCACACCCTTCTTAACAAACATTTATTTAACATAGGCGCCACGGATAGCCCACTTTGCAGGGGCTGTTTTAACGCCGAAGAATCAGCCGCCCACGTAATCCTGGAATGCGAGGCAGTGGCATCACAACGGGAAGAAATCCTCGGAACAGTGAGGTCGCTCCGAGAAGCCTGTGAAGCTCCCAGGAAGCTTTTGTGCTTTTGGACGGAGCTAGGCTGGCTATGTTAGCCAGCACAACCCCCACGCACAACGGACCAAATGGGAGTCTAAGTGCGGAAAAGGGAGTCCCTACCACTACACGACTGCTGTCGAAGGTCAATTTTTTTTAAATCTTTTGGCTTGTGTTTGACCACTATCTCGCCTGATGGTAAGCGATGATGTGATCTACGGTGAAGCAAGCTTGCCTAGAAGTAACCTATTCACTCTTGACTTAAAGATCCCAAAAGGTTGTAGCCACTGATATAAATCTAACTTGATGACGCGATTGTATGTACTTCGCATGTCTAAAAACGGTGTAAAAAAAAGTTTATAAAATCAAAAAACCCGACTGCTTAAAAAGCGAACTAAAAAGATGTAAAACAAGAAGAAAATCTTGATGTGCTTTTTAGATTTTATTAACTTTTTTTATTTACAACTTTTAGTTATACATTTTTTTTCGAATGACTTTTAAGCATATAAGTGGTATATATTTTTGTAATCACCTCTAAAAACCCTTCATTTTGATACCCCACTCGATGGGTTTCTAAGAAAATAATATTTCAGCCCCTACAATATGGCGCCCAAAATCCGCCATGTTTCTTTTTTTTTAACGGCTCTTATCTAAAAACACCCTAGGCGGCATTTAATTATAAAAATCCGTGAAATGGTTTGAAAGATACGAGGTAATAAAGAACATTATATTTTTTTTAACTAGAAAATCATCAATGATCGTAATTTGAGCTTTTCATCCATCGAAATCTAGAAAAATGCCTTTTTATGCCATATTGACCTGCAAAGACTGAATAGAAAAAAAGAATTGGCAATGTTTTCTTTCATTGGTAAGTAAATTGTTTTTAAATTGTGTGTGAATAAGTGGCACGCTTGGTTTTCATACTGATGGAGGGACACGCGTTATCTAGTTAGATTTATGTCTGTGGTTGTAGCTATCAGGAAACAAAGACTCCGGCAGGGAATTCCACTCATTAGCTGTGCGCACAATGAAAGTATTACCAAAACGTTTTGTGCGTAAGGGTGGGATATCCACTATGTACCGATGGCGTATTGCCGACTTGCCGTACGTCTTGTAGTCCAATGGTGGAAAGGGCTAGCTAGGCGTAACCAAGTTGTGCAGTGCCATCGCACACTCCCCGAAATGTAATCGATAAAAAGCCGACAGGCTGCCAACTCGGCGTCGATGTTCGAGGCTCTGGAGCTTTGACGCGACCAGTGCATTGTTGCCAATAAACCTCTTGGCCCGTCTGTCAATCGACTCAAGTGCATCAAGCTGGTGTTTGGCAGATCCGTCCCAGAGGTGAGAGCAGTACCCCATGTATGACCGATCTTGCGCTTTATACAAATTGAGCAGCTTTTTTTTAAAAATTATTATCTATAGGTTCGCGTTTGACCACTATCTCGCCTGATGTTAAGCTATGACGTGGTCTACGGTGAAGCACGCTTGCCTAGAAGAAACCTATTCACTCTTGACCTAAAGACCCTAAGGTTGTAGCTATCAGGGAACAAAGACCCCGGAAGGGAATGCCACTCCTTAGCTGTGCGCACAATGAAAGTATTAGCAAAACGCTTTTTGCGTATGGGAGGGATGTCCACCATGTACCGATGCCGCATGACCATACGTCTTGTAGTTCGATGATGGAAAGGGCTAGGCGGAATCAAATTGTGCAGTTCAGTCGCACACTCCCCGAAATGTAACCGATAAAAAACCGACAGGCTGGCAACTCGGCGTCGATGTTCGAGGCTCTGGAGCTTTGAGGCGACCAGTGCATCGTTGCCAATAAGCCTTTTGGCCCGTCTGTCGATCGACTCAAGTGCATCAAGCTGGTAGTTGGCAGATCCATCCCAGAGGTGAGAGCAGTACTCCATACATAACTGAACTTGCGCTTTATACAAGTTGAGCAGCTGTTCAGGCGTGAAGTACCGTCTCACCTTAGCAAGAATCCCCAACTTTTTTGCAGCTAACCGAGCTTTCTCCTCAATGAATGGACCGAAGTTGAGGGTCGATGTCAACGTAACACCGAGAAGTTGGAGATGGTCAAAAATATTTTGTTAAAAACGAGGTATTGCCTTAAGTTTGCTATAATTCTTAATTCTGTATTGTACAACGAAAACAATATTTAATACAATGTGATAATAAAGTACATGTACAAAGGCGAGCTTAACTCAATGTTGAGTTCTCTCACAGCAAACCCTAGAGTGACAGAGAAAGATGACAAAAGAGGGTAGGATCCAGTGTACAATTTTAAAATAACATTAATATAATCATAAAAATAAATATAAACATACATACATAAAACATAAATACAAATATATATAACTACTAACATTGCGTTAAAAGGAAATGCTCTTTAATTTTCCTCTTGAAGACATCGAGAGAAGGGCTATCGCGTAGGGAGTGTGGGAAAGAGTTCCAGAGGTGCACTGCACTTACAGAGAAGGAGCCATCATAACGGCTGGAAGTGTGACGTGGAGTACGAAGGAGAAGCGAAGTGGCCGTGCGAAAAGATTTACCCATCGGGACGAGTTACTCAAACCGTTCGCGAAGGTATTGGAGAGAAGTAGGATTGTGCAGGATATTATAGAGAAGGGATAGGATATGGGTATCACGTCGACGCCGAATTGGCAGCCACTTCAATCTGGTCCAAAATTCCGACACAAGGTCGTACCTGCGGAGGCCGAAAATAAAGCTGATGCACAAGTTTTGCAATCGCTCGAGTTTGTTTAGGAATAACTCCGTTGCATCTAGAAAACAGACATCGGCATAGTCTATGAGCGGTAGAAGAAGACATTGAGCAAGAGTGTGAAATGGTAAGAATTTTTGGAGACGTTTAAGTGACTGACAGAGTAGAAAACCTTCTTACTCACATCAGCATATGAACCTCCCAAGAGAGGTTAGTGTCTATATGGACGCCCAAGTTTTTCGCGCTTTTGGAGTAGTATATGGGCACGGAATTATACATTACTGGCGGCAGAGACTGGGGATCCAATAGATTGAGCATTTATCTGCCACCAATAATGAGCGCTTGAGATTTAGTTGGGTTTCAAATTCTAATTCATTTATTGATTGCTCAACACAGTAAATAAAATTACACTTCCAGATGTCAGGTGAATGCGCAGTCAACCGTGTTCCACCAATTTAGGCATGCAAAATTATAATTACAAAAATAATTAAAATAATACAATGTTACAAATTAAATTAAAATTACATTTTGAACGTATATGTCATAAAATAAAAAAGTAAATCTAAAACGTATTCAATGTCACAACTTAAAACGCTTGCAATGTCAAAAATTAAAACATTTCCAATATCATAAATTAAAATAAAAATGCGAATGTATAGTATTTTTATTCATAAATTAAAAAATCAAATGTATGCTGTGTTATAAATAAAATTTAAACGAATACAATGTCATAAATTAATATTAAAACGTAAACAATGTCATAAATTAATAAGTATTGATAAGTAATATCAGATTATACAAAGGGTTCAGGAGGAGTCCAAAGGACTGTGTCCACTTGTTGATATTTTCAAGGTCATCATTGGTGGCAGCCACAGTCTATAATTATATCATAACTTCCCAGAAATATATCCTTATAAGCGACACTATCGGATGGTGTAATAATACAGCGTGTTCTATTATTCAAAAATCAACAGGTTCGATTCCTGGCACGGTAAAATGATTTTTCAAAAAGCCATTGACGCAGTTTTAGTTTTTATCAAAATCGGGCCCGAGACTCTTTTCCGTTTTTTTCGCTATCATAGTTATGGAGTTGGCCACCCACGCCCACTTGGAAAACTCTCCCTGTATGTATAAGTAAATGGTTCTATAAGCAATTAAAAATTCTAATCAGGAAGTGGCAAGCATATTGTTTCTTATCGGTTTAAAGTCGGGCAGTTGATTAAATTTTATCGTTTACACCAGGCACATTTTTATAGGCTTTTTATGATAAGCTGACCTCAAAAGTCTAGTAAGTGGATTTGAAAGACTGAACTTTAAGCGATTTCTGAACATCACGAGCGAGTACACTCCTACCAACTTATCTGTAAAACGGACGTTTTTGGAACTTACATTTTGAATGGGACATAAGATCGGTTTTTGTTTATTTTTGGTGAAATGGTGACGAACAGCGCCACTCATAATTCACAGTTAAGTTGGTCGAACTGTAAACTCAAACATTTATTTCAATTAAAACTTTAGCACTTTTGAACTGTCAAAATGCACTAGACAAATGAAATGTCAGAAATCTATGGGATTGATAGCGCTACGCTATCGAAAATCAAATCTATCAATCTCTTTTGGCATCGCTTAAAGTCACCCAAAGAGCAATGGAGAGAGCTAGACTATCTTGACACCTGACATAAATGACAAACGATTAGTTCCGATTTTGGCCGCGCGCAGACTTATCTTGCGCGCACTCTATGCTCGAAATTCCATGCGTGATCGAATCAGAAATCCGCAAGAAAACCAAGGTTACCGACATAGCCGCCAAAATTAAGGAAATTACGGATGGCCATTGGAGCCGAAAAGTTCTGGAGTGGCGATCGCGTATCGGAAGACGCAGCGTTGGAATGCCGCCATCTAGGTGGAGCGATGACCTGGTCCAGGCTGTGGGAGTGTGGTGGATGAGAAACGAACAGGACCGATCAGTATGGCGACGTTTGAGGGAGGCCTATGTCCAGCAGTGGACGTCTTTCGGCTGAAATGATGACGATGATGATGATAGACTGGCACTTTGTATAGAGGCAAGGTCCGTCAGTCAAAAAGATGAAGTTTCTCATAGATCTTCGCTTTATAAGTTGCACGTTCCAAAGTTTAGATCTCTATGGAGAAGAAAAGAGCAATTAAAAGCGTTGTCAAAATATTAATACTCTGTGGAGTAGAACGTGCAACAAACTTTATGGACACTCAAACTTAAATCAATATAAAGATTCAAATAGTGGTTACATCATTCATATTAATATTATTAATGCACGAAATTATACAGTTCCAAAGAGATTTATCTTATAATTAAAGAGATTGAATTTATACAATGTAATGATCATAAAAGATAATGAGAAGCATAGGTTAATGTCTGAGGTAGTCTTTTGAGAAAAGCACCACACTGATTTGAGTGGACATGTCTAGAGGGGGCAAGTATTTGTCAGTTAACGTGTAGCTGACAGAACATCAGTAGCTCAACGATCCATCGAACAATACCAAAGTATGGATATTTATGAAGGCCACACAAAATACCCAAACTGCCAGACAATAATTATGTAATCTACCGTTAAGGTTACACTAGTCAACGGCACGAACTAGTATTTTGTGCGCGGGGTTAAAATGCTTGCTATATCAACCGACAACACGTGCAGAAGAGATAGATGCTGTGATAAGCAGTAAGAAGCTAGTCCGCGTACGAATACAGACTTTTGAAAATTTGTAGCTAAATGGATAATGATTTAGAACGAAACCGAGCGCGCGAAATTTTATAAACAGACCTTTGGCTGTCTAGATATCATGAAAAAACTACTTATTCTATCGGTTCAATATAAAATTATATGCATTGTTGAACTACTAATCTATCCCTGTATGGAGGCCGTTTTGCAATTTTCCGTCTTCTTATGGTATTTATTTGCACCCAAAAATACGTTAAAATTAGTGTCGAAATGTGGAACTTTCAACGCTCATAACTTTCAAACATTTTCTTTTTTTACTTTTTCTCTTCCATACAGGGCTAGATAATGAGAAAAATTTATATTACTTTTTATTTTGAACGTACATCGTCAAACAGTGGAATAATCCCTAGACTACGTTTGTATGGAAAAAAAATCGACTAGTGTAACCTTAACATAACGACCTGCATAGTCTACAAATTCATATTAGATACCTACGTCATATAAGGATAATTCAAATCAGTGTCTCGAGATGGCCTTTTAAGGAAAGAACTACACAGATTTTAGTGGACCTGCACAGTCAAGGCTTTGTGGCGTGGCGATGCTTGAAAGTTGCCTATGTGCTGGCGGTGCTCGTTTTTCGGCTAAGATATTGAAGCTTCCTAGTAGGTACCCCATGAGAATTAATGTTCGCGACCGCAGGGATATGTAGCGTGATATAATAGTACATTATGGTACAAGTGTGTAATGTTGGCGATTACCGCTGAGGCGCCATTGAGACCCGAGCCTTTAGGTGAGGGTCTTAAGAGAGCCGAGGACGGTAATCATCAATACACACGTGTTTCATACGACGTTTTTCAACACACTTGTGAAGAAAATAATACTAAAAAAACTATTCCAACAGTGAAAATTATCAGTTTTCCTATGCGCGCGCATCTAACAATGGCGGTCGGCCATAGACTAAAAGAATGAGGTAGCATTTATAGCACTTCGATCATTTCCTTATTGCGTAATGAATTCTGCAAGGCAAAGGGCCAAGAGTGTGAATAATCGACCAATCACATGCGAGATGATAGACGCGATGTGGATTTCCGTCTGTGTGATTGGTCGATTTTTCATAATCTTTGCCTTGCAGAATTCATTACGCAATAAAGCTGCCAGATTTTCGGTTGACCATTCTTACAGATATTGCTACTTTCTGAAAGTTTGTTACGCCTTTTCTTCCGTTTGATCGCCAGATGGCGTGACTGGTGAGCGTTTTGGAGGACTTTTCTGTAGTACATTTTTAAGTTCAGAAAGTGCTGATTCTTGTGATTCTCGATCTTATTTGAATAAACAATATTTTATATTAATAATTGCAATGTCACAAGAAAGCAACATGAGTGGCCAATTTCAACTCAATCGGACAGTGCGAAGTGGGTCAAATATAACTTGCAAAATTTTATTATAGACACCGGCGAGCTTATTACGTATCTTGCAAGAGCAAAACGATAGCGATTTTGCGTAAGTAATAATTTATTTTCAATATTTGCAGAAGTTTCAGAGTTTTGACAGTATTTTTTAGTATGAAGTGCATTTGACAAATAGCTAGTGTTTAGCAGACGATTGTGTAGGACCTACCATACCTATAACACTGTTTATAACACTGTAGTTAATGCCGACTTTTCTATACCATAATATTATAAAGAGAAATGATTTTTTTGTTTGTTTGTTTGTACCGAATAGGCTCCGAAACTACTGGGGGGTGACCATAAGCTCTTATAGCGGTATCAATTTGATATCGAGTAAGTGACAGATGTATACAAGTCATATACAGTTGTTGTCAGTCAAGTCGTAGTTGCACATGCTGAGATAGGAGCCTTTTTGGTCTCGCACGGGGTAATTTATTTTTATTTTTTATTATTGTTTGTGTTTTTCTTATCTCGTGTCTCCTGTGCGGGTCACACATAAATATTTTTCTTTCTTTCTTTTCTTTATATACATCTGTCACTTATTCGATCTCAAATTGATACCGCTGAGCTTATGGTCACCCTCCTGGACTGATTTTAAAAATTCTTTTACCAATAGAAAGCTACATTATTCCTGAGTGACATAGGCTATTTTTTATCCCAAAAACAGGTCCTGTGGGTTGGTCCACGGGAGCGAAACCGCGGGGAACAGCTAGTCTTGACCTAAAGCGTTTGACCGCGCGATGATTGCTGATTGCTGTTTCTTACGTAATAAGCCTGCCGGACAGGTAAAACTAAATAAAAGCTTGTAATGACTTGCTTTTTATTATACTATCTAGAAGTAACTTTGTTGCCTTACCCATGAAAACATCAGAAATCATTAATTAATCATACAAGAGTTAAAATACACTCTAAACTCTTATCTAATTTGACCTTTCCGAGGCGCGCTATTTTCGAGCTCGCTTCGCCCGCTCTTGCTTCATTAATTAATTATTTCTGAATCTTTTATGGATAAGTCGACAAACGCACTTCTAGATAGTACCTATATCTAAAAAATAAAAGGGGTTAAAGTATGAAATTGCCGTTTTATTGTAATAGGTACTTCGAATTGACATAGAACCTTCATGGTTTGAGATTTTTGAGTGAAACTTTTTTCAAATGGCACCTATGAAGTTCTTTTTAAAAAAAATGTGCAATTTTCGATTATCGACTTTCAGTCCTGCCTGCAACACCTTATTATGAAATGTTTACTTTCGTAGCACTTGTTTTTCTCTTTTCAGTTAGGGGTTAACACAGAACAGAGAAGACAGTAGAAATCGCATATAGCTTTATTAATATCGGAACCAGCGTACCCAAACTCACACATATACAGATTAATTGTATTTCATAACACTAAGAAATCTTTGGTGTGATTGGTAGTTTAATTTTTAGATGAAAGTAGAAAATATGTCAGTCGTCGCTTATTTGAAAAAAACCACAGCTTTATGACAATAGAGTTGGTTTATTGTCTACTCTTTTTGAGTATTTATTACTTTTTTCGTTTAAAGCGCACACGGAATAGTTTAATGAGCAAGTTACGCTACCCGCCGCTAGATGTCACTATAATAAATTCATGTAATTTAAAGCCGTATTTCGTTACCGATAAGATTTATATTTGCGAAATGAGGTCATTACTACTCGTCCTCCTGTATCGATGTACCACGGTCGTTGACTTATTTATCGACATTCCGTATTATTTTCAAACAAAATACAGTTTAGTAAAAAAAAAACGTTGCCCCACACTAGGAATTTCTCCTGTATCGTGGGTGCGTTTACAAACATATAATTTCACATACACAAACACCCAGAGCCGGAACAACTATTTGTGGATCATACAAATGTTTGTTCCGTGCGGGAATCGAACCCGCGACACGCAGCGCAGCAGTCAATCGCTCAACCACTGCGCCAACCGTGCGCCCAATAACTAGAGTCGATAAATATTATTATGTTTGTAATCAAGTTTTTATATAAATTTATTCCAATACATACGATTTATAGAAAGTATTATTAAGATATTTAATGGTAAACTACTGATCCGATTTTGAAAATGATTCTATTGATACAAAAATGGGCGTATCTTTGTGTTTTTGTTCTATCAATAGAATTATAGAATACAATACTCTTTATTATGTACACCGGTGAATCTTAACACCGTGATTCAGAAAATGACTTCAAATTCACAACGCCATCTATCGAATATCGAGTTCAACTCACCGAGTATCTGAATTGCGTGTGTTGTGATAATTTTACTTCTTGAACACTTTAAATTCATCTAACTTTTGATAGAGTGAACCGATTGCGATGACACAAAAACTAAGTAATTCTTCAAGTTACGCACAATGTTTATGTATAAAAGTTATTTACATTGGTTTCGTACATGTCACGTGATGCGTGCACAAATAAACAGACAAACAGACAAAAATTCCAAAAATGCCGGCAATAGGTTCTGTTGGTTATCCTTTAACACACTGGCTATTTTTTTGGCAATATTTTCGATGCACAAAAAATACTTTTGTACAGATTTATTTTAAGTAATATTGATGATTGATGATGATGATGCGATAGACTACACTACAAATGCAATACGTCCTACTGATATGGGAAGCTTACGCTTTCGCCTGCGGCTACACTCTTATTATGATTAGCTTGACTAACTTCCTTAATGGACTGATGAAATTTAGGTCTATACACCAGTAGGTCTTAAATTTCAGACTAACACATAAGCCAGTTTTAACTGACTTAAAAAAAGAAGGAGGTTCTATGTTCATGTGTTATTATTATTACACTTTGTTGATTTTGAAGGCTGTTGTCTTTTTAACCGACTTCAAAAAAAGGAGGAGGTTCTCAATTCGTCGTAATCTTTATTTTTACACGGCTGCAAGGAAAGGGTTATGTTTTTCGCGCGTAAGAAGATTTTTTCGAATATTGTAGTTGAAGTTTAAAGTATCGATAACTCATTATCGATATTGGTAATCTCTAATTGAGTAGCTGAATGTGACATGTGCATAGTTGGAATCTTCGAGAACAATGTTTGAGTTTTAAAGAAAGTAGACCTTAAATTTAACATCATAAAATCAACTTTTACTTGTCTTGTTTAATAAAATATTGTTTTTACATTTTTATCGAAATAAAATAAATTAAGACTTGCCGATGGTAAGATATACCTACATTTGATACATTTTTGGTTCTGCTATCGTGTTTACATTCTAAAACAGCACAATAAGGCATTTTTGTATTTTTTTTCAAGTTTTTGTCACCGTGAAGGTTGAACCAAGACTGATGTGCGTAGTGTGTGCGCGGAAGGAAACATATGCAGAACTGTGCAAAACTCGGGGTACGCGGGCCCCGCCCACTTGCGACTTCTATTGTAGTAGGCGTTTTTTTTGTTCTGTGGGGGTTAAAGTATGAAATTGCCGAGTTGTACTGAAATATATAAATTTGTTTTTTTTATTTAACATATTTATTTAATTAAAATAATTACCATTATTATCTATACATTGCTGCTTTCTAATAGGAAGTTCATTTATGCCTTTGCGAAAGAACTCTGGTGATCTAGATTTCACAAACTGAGAAGAAAACTTTTTATCACGTAGAAAATTGTCCAAATCACGAAAAAAATGGTAGCCCGTTGGAGCAAGGTCTGGCGAATACGAGGGGTGACGAATGGTTTCTGATTGCAGTTCCTGTAGAGTTAAAACGTTTTCTCGTGCTGTATGGGGTCTCGCGTTATCATGGAACAATAATGGTGAAAATCAATTCATGAAGTCGGGGCTGTTTCACTGCTAGTTTTGCTATCATTGTTCGGAGTTTGGCACAGTAGACATTTCTAACTGAACAGACAGCTGTGCTGCTGGGGAGTTTGTTGCGCCACTTCTTCTTCCCAGCAAAAGCACTAGGAAGTGGTGAAGGGCGGGCGTTTTTGGGGGACTGTCTTATGTAATTTTGACGTTCGGAAAGTGCTGATTCTCAGCCTAGTTTGAATAAATGACTTTTGATTTTGATTTTGATTTTTGATTTGCCGTTATTGCTTGACCAGATCGGAGAAAGCTTGGCACCATGCTCAGACCACCAAACAGTTACCATTACCTTTTTATTGGTAAGCTTTGCTTTAGGACACTGTTGCGGCGTTTGACCGTTTTTCGCTTGCATTTGCATTTTTCGCTTACGGTTATCGTAAAGAATACACTTTTCATCTCATGTCACAATTCGATCCAATATTCCTTCATTTCTGTACTGATTCAACAAGGCAACACAAGTTTCAACACGTGTTTCTTTCTGCAGATCAGTCAAATCATGAAGGGGTGCCTCATGATTTGACTGATCTGCAATTTTCATATTTTATTGATTTGACGCAAAAGAGTCAATAGTGTTGGTAAGGTAACGTTTAACCATGCCGCTAATGTCTGGGTAGTTTGGCTCGGATCGGCTTCCACCATCTCTTTCAATTCTGTACGGGGCGGACTTGATCGCTTGAGGTAGTTAGGGATTCTGGAGGTTGTAAGGCTCCTGCTCAAAGCGCGTTGACGCCCTTGCACCTATGTTCTGTTGTCATCGGGAATTCAGGAACCCAGCAGTCGATTGAGGGCCGCTAGGCGTTCGTAGGTGAAGTTCTGAAAAACTTTATTCTTCTTGACGTTTTGCGATGTTTTGTAGAGGTTTTTCGTACCTAATGTAAAGTTGCGTGGATTTGGCTAATACAAAGAAATGGCTACAATTCGAACGGCGCGTGTGTACTATTCCACTACCAAACTTTACCGTAATGAGCGCCTCGAACTTGCGCACACGCCGATATTTATTTACAAATTTTTTTTCACTACAACTTTATACTTGAATTCGACAGAACCTTATCCAACAGATCAGGGAGTGTAATATATATGGTTGGATGCGCCCTGGAATGGCCCATCCAACGAACCTTCAACCAGAAGCCTAGCTACATCCCCTGATTATCCAGCAGCCGAATTGCGTAAGTATATTATCCAAAGCAAAAGAATCGATTCCTTCCCAAAAACGACCTTTCGTATCAATATGCACTACGTAAAGTCGGTTTTGGGAAAGAATAGATTCTTTTGCTTTGGATAATATACTTACGCAATTCGGCTGCAGGAAGAATGGGGCATAAAGGGAAATTCTGTCGATTTTGAGACTTAGAAGCTATTTTCTTCTAAACTATATAATTTTAGTACTAGGTTACTACATGGGTCTTGAAGTCCTTCTATATTACACTACTTCTATAGCTACATGTATATCTTCCAGGCGCGTAGGTGCCTGGAAGTGTCTGCGAATAACTAGTTTTCTAAGTGTTTACTTGAGGGAAATGTGCGTGTATTCACCTTTTTCAGGGTGAAAATCTATCATCCCTGGCTATGTACTGTTATTATGTAGGTATAGTTTTTCAGTCATAGCCTTAGGGTATCTTAGTTAGTACACCTAGATTGTGTTTCCTAACAAACTAAAGTGTGTAAGGTAAATAATACGATTGGTACGTAAGCATATCGCACACATCGCTACTAGCTACCCTGCTTTTTTGAGGGGGCCTAAACGAAAATAAAATAATTTTATTTACCTAGTGTCTGTTCAGACACGGCGGAAACTGTGCGATAACCGCATACTTTGTCGTGACTTTGTCGACTTATCCATAAAAGATTTAGAAATAATTAATTAATGAAGCAAGAGCGGGCGAAGCGAGCTCTAAAATAGCATCCCGCCTCGGAAAGGTCAAATTAGATAAGATTTTATCTTAACTCTTGTTATCTTTAACAGTCGGTTTTTTTTTAATAATAATTTGTTGTATTTCAGACTTTTTATTTTTATTAATGAACGAGTTTTCCAAATAAGTTATGTGGTAAAAGATTATTTATTTTGCTATAAAAGTTACGCTTATCTTGAATTTGTGCCAAAATAGTAACTTATAAGTGGTACAACCTAGTTGTATATATTTTTGGAATGGTCTATTTAATAGCTATTATTTGATACCTATATTGTTATGATAACGAAAAACATAATTGTATCACCCTCTTTTTTACAAGCTTTTAATTAACTTGCACTGTATGTATGTAGGTATGTATGTAAGTGTGTTCGGGTCAAACCTTGCAGCTGATTTTTAAAACAGTTATCCTCCACCTATTAAGATGAATTTTTGAGTACACGTTTAGTTTGGATGACAGTGCATGGTTAGCTAAGTGACGTCATCCTAAATACAATATGGCGGACGGCTCAAGATTGCGGACTAGTTATTTTTTGTGCGCTGCCATGATATGGGTATCAAATGAAAGGGTTTACTGAGAAGAATACGAAAAAAGCTTGTCTTTTAAAATATATTTTTTAATGAATAAATTATTTTTATAAAAACACATCCCACATCCAAATAAAAACACAAAAAAGTGAAAAATAACTTTAATTTCGGAAGTCGGTGTTTCTGGTTTCGTTTATTTTAATTTTTATGGTTCCGAACATTCCTCAAAAGGAAAAAAAAGGAACCCTTATAGGATCACTTCGTTGTCTGTCCGTATGTCAAGACCATTTTCTCTGAATTGCCTGGAGGTATCAAGTTGAAATTAATATCATGTACTCAGGTCTGCAACAACTTGGAGCAAAACTTATAGGGTACTTCCCGTTGCCCTAGAATCATGAAATTAGGCAAGAAGCAATGTCCTATAGCACAACAAGCTACACAAGTAAAGGAAAAATTCCGAAAACCGTAAATTTGTGCATAAGAAACATTCGATATTCTGTCTGTCAAGACCATTTTCTCAGGAATGCGAAACACATCACGTTGCTGGGAATGTGAACGAAGTTCTACAAGACCATTTTCTCAGGAATTCGAAACATATCACGTTGCTGGGAATGTGAACGCAGTTCTACAAGACCATTTTCTCAGGAATGCGAAACACATCACATTGCTGGGAATGTTAACGAAGTTCTACAATACCATTTTCTCAGGAATTCGAAACACATCACATTGCTGGGAATGTGAACGAAGTTCTACAAGACCATTTTCTCAGGAATTCGAAACATATCACGTTGCTGGGAATGTGAACGCAGTTCTACAAGACCATTATCTCAGGAATGCGAAACACATCACGTTGCTGGAAATGTGAACGAAGTTCTACAAGACCATTTTCTCAGGAATGCGAAACACGTCACGTTGCTGGGACTGTGAACAAAGTTCTACAAGATCATTTTCTCAGGAATGCGAAACACATCACGTTGCTGGGAATGTGAACGAAGTTCTACAAGACCATTTTCTCAGGAATGCGAAACACATCACGTTGCTGGGAATGTGAACGAAGTTCTACTTGCCTCAATTGAACTGTATGTTATGGCTGTAGCATGTAGATGGAATGCCTACAAAACTTAGGGCTCTGCTTGACCAAGGTTATCAAATCAACTTGATTACGGAATCAGCTGCTCAGCATGGCATTGTTGTGGATGGCTTGTGAGTAGGGGTCTATGAAAGTTGGCCATTGAGCATAGTTTAAATAAATATCAATGCTACCAAAAATCATGAAAGAAGCAAGAAACTTATAAGAAAAAAAAACCGGCCAAGTGCGAGTCGGACTCGCGCACGAAGTTTTCCGTGCCATTATTGCAAAAAACGGCAAAAATATCACGTTTGTTGTATGGCAGCCCCACTTCAATATTTATTTTTAGTATTTGGTGTTATAGCGGCAACAGACATACATCATCTGATGTGAAAATTTCAACTGTCTAGCTATCACGGTTCATTAGATACAGCCTGGTGACAGACAGACGGACCGCGGAGTCTTAGTAAAACGGTCCCGTTTTTACCCTTTGGGTACGGAACCCTAAAAATACAGCTAAGTTACGGCTTCGCTTATAAAACAATTGAGATCTATCTATACAGAATGAATTTTTCAGGTGGACGTGAAATCAGAAACTATGAGGAATAGCGAAAACACTCAAAGGGCCAATTTTGATGAAAACTCTGCATCATTGGATTTTTGAAATATCAATATTCCTAGCTAGGAATCAAACCCGTTGATTTTGAAAAGAATAACACTTGATTTATTATTACAACATTCGGTAGTGTCGCTATTAGGATCAAATTCTGGGAAGTAATGATATACGGCCAACTTAAGAAATGGGCTCATTTTTCGTACTAATGAGGCAAATCTGTGCAAACTTGGCAAGTCAAACTATTAGATATGGGGGGTGACCATAAGCTCTTAGAGCGGTATCAATTTGAGATCGAGTAAGTGATAGATGTATACAAGTCATATACATCTGTCCCTTATTCGATCTCAAATTGCTCTTAGAGCGCTAAGAGCTTATGGTCACCCCCCTGATCTGTGCTATTAGGTAGGTAGAGTCCGCGCAAGATAATTCTGTGCGCGACGGGTGGCGTGTTTAATGTTGCCAGCATAACTGATATTTTTTCCTTCATTTAATCAATAGTCATTTTTCTTTACTAGCATAATTACTAGCTTTTTCTACTTGCATAGAATATGATGTTAAAAGCTTCATGAATTGATTGTAAATCTTTTATTGAATACTTAAGAGCGGACTCTAGTCAACAAGAATTTGAAAAATAGGTATTTGAAGAAACTATTGCCGTCGCGCTGCGCCCGACCAAGCGAGCTATCAATGTGTGAACGAGTAGTGTATTTGTGTGTGTAAGAGCGCGCCGAGCGGCCGACCGACTCCGCCGGTGCACGCGCCCTCGCCGCGAGTACCGAGCCGCTTTACACTTTACGAAAAAAATTAAAGAGACGATGAATTTTGGAGAAATGTAGTTTTTTTAGGGTTCCGTACCCAAAGGGTAAAAACGGGACCCTATTACTGAGACTCCACGATCCGTCTGTCTGTCTGTCTGTCCGTCTGTCTGTCCGTCTATCACTAGGCTGTATCTCATGAACCGTGATAGCTAGGCAGTTGAAATTTACACAGATGATGTATTTTATTGCCGCTATAACAACAAATACTAAAAACAGAATAAAATAAATATTTAAGTGGGGCTCCCATACAACAAACGTGAATTTTTGGCCGTTTTTTGCGATAATGGTACGGAACCTTTCGTGCGCGAGTCCGACTCGCACTTGGCCGGTTTTTTTTAATGCCTTCCGCCAGAAATTATTGATGGTCGTATACCACGAAATTTACCTGCAAGTGAAGGGATTGAAATTACGATGGATAAATGCACATTTTTCCACGACTGCCCAAAAGAGGAGTGTTCTGTTTATAGGGCTCATGTATGTTTGTGAGTTTCTTTATTCCACCATAAATTCTCAACGGCTTAACCGGTATATATTTATGTGGTATCTTTAGAAGCGTAACTTTATTAAAAATAAAAAATAAAACTAATGGGAAAAAAGGAAAAAAAAAGTATTCCATAAAAAAAATACTACCTATTCTATCATCGTCTAGCTAGTCTAGTATATTTATGTGGTATCTTTAGAAGCGTAACTTTATTAAAAATTAAAAAAAACTAATGGGAAAAAAAGGAAAAAAAAAGTATTTCATAAAATAATTACTACCTATTCTATCATCGTCTAGCTATTCTAGAGCTTATTTAGTATATAAATAATAATATATAACAGTAGTATTAAATAATCATTCTTTCCCTAATAACATACCAAAAGAAATTAACTAAATATAACAGTAGGTACTATTCAACATCCCATAGAAAACGTATAAAATAAATTGCTTTTCCAAAAATATCGTTTTATTACTAAAAGAGGTATAGGCGTAGGGTTCGCGCGAAAAAAAGAGCCTTTAATTCTGCCGCCAAGTTCTGCAAGCGGGTTTTGCGTCGGGCACGTTTTGACCATATTGGACGTATTGGGGCCAAGCTAGCATCGCACCCTCCGGGTAGTAAACAGTTTTGGTCCCTGTCTAAAGCGGTCGAAACGAATTTCTGTCGGCCCACTTTACCTCCGATGCTGAAACCTGATGGGTCGCTGGCTCACTCTGCGAGAGACAAAGCAAATTTATTTGCATCCCTTTTTGCTGGCAATTCACGTCTGGACGCTGGCTCCAAGCAACCACCTACTGTACCTCACTGTGACTCTTCCATGCCGGAGATCGCTGTGCACGCTAAAGAGGTCCGGAGAGTATTGTGCAGTCTAGACGTGAACAAAGCCAGCGGGCCTGACGGCATCCCAGCGAGAGTGCTGAGGCAGTGTGCGCCAGAACTGTCTCCTGTGTTGACTCGTTTGTTCCGCCTCTCTCTTGTAAAAAGAACGGTACCGAAATCCTGGAAGCTTGCAAATGTGCAACCAGTGCCCAAAAAAGGCAACCGTGCAGACCCTGCCAATTACCGTCCGATCGCCATTACCTCCATTTTGTCCAAAGTTATGGAAAGGGTACTGAACAGTAAGTTGCTGACCTACCTTGAAGACAACAATCTCCTCAGTGACCGTCAATATGGCTTTCGCCGGGGACGGTCAACTGGCGATCTTCTTGTGTATGTCACGCACTGCTGGGGCGAAGCCATCGAGAGACACGGCGAAGCACTTGCTGTTTCGCTTGATATCTCGAAGGCCTTTGATAGGGTCTGGCACGCGAGTCTACTCAGTAAGCTTCCTGCTTATGGCATCCCCGCTGGTTTTTGTAGCTGGATATCAGACTTCCTCAATGAACGGTCGATCCGAGTGGTCATTGACGGCTGCTCCTCTGACTTCATGGCTATTGATGCCGGAGTACCTCAGGGGTCTGTTCTCTCTGCAACTCTTTTCCTGCTACACATCAATGACCTACTTCAGCCTGGTATTATTGGGTACGCAGATGACAGTACTGTTGCAGAGAGATACTTGTCCAGCGCAAGAACCAGCGTGGATGAAGTTCGTTCCTTGAGAGAGGCTATGGTGGAAAGAACAGATTTGACCTTAAGCCTTGTCTCCCAGTGGGGTGATGACAATCTGGTCTCCTTTAACGCCACCAAAACACAGGCGTGTCTTTTTACCGCAAAAAGGAGTATCTTCGATCAAACTCCTACTTTTCGGGGTGCGTCTGTTCCTGTGACTGATCGGCTCGAGCTCTTGGGCATGGAGTTGACATCCAGCCTCAGCTTCGGCGCCTCCATTGAGTACAAAGCTCAAATTGCGGCCAAAAAGCTGGGCATCCTAAATAGAGTGAAGCGATACTTTACGCCTGGACAGCTTTTAACCCTTTACAAAGCGCAAGTCCGATCCTGCATGGAGTATTGCAGCCACCTTTGGGATGGCTCAGCTAAGTATCAGCTTGCCGCGCTTGACTCGGTGGAACGCAGAGCCAAGAGGCTCATTGGCGACGTTGAGCTGGCGGATGCCAAGCTACACAGCTTGGCTCATCGCCGCAAGGTTGCCTGCTTGTCGGTCTTTTACAGACTGTACTTCGGTGAGTGTGCTCAAGAACTCCACGACCTCATCCCACCAGCCCCCTTCTACCATCGGACATCTAGACGCACTGCAAGTTACCATCCTTACCTTGTTGCCATTCCACCAATACGCACCAAGCGCTTCCAATCATCCTTCATAATGCGCACAGCGAATGAGTGGAACTCACTACCTGCGTCTGTGTTTCCGAACGCATTCAACCCGAATCTCTTCAAAGTTAGAGTGAACAGGCTTCTTCTGGGTAAGCTCGCTCCATCGTCGACTCTGTCTCTGTCACCTTTGACCTAGACTAGAGTCAAGAGCAAACCCATCACAAATAAAAAAAAAAAAAAAAAAAAAAAAGGTATGATATAAAAAATAAATCATTAAAAATAATTAAAAACACGCCTGCCTTGCAGTCGGGGGATGGTTCCTTGGATCAGTTTTTTACAGGTCCCCCGACTTCGTTGAAAAGATTGGTTTTCAGTTGAGCCCATTCAACACAAAAATAATTTCGCTTGTTTTTAATTTTTTGTTCAATTTTTTCATTCATTTTTCGACAAGCTGCCTTGTCAAAAAGTGCTTTTAATCATAGATATAGGAAAACTCTTTTGAGTTTTTCTATATCTATGCTTTTAATTAATAAGCGTGTTTTTAATTCTTTAAATATAAATTAAAATATAGAATTTTAAATTAAAATAATAAAATATTTTAATTTAAAATTCTATATTTTAATTTAAATACCCACAAACCCCACTTCTCCAAAATTCATAAATCATTTTTATAAGTATCTGCTTTATAAGAAATCAAAATTTAGTTTGCATAATACTGGGTGTAAGACCAACCGAAAGACTGCAAATCAGCAGACAGGACGTAAGGTGAGCGAACGATTCAGAAGATCTGAGCCATCATTTTGAGGGCCGGGTCACCCGCGTCCGTAGGAAAATAAGCGTTTTGAATCCCTACACGTGGTCCCCGGATGGTGCTAATCATGTGAAGTACTGGTGGTAGGTTTCGACCGAAGGGCTTGTGACCACACAGCGGGCAAAGACATACCGCCACGTGGCCTAGCCTTGATCCGGTTACGATGCCCGGTGCAGCCATTAGAGGAGTTGGGTCGAGATAGCTGTTCCACTGATGGCAGGCTGGCCAGACTCACGCTGTTATGGATGTATCGGGAGACTGGTCGCAGAGGGCAGTGAGCACGTATGCAGCCACTTTAAAAAATAAGATGCAATATACCATTCGTATTATGAATTTGTTTTATATTGCAATTTTAAAGTAACATTTTATTTGCAAGTTATTGCACCGAAAAAGGTCAAATACCATTTCTAGAAGGGAACTTTTGGAAAAAATAAATTTATTATATTTATATTATACAGCGAGCGTCTTTTGTTCACTACAAAGAGCCAATTTCATCCGGCTCCATCTTTCCGAGGTGTAACCGTGGCGATAACGGACCATATTGAGGAGCTTCTTGGCGTAACGTTGACATCGACACTCAATTTTTGACCATTATATTGAGGAATGCCTCAACATGCTGCTAAGAAGTTGAGACGGTACTTCAAGCCAGAACAGCTGCTTAAATTGTATCAAGCGCAAGTTCGATCTTGCATGAAGTAATGTTCTCGTCTCTGGGAAGGATCTGCCAAATACCAGCTTCATGCACTAGATTTGATCGAAAAACGGGTCAGGAGGCTCATCGGCAATGAGGTCGAGTCAAAGCTCCAGAACCTTGAACATCGTCGCAGAGGTGTCAGCTTGACGGTTTTTATCGGTTGCATTTCGGGGATTTTGCGATGGAATTGCATGATCTAATTCCATATAGCCTGTTTCATCATCGAACTACAAGACTTACGGCGATGCGCCATCGGTACAAGGTAGATATCCCGCCTATAGGCACTAAACATTTTGGAAATACTTTAATTTTGCGTACATCAAGGAGTGGAATTCCTTGCGTCTGTGTTGCCCGATAGCTACAACCTCGGGGTCTTTAAGTCAAGAGTGAAGTTACTTCTGGGCAAGTTTGCTACACCGTAGACCACATCATCGCTTACCATCAGATGAGATAGTGGTCAAGAGAGAGCCTATCTATAATAACAAAAATCAGCTATTTCTTTTCAACAACATTTGTTAGTTCGTTCGGTTGGTCTGTACCGAGCTTTATTCTGGATCCTGGCTTAATTTTCTAAACAACTTTAGATCGTGTATTCGCAACTGCATTTTTCAGATTTTATGCATGCCAAAGTTAATCATTCGACAAGTGCCTTCAACAATAATAAGTAATACTCACAATCACACGATTTATTAAATAAAATATTTGTATAGTGTAAATATCGACATCGGTGTATATCACTAGAAAATCGATAAAAATATCGACAACCGCTACTTCCCTATTAGTGTACGTATAAGCCTTATCCTCCCTCGCCTCCAACCTCCCCCCGTAAAGTGCGAAAGGGACAACTGCAGCTCAGGCTGATTTTACCTACAAAAACCTTGGCTAAAAGGCGTTTCGTATTCCGCCGTTTTCTTCTTCAAAACTCGCCTGATCTTAAAAATTCTTATATCAAAATTTAGAGGAAAAGTTTAAGTATGCTTCTATCATTTTTTTTTTTGTTAAAAACTTATCAATTTTGTCTGAAAGTCGTCTGAACATGGCGATAAATACGGGCATTTTTTTCGGGTTTTTGGATTGTCATATTTCTTTTAGTGATTATGTTTTCGAAAAAAGGAAATGACAGGGGCACGTATTAATTAGACCTTGATTTTATGGGAAATCATTGCTCTGGACGCATTATCCACGAAGAAAACAGCGGAATGTTTTTGTATGGAGAAAGGCCCAATAGAGTATCCTCTTAATAGTACCTACTGTTAAATTTGGTCTAACAATGGTCCTGCAGTGGCTAATACCGTCCATTTCAATTTCAATTTTTTTTTAATGTACCACCCAAAAACCAATAGGTACCTACTGTCAGGCACCGGTAGTACGAAAATTTAGGGAAATTTTAGTATAATGGTATCCCTAAAAGTTACCTGTCAAATGAGCAATGCGGGCTCTATCTTTGTAAAACGGTACCGTAGGCCCGTTATTGTCTTGTTCACTTCAAGAAAACATCTCTGCCAGCACTTTAAATTACTTTTGTCATAATGATGGCGATTATTCACTTCGGAAACGTATAAAAACACGGAATACAACACACTCTCTTGACACCTGACATAAATGACAAACGATTAGTTCCAATTTTGGCCGCGCGCAGACTTATCTTGCGCGCACTCTACAACTAAAAAGTGAAAAAAAAAAACTTTTTTGCAAAAATATACTACCGTCTTCCTAATAAAAAACTACAAAGTGAAAAATAACTATTTTTGGAAGTCGGTGTCTTTCGTAGGTACCAATTCTTTTACTATACGAGTATAGACACTGACTTCCAAAAATAGTTATTTTTCACTTTGTAGTTTTTTATTTGGAAGTCGGTAGTATTTTTTTGCAAAAATGTTTTTTTACTTTTCACTTTTTAGTTGTACCTACCTAATAGGCAAGTTGTTTAGTAACCTATAACGCCAGAACAGATTACCCAAATACCATGAAACTTGAACATAACCGGTGAAATGAGAGATCTGCGTACCGGCGTGATTTTATGTTATGAAATGGTGTAAACAATGAACAGACATGCGATTGCAGCAATCCCGAAAGATTTGCCGACATTTATTGAAGAGTTCTGTTGTATATCTCCGAAGTTCTTCATCAGATCTTCACCAAATTAAAATGGGACCAATTTCGAAACATCCTCTTTCAAACAAAAAAAGAATTTTCCAAATCGGTCCACAATTGACGGAGATGTCGGTGAACATACACAAAAAAAAAACATACATAATGTCGAACATAGAACCTCCTCCTTTTTGGTGAGTTGGTTAAAAAGCAAAGAACATAGACCGTAACAATAATGTTTTTAAAAAAATTGAAGGACGTTTAAGTCGAAGAGTGGCGTATTTTAGAGATTTGGCATCCCTTGCCAATTAGTAGGTATTTGTCGCTCCGTACCAATTTAATTTAAAAAAAAAAACTATTTGCTTTTCCATATTTAAAAAAAATACCAGTAAACAATAGTTATTTATGCTACAAGTGCGGCAGGTAGGTGATATTTTATTCACGAGCGAGTGAAGCGAGTGAGTGGATATATCGATACGAGTCGGAAATCATCTTACGCACGTGTATCATACAAAATTTTACTATGCATTGTGCGAGGAAATAAAAAAATATATCTGAACCAAGCAAGAAATTAATAAAATGGCGGGCTTATTCAAGGGCGCTCAGCATATCCACAGATTAACTTTTACTGCGCATGTGCAAATAGCTGTCACGTCGTAACGCAAAAAGGCACGAGCAAAATATTCATCCTGCCAAGAATATTTAAAATTAATTTATTGATCAAAATCTAAATCTAGAGTAATTAAACACGCCTTAAATGAATTATTAGTTTTGTTTTACCTTTTATATGAATGATAATCTGTACTTAACTATTTTTTTAAACTTTTCTTAAATAATATAAACTCTATGCGGCGGGCTGACGTTGGAGTTAAAAATTAAAAAAGTACAGAAAAGTAAAAAGCACTAGTAAAAAAAGTGACACTTTCCGCACAGTTTGGCTACTTGGAAAACGCTCTTTTCGAGGACATGCATTGTAAAATAATTATATTCACATGCTGAACAAGCATGTTCATTTCTTTGTCAGCCATTACAGTGAAGTAGTATATTGTTACACGAGGGTCGAAAGGAATCAATTCCCATACGATGTATTTAGACATATAAATATAAGGCTATAGTCCGTGTAGGAATTGTGTCTTTCACCCGTGTTAAGCGCTCTACTTTTGTACATTTCGAATATAAGGAAAGTAAGAAATAGTAGTTTTTTTGTAAATATTTATTGATAATAATAACGTGTGGTACCTATTTAAAAATTAATTGAGAAGTAAGTACATCATCTGCCTAGCCTTTTCCCAACTATATTGGGGTCGGCTTCCAGTCTTACCGGATTCAGCTAAGTACCAGTGTTTTACATGGAGCGACTGCCTATCTGACCTCCACAACCCAGTAACTGGGTATCACGATACCCCTTGGCAACACTGGTGTCAGATCTCAAGCTTCTGACAACCCGTAACGACTGTCAAAGATCTTCAAATGACAGCCGGGACCAACGGCTTAACGTGCTTTCCGAGGCACGGAGGAAACTCGGTATGTTGAAATGGTCACCCATCCACGGACCGACCTCGTCAAGCGTTGCTTAACCTGTATGATCAACCCATGCGGCTGTTAATATTTAGCCACGAGCTCCAATTGAGAAGTTAGAACAATTTGTGAAATTTAAAGTTGCTTACATTTTTGTTCGGCATATTTACGCTGTTTGATATGTTATGACAAATTTGGCTGTGTTGAATTTCTGTAAAAGTAGGAGACTCCAGTATTTGATTAGACGGTGGAATCCATGGCGCAGACTCCCTTGAAGTAGTTGGTTGAGGCGAAGTGGGGCGTAAATTTATAGTCTCAGTTAATTTGTTTGAAATTTTAGTTTTATTTTGGACAGAATCCTCAATGTAGCCTTCCAGAACTGTACTGGATATCCTTCCTCAATGTCTTTTTAACATTGTCAAGTTCGCCCCAGAATCGGCTAACAGTGTCTGACGTTCTTCTATAACAATGCCCAGTATACTGTTCACAGTTTGGTCAATTCAAATATGTTGCTATTTGCTTCGGCATACCTGAGATTTTATTTTTCCGATCACTTGTTTATAGCATTTTCCCTTTTAGTTGAGAAAAAGCGATTCGTTTTTATGTCATTAGGTCTGAGTTTTTTACTATTTGTGCAAACTCTTCTCGTACAACAAACGTGCGCTCAATATTTGTTTTTGTTTTAGTCAATTTCACGAGTAACAACTGATGACCTTGATTTTTAAAGTCGTTAAATTTGTGAGATCACTGCTTCTGCCGGCGCCGCATACCTATACCGAGTATCAACACCACCTGTGAAAAACATGATTTCTTCATTACTATTAAGGCCTGACCAAAAAATCAGCATGAGATATGAGCATTCCTATTGGCCTAGCGGCACTGTTGGCGCATGAATTACAGTAGTGAATACGCCCAGGTTTTAGTATAAAATCTTTATATAATCGAATATTGGTCTTTTGAAAAAAACAAAACTTACAAAATGTTCGTTATCAAATTGTCTATCCATTAGTGTTAGTGTAAAAAATAATTAATGAACACTTTGCGAAGAGATGCATGCTATCAATAATTATTTCACATTTTTATGGTTTTGTTGGAAGGAAATTAGTGAAACTTATACCTCTTTAAAAAAAAAAGTGTACTACAATTTTAGAATCAACATTATGTAGAAATTTAATGTATTTTTATTAATTGTTTTTTTTTTTTTTAAATAAAGAGTAGATAGCTCTTAAAAACTGCACAAAACGACTAGCGCGCGGGTTTTGCTCGGGGAGGCGCCTTAATCTTTTAGGTACATATGTAGATAGTATAAAGCAGAGATCTTTTACTCTAGAAATGCACGCCTATCCGACGTATTTACTCTCAATTTACGCAATCTGGTCAGTGTGTTTGATTGATATCATTGCCTCTTTTTATGGAAAACTATCTATAATACATATCAGAGTAAAGTCGTTGGGATCGACGTTTATTTTTGGAGTAAAAGACCTCTCCCCCCTACCTAGATAAACGTTTATAGATTACCTTCACTGCCTAATATATCTCTTCAGGGCTTCATTTAAAAATGTTTCCAATTCGTAAGAGGTGAAAACCTTAGATTGTTTGCTCTTGAACCCCTACTGAGACTGTCTTTTCAGAAACGATGTTAGATTATGGAATCTTTTCAAATCGACAAAGTGTCTTACTCTTAGTGTACTCTTGAGCATTGAATACCTGCTCCATAGCGTAGAAGGCTTTATTTTGCCAGATAGTCCATTGAAGTATGTAAGAAATACACTTTCGGAAAATGATTATATTTTCTTATCTGCTCGCCACTTCATAAAGTCATTGTATGTATTGAAGTATCTTTCCTTAGAAATTTCTGGCAAAAGATTTTCGATAACTGTATTTGCCTCGTCTTTGACAGAATCTGGGGTCAACATTTCAGAATCACTTGAACTCAATAACCGACTTACTAAAAAGAAGGAGGTTCGACTTTGTTTGTTTATTTTTTTTTTGTGTATGTTCACCGATATCTCCGTCAATTGTGGACCGATTTTGAAAATTCTTTTTTTGGTTGAAAGTGTATGTTCCGAAATTGGGCCCATTTTAATTTGGTGAAGATCTGATGAAGAACTTCGGAGATATACAACAGAACTCTTCAATAAATAACGGAAAATCTCTCAGGATTGCTGCAATCGCATGTCTGTTTATTGTTTATACCATTTCATAACATAAAATCACGCCAGTACGTTCTAAAGGGGTATGCAGATGTGTACAGTACATCTTGGTACACTCTCATTTCACCGGTTATGCTCAGTTTCATGCATCATGATATTTAGGTAATCTATTCCGGCATTACAAGTACCTTACTTAACTTCTTGTCTATTCGGTAGGTAGGTACAACTAAAAAGAGAAAAATTTAAAAAAAACTTTGATACAATAAAAAAATAAAAAATAAATTACAAAAAAGTACTACCGACTTCCAAATAAGAAAACTACAAAGTGAAAAATAAATTTTTCTTGGAAGTCGGTGTCTTTCGTAGGTACCATTTTTTTGCGTTACGGACACCGACTTCCAAAAATAATTTATTTTTCACTTTGTAGTTTTCTTATTTGGAAGTCGGTAGTACTTTTTTGTAAAAAGTTTTTTTTATTTTTCACTTTTTAGTTGTACCTAACTAATAGGTAAGCTGTTTAGTAAGTTTCCTATAACCAGAATAGATTACCCGAATATCAAGAAACTTACTACAATACCGACCAAATGAGAGATCTGCTTACCCCTTAAGAGCGTACTGGCGTGATGTTATGTTATGAAATGGTATAAACAATAAACAGACATGCGATTGCAGCAGTCCCGAGAGATTTGCCGTTATTTATTGAAGAGTTCTGTAGTATATCTTCGAAGTTCTTCATCAGATCTTCACCAAATTAAAATAGGACCAATTTCGGAACATGTTCTTTCAAACAAAAAAAAATTTTCAAAATCGGTCAACAATTGACGGAGATATCGGTGAACACACACATAAAAAAAAACATACAAGAAGTCGAACATAGAACCTCCTCCTTTTTCGAAAGTCGGTTAAAAATATTACCGACTTCCAAATAAGAAAAAAAACTTTTTACAAAAAAATACTACCGACTTCCAAATAAAACTACAAAGTGAAAAATAACTTTGTTTTTGGAAGTCGATGTCTTTCGTAGGTACCAATTTATTGCGTTATGGACACCGACTTCTAACACTAGACCAAGATAGCACACGGACTGCTTCCTTTTTACGGGAACGTTATGAAATTTAATAGTAGGACACGATTTAAGATTACCTTTCAAAATGAGTTGATAAGTTTTGTGCGGAGTCTTGACGGCAAAAATCTTGAAGTTATAACGGAGTTTCCGTTTCAACGCATTCTTAGGGATTACAATAGATTCAAATTTGCTGTGGGACGTGCACATTAGAACTCTTCCGGGTAGGTTAAGTTCGGCTGCATATGCAGTAGGAAAAATAAGGCAGTTAACCGATGTAGCCACAGCTAGGTTAGTATATTAGGCTTATTGCCACAGTATTATGTCTTATGGCATTCTGCTGTGGGGATTAGCAGCAGACGTTGACTCAATTTTTATCTGACAAAAGAGGGCAATTCGCACGATCTATAAATGGGTCCTCGCGAGTCCCTCAGAGAAAAATTTAAAGAGATCGATATACTGACTCTACCTTCACTTTTTATTTTGGAATGTATTTTGTATGTCCGCAAATATCTAGAGCTTTTCAAAACTAGAAGCGACTTCCATAATTTAAATACACGCAGTAAGCACGAAATTGTAATACCCAAATTCAGATTAACGAAAACTAGCAAGTCTTTTCTTATAAACAGTATACGGTTCTATAACAAGTTGCCAAAGTCAGATAAAGAACTGACCGATGGTAAGTTCAAAAACTACATCAAACGTTTCCTCCTCCTTTTTCGAAAGTCGGTTAAAAAATACTACCGACTTCCAGATAAGAATAAAACTTTTTACAAAAAAATACTACCGACTTCCAAATAAAACTACAAAGTGAAAAATAACTTTATTTTTGGAAGTCGGTGTCTTTCGTAGGTACCAATTTATTGCGTTATGGACACCGACTTCTAATAATAAAGTTATTTTTCACTTTGTAGTTTTATTTGGAAGTCGGTAGTATTTTTTTGGAAAAAGTATTTTTATTTTTCACTTTTTAGTTGTACCTACCTAATTGGCAAGTTGTTTAGTAAGTTACCTACTCGTATAACGCCAGAATATATTACCAAAATATCATGAAACTTGAACATAACCGGTGAAATGAGACATCTGCGTACCCCTTAAGAGCGTACTGGCGTGATGTTATGTTATGAAATGGTATAAACAACAAACAGACATGCGATTGCAGCAATCCCGAGAGATTTGCCATTGTTTATGAAGAGTTCTGTTGTATATCTTCGAATTTCTTCGTCAGTCCTTCACCAAATTAAAATGGGACCAATTTCGGAACATACTCTTTCAAACAAAAAAATAATTTTTGAAATGGGTCCACAATTGACGGAGATATCGGTGAACATACACAAAACATACATAATGTCGAACATAGATCCTCCTCCTTTTTGGGAAGTCGGTTAAAAACTACAAAGTGAAAAATAACTTTATTTTTGGAAGTCGGTGTCCACGCAAAAAAAATGTACCTACCAAAGACACCGCAAAAAAATTTAGGACACACGGTATGTCGTTCCTCGGACTTGGTTATGACGACATACCATGTGTCCTAAATTGCACTTTATTTCCATGCATTTTGTTTGAAATTTGAATGGAATAGGAAGCCGCCTGTGCCATGTCTGCGCGCGACGTCATTGGCCTGCGCCTAATAGGTATGGCAAAAACGCTTGAACGCACGGAAATTTGTTCTAGTTGCCACAAGTTCCGTATAGTAATCAACTCCAGATGCAGCCTGTACATTATTCAACATAAAATTGCGTTCATTCTGCCAAAGAATACACTTCCATAAGATATGATGTGCAGATTGTACATATTCGCAGTCGGATGTAAAACACTGACATAAAGGCGAGGCAACGAGATTGAAGGAAAATAATATACTTTTAAATTAATGCCCTGTGAGAAATTGGGCAAAACAGTGATTTACCTCCAGCCACGTCCTTGCCAGCCGCACGCAAAAGGATGGGAAGAATTGGTGAAGGTGTCGGCCCTTGATGGCATTATCCCACCTACATTGCCATTCGGATAAAAGTTCCTCCCAGACGTCAATATGTGTTTTTTTTCCCCATAATTGAAAAATTATTATTTATTTACATATGTACATTATTATTTACAAACTAATATTAGAACTAAAATAAGAATAAACATATGTACAATTACGGAGCGTCAAAAAATTCGTCCACATCGCTGTCAACAGGAAAAGTGCCTAGAAGGCTGGCAGCATTGCCACATTGGATGGCAATGCTGATTCTTTGGGCAAAGAAAAGGCCAGCCCTCTGGTCTCGTGAAGAGTCGACCAACCGCTTGGCGATATCCCGAAATAATAGGTGTGCACTCGGACCCTCGGACACATAATTACCAATTAAGTTGTTGTATTTGCGCCGTTTGAGGTTTTCAGCACCTGCAGCAGCCGCCCCAGCGCAGCCCACCGTGCTAGGAAGATGGGATGGTGCAAGGGTGTCGACACAAGTTGCATCCCACACCAAAGACCTACCCAACTTCCAAGGCATTATGGACATACCATCTGGTCTCTTCCCATCAACGCGTGCCAGGCCATTGGGTTCTAAGACAGCTGGCACTCCGGCGGTGGCAAGAGCACGACGGATGAGATCATTAATGCTAGCGTGCCGCGCAATCCGACCTGCACTCTTACTACAAGAAAGGCCATGGTGTCCGAGGCAGTCGACTGCTTCACCGCATTGACAGCGATGTGGAGCGCCCAATCGCAGACATGTAGCGAGTCGGAAGGTTGTGTCACCTAGCATAGTGCCTATGTTAGGCGACGGTAGTGCCTGAAGCCAGAGGCCCGACTCCCACTCACCCACAGCCAGCAAGCGGGCACGCTCAGCAGTGTTGGTAGACGTATTAATAAGGTTATTCCGTACCAACCTGCAGAGCGGCTCATCCCACTGTCTCTGGGAAAATGGGTTCTCGGGCCGATCCGTATCCGGGCAAGCCACTTTCCAGGCGTTCTCTGCGTCTGTCAAGCACGGCACTTCCGAGTCAACCAGGGAAACGGCTAAAATTTTTCTGGTTAGCTTTTCAGTGCTGTGGACAGAAGACAGGAACGCTGGTAAGCTTACACTAGAAATTTTGCGGACGCCGAGGCCACCAAAACGAATTGGTAGGGTGGCTTGCAACCACGCACGGTCGTCCAAGGCCACATTAAGAATGGATGTTAATGTGTTGCGAATAATTTGGTCAATTTTGTCCAAAAGTTGTGGTTTCTACCAAAGAGGAGAAGAACGGAGAAAATACATAAAATTTGAACCGAAACAGCAATATCTGATAAGGGTGAATGCCGAATGTATATTAATTTTGGAGAGTCTATCCGAAATATCATTAAAATGTTTGATTTTATTTTCGATGAGAAATGAAAAACTTTCTTCTAAAATAGGGGAACCTAGGAGGTGCAGAGAACTTTTTTCTAAGATTTTGATTTGCGGGGCTATTGCACTAAATTTATCTAAAGTCAATTGTCTGTCGGTAACGTCAGAGAGGTAAATTTCGCACTTAGAGGGGTTAAGTTTCAGGCCTATAGATTTAAATTTCTGTTTGAGGAGTTGCAGGTCATTCAAAACGGTGTCAACATCACCTCTTAGCGTTCCATCATCTAAATACCACACGTTAAATTTTGAATTTAGTTGTTGGTTTATGGGATAAATAGCTAAACTGAAAATGACAGGCCCGAGAGGGTCACCTTGTTGGCAACCAACTGCAGATTCCAAAATGTTGTCCTTATACAATAATTTTGATGGATGCCTATAACATTGCCACATAAAAGCATACATTTCGGGGAGTTCTTTTTTGACTTCAGCCAACAAAGTGTCCCTGTTCACGGAGTTGAACGCGGTTTTGACGTCAACCTTGAGAATGACCTCACCTTTTTTCACAGTCGCGCTGTCGGCCTGGAGCGCCTCGCTGGTATCGCCGTCATTTTAGAGCAGCGCAGCCCTGGTTACCGATGAAATTAGGCTGTAAGTAGACCTCTCCAGAAATTAGTCCAAGCGCTGACGCACTTGCAGGCTCAGGTTTATGCGGGCGGGAACATGTTCATAACTTTACACAGCGGCGTACGCTGTGAATATCACCTCTCCCAGATGTTCTCCCAGAAACTGTTCATCAAATTTCCTTTGAACGCGAATTATTCGTTATGAATACGGCAGCCCACATTTCTTGACAAGATTGACTAATAAATAACAGTCTTTAGAATTAAACGTCCGGCAATTGTCACACAACACCACAGTTTTACAGGGAATGCACAGTTTATTGTCCTGATTACGGTAGCCGTATTGTTTATAACTGTGACGAAACAATGTTAATATGTGGTTTAAATAATCTAAAGATTTTCTCACGGTCACACCGAGTTAAAAAGTCTGCTTCCATGGTTTCTCGTGCGGAATAGTACATTGCAGCACGTCGCTGCACTTCAGAAGTACGCCAGCAAGTAGCGGTAAGGCCTCAGTACTTACCGTCCTTTATGCTTTGTCGTACCGCCCCTATTGTGGCCCTATCAGCCCAAACAGGCGCCCGATAGCACATACAACCCAAGTAAGTAGCCCCATAGATAGTCTTCAAAGTTAAAAAGACAGTCCCCACGTAGATTTAGATATTCTCGTTAAGGCATAGAAGTTCTTTTTTGCTTTTTCACCGACTATTTTAATATGATCTATAAATGCAAAATTCCTCTCTAACACTAGACCAAGATAGCACACGGACTGCTTCCTTTTTACGGGAACGTTATGAAATTTAATAGTAGGACACGATTTAAGATTACCTTTCAAAATGAGTTGATAAGTTTTGTGCGGAGTCTTGACGGCAAAAATCTTGAAGTTATAACGGAGTTTCCGTTTCAACGCATTCTTAGGGATTACAATAGATTCAAATTTGCAGTGGGGCGCGCACATTAGAACTCTTTCGGGTAGGTTAAGTTCGGCTGCATATGCAGTAGGGAAAATAAGGCAGTTAACCGATGTAGCCACAGCTAGGTTAGTATATTAGGCTTATTTCCACAGTACTATGTCTTAGGGCATTCTGCTGTGGGGATTAGCAGCAGACGTTGATTAAATTTTCATCTTACAAAAGAGGGCAATCCGCGCGATCTATAAATGTGTCCTCGCGAGTCCCTCAGAGAAAAATTTAAAGAGATCGATATACTGACTCTACCTTCACTTTTTATTTTGGAATGTATTTTGTATGTCCGCAAATATCTAGAGCTTTTCAAAACTAGAAGCTACTTCCATAATTTAAATACACGCCGTAAGCACGAAATTGTAATACCCAAATTCAGATTAACGAAAACTAGCAAGTCTTTTCTTATAAACAGTATACGCTTCTATAACAAGTTGCCAAAGTCAGATAAAGAACTGAACGATGGTAAGTTCAAAAACTACATCAAACGTTTCCTTATAAAAAAAAACATATTATTAAATCAAGGACTACGTTGCAGATAAAAAAAATGGCTGTAGCTCCTTCTTCGCATGCGGCTTTCCTGGTAATTCATAAACGACACAAATATGTGGATGTCTATATCTATTCTCAATCTCATTTTTTCTTTTCTTTTAATAAGACTTTTTATTATGGTTTTCAATCAACTTTACAACCCTTTGCTAAGAATAGTTACAGCACTGATTTGTGCCACATGTTAAATTTAGTCTTGTTATACTTTTATTTATTTATTTATTTACCGTTGTATAGATTCTTTTACCGATTATTTTGTGAATGTGTGAACATTGTAGGCCTTCTAGATTTCTAGATGCTTGTTAACATTTGTTATCTTTTTACTATTTTTTTTTAGTTTCTTACGATTATTGTCGGGCATCGACTATACAGCCTCTAGACGCCTAACAACAGGCGAGCGATGTCTGTCAACACATATGACTAAAATAATCATATACTGGTAATATAGGTCGCCACTCGACAATTTCGAATTAGTAGCGACCACTTCCGTGAGCCGTAAACACTGCCGCGTCAGGCAATTACAAATTGGTAAAATAAATATTATAATGGCCCCTTGTAGCGTACGTTGGTGTGGTAACAACAGCTAGAACTCAAGTTTCCCGAAAAATGGCTTAACATTTCATCGGTAAGTTAATAGTTACATAATCATAATCAGATTTATTTTCTGATATTATTTATCGGAGTTCATTTTGTACTGGTCATTATTGTAGGTGTAAACTGCAACAGCACAAATTTTGCGCTCGTTGATGTCTTATGTGTTTTCGTCTCTTTCTTTTTAATGTACTTTTTTATCTATCTCTTTTCCTCTATAATTTGGTACGCAAAACTAGTGATGCACCATATTCTATGACCAAATCTGTTATGGATAAAACTAGAAACCTACATACAATTATACAAAAAGAGACATTAAATTAAATAGTTTATTATTTGTTAAATTAATTGTGAAACGAATATTGATTTGTATAGTGGTTGAAAATGATTAGTATAGTGGTGATTTTTATTGCACAAAAAATAGGTGAATTCTCTTAGAATTTTTTTCTCTTACGGAGAAAAGACCTCTGTTCCAGCAGTGGAAATATTGTAGACTGATTTTTGTATTTTATAGATAATTATTTTGATTTTAGAATTTAGATATTTTTTCTATTGATTGTTTTTTTTACTAATATTTAATATTATGAAACAACCGCCGAAAATATATGTTATCTTTAGAATTTTGTTTTTAGTTTTTGCATTTTATGTTATTACTGTATAATTAATAATAAAAGTAGCTAACATTAATAAATAAAAATATTAAGTACACTAACAATTTAAAAAAATATTGATACCTTCGTGGTTTTATTTAAACCTCTCCCATCCCTAGTTCGGCGAAATGACGTTGGTAAGGACCAATCAGAGCGCAGTCGTCCCGTGCCTCATACCTCAGCTAGTTGACAGAATTATTTTGATGTATTCGATCAAGCTTTAGGCGTCTAGAGGTTGTATAGTCGATGTTGTCGGGCCTACGTTGTCCCCCCATATCTAAGTATCTAACTAATCCTGTAACATGGAAATATTGTAAAACAAAATCATTTTTTTAAAAGAGTAGAGAGAAAAAAAGATTTTGATTTGAGTAAAGGTCAGGCGGTTTTGATCGCCCCACTGAGATATTAATCGTATGCAAGTGTCAGCCAAGTTCTCGAGTCCAGCTCGAGTACTTGATTGAATGAGCAGAAGACCGTCGTAAGCGTAACCGGTTAATGAACAGCCGCTTTTGAAGCGGAATCGTTTGGAAATCATCAAAGCCTAAATTCCATAAAGGTGGACCAATAACCGAACCCTGAGGACATCCCATGGTGAGAGACTTCGACATGGAATGATGACCGAGATTGGGTTTCGCGGAACCATTTAAAAAGTAAGAGTAAACTAAATTGTATACATTTCAAAAAATAAATACTGATTACACGCTTGAGACTACACATGGACTTATTAGAGATACCAAAAAAGTAGCTCAAGAATTTGTAAATTTCTTTACCAGCATCCCAATTAAAACTACTGAAACCTTAAATTCTTCGCCGTCACTCGCTTCTGGTTTATTAAACGCTAGCGTTTTAGCCTGCCCGACTGTATTTAACTTTTCACATATAAACCCAATAACAGTAATAAAAGCTTTCAAGCAAATCAAGATCAAACTGACCGAAGATCTATGGGGAATGTCCATCAAAGTTTGTACCTCCATTATTCAGACTATAGCGCCGTACTTAGATTTAATTTTTAATTTGTGTGAAGGAGTCTTTCCGGATCTAATGAAACATAGTAAGGCTATACCACTTTTTAAATCCGGGGACAGTAAAGACACAAATAATTATAGACCAGTATCCGTGTTGCCGGTTTTTAGCAAGGTATTTGAAAAGATAATGCTAAATCAAATGCTCATTCATTTTAATACGAATAACATCCTACACGATAAACAGTATGGTTTCACCAAAGGGCGTTGTACAACCGACGCTGGTGTCACCTTATTAAAACACATCTTTGATGCGTGGGAGGAAGGACAAGATGACATAGGTATCTTCTGCGACCTGTCGAAGGCGTTTGATTGCGTTAATCATGAAACATTGCTTTTGAAACTTGAGCATTACGGGCTAGGCCAATCAGCATTAAGTTTAATCAAATCCTATTTGAATGATAGACAGCAATTAGTTCAAATAAACGGTGTCAATTCGTCGGGGTTGAACGTGAAAATGGGGGTACGCCAGGGCTCAATATTAGGTCCTTTCTTATTTTTAGTCTACATTAACGATTTACCATAGATGGATTGAAAAACAAATTAAACATGGTGTTATTTGCTGATGATACTTCTTTGATTTTTAAGATAAATAGACGTTCGAGTAACGTTGCCAGTTCCAGTTGCCAAGTTCAAAATTGGTTCACTGCTAATAATTTAGTTTTAAATGCTAGAAAAACTAAGTGTTTAAAATTTGCCTTGCCTAATGTCAAAAGTTATGATTGTGACATTATATTAAACAATGAGAAGCTTGAATTCGTCGATAAAGCGGTTTGCCTGGGGATCACGCTAGACCCGAGGTTATTGATATTGATATCCCTTGCGGGGCGGCTAAGTTCGGCAGCTTATGCTGTTAGAAAAATACGTCAGTTTATTGATGTAGATACCGCGAGGCTAGTCTACTTTAGTTACTTTCATAGTATCATGTCTTACGGTATCTTACTATGGGGAAGGGCTGCAGACATGAGTAAATTTTCATTCTGCAAAAACAAGCCATAAGAGCGTTATACAATCTTCGCCGGCGAGATTCCGTAAGGCAACTGTTTAAGGACATTAACATCATGACGGTAGCTTGTCAATATATATAACATCATGTATGTTAGAAAGAATATACATCTTTTTAGTTTAAACAGCGATAGACATAATTATGTTCCTAGAAATAGAGACCAATTAATTCAACCAGGTTTCAGGCTGGCTAAAGTAGCGTCATCTTTTAAGGGGTACTGTATAAAATGTATCAATAAAATACCTCCCCACATTCTAGAACTGAATGAGGCGAAATTCAAAACTTGTATAAAACGCACACTATGCAGGCAGGCATATTATAGGTTGCGGGATTACATCGCTGATAAAAATGCTTGGCTCAACGCTAGTCCTGCTCCACAGCCACTAGGGCACAAAAACAAGTGATAAGCAGAAAAGTTCTGAAGTATTGTTGGACCTACTGAAGACTGTATGAATATATTTGTGTTGTATATACTCAATTTATTGTAGTATTATATAACTGCACAGCACATATGTGAGTACTTTGTACCAACTGTAAATCTACCATTTACTGTTTCTATATGTCGTTTGTTGACTATACTAGTGTGCCCTGGCAGTTAATAGTGTGTCATGCTCTCTCTAATGTCTCTCTGATGGTGACACATGTGTTGGATCATTCGGTTCCCTTCATGATGGTTGATCTGAGTAGGGCAGATCTATGTGTCATGTTCGTGAACGGGCGCCATCAGTTGGGATTGGTCATAACTTAGCTGCCTCGGCCTGTTTTGAATTACCTATATATTGTTATTTTTTAACTGTTTTTTTTTACTCTAGACGCTTTTACGTGCACGTCTTTTTACATCGTTCTCACATATATGTATTTTTCCAACAAGAAATGATGTAACCAAATACTTGTAAAACACTTTTTATTTTAAAAGAGTAAGTCTGGAGTTTCTTGTCCATTCTTCTCCATAACAAGCTATATTTCCGAATGGACGGTAGAATCAATTATTATTACTTTTTTTTTGACGTTCAAAAGTGCCGCTTAATGGCTTAATTGAATAAAGAAATTTTAATTTTGATTTGATTTGATTTTTGTTTTTTTTCTATACTATAGCAGCCCCGAGTTTTCATTTTTAGTAATAGCATTGGCCACCATGCGTTATCAAAAAGCCCCCAGAACTATCTAGAAACATCTCAATTACGTACTTATGTTCAGATGTATTAACTATTTTCCTAACAATAAGGGCCGCGTCTACGGTAGATTTTCTCAATTTTGGTCCGTGCGGTAGCAAACGTTCCCAAAGATGGAAGTAATGTTATGGGCCGGTACGACTTTGGGTCGCCACTACAACGGAAAACGGTTAATATCACATCACCGGCTGTTTTACACGCTTCTATAATCATCCGACTAGATATTTTATGTTCAACTGATGACTTGTTGAGTGGTAACCTCTTGACAACGTTAATAAATTCGTCAGTGGATGGAAGGTCTCACGCTGGTGAGTCAGGTGGTACAGCTGCCCACGCTCTGATCTGTTGATGGTAGTCGTTGTCATTAGCAAATAAGTCATCAGGTATAAGAGTATTCAGCAAAACCTCAGTTGTTTCCTCAATACCGGTGGTGTGTTTATTATTAACTTTAATGTTCTGAACAAACGCGAGGTCGATCGATTGCTTTTAAACTAATGACATAAAGGAGACCACGGACCTTCTTTATCTAATGTTTCTACCATTTTACGCAATAAATTACCCTTAGATTTTTCCACCGATGCTCTGTAGCGGGACCTGGCAACTCTAAAGGTACTCAACGCAATGGAAAGAGGGTCACCGGTGACCTTACGATTTTTAAGCTTGTTAAGATGTTTTTAACACCCTTGCTCGTAAAGCTGATGTAATTCCACCGGTTTTAAATATGTAAAGCGGGTCATAAAAAACGCGTGTGTTACCAAAGCAAATAGTTAAGTTATAGTCCATACAAATTCCATAACAGTATTATTTGCCATTTCAAATATGGAACTGATCGCCGCCGCACGACTCCAGCTAGTCAGCAGTGCGCTGTTGCTATTCAAATTTCGAACTAATCGCCGCGCGGCGCCAGTCAGTAGGCAGCGCTAGCGCGCTGTTAAAATGGCGGGAAAACAACAGTGTGCATTCACAGATTGAGTTTATTTAAAATAAAATAAAAAACAGTTTTTTCGGTAATTTAAAAACTTGACTGCATGCTCTAGCGTCTTTGCCAACATTTTCACGCAGCCACGGCAGAAAATAATCCACGCGCCATTTTTCTCAAATTTTCTTTTCTTTGTACTTGTTTTGTGAATATCTAAAAATGACAACTTTCAATAATGAAGATGAGCAATATATTACTTCAACTCCACCGGATATACTAACAGAAGCGCGAACCGCATGCGACATCTTTCTGCCGTCAATATCCAAGGACAGATACATAACCACGTATGAAAATTTCTTGAAGTGGAAAAACATGAAAAATGCCATGTCATTTTCCGAAAATGTAGTTTTGGCGTATTTTAATGAACTAGCTAGTAAATATAAGCCTAGCTCGTTGTGGACAACATATTCTATGCTGAAAAGTACCCTCAAGATGAAAAATGGTGTCGATATTAATTTATATACAAATCTAATTGCATTTTTAAAGAGACGCTCTGATGGTTTTATAAAGAAAAAATCTAAGGTACTATGTCATCAAATGACGTCGAAAAGTTTCTAAAAGATGCTCCAGATAGCCAGTACCTGGCAACAAAGGTCAGATGCCTCCTTATTTTATGTATTGATCTACCTACTGTACATACATACTCTTTTACATATTTTTTAACGACCGTTTGTAAGCTAAGTACCTATACCTTATCTAACACATTTTTATTTCTTTTCAGGTTGCGTTAATATTTGGTATTCATGGTGCATGTAGACGGCAAGAGCTTCACAATATTACCACAAAAGACATTGCAAATCAAGGCAAAATGCTTTTAGTTAAAATCCCAAACACTAAAAACAAAATACCCCGATCTTTTATTATCGACGGCCCATTTTATGACGTGGTCAAAAAATATGAAGCTCTGCGTACGACTAAGACAAAAAATAATCATTTCTTTCAGAATTACCAAAAAGGTAAATGTACTGCGCAACCTATTGGCATAAATAAATTCGGTGCCATGCCAAAGGAAGTCGCCAAGTTTTTAGGATTGCCGGATGCTGATTGTTATACAGGGCACAGTTTCAGAAGAACGTCAGCTACATTACTTGCTGATTCGGGAGCTGATATATTGACTTTAAAGCGGCATGGCGGGTGGCGTTCTAACTCATTAGCAGAATCTTATGTAGAAGATTCCATCCAAAACAAAGCAAATATAAGTGCCAAAATAACTCAGGCAATAAATTTGGAGCCACAAACGAAGAAGTTTTGCCCTGAGCCGCGCCCCTCTACTTCTACTGATGATACTTTTTTATTTACAACTAATGACGAATTACAATGCTCTTCTGCCGCCTTTCAAGAAGTTTCGTCGTCTCCAACATTTACCCTAACACAAAACAATGACATGAATAGTAATAATAATTATTGGGATTTATGGGTAGAGGTGGACACCAAATGAAAGACCGTTTTATAAGGGTTTCAATAATACAGTTTAATTACCCTTTACTTGTTAAATTGGAAGGTGTGTTTTAGTAATACTTTGTGATACATGTGTTCCCTAGCACGGCCAACGCAATTGTGTATAGTAACCAAATAGGGTTTCGGTCTCGAGTACCTGTCAAGGGATCGGAGTCAAACCAAATAATAAAAGGTTAGACAGAGACAGACATAGAGCATTTCAGATTTGTTTTTGTTAAACTCCAACACGCCCCCTCAAAAATAAATCCTTTTCTCTTTAATTACGACATACTCGTAATAATACCTATCTCACACCAATCTTTATACAATAATAAAAACACACACCTTCCTTTCTTTCTCTCTCTGGGGAAAACAATATCATCATGGTCCAACATTCATTGCGCAGGATTAGGGAAACCCAGGAAAACCTAATCAGACCAATTAATCATTTCATCTATTATAATTAATGAAATATTAAAGTTATTTGTCTAATTATTATAACCAAGCTCTTATAATTAACTTATCTGTAGCATTACAATCAAGCTACTTATTATAATTAACATAATATGTAATCGTCCTTGTAATTATAACCAAGCCTTTTTCATCTTCATTTTTAGCCATGTAGTTATCTTATTTTGCTTTTATGTACTATGTTGTTATCATAGTTTACTGTCCATTTGTGGCATTATAATCACATTGTGCAATGATAAAATACTTTAAAGTTAAACAAGTAACTCGTAGTACTCTTTCTATCTATTATGTCAGAGCCCATTCACAATGAACAAAGCCACTTCCAATAATTTTGTTTCAAAACCAACTTGAGATTTATGGTTCTTTAAAATTTGTTAAGACCCTTTTAAGTCTGCCCATAATAAATTATTGTTTTTGCTTGCTTACTGACTAGAAAGTTTACAAAAAAAAAAAAAAAAAAAAAAACTTGGGTCAGGTCGGGTGCACAGCATGGCATCAAGCACACAACAAAATTTCTACAGGGCACTAGTAAGTTTTTACGATTTCAATACTTCGTAATTTAGTTTACTTTCAACTTGGGTAGGTACAATTAATATTGACAAATTTACTCAAGAACTGTTTACATATTCTAAACAAAATTAACTTTGTTTACCAGAAAACTTTTTCTCGCATTACATTCTTCCATTATAACAGTATGTTGTACAACTATTCATAGAACATATTTAAATTACCAATCATAACAAGATCGTTCACATGTAAAACTTCAATATAATTTAAAATATGACTTAACATACATAACATCGCACCTGTATTCCCCAAAGGGTTAGATAGAGGCTTAGTACACTATATTATAGTACATCCACATTTCGTCAGTTCTATAAATACTCTTTCGTCAGTTAATTAGAACATGACTTAACATAACATCACGTCTGTATTCCCCGAAGGGTTAGGCAGAAGCATAGTACACATTTCACCACTTATGTTTAAATCCCATAATATAGGGGGAATTCCTTTCAATCCTTCATAACTGGCAAGAATTATCGATATTTTTATTAATACAAGTTTTATTACAACTTTGTTTATTAACATCGTTTGGCTTTAGTATCTATGTTATAAGAGTCTTTTAATGAGCTTATTATACTACTTTTAATACATTCATCAGATTTCAAATTATCTGATTTTAATTCCACTGATTTTAAACCATCCAATTTTTAATCATTGGGTTTAGTTCCACCAGTTTTGGAGACACCAGATTTAGGACTTTATCTGTTTTCATCAGATTTCAAATTATCTGATTTTAATTCCACTGATTTTAAACCATCCAATTTTTAACCATTGGATTTAGTTCTACCAGTTTTGGAGACACCAGATTTAGGACTTTATCTGTTTTGATATAGTGTAGTATTTAAATATCTCATTTTAATTCCACTGATTTGAACCATCCAATTTTGTATTTTTGGATTTAGTTACATCAGTTTAAACCAGATTTAGGATTGTCAAAACTGTGAGAATTAATTGACACTGATTTTTGACGTCACGTCTATACAATCAGTTTAGTTATGGAAATGTTCGGTTTCATTTCCTTCAAATTGTAACGCAGCCCTCGACTGCTTATAACTCACTTCATTATGACATTCCAAACTGTTTCATTTTTTTTTTTACTCTTTATGTTTCATACTTTATAGCCATATGGTAGGTCCATACTTTACTTACCAGAATATATTTCTAGGACTTTTCATCAAATTTGGTTTTAGTGGTTTTATTATGCACATACACGGTAGAACCGAAAACCTTTAAATATTTAATAGCAGGTTTTTCTTTTCTTCTTATTACCTTTCCACAAGTCAAATGTTGTTCGAGTTTCTTTCAAATATTTGGAACTAACAGCTTGCAGACTGCTTTAATCCATATAATGACTTAAACGAATATTATGACTTAATTTAATGTGACTTCTTTTTCATTTGCAAATAATATATTTTCAATCAGGATTTGCTATGGAAATATTCATATTCTTAGATTTCCTTGGTCAATTTCCCGTTCAAAATGATTTAATATCTATATGATACACTAGCAAATTAAACTAACTCGCTAAATATATTAATCGTAAACTTGTGTTTTTCTTGCAACTCTAATGCAAAACTTTTGACTAGAACAACTAGCTATTTATTCACAGGTTTTCCAAACTCATCATTTTTAACCGTAAATGTCATTTACAGTTTTATTGATAAAATATATTTAATATACATATGAGTGTTTCACTTCAGGTATCATTTACAATAAATTAATTATATTCCTCAATGAAATTTTACCATAGGTACATGTTCATTATCATACATACATAGATTAAATTTCAGAATACGATTAAGGAATTTGAAATATCAAAGATTCAGCACACAACTGCATCCTAACATTTACTAATTTTCTGTTTCATTATCTTATGGCAAAGTTAACACATTTCCATTTTGATATGACAACTGGATCAAACGCTCCACTATTTCTTTAACAGATTTATTAGCATATGGTACTAGGAATTAATTCGTATTTATAGGAATATACAACCTGATTTAATCTTATCAGATTCACACCAGTTTTATTAAAGTGTGACAAGTCAAAGTTATCAACATAGTTATTGCTTCTTTTTAGCCATGATCCATTCGGGCTCAGGTTTCACTGGCCTATTAGACAAGATTTTAATCTTATCTCTGAATCTCACAAACGAATTGTCTAACATAATTGTCTACACTTTATGCAAATTAGTGTATCTCAAGTAGGGACTTTCACGTTGCGAACACGAAATATTGCCATTCATCTGGTCTCCAGATGCTACGAGTGGGCACGACTCGGGCCCATGCGTCGGTCCGCTCGCCTCTTGTTACTCAAGCAGGTAAAGACGAACCCTTCGCATTATTTCTCTTTGACAACTCATTGTCAAATTTCGTTTACTATTTTATTAACAAAGTAAAACCAAAACATTTAAATACTTTAGTTGTGGCTTCTTATTTCGCCATAACTTATAAGTTGTGTTTTACAACCTCAGTTGGTACTCCCCAGAACAATTTCATCCCTGAATGATTTGAAACATTTAGACCTAGGTAGTACAATTCATTACATGCGGATGATGTTAAGCCGTTGGTCCCGGCTCTCGCTTGAAGATCTCTGACAGTCGTTACTGGTAGTCAGAAGCCTGAGATCTGACACCAGTCTGGCCAAGAGATATAAAGCTATCCAGTTACTGGGTTGTGGAGGTCAGTTAAACAGTCTCTCCATGTAAAACACTGGTACACAACTAAATTCGGTTTGACTTCAAGCCGACCCCAATATAGTTGGGAAAAAGCTAGGTATATGATGATGATGAATTTATTACATGTACTACTCCATTATTCATTGCTCTTATTGATCCACTCGGCAATATCATTCAATGCCGTTATGCAGACCACTGTTTAATGGTAGGTAGGTATCCTTTTCGAGATCAGGACTCTTATTTAATTGGATACAATTTCCTCTCCATTATTAAAACTAAAGTTAGGTAACAATTCATTTAACAAAATTAGTTTTACAAAACACAACTCGTTTTTTTGTTTTCAATATACGAAGTAAGTGTTTCGACTGACACATCTGTGTGCATTGTTCACATTGTACCTTTTTTTTACTAAACTATTGTTTTGTTATGCCAAACAAAATTGTTTTTCATAAATACGAGCTTCACACAATTTTTCGTAAAGCACTTATTGTTGATTGCATCACTATTAGAAAATAGTTTCATTTATTTTATTTCCAAAGAAAAAGGAAAGAATTGCCTTTATGGCCTCACATTTCTTTTCACAATAAATCATAATTATTATTTACGAATGTAATACAAACATTTGCTAATTAAAGCGTTTATAAGATGCATACATTTAACGCTAATTTGATACATTCTAGATTATCATCAAAGACTTACCATTTATAGGCTTACCAACCATTTTTGAACACAATGACACCGCCATCATTATTAAAAACGACAGCTATTCCCACTTTGCATTTTCTTTACCGATGGTATGGGATGTTGAAACAGAGCACACCTGGAATGTCCATCTTACAGATAACCGGCAGGTCTTTCCTCCTTCGTCGCTTGTCCATCTCGCGCCATTATTTCTGTCTGTTGTAGCACTGCCCGTCACGAAGGTAAAACCAGAAGTCTATAATTGCACCGTTGTATTGTTTTATTGTTCCTTCTTGTTTCACTTAGTTGCACAACACGTTTTTATTATTTAGTGTCCTAATATTATTATTTTCACTTTGGCTTAGCGCTCTGGGCCCATAACCTATTGGGATTTATGGGTAGAGGTGGACACCAAATGAAAGACCGTTTTATAAGGGTTTCAATAATACAGTTTAATTACCCTTTACTTGTTAAATTGGAAGGTGTGTTTTAGTAATACTTTGTGATACATGTGTTCCCTAGCACGGCCAACGCAATTGTGTATAGTAACCAAATAGGGTTTCGGTCTCGAGTACCTGTCAAGGGATCGGAGTCAAACCAAATAATAAAAGGTTAGACAGAGACAGACATAGAGCATTTCAGATTTGTTTTTGTTAAACTCCAACAATAATAATAACATAATTAAAAAACCAACTACAACTACGTATCATTTTAATAATTGTAACTTCACTAACTGTTTCAATAATTAAAAATGAACAAAATATTTTTTTTTTCTGTTTCCTCGCAAATGTGTTAAAAAACGTCGTACGATATACGTGCGTATTGGTTATAACATGCTCGGCTCAATTACGCCCTCGCCTTCGGCTCGGGCTGACTCGCATGTTATAACCATCTTAACGCACTAATATCGTAATGTACTATTATAACATATTTGCTCGTAAAGGGTCTCTAATTTCACCAATAGGCAACATTACTGCCAATTGCTCCCGCCAGATGGCGCTTGACGGCTCTGAGTAAACAAAAACATAACAACATGGCGTCTACTACTGTTTGTGGTTACCGAACTCTTTTTTACTGTTTTTAAGATAATTTGTGCTCAAAAACAAAATAATAATATTGGGGAAGTTAGTTAGCTTCATTTTTCTGTCACTATTTGTTTTATATTTTGTATAAATAAACTGCGAAATTTTGTCGCTGGACTTTGACAGTTTGTTTTTTTTTAAGGGATGTGTCCGATATATCTAAACGTAACTTATATCGGATATGTGTTAGATATCATATCATATCGATATCGATATCAAAATAACCGATATTACAAAAGCTGTATCTAATAAAAACCTTACTAGCGTGTGAGAACGAATAATTCAAAACTTAAAACCGTAACAATGCGAAAACGTACGAACAAAACGCAAACTTCACAAACGTTAGGAACCTTAAGCGTTACCTATCTTTCTAAGTATTATTTCGTGTTCGTTGTTAGTTTGCTCATGTAAATAACATTTTAACTTTTGCAAACTGTACTACTGATATCAATATCTGAAAACCGTTTTCGATATCGATATGAAAACACATACATAATCGTTTGCGCAAAAAACCGAAAACGCCCTTCTCTAGTTTGTTTACGCAGAAACCTGTGGCGCCATCTGAGCGCAGCTTTGCGGATAGTTCCCTATTTCAATATCGTAATGTATTTCATTACTTACTTGTGCATTATTGTAATGTAAAACGCATGGTTTATCAAGATGCTCCGTCTAAAACAAACGATACTTTTTTAAATCTTACCAAAGAGTTTTTATGTTAAAAGTGGTCAACATTTTATGAATAAAATGAACTTTGGAAGATAAAATATAATAAATAAACATTTAATTCTTTAATTTAATTAATTTTGACCATAAATTACAACCATTTATAACAATAAACATCTGTAACAAAACACAAAAATATTAATTTACTTCATTAGTAATACCGGCTGTTTTTGTGATAAAAAGAGCTGATGCGCATCGCTTATTTGTGAACAAGTAAAAATTATTCCGCGCGCTTTTTCTTTTCGCTGTATTGTTTTTATTTGAAAATGTCGTCAAGTTATGATGAATTTATTAATTCGACACCGGCAGAAGTCTCAGAGGCAGCGAAAAAGGCCTAAGCCGAAAAATCTTGCCCGAAAAATCGACCGATAGATACTTACAAGCGTATCAAAATTTCATCTTATGGAAAACAAGAAAAGATGCAAATTCATTTACAGAAAGTGTGTTGTTAGCCTATTTCATGGAACTTTCTCAAAAATATAAGTCAAGCTCATTGTGGTGCTACTATTCAATGGTAAAAAGCACTGTGAAAATAAAACATGGTATTGATATCAAGTCATACTCCAACTTGCTTTCATTTCTAAAAAGATGCTCAATTCTAAAGGGTAGTATTTAAACGCAAATCAAAAAATATCCTTTTTCTATGCAATAAAATTCCGATTTCTCATCAAAATTACTGATTGCGCAGCAAAATATTCAACGCAAAATATCACTAAACACACTACAATTTATTTTCGCAGCGTACAGCGATTTTTCCTAAAGCAAAAGCTTTTTTATTAATGCACAGCTAATAATCTTAATGCACATCATACATGTTAACTCTTTTTCTTTTAAATATAGCTTCTATTTTTATATTATTTACAGCAGTTTTTCTAAATAAAACAGCATTTTATTAGTCACAGTAGGAGGGAGGGGCGGCAACCCCCCTGTACCATCCCCACAACTCGGAGCTCCATGGTTATGAAGATATCCATGGTTAAAGTTTTTACAGTTACTATTTAACGACAATGTCGACGGAGCCCCGCTGCGCGGGGCTCCTATTTCTGTCTAAAGGGTCTAAAGTAACCTAACACGAAGAAGATGAATTTTCGAACCTAACGAAATTTCGAACCTAACCTGTCCGTGTCGGGGTGCCCTAAGTTCCCGAGCTCGCTTCGCTCGCTCTTGGACTAATTCATAAAGACCACATGGAAAGTGGGTGCTCTATATATCTCTAAATATGGAAAATTTGCTGTGCAGTTAGTATTTCTGCTATGTATGTAGTATTTTTGTACAAAAATAAATTTAACTGTATTGCATTATGAGGAAAAAAGTAATATCATATTGATGTATAATTTCGAATTATCTGCAGTTTGAGTTTTGCTAAACATTTAGTTTATTTGTAGTGAAATAAGTTATTTGATGTAAAAAAGAATATAAATGATGAGTATGTATTGATAGACGATTATTTTATTTGATACGCAATTTATAATATCCCAATTCTAAAGAGTCGAAAGTATTTTCGGCTGTCAATGTCAAGAAGTTCATTTGGCAACAAAGGTCAGTTGAAACTAAATTATTGTTATTAAGAGGAAACGGGGGCAGAGAGCGTCGACTGAATTTCCTTAGGAAAAAGTCATAATTCGAGTTGTGGCTCTCGTCTCTTTCTTCCTCCAATATTGGACCAATTTAAAAGATATTCCGTAAACTGAAAATTAAAGATATATACTATGTCCCTATGTTTTCATTTTTAGGCTTCCGTACCCAAAGGGTAAAAAGGGACCCTATTACTAAGACTCCGCGATCCGTCTGTCTGTATGTCTGTCTGTCCGTCTGTCACCAGGCTGTATCTCATGAACGGTGATAGTTAGACTGTTGAAATTTTCACAGATGATGTATTGCTGTTGCAGCTATACTAAAAACAGAACAAAATGAATATTTAAGTGGGGCTCCCATACAACAAACGTGATTTTTTGCCGTTTTTTGCGATAATGGTACGGAACCCTTCGTGCGCGAGTCCGACTCGCACTTGGCCGGTTTTTGATGATACATTATCTTTAGAAGCACTAGAGCCCTCAAAAAATGTTCAAAATTGCGATGTCAATAGAGACTTAGTGTACAAATTTGTGAAATATAAAAGAAAAAAGGAAAACATAGGGACATAGTAGGTATATATCTTACTTTACCAGTTTATGGAATATCTTTTAAATTGGTCCAATATTGGAGGAGGCAAGAGACGAGAGCCAAACCTCGAATTATGACTTTTTACTAAGGCAATTCAGTCGACGCTCTTTATCCATATTTCCTCTTAACTTCTTTCACTTTCGTATTTCTTTATAATATAGATGTTTTGTACGCTGTTTTTTTATCTCTTTTCAGGTTGTATTAATATTCGGCATAAATGGTGCATGTAGACGTCAAGATTTGGCAAACATCACAACTAATATTGTCGAGAACCATGGGCGGGTTCTTCTCTAAAATGCTCTAGACAACCCATTGGCATAAATAAATTTGAAGCAATGCTGAAACAAATTGCCTCTTTCTTAAATTTGGATGATCCACATGAATACACAGAGCACAGTTTCAGAAGGTCCTCGGCTACATTGCTCGCCGATTCAGGTGCGAACTTATTGACACTAAAACGCCACGGAGGGTGGCGGTCGAACAGTGTAGACGAGGGCTACATAGATGACTCGATGAGAAATAAAGAAGAACTTAGGTCCCGCATTACAAGGAAAGTGAGCAGTGGTGGCCCAGTGGTATCGGCCCCGACTTACAAGTTGTAGGTCGTGGGTTCGAGCCCAGGCAGGCGCTTTACTTTGTGTAAAATTATTTCATCACCACTGCTCTCAAAACGGTGGTGGAAAACATCGTGAGGAAACCGGCATGTCCTAGAACCAAAAATTCGAAGACATGTGACATCCACCAACCCGCACTGGACCCGCGTGGTGGATTACGACCCATTCCCTCTCACAGGGAGGAAGCCTGTGACCCAGCAGTGGGAACATTAATAGGCTGATGATGATGTGATTACAAGGAATATAAATTTGGAGCCAAGTGTTGACTCTCGACCATCTACGAGCACACACGCGTACATTCCACCATCGTCGCCGCCGCCGCAGCCGCCTCCGTCGCCGTCACCGACCGCAGAACTCTGTGGTCTCGTTTCTCCTACTTTCACTCAAGAGAGTGAGAGAGACACTGGTGAACTTGTAACTATTAATAATAACTTGACAACATTGAAAATGCCAACTGGCAACGTAATAATCAATTTTACAAATTGATTATTACGCAAGATACCATCCTCACCTAGTTGCTATTCCACCAATTCGCACCAAGCGCTTCCAAACATCCTTCATGCGCACTGCAAAAGAGTGGAACTCACTGCCTGCGTCTGTGTTTCCGAACGCATACAACCCGAATCTCTTCAAAGTTAGAGTGAACAGGCTACTTCTGGGTAAGCTCACTCCATCGTCGACTTTGTCTCTGTCACCTCTGACCTAGACTAGAGTCAAGAGCAAACCCATCTCAAATAAAAAAAATAAAAAAAAAATTGTATTTTTTTTTCTAACTGCTTTAACAAGTGATTAAAGATTTATTCGTTTTAGAAAGTCCGAGTTTTATTTATTTCCTCGCAAATATGTTATAAAACGTCGTATAACTTACGTGCGCTTTGATAATTACAGCCTCTGCTTTCTTGTAGCCCTCGCCTACGGCTCGGGCTAGCAATATCGCCTCGGCTGTAATTTTCAACTTACCGCACTTACATCTTTTGCTCGGCGATCTAGACACACGGTAGCGTGTCAAGCCAAGTTCAAGCGAAAAAGGAACTGGCGACGTAGCTGCTGTGTGTAATATTACACGAACCATTTGGAGCCACTTTTGTCATATTAATAACTCAAAATCTATTTAACATAAACACATGAAATTTGGTTTATGTATTAAAATCCCTAAGATTGTAAACCGAAATTTCATAAATATAGTTCAAACGGTTATTAAGATAGTAACGTCCAAAAATCGCCATTTTTATCACTGACTGACCTATAAATCAAAACTCTAACCCAGTTCCAGATGACCTAGAAAGTTCAAATTTGGTATCCGGATTGGTAGTTGGGTGAATGAAAAGGAATAAATCAGAAACTACTATTTTTATAATTTTTTTCATTTAATTGATTCTATTAGGAACATTTACCTAAAGTGCCTGTAATGTAAGCATGACAGCCGGTCTTTATGTAGCTTTTAAGGTCTCCACGTGAATATATTATAACGAATTTCAGATATTAAGTAATGTATATGTTCACAGGGAACAATTCCCTATTTTCTTAGCATATGCTATTACTATCCAAGGCCTTAAGGTCCGTTTATATGTACAGACACTGAGCGTGCCAGACACGTGCCGTGGCAGACAAAATAATATTCTTTTATACAGTGTCTATTAACGTATTTATATCTATCGTTACATGGCCGCGCAGACACCAACAGACACGGGCCGTGCGCGGCCAGTATTCGCGGAATGAATGTGTTGTCTGTACGGTTCATGTCTGTACGTGTCTGTAGCTCTAGCTACCTACCGGGCAGTGTGAACAGAGCATCGGAACCGGGCAGACGTATTTTGTTTCCTTTACCTGTCGGAATCGCGCAGCAACAACGCAATTAAGAATCAATCTTCCACAGAGAAGTGTCTGAACATTGTGAAAGCCGATCATAAACTGCTTATAAAGCGGCCCCGACGCTGACAACGGTGTCTGTCGATGTCTGACACGGCACGCTCAGATGTAAATAAACGGTGTCTGTTGGTGTCTGCCCTGGAACGTGTCTGACACGCTCAATGTCTGTAGATATAAACGGACCTTTAGCCTTGACGGCGCTCTTCTCGACATAGGTTCCTCTATATTTAGTAAAGGACAGGCTTACGTTGGACTCTCCAGAGTTAAAACCTTAGATGGAGTACATCTTATCAATTTAGATCCAAGCCATATCAAGGCACAAGTGAGCTCTATTGTAGAGTACAAGCGCCGGCGCATTTTATACCGCTCCGACTTGTTCAAATTAAGTATAAACAGAAAGCACGTAATAAAAAATCCGGCTACTGAATGGGCAATTCACTCGTACATTTTAAAGGTACAATAAAATATAGAAAATAACACAAAAAAAACAATATATTAACAAAAACCATTTAGTATTAATTATATTATGAATAAGTACCTACTAATAATTTCTGTACAAAAAGTAATGATATCCGCGGAATATGCGTGGTTGTTGACTACGCCGACAAAAGCATTGAAATTTAAGTGGGTGCCAAATTCTGTATCCTGAAAATTATTTACAAGAACATAAAACATTCTAAAATAAATTTAAAAACACAATTTCTTGCTTTTTCTGCTACAACAATATTTGCTACTTTAAATTATAACTTTCTTAAATTTAATAAGGCGAATTATTTACAGCAGATCATCATCATCTGCCTAGCCTTTTCCCAACTATATTGGGGTCGGCTTCCAGTCTTACCGGATTCAGCTAAGTACCTGTGTTTTACATGGAGCGACTGCCTATCTGACCTCCACAACCCAGTAACTGGGTAACACGGTACCCCTTGGCAAGACTTGTGTACAAAATAATGAATTATTAGTGAATTATTTACAGCAGATAACTTAGGATAAATTGTAGCTCAAGACTTGAGTTGGCTAGTTTTATAGGGAGGCTAGGGATAACTTTTACGCTGTTCAGTTAGGTAGTCACACCACCAATCACATCTACGTATATTGGTCATAGATCCACGACCAATGGCAATGTCAGCACAGTAAGTGAAGGTGTCTGACATAATTTCAGCACTTTCTTCAGCTGAAAGCCCATTACGAGTGAAGTCTTTGGCGTGACACGCAAGAAGCGAGCTAAAGAATGCCCAATTCGCACCCTTACATTTATATCTAAAGTTACTAATGACATGTGATGTACCCTGAGTAAAAACCGGAACAAATTCGTACACGATCAAGCGATGATCACTACAAGACGTCTGGTAGGACACACCACCTATCCAAGCGTACGTCTGCACTAGAAAGTGTGACGCCAATACAAGATTCGCCCACTTGGCTGCAAAAAATTGGTGGTGCGTCAGGGGTATTATGTATAGTCAAATTCATTTTAGCAACGAAATCTTCAACAGCGCAGCGTCGTTCATAATCCGTAGACCGAACTTTGCCATACCATTGAGTCGAAGACGCATTAACATCAGCGCCAACGATAACTTTGCAGCCCACGAGCGACTGCAAGACGTGACGGAGATTATGTATATGAGGAGCAACAGGGTCTGAACATTGAAAATAGCAGCTCACAACGTAAACTTTGAAAGTAGACGATGAGACCTCCGCAACGGCACAATGGGGTGTCATAAGGTTACGCAAAGACGTTACTGTGAGTTAGATGTATGCGCCACGTAAATTCCGGCTCGTGCTTTGCCATCCAACTGTACTACTTTGTGACGTAAACACACGTTTTGATAAAGAGTATGTATGGAGTTTCTTGTGCGTTCTTCTCCATAATAAACTACTTTTCAGAATGCACGGTAGAATCAATTTTTATTTCTTGTAAATTTTAATTGTTGACGTTCAAAAGTGCCGTTTTGGCCTAGTTGAAATAAATATATTTGACTTTGAATTTATTAGCAAGGTTGCCAAAAAAACAATCAAAATACAAGAGCGAGCGAAGCGAGCTCGACACTCTTATCCTTTTTTATAGATAACGATGTCTACTAATGCAGAAAAGTTTCAGAATCTTGAGAGAATTTAATCTTTAAATTACTAGGTAAGTAGGTACCTACTTCGTTCTCATTCCTATTATTCATATAATATTTTTCTCAATAATTAAGGTTTCTATCTTTCTTATATTTATGCTAAACGGTGTACGCTTATAAGCAGACGATCGGACCGTATTATTTATTTAAATCTATAGTACCTGTGCGTACTAGACAGAGCAAATCACAGGGTCTGTCGTCAGCCTATAGCTATATTTTTTTCCTGTAGGTATGTAGGTAACTACCTTCGACAAGAAGAAGAAGACATCCACGTTGGACTCGACAACTTTATTCTGAATAGTTAGTAATTATTATTCATGACTCAAGTTGAGTCATTGAGTCGCTTCACGAGTAGGCAGTGAACAAAGGTGAGGCGCTGTGAACGAGAGCAGTGACCCTCCTTTAGCGCGTCTCCCCGTGCACGGGCTTCAGGGGGATTGCGTCATAGGTGCTTTAGGCTTAGCACGCACTGCGATTTTTATTCGCGCGAATTTTTTTCCGCGCATTCTGTGACCTATGGAAAAGTATGAAGCCAAATTATAAAAATTCGAGCGAATTTTTATTCGCGAATGAAAATCGCAGTGCGTGTTAAGCCTTATGTAAGTATTAAATATTATTATTCTGCCTATCGGGCCTGCCTATCGGGCCTGCCTATCTAATAGCTACCTACTCATAATTATAACCGTACTCGGTAGCCTTGCTCCGTGGCTGCCTCTATTAAAGACTTTGTCTTACGATTTAAGACGTCTTTAATAGAGGCGTAAGGCCCTTAAATCAAGGCCTTTACGCTTGAGGCTTTGACATGACTTGAGGCAAACTCGTGATGAAAAATATGAACTAAGCTTATGCCTCCCAGCAATAAATCTGTGGAATAGCCAATATCCGGCCTTTTATAATTCAATACCCATCCGTTTATTATCTGGCCGTATATAATCCAATATCCGGCTGTTAAAATACAATATCTGGCCGTTTACAATGCATTATAATATCTGGCGGTTTTTTTTCGAATTTACTCGCAGCTCTACGGGTTCACTTCAATTAGGCTGTATAAAATTTTTGGCTAATCTTTGCGGATATTCAACCGAGGTCCAAGCCGCATTTAGCTTTGCAGCCTTACACATTATTATTGGGCTGTTAATGAATGTTCGGTTGTATATCCGGTTATCTAGGCTGGATATCCGGTTATCTAGGCTGGATATCCGGTTATCTAGGCTGGATATCCGGTTATCAAGGCTGAATATCCAGTATCCGTCCAAACAAATATCTGTTTGATATCATAATAGGTACCTACTCGATGACGGTCTAGTCTAATACCTAAGTATAAAATTACTAGGTACATAAATAGACATACCTACACGCAAGCGATCCTTTGTGGGAAAACTTAAAAAATGATACCATACATACCTAACATTATATTGCTATACACGATAACGTGACCTTCAGCTGGCCAAGAGATCACGTAGTACGGCGTTTCAATAGAATGCGAGGCCATGTTATACTGGTTTTGTTACCACTGACGTGGCCTACTGTTTAAATACTAGTATTTACCTACTACATCACACAAGCTTGAGTTCAACGTTTAACGACCTTTTTTGCTATCAGTTTCCGTCAGAAATCCTTAAGAGAAGAGGAAAAAAGACCCCATATTTAGCTCTAAAAATAAAGATGTCGAGAGGTAGTCGACACAGCGAGAGTCATCCGGAGATCTAAGATGTCGGAAGTGTTAATCTACAGAAAGCCATTATCTACTTTAAGATTTAAACCGTTTGAGTATATTTTCAGTTGTGGTCTACGTTGTTCTAAAACATTTCAGTTGTTGGATAACTTATTTTGAGGAGTTTGGAACCGCAGCGTGGAATGAGTTATTTTTTTTTCTTAAAAGTTTCGTATTTTTGAGGCGTTGGTATCTACACCTGCATAAGTATAAGTTCCTTCCATTGCATAGGCATATATATAATTTACGTAATTAAAGTTTTATTTAATTATAATTAAAGGTCACTAATTATTAATGAATAAAAGGAATGATTTATGAATAAAATAAATAATTAATGAATAAAGGTAAACAGTAAATACCTAACTAATAATAAAATAGTTTTTATTTTTAAATGAACCTAAATAGGTTTCTAATATTTGAAGATTAAAAACCATCTTACAAAGGTGAAATGTAGATTTACCTTCCTACTGAAACTATTATTATGATCAACAGGAATATTAAAAGTGCTTTTTTATGATTATATCAATTAATTTGATGATTATTGATATTATCACTATAAAGTCCAAAACACTTATTTGTTACGTAACTTTACTATTTAGGTTAGGTACTTTTTACATTATCTTTATCAAAAATACCTAGTTACTGTAAAATAATAGTTATTTATGCTAAAAGTGCGGAAAGTAGGTGATTTCCGATGAGTGGTATTTATTCACGAGCGAGCGAAGCTAGTGAGTGGATAAATCGATACGAGTCGGAAATCATCTTACGCACGTGTATCATACAACATTTTATCTACACTCACAACGTAATGTTCCAATTATGAATTCAAAAAATATTGTATAAACACGTACTTTATATTCGTGGATAGGAAAAATTTAAAAAAAACCATTATAGTTCAACATTTTCCTTCGATTTTCAAACAACTGCATCATAAAATAACTTTTTTTCTATTATGATACAGGACAAATCCAAGAAGTTAATCACTAAGGAGATTCCATCAATTAATAAAAAATTTTGAAATGCCATTTTTATAGTAGGTACGTAATAAAAAAAAAAAATACAATTTTAACTTGTCTGTAACAATGCCTGCTTTAGGCTTATTACGCACTGCCATTTTTATTTGCGCGAACTTTTGTCTCTTTCCACCTGTTCATAGAGCTCAAAATATTCGCGCTGCGTTGCGGTGGATTCTGTTGCAAAACACGGATTTCATGCGGTATTATTGCCGCACGATTTTTTTACCGCAATTTAATGCGGTGATGTGCTGGGTTTTGGCGCCATTCATACATTTTGCAGGTTTCGTTGTACTGAATTTCATGACTTTTTAAAATTCTTGCTTAAAATGCCGCTTAATATTAGTGAATGCGAAGAAAAATTGACGCCTCCAAATATTTTATATGCGGCGAAGGATTACTCATTACTCATAATCTCTTACCAGCAAAGTCGAGATTATTATATCATGCATTTATCACGACTTTAGGGCATGGAAAATGCAAAAAATAAGATTAAGTAGGTTCAATCCCAAAATGTATGAGTGTAGATAAAGTAGTGTATGAAACTGCACATAACTAGGTATTAAAACATTCGTGTGAATACTATTAAAAACCTCGCCTGCGGCTCGGTTTTTAAACTCACACTCATGTTATTATGCAACTTATTATGCAACAGTATCATAAACTACTATTACAATGCATTGTGCGAGGAAATAAAAAAATATATCTGTACCATGCAAGAAATTAATAAAATGGCGTTTATTCAAGGGCGCTCAGCATATCCACAGATTAACTAATAGTTCCTCGGGCATATCTACTGCGCATGTGCAAATAGCTGTCACGTCGTAACGCAAAAAGGCACGACCACGAGCAAAATATTCATTGTGCCAAACATAATATCATCTTCTTCTTTATTATATCTATATAAATAAAAATGAATTGTTGTTCGTTAGTCTGATTAAAACTCGAGAATGGTTGGGCCGATTTGGATAATTCTTTTTTTGTTTTGTTCGACAGAATACAGGGAAGGTTTAAAAACAAAAAAAATGGGGAAAAAAGGGTAGGGTAGGTGTAGGGTAGGTGTAGGGTAGGTGTAGGGTAGGTGTAGGGTAGGTGTAGGGTAGGTGTAGGGTAGGTGTAGGGTAGGTGTAGGGTAGGTGTAGGGTAGGTGTAGGGTAGGTGTAGGGTAGGTGTAGGGTAGGTGTAGGGTAGGTGTAGGGTAGGTGTAGGGTAGGTGTAGGGTAGGTGTAGGGTAGGTGTAGGGTAGGTGTAGGGTAGGTGTAGGGTAGGTGTAGGGTAGGTGTAGGGTAGGTGTAGGGTAGGTGTAGGGTAGGTGTAGGGTAGGTGTAGGGTAGGTGTAGGGTAGGTGTAGGGTAGGTGTAGGGTAGGTGTAGGGTAGGTGTAGGGTAGGTGTAGGGTAGGTGTAGGGTAGGTGTAGTGTAGGTGTAGGGTAGGTGTAGGGTAGGTGTAGGGTAGGTGTAGGGTAGGTGTAGGGTTGGTGTAGGGTAGGTGTAGGGTAGGTGTAGGGTAGGTGTAGGGTAGGTGTAGGGTAGGTGTAGGGTAGGTGTAGGGTAGGTGTAGGGTAGGTGTAGGGTAGGTGTAGGGTAGGTGTAGGGTAGGTGTAGGGTAGGTGTAGGGTAGGTGTAGGGTAGGTGTAGGGTAGGTGTAGGGTAGGTGTAGGGTAGGTGTAGGGTAGGTGTAGGGTAGGTGTAGGGTAGGTGTAGGGTAGGTGTAGGGTAGGTGTAGGGTAGGTGTAGGGTAGGTGTAGGGTAGGTGTAGGGTAGGTGTAGGGTAGGTGTAGGGTAGGTGTAGGGTAGGTGTAGGGTAGGTGTAGGGTAGGTGTAGGGTAGGTGTAGGGTAGGTGTAGGGTAGGTGTAGGGTAGGTGTAGGGTAGGTGTAGGGTAGGTGTAGGGTAGGTGTAGGGTAGGTGTAGGGTAGGTGTAGGGTAGGTGTAGGGTAGGTGTAGGGTAGGTGTAGGGTAGGTGTAGGGTAGGTGTAGGGTAGGTGTTGGGTAGGTGTAGGGTAGGTGTAGGGTAGGTGTAGGGTAGGTGTAGGGTAGGTGTAGGGTAGGTGTAGGGTAGGTGTAGGGTAGGTGTAGGGTAGGTGTAGGGTAGGTGTAGGGTAGGTGTAGGGTAGGTGTAGGGTAGGTGTAGGGTAGGTGTAGGGTAGGTGTAGGGTAGGTGTAGGGTAGGTGTAGGGTAGGTGTAGGGTAGGTGTAGGGTAGGTGTAGGGTAGGTGTAGGGTAGGTGTAGGGTAGGTGTAGGGTAGGTGTATCTTGGTGTTTTTATGGCAAAACGAAGTTTGCCGGGAAAAGCTAGTTGTAAAATATTTTTATCATGATTATCAAGTATTTAGCTATTGCACTTGAACCACCTGAAAATTATAATTTCGTTAAACACCATCTATGTATTATGTAAAACTATATAAATATTATGACAAGCATTGGAATTACCTAATTGTTTAATTGTAAGAATGTATTGTATTGTAACTTTTTACATATTGTATCATCATTCATTCATTCAAATCGCCATTTTGACGTGGTGAACAATACCTACCTAACCCTCTTAAAATCACCAATTTAAAACGGTGATAGAATATAAACATATCACCACTGGAAACCATTTACATTACTATTTCGTGATAATAACCATTCTAACTAATCTTTGTAATTTAATGATGCAAAGAGAACTGTCATTATAAAAAATATAATTGTTACGGACTAACTGCAGGACAAAGGCCTCTTCTTATACTGAGAAGGCATAGATTTGGCAATTAGAATAATTTTGAAATATAAGGTGGACAATAAAATTAGGCCACTCCTAAATTTATCATTTATTCATTAATTAAGGTCTAAACAGACCGTAATTAATGAATAAATCGCACCTGAACATGATGATTTATTAATTAATTATGGTCTAAACACACTTAATTAATAAATAAATCATAAAAATAGGAGTGACCTAATTTTATTGTCCACCTTATATTTTGCATGAATTTGCCAATAACAATGTATGGAATAGGATAGCCTGTTTCAGTCCACGGCTGGAGGTAAGTCTCTCCCAAACTGCTCCACAATACGCACTTTCATTCAATTACTGGCTTGGTGATCAATCATACAAAGTACCTACTCCATCCAGCTGGGGATTATTATTATTAACGCTGCCGCCGTGTTGGGGGAGTAGGGGGAACATCAACCTCCCCTATTAGACTCCCACCCTGAGTCCACCCTTCGCTGCTGTAGACCGGGGGTACAATCAGCTCCCTCCCTCACTTCTCCTCTTGAGAATGCGGATTTTGCTCGTATTCAAGAGAACGAAAAGCTAAATATCTGTGGGATGATCTGTTTTTTTTTCTGTGAGTGTTAAAATGGGTTTTGTGTAAATAGTACTTATTCTTGTAAGCTGCTTACTGACTTTGCCTATGTTACGAGTACTTAGAAGTGGTTTTCCGTCAATAGGCATCGGCTGGGAAAGTAATTCAAATTAAAATGTTTATTGCTCAACACAGTACATATCGACGCTGGAAAGGCATATTGTATGAACGACCATTTTGGGCAAAATTGAGTTGTTTATATCGTTGGAATCTGCAGATTATTCTCTTTTGAATGGTCTAGGTTCCAGTTAAATCCGAGCAATTTTGTGGTCGTTAATACAACGGTGATTTCAGTCATTTTCGTATTGATTATTGTCGTAAAACCAACCATATTGGTAAATTGTTTCGTAAACCGTACTTATCGTTAGATAGTTGGCCATAATTCACCTTGCTTTTTAATTATATTTTATACATTTCAGATGTCGCAAGTGAATGCGCAATTCAGGCATGCAAAATTATCATTAAAATTATACAATGCATAGTTTAAATTATTACGATAAACAATGTCACAATTTAAAATAAATACTAGTACGTTATACAATGTCATAAATTCAAATTAATACATTTTACAATGTCATAAATTCTAATATAATAGGTACATTATACAATGTCATAAATTCAAATTAATACGTTTTACAATGTCATAAGTTCAAATTAATATGTTATACAATGTCATTCAAATGAATAAATAAGTAATGCCAGAGTACTTATAATAATGTCATATAATTATTTAAGTAATGACAATGACTCTTGCTTGAGAGCATACAGAATATAGTACACAGTCTTGGGAGTCTGCGATTAATAAAATGGCTGCTGTCAAAAATGGTATTCAATACCTTTTTTCTATGAATATTACTGACAAAGTCTTAATGATATGAACATATATTTGACTCTACCCAAAGAGTGATTCAATCAACAATGGCGACGGTCAAAATGCCAAAATGTAAAGAATTGCTCACGTGACATTTAGACAACGCTTGGCAATCCCATACATTTTCAACTTTTATCCAACGCTTTATATATTGTTTCTTGTCTATCTAGAGCCTCTTATCATAACTTTTTGTGACATTATCTTAAAAACAGCGCTAACTGTCTATTGTTGCTACTGGACTGTAGATGTTTACCTATAGGCGCACCGCCGCTTACGTAGTGACGTACTTTGTGCCTATAGTGCCCGGCACGTAAGTTGGCAAGGTTTTGGCGTAGTGGGGGTAAGTTCCCGCATATGCCGCGAACTGATCAACCACCATATAGAGCGAACGGAAAACGTGGACACGACACGATTGGTCAGTCGATCCTTGTGTCAACTGAACAACCAATCACGCGCTCGGAACGGTCCTAAACGTTCCCCGCACCCCGCTTTTCTACCAAATATACCTAAAAAAATACTTCTGCGTATCTACCGACTCTTGCCAACTTACGTGCCGGGGATTATACCTTACATTATCTAAAAAAAGTTATCAGAGTAAAAGTATAAGAAACACAGAACCTCAAGCTGTAAGCCAAAAATTTCGGGGTTTATCTTTTAAGGTTACATACGAGTTTTATCTGCTTAAATACTTCGCCTATAACTTAAGTATGCGTTATCTTGCCATAATTATTCTTTAAGTGGTGATAAGAGAGAAGAAGAAAAATACTTATGTATGTAACTGCAAAGTTCTTTACTACGCACACGCTTCGTAAGAGTGTGCGTGACCCCGGCAGCCATGTCACGTCGTCGCTTATAATACTCACAACGGATCTTTGTGTTTCTGAATTGTCTGCAAGACACTGCGCAGTAGCTATTTTTGTGTTGAAGGTGAAGATAGCATTGTATAACTGTCTCTTTCACTCGGTTACGATTGTCGCATCGTTCTATCTCGCTTACTCTATGTGAATAAGGCAAGCAGCCCCGAAGGTATACCAGCAATTGTTCTTAGAACCTGTGCGCCTGAATTGTCTCCGTTCATGACGCGCCTGTTTCGCCTTTCGTATGAGACTGGAAAAGTGCCGAATGCTTAGAAGCAAGCCAACGTACAGAACGTGCCCAAGAAGGGCAGTCGAGCTGACCCGGCCAACTACAGACCCATCTCTGTAACGTCCAACGTTCCACCACGTGTAACGTTCGCGTTCCATCTCTGTAAGAATATGGAACGCGTACTTAATAGTAAGCTCCTGGCATACCTAGAAGTCAATGACATCCTAAGCGGCCGCCAATACGGCTTCCGCCGAAATCGGTCCACTGGGGATCTTCTAGCGTATGCCATTCACATCTGGAGTGAGGCCATCGAGAGGCATGGGGAAGTGCTTGCCGTCTCCCTCGACATCTCGAAGGCTTTTGATAGGGTCTGGCATGAAAGCCTTATTGGTAAGCTTTCTTCATTCGGTCTGCCCGGTGGTCTGTGTGATTGGATTGCAGACTTCCTGAGGGATCGGTCCATTCGAGTAGTTATAGATGGCTGCTCATCGGACCAATTGGATATTAATGCCGGGCTCCCTCAGGGGTCGGTACTCTCAGCGACATTATTCTTGCAGTACATAAATGAGCTGCTAAAACCCGGCACCTTTGGATAGTATGCAGACGACAGCACTATTGCTGAGAGATACTTGTCCAACCCGCGGGCTACTGGGCCTGAGGTCCTGTCTCTTCGTGAGGCCATGGTGGAGCGGTTGAGCTTGTCCTTGGAGGCGGTCTCCGAATGGGGTGATGCCAATCTGGTCAAGTTCAATGCCGCTAAAACACAGGCGTGTCTTTTCTCCGCTAAAAAGAGCCAATTTCATCCGGCTCCATCTTTCCGAGGTGTAACCGTGCCGATAACGAACCATCTTGAGCTTCTTGGTGTAACGCTTACATCGACACTCAATTTTGGCCCATACATTGAGGCAAAGGCTCAACTGGCTGCCAAAAAGTTGGGGATCCTTGCGAAGGTGAGACGGTTCTTCAGGCCGGAACAGCTGCTTAAGTTGTACCAAGCGCAAGTTCGATCTTGCATGGAGTACTGTTCTCATCTCTGGGACGGATCTGCCAAATATCAGCTTGATGCACTAGAGTCGATCGAAAAACGGGCCAAGAGGCTCATTGGCAATGAGGCACTGGTTGTGTCAAAGCTCCAGAGCCTTGAACATCGTCGCCGAGTTGCCGGCTTGTCGGTCTTTTATCGGTTGCATTTCGGGGAGTGTGCGATGGAATTGCATGATCTGATTCCGCCAAGCCCGTTTCATCATCCGACTACAAGACGTACGGCGATGCGCCATCGGTACATGGTGGACATCCCACCCATACGCACTAAACATTTTGGAAATACTTTCATAATGCGTACAGCTAAGGAGTGGAATTCCCTGCCGGAGTCTGTTTTTCGCGATAGCTACAATCTCGGGGTCTTTAAGTCAAGAGTGAATAGGTTACTTCTAGGCAAGCGTGCTACCTACCTACGCCTTCGACCACATCATCGCTTACCATCAGGTGAGATAGTGGTCAAGCGCAAGCCGATAAACGGAAAAAAAATGCAGTACACTCGATGAACAACTGTTTCTTGCGCAATGGTTGGCAGAACCAACTTCAGAGACACAAAGATCCGCTGTAACTATTATAAGCATACATCTCTTAAAACAAAAGATTCAAGCTAATAGTAATAAAAACCTTTATTCAGAGGCACTAAACAAGTGAAATTCTGTCAAAAAAAAGCGACGTTGTAGCGATTGGAAAATAGTCACACATGTTTAGGAGATTGACAAACCTATACTGTGATTTTTAATTTCGTTGACTAAACTGACATTTGAGGGGTTGTCACTTTACCGTTATATAAAATAGGGTCGTATCCTGACTACCCTGAGTGGTCGAAAGTTGATCGAAAATCGAAGTAGATCGAAAATTGAACTATTTCACGGCAAAAAACTTACATTTGTTCAGAAACTAGCGGCCTTTATTTATTATCTACTCATTTATGTCAGACTTCATTTTATCGATCGCATTTATTTTATTGTTGATTTCATATTTAACACAATTAATGTACTATGTGTATGAATACTGTTATATTTAAATATATTACGTTTATATTCATAAACATTTATTTACACCAATTAGTAAAATTAAATTAAAGAGTCATGTCACATCGATTTGATGAATCACTTATGATTGAGCCTTACCTACAACACTATGCTCCGCGCTTGCAATATTTAAAAAAAATACGAAATTAATAGTCTACGAAATTAATAAAAAAACTTTTTTACAAAAAAATACTACCGACTTCCAAATAAGTCGGTGTCTTTCGTAGGTACCATTTTTTGCGTTATGGACACTGACTTCCAAAAATAAAGTTATTTTTCACTTTGTAGTTTTCTTATTTGGAAGTCGGTAGTATTTTTATGTAATTTTTTTTGTTTTTTCACTTTTTAGTTGTACCTACCTAATAGGCAAGTTGTTTAGTAAGGTACCTATAACGCCAAAATAGATTACCCGAATATCATGAAACTTGAACAAAACCGATCAAATGAGAGATCTACTTACCCCTTAAGAGCGTAATGGCGTGATTTTATGTTATGAAATGGTATAAGCAATAAACAGACATGCGATTGCAGCAGTCCCGAGAGATTTGCCGTTATTTATTATTTATTTTTTTAATTTTTTAATTTATCAATTTTAAAAAACAGTACAGGATTATATCGTATTAAATAGCAACCAAAAACCACTAAGGTTTAAACTTGTGCTATCATTTCTGTTGTATATCTTCGAAGTTCTTCATCAAATCTTCACCAAATTAAAATAGGACCAATTTCGGAACATACTATTTCAAACAAAAAAAGAATTTTCAAAATCGGTCCAGAATTGACGGAGATATCGGTGAACATACATAAAAAAAAAAACATACAATAAGTCGAACATAGAACCTCCTCCTTTTTCGAAAGTCGGTTAAAACCACAGTATACACTATCGAAATGTCCCATTTTGGGCTTTTAACCATTGCCATCGCTGATAGAACTATGTCTATAGCCCTAGTGCATATTAATATCACCACCGTGCTAACAACAACACCAAAAAACAATAGCATCTTTTTATTATTGGTGATAACAAAGAAGCAAAATAAAAATGCTTTTAAAACCCCACTTTATTCCGGTCCCAACATAAAGTATTTTCTACAGAGGTTCGTACCAGAGTATAACTCAGACAGGGTGGTGTGGTGGGCAGTGGGAGGGGATGGCCCACCCCTGTCCTGCCGTAAGGATTCCCGCGCAAACTCTATCACCCCCTGGGCTCAGGGGCACTTTAGTCTGCTATAGAAAAATCTATACTGCGGAGTTTTTGCTGGGAGAAGCATTTCGAATTTTTTTTTTTGTTAAGACAGTTAAGTTTAAAAATCTTTTAGGCTCTGGTATTATCTGTGGTTCTGGTAAAAATACAAGCTCTTTTTAAAGTTATATTAGCTGTTTTTTTATCGTGGGTGCTTAAAGGTACCTACCTACTTGAAACAATCTATTGGGTTTTAATCCTATGCACAATATGTACTTAATTAAGTAATGGCAAATAAAATTTCGGTAAAACAGTGGTTTCTGCAGTTGATTATAATCAATTATTTAAACGGGCCTATTACCTATTATACCTACCAATTCATAAAAGTTATTTAGGTAAATACAGCAATCTTCAATTTATTAATGAGGCACTTCCAATGTTAATCACAATCACCACCGTAAAGTGACTACTAATCACAAAAAATGCGTTTTCATTAATAACCACAACAAAACGCGCTGTCATTAATAACCATCGCAATTTTTGATAATATCCGCTTCAAAATGCTCAACTACAAATCTTAATAACCATTTAACAATGGTGATTAGTTTTGTATGCACAAAGCACAATGCTTAAATGGATTCAGAAATAAAATCATATTGTGGCTGTGAAAAACACATAGAGCGGGCAAAATAAGCTATAAACTTTTTCTTTATATTGATTAAGGTTAACAAGTTTTTTGCGCTGTCTATGTAGAACCGGTATTCAGATAAGAATTCAGAAATAGAATCACAATGTGGCTGTGAAACACAAATACCACAAAAAGAAGCAATAGGTAAACATTTATTTGAGTTTTTTGCGCTCCGTCCTTATAAAACCGGTATTCAGTCAGACGCAGTCTGGCATTAGGTACCTAGACTAATGTCACGCCATGTCCTTCCGCATTTGAGCATCATATGTAATCAATACCGGTTTCAAAGTGAATTCGTCACCCTATCCGACCCACTGCTAATAATAATACTAAACGCTCTAACTACATACACGTTCGAATCGAAATCATAATGGCCCCCTAAAAGGCCTCCCCTAGTAGGCCATGCTCGCGTGGCAGAGACAACACAGACACACTGTGTGGTCGATGTCGCGTGGGTACACAAATACACACGCTGTAGGTACATAGTCTCATGCACACACACACAAAAAACTGGGGCGCTCGGAACGGAACCATAGATTAAATAAAGTATAACAGAAAGTTCTCAACTTCAGACTTCGCCCGCTTGCTTTGTTTAGAAAAGTAGACCGTATGGTACGATTTTTTGCTACCATTTCTAAAATAAAATTTGAGATTCAGAATTTTTTGGACAAAATTTTTATGTGTAGACGCTAGGTAGGTACTTGCTGGGAGCGAGACCGTCTCGTACATAATTCTGTCTTCTGTTTCGGCTTTACGTAATCACATTACGACCCCGTGTCGCGGCGCAGCGCGAACTCTCACCTTCAAGGTGAGATTTCAGCGCGCGACCGCGACGCGAGACTGAGACTCTGAGACGTGCGACCGTGGTTTGTGTTCGCGGGCGAGACCGAGACATGTGTCGTACACAAATTGTCCTCGATTTTAGTCATTAAAATCTCTAATAGGTCTCATATCACCCAGGTACATTAGTTGTTAAATGACAAAATGTTCGGGTATTTCGAGCGCGACGCGCGACACCACTCGTCCGTGAGCAAGACCGTCTAGCGGTAGCGGTATTCTGTCACCGTCGCGGTCTCGCGCGTGAACTCTGCTGAACTCACTCTGATACAAAGCCTATGGACAGGACAAAGGTGTCGCGCGTCTCCTGCCTCGTTGACGTGTCGCGGTCTCGCGTCGCGGTCGCGTGGTTAACTCGCACTTAAAGAGACGTGCTGTGTTATGTCACAAAGTACGTAAGCGGCGGCCCGTCCGAAATGGCCGCCATATCTACAATTTTGGAGCCAAATTATTGTAGCCAAGGTCAATAATTACTCCTACTAGGTAACTACTCCTATTAATTGATAAAGTAATACATTTTCCTTATTTTTAAGTTTGGTATAGGTATTTACTAATAAACCTGCCTATTTATCTGTGAGTTCAATTAATAAACGGCCCTACTGATATTTTTAATTATTTTTACATATTAACTAGGTAGGTACTTAGGTACTTATGTAGGTAAAGGAAGACAAATATTTTAACAAAACTCATACCTACCTAAGTAGGTACTTACTTAATATAGGTACTTAGAGAGAGAGAAAAACTCAATTACGTACCTACTTTATTAAGATTTAATCTCAATTTTCAGTACCCACGCACGGGCACGGTACGACAATTCGGATTTTGGACTAAACGTGAAACACGAAACGGCGTACTACGTAATTACGTATACGTATACGTTTCGTTTCCGCCCGTCCCTTTTCGACTATTCTTGAGTTGACATTGCGTTGAGACTTTGTCCTTGGGACTTTCACCGAAAAAGGGCGAGAAGGGTAGATTGCGTGGTTGATTGTAGGCTGAGGGCTGAAGGGCCCGACGATACCCAAGGCGGGTTTTGTCGGGCTCCGGGGCCCCTCGGCGTTACCCCAACCCACCCCATCTACCCTTTTTGTTATATATTCAGCCCGCTATCTGCAGGTACCTACAGACTTAGGTCGGCCCGGGTTTGGTCTGTGTTCACAAACTGGTATTGACCGGACGAATTTTTTTTTGTATTTAATTATGGATTTTTCTTTTATTATTTACCATCCGATCGTATCTAGGTACTCCAGCCAAAAAATATAAATAAAGACTTCTGTAAAATGTGGGCAGGTAGGTTAACTACAATAGCATTTTGTAATACGAGCTTACGTAGCTATTACATACAACAAATTTTAAGCAAACCGTGCGAGGCAAACCTGAAACGATGCTCTACTTTCCTCCAACGCCCGAACGTCGAAACCCGATTCATGACCGCCACCGCAAACGCCAGCTCGTAAACCGACACGGGTTGTCGTACTTAAATTAACATACCTAAACGCCACGTCATTGTCATAGTACGTCAAGACGTCAAGGTCAGGCTGCAAAGTAAAATACGCTGATAAGCCACATCATAATAACAATCAAAGATTAAATAAAATAAAGGTACGCTGCCAACAAAAAGATTGTCTGCCTAGCTAAAGTTTTATTATTATTACCTACTTACATACATTCGATTTCACTACGACGATAATGGCTTAAATAAAACCAGACGATAGAACATTGCAATAATAATACTAAAATCGTTAAATTATATTGGCTGCTTGCTAGAGAGAGAAGGAATAATCGCTTGGCTGCTCACGAACCGGTTTGAACCAGACTGTGCAGTGTGCCGACCGAAGACCGATGCATGCCGCTGGGAAGTGGGAGGCCCCATAGCGACGAACTACGCTTCAAGTCAACAAAACGAACCTTTTTTTCTCGTCTCGTATTGTTCGAAAACACAATATTCATTTCCGTGCAAAGATTGAAAATTACATTTGAACAATATATTTACCTTTATTAGACCTGTATTTACACGAGAGTCCTCTTCATAGGCTGCCTGAAGGTGCGCCTAAATGTCTAAGCATTACTAGGTACGTTGACCCTTGTTAAACATAATTATGTGTTACATGATTATTAGGATCAATAGGTACCTATCTAGCAAATTATTTGCAACAAACGATTTATTATGTACCTACAGTACTTAAATTAAAATAATTAATGAGAAAATACGATTATTCCATCAATCATCATAATCGCGGAGCGTAGCAGAGCAAAGAGCATATTGCTTTGCTTCGGCTTAGTTCACTTCGCTCAATTATACATTCCGTGACTCAACGTTTCGGCTCAATCCTCAACTCGTATTATTATTACTTTCGATGTAGCGTTCTTTGTTGTTTGCCACTCCAGCCACGAGCAAGAGCGGAGCGAGCGAGCGAGGTCATTACGGACAAACGGGGGCGAACCATTCCGATAATAAACAACTATGTTGCCCGGCGAGTTATTTATGCCTATGTTGAATTTCACCGCTTACGAACCAAGCAACAGAGACAGATATATCGACTGTAGCCGTCGCCTGCCTAGTTAGACAGAGATAGGACACGCTACTGCCGACAACCGCTAGGAATTTGCCAGCGGACCAATACTGGCAGTCCGCCATACTGGCATTGGCAACCGCGTCTCTCCGCGTCTGCCTGTGAGTGAAAGGAACAGAGTTTCGGTCTGCCTCGGTAAACTGAGAGTGCGTTTCGAATTTTCGATCAAAGACGTAGGTCAGCCACTTTGCTCAGCAAATTTTACTTGAACATTATTATAAGAGTAGGTATAATTTACATAATCAGTTTACATTACAATTGTAAACTTAACCAGTTTGACGAAAGATGTCAGAGATAGGCTAATTGCGTTCAGTGGTTATCGCCGGGTTTCGGTACATTTGATTGAGTTTTTTGACAGTGCTCGTTTATTTAGCCGGCCATTTTGTATTTTCCTGCAGCGCGGTCCTGCAGAAGCGAAGTGACAGAAGTTCGCGGTAAATAAATTATTTACATTTTCCCAGTGTTTGTGAGTTTCTCAAGGTTATCATAAATATAATAGTGAAAACCGGAAAGTGTTAGAAAATGTTTTGGTTTTTGTTGCGGCTTCAATAAGACTCTGAGTGTTAAAATTGGATTGTGAAGTAACGTACAGAATTGTGCCGGAATTGTATGTGGTGCTTGTGTGGATATTCATGAACCAAAATACGCCGATTTACGTGAAAGAATTGGCTACAATTTCATAAATTACCAGATAATGATTGTGAGTACCTTAAATATAAGAATTACTTTTGTTTTTCGGCATGATAATATTATGTTTTGAGTTACATACTTATGTTTTAATTCATCAATGTGTTTGAGCTGAGAGAAATTAATATTGAACATGACAATGTTCATGTAAGATTACATTAGAATTTTCATATACTTTTACTACTTACTTATATTCGTATTGAATTCTTTTATTTTGTTACCTGCACAATTTAACTAATCAAAACCAACCTCATAATCAACTACAATCAAAACAAAATTAGTTTCACAAAGCTTTAATGTTATTGTTTAGAAATTATTATGATTTGCAAATTGTTTTTGTGAATGTTACCTGTTGTTGTCTTTACTTACTAACAAAACCTATCTGTGAATGAGTTTATAACATTATTAATTGCCAAATACCTGACAATAATCCAACAACTTATATAAATAAACAAAAGAGTTTTTAACTTATGCTGTATGATGCCTTGCCTTGTGCAAAAGCATACTAGCCAAAAATTAGAAAACGCCAATGTCACTATAATAGATGACTGAATGAACAAATACAAAATTGTTCAATGAGGATGAGTTTTATAGATGATATAACTTGTTCACAGGTATTGTAGATGATGGCTACTCAGCATGTGCCTGTTGTTTCCCCACCGCCTACGAACAATGATTCAGGTTAGTTTGTGCGGTGATTTGTTTAATGCATTCTTCTTTCTTCTTTTTTGTTTATAGTAAGTATGTGCTTTCCTTTAGATATATTCACTTATTGATTCTAGATGGCTTTTTTAAAGTATAGTGCTCGCCAAACTTCTGGGACGCCCTGAATTTGGCTTCCCAATGCGCAAGGCCTGTAACGGTGCTGTTTTTGTATAAGATTTACTACTGCGCAGCCATTGTAGCCTCTTCAGGGCGGCCAAGAAGTTTGGCGAGAACTATACATTGCATACAGTATTTAATTATTCAATTTATCCAACCACTGACGATGCAATCACTATAATCATCTACTTAATGCATCGACGGCCAATATTATATGCAAAAAATAAAGTTTCATGAACAAGTTTCAGAAAATGATTGAGCACACTAAATTATAATTAGTATTTTGTTTTATCCCATAATGATGTTTATCAAATAGGTCAATGGACAATATTATTATTAATAAGTAGGTCAATAGGCAAATTACTATTAGTAAGAAATTAATAGGACAAAATAATGATTAGTATGTAGTCAAATAGACAACATTACTATTAGTAAGTAGTCAAAAGGACAAAATTACTATTAGTAAGTAATCAAATGGACAAAATTACTATTAGTAAGTAGTCAAATGGACAAAATTACTATTAGTAAGTAATCAAATGGACAAAATTACTATTAGTAAGTAATCAAATGGACAAAATTACTATTAGTAAGTAATCAAATGGACAAAATTACTATTAGTAAGTAGTCAAATGGACAAAATTACTATTAGTAAGTAATCAAATGGACAAAATTACTATAAGTAAGTAGTCAAATGGACAAAATTACTATTAGTATTTAATCAAATGGACAAAATTACTATTAGTAAGTAATCAAATGGACAAAATTACTATTAGTAAGTAATCAAATGGACAAAATTACTATTAGTAAGTAGTCAAATGGACAAAATTACTATTAGTAAGTAATCAAATGGACAAAATTACTATTAGTAAGTAATCAAATGGACAAAATTACTATTAGTAAGTAGTCAAATGGACAAAATTACTATTAGTAAGTAATCAAATGGACAAAATTACTATTAGTAAGTAATCAAATGGACAAAATTACTATTAGTCAAATGGACAAAATTACTATAAGTAAGTAGTTACATTTATTGTTAGTTGTCAAATACCTGGACAAAATTATTAAATTACTATTATACTGTAGAAATTTTTGCAAATAGGTCAATGGACGAAATTACTTTTAAGTGCCTACCTAGTCAAACCTAATGGATAACATTATTTTTTGTAAATAGATTATAAATGCAATCCATATTTTTTTAAAGGTTAGCAGTTAGTGCATTAAATATTTTATAGTAAGCAGTAAGCCTACTTAATGCTGTTTACTAATGTAATTGATTCAACAACCTTACAAAATATATTTAGTACATCGGTACTTATTTGATTCATTATTGGTTCTTTATTGATTCTTTATTATTTGTATAAACATGAGTGTATAGTACCTAACATGCAGGTAGTTCAAGTACTATAAATAGTATCTAATTTGATTTAGATTTTTAGTAAGTCTTGTACTTAATTGATGCAACTCACTACTAAATGGTTTTTAGTCATTACTTAGTTTAATCAACTATACTTAACTGTTTTAGGAAGTGCTTAGTTGAATTAGTTTTACCACACACACGGCGCACGGTTGGCGCAGTGGTTGAGCGATTGACTGATGCGCTGCGTGTCGTGGGTTCGATTCCCGCACGAGACAAATATTTGTATGATCTACAGATAGTTGTGCCAGCTCTGGGTGTTTGTAAGTTTATATTGTAAACACACCTAGGAAACCGGAGAAAAATACTAGATTTACTATCTAGGGAGCAAATAACTATTTTAAAGCTGTCAAACAGCCATTTTTATTCCTCAGTTAAAAGTTATCACTATTTTACTATTGACACTATTAGACTATTGAAAAATCGGCTCGGAAAAGTTGAACTATTAAGGGCTTACTGAAAATCTTTCAATAAAACTGATTTAACTAAGTATAGTAACTACTAGATAAAAATATTTAGTAAAATCTATTCAACCAAAAACTTACTAAAATCGTTGAGTATAGTCGATTAAACTAAGTACCTACTTACTAATCATTACTTAGAAATTCTGATTCAACCAAAAACACACTAAAAATGAGTTGGTAAAACCAATTCAACTAAGAACTTTCTAAGATTGTAGAATAACGTTGATCAAACTAATTCCTTAATAAAAATTATGAGATTAAACTTATTTAACTAAGAACTCATTAAAAGGGTTGAGTAAATTTGATCAAACTAAGTACTCACTAAACGTTATTTGGTAAAACCGATTCAAATAAGAACTAACAAAAAAAATATCATTTTATCACATCTATTCAAATAGAGCAAGTTTATTCTTCGTAAACAGGGACTAAAATAACTCATTAATCCCTAGGGACTAAAAGTGATTTGAATTTGGAATGTGGATATTGTTAGTCATTTCCAATCAGCAAAGAGATGAATGCGGTCCAAAATAGGATTACATCGCTAAAATCGATTACGACGAATGTATGAGATAAATGGCTAATGAGCGATTGTAATTCTATTTCGGACCGCACGGGAACATTGTATTGAACAAGTGACTGGCTGTAAAAAGGCGCGCGAGCCAAATTAAAAAAAAAATCTACAACTGTAAGGGATGGTACTAACAAAATTGTTACGATACATTTCCATAGTTCAAATATAAACATTAGCCTCTAATTATTTCTATGTTATGCCTTATGGTTCCTAATTGTATGTAAATAAATAAACGTAATTTTCTTGTTTACAAGTTGCCCTTACTTATTTTCTCATAGAGGGTGCTAAAAGTAGAGTGTCCACCACGGGAGCAACACTATTTTAAGCTCGAGTAACGTACTTTGAAGACTAGACTCCTACTTTAAAATCCTTTGCTTAGCTCTGGTTAAAAAAAAACACTCTTGCCTTTAAAATAGTTATTTGCTCCCTAGATAATAAATCTAGTATTTTTATTCGTTTTCCTAGGTGTGTGTAAACAGTTTTTGGTTGAATCAGAATTACTAAATAATAATTAGTAAGTAGGTACTTAGTTTAATCGACTATACTTAACGATTTTAGTAAGTTCTAGGTTGAATAGATTTTACTAAATATTTTTATCTAGTAGTTACTATACTTAGTTAAATCAGTTTTACTGAAAGATTTTTAGTAAGCCCTTAATAGTTCAACTTTTCCGAGCCGATTTTTCAATAGTCTGATAACTTTTAACTGAGGAATAAAAATGGCGGTTTGACAGCTTTAAAATAGTTATTTGCTCCCTAGATAGTAAATCTAGAATTTTTTTCGGTTTCCTAGGTGTGTTTATAATATAAACTTACAAACACCCAGAGCTGGCACAACTATCTGTAGGTCATACAAATATTTGTCCCGTGCGGGAATCGAACCCACGACACGCAGCGCATCAGTCAATCGCTCAAGCACTGCGCCAACCGTGCACCGTGTGTGTGGTAAAACTAATTCAACTAAGCACTTACTAAAACAGTTAAGTATTGTTGATTAAACTAAGCAATGACTAAAAACCATTTAGTAATTAGTTGCATGAATTAAGTACAAGACTTACTAAAAATCTAAATCAAATTAGATACTATTTATAGTACTTGAACTACCTGCATGTTAGGTACTATACACTCATGTTTATACAAATAATAAAGAATCAATAAAGAACCAATAATAAATCAAATAAGTACCGATGTACTAAATATATTTTGTAAGGTTGTTGAATCAATTACATTAGTAAACAGCATTAAGTAGGCTTACTGCTTACTATAAAATATTTAATGCACTAACTGCTAACCTTTAAAAAAATATTGATTGCATTTATAATCTATTTACAAAAAATAATGTTATCCATTAGGTTTGACTAGGTAGGTACTTTAAGTAATTTCGTCCATTGACCTATTTGCTAAAATTTCTACAGTATAATAGTAATTTAATAATTTTGTCCAGGTATTTGACAACTCACAATAAATTTAACTACTTACTTATAGTAATTTTGTCAATTTTTAGTGTTTAGTGAGTACTTAGTTTGATCAAATTTACTCAACCGTTTTAATGAGTTCTTAGTTAAATAAGTTTAATCTCATAATTTTTATTAAGGAATTAGTAGTTTGATCAACGTTATTCTACAATCTTAGAAAATTCTTAGTTGAATTGGTTTTACCAACTCATTTTTAGTGTGTTTTTGGTTGAATCAGAATTTCTAAATAATGATTAGTAAGTAGGTACTTAGTTTAATCGACTATACTCAACGATTTTAGTAAGTTCTTGGTTGAATAGATTTTACTAAATATTTTTATCTAGTAGTTACTATACTTAGTTAAATCAGTTTTACTGAAAGATTTTTAGTAAGCCCTTAATAGTTCAACTTTTCCGAGCCGATTTTTCAATAGTCTGATAACTTTTAACTGAGGAATAAAAATGGCGGTTTGACAGCTTTAAAATAGTTATTTGCTCCCTAGATAGTAAATCTAGTATTTTTCTCCGGTTTCCTAGGTGTGTTTACAATATAAACTTACAAACACCCAGAGCTGGCACAACTATCTGTAGGTCATACAAATATTTGTCCCGTGCGGGAATCGAACCCACGACACGCAGCGCATCAGTCAATCGCTCAACCACTGCGCCAACCGTGCACCGTGTGTGTGGTAAAACTAATTCAACTAAGCACTTACTAAAACAGTTAAGTATTGTTGATTAAACTAAGCAATGACTAAAAACCATTTAGTAATTAGTTGCATGAATTAAGTACAAGACTTACTAAAAATCTAAATCAAATTAGATACTATTTATAGTACTTGAACTACCTGCATGTTAGGTACTATACACTCATGTTTATACAAATAATAAAGAATCAATAAAGAACCAATAATAAATCAAATAAGTACCGATGTACTAAATATATTTTGTAAGGTTGTTGAATCAATTACATTAGTAAACAGCATTAAGTAGGCTTACTGCTTAATATAAAATATTTAATGCACTAACTGCTAACCTTTAAAAAAATATTGATTGCATTTATAATCTATTTACAAAAAATAATTTTATCCATTAGGTTTGACTAGGTAGGTACTTTAAGTAATTTCGTCCATTGACCTATTTGCTAAAATTTCTACAGTATAATAGTAATTTAATAATTTTGTCCAGGTATTTGACAACTCACAATAAATTTAACTACTTACTTATAGTAATTTTGTCAATTTTTAGTGTTTAGTGAGTACTTAGTTTGATCAAATTTACTCAACCGTTTTAATGAGTTCTTAGTTAAATAAGTTTAATCTCATAATTTTTATTAAGGAATTAGTAGTTTGATCAACGTTATTCTACAATCTTAGAAAGTTCTTAGTTGAATTGGTTTTACCAACTCATTTTTAGTGTGTTTTTGGTTGAATCAGAATTTCTAAATAATGATTAGTAAGTAGGTACTTAGTTTAATCGACTATACTCAACGATTTTAGTAAGTTCTTGGTTGAATAGATTTTACTAAATGTTTTTATCTAGTAGTTACTATACTTAGTTAAATCAGTTTTACTGAAAGATTTTTAGTAAGCCCTTAATAGTTCAACTTTTCCGAGCCGATTTTTCAATAGTCTGATAACTTTTAACTGAGGAATAAAAATGGCGGTTTGACAGCTTTAAAATAGTTATTTGCTCCCTAGATAGTAAATCTAGTATTTTTCTCCGGTTTCCTAGGTGTGTTTACAATATAAACTTACAAACACCCAGAGCTGGCACAACTATCTGTAGGTCATACAAATATTTGTCCCGTGCGGGAATCGAACCCACGACACGCAGCGCATCAGTCAATCGCTCAACCACTGCGCCAACCGTGCACCGTGTGTATGGTAAAACTAATTCAACTAAGCACTTACTAAAACAGTTAAGCATTGTTGATTAAACTAAGCAATGACTAAAAACCATTTAGTAATTAGTTGCATGAATTAAGTACAATACTTACTAAAAATCTAAATCAAATTAGATACTATTTATAGTACTTGAACTACCTGCATGTTAGGTACTATACACTCATGTTTATACAAATAATAAAGAATCAATAAAGAACCAATAATGAATCAAATAAGTACCGATGTACTAAATATATTTTGTAAGGTTGTTGAATCAATTACATTAGTAAACAGCATTAAGTAGGCTTACTGCTTACTATAAAATATTTAATGCACTAACTGCTAACCTTTAAAAAAATATTGATTGCATTTATAATCTATTTACAAAAAATAATGTTATCCATTAGGTTTGACTAGGTAGGCACTTAAAAGTAATTTCGTCCATTGACCTATTTGCAAAAATTTCTACAGTATAATAGTAATTTAATAATTTTGTCCAGGTATTTGACAACTCACAATAAACTTAACTACTTACTTATAGTAATTTTGTCAATTTTTAGTGTTTAGTGAGTACTTAGTTTGATCAAATTTACTCAACCGTTTTAATGAGTTCTTAGTTAAATAAGTTTAATCTCATAATTTTTATTAAGGAATTAGTAGTTTGATCAACGTTATTCTACAATCTTAGAAAGTTCTTAGTTGAATTGGTTTTACCAACTCAGTTTTAGTATGTTTTTGGTTGAATCAGAATTACTAAATAATGATTAGTAAGGAGGTACTTAGTTTATTCGACTATACTCGACGATTTTAGTAAGTTCTTGGTTGAATAGATTTTACTAAATATTTTTATCTAGTAGTATACTTAGTTAAATCAGTTTTACTGAAAGATTTTTAGTAAGCCCTTAATATTTTAACTTAGGGCCGATTTTTCAAGTCTGATAACTTTTAACTGAGGAATAAAAATGGCGGTTTGACAGCTTTTGTATAGAAAATATGTCAGAGGGCCATTTTTATTCCTCAGTTAAAAGTTATCAGACTATTGAAAATCGGCCCTTAACTACCTAAAACATTTTTTACAATGAGTTGAATGTATCTAATATCAAATTAGTTGAGTGCACTAAATTACCAATATTAAATATGCACTCAAACTTTATTAAATTGAGCATTGAGTGCACTTAATGTTTTTGAATAGGTAGTCGAATGCAATAAATGATTTAGTAAGTAGTTAAATGCACTAAATTTAAACAAAATATTTATGTAACTAAAGAATATTAGTACAAATAACATTAGTATTACAGAATTAACAGAACTTCAGGCAATTGGTAGATCCTTCTGGAATACGTGAATAAGTTTTAATACAAGCTGTTCCCCGCGGCTTTGCTCCCGTGGGCCACCCCACAGGACCCGTTTTCGGGATTAAAAAATAGCCTATGTCACTCAGGAATAATTTAGCTTTCTACTGGTGAAAGCATTTTTTAAATCGGTCCAGTAGTTTCGGAGCCTATTCGGTACAAACAAACAAATCTTTCCTCTTTATAATATTAGTATAGAAGTATAGATTAGCTTCCGCCCGCGGTTTCGTCGTTTTGCGGTTTTCGCGTGATAAGAAGTGTTTTATTATCCCAAAGGAACTTATTACCAGGATGAAAAATATTCGATGTCCTAATTCAGGACATAGTCTGTTCGTGCACAAAGTTTTGTTAAAACCCGTTTATCGTTTTGGACCTGAAAACTTTACAATTAGTCAGTTCAATTGCACGTTTGAATAACGTTTAATTGTTATTATAAATATGTTGCTGCTATGAGCTGATGTTTTATTAAACATACTTCAATGCGTCAGACAGCCGTTCGTTAATTGATAGTTGCGTCACATAGTACCTAATTAATTGAAACTATAATGCGTAGGACGGTGGTTGAAATGAATTAATACTTTTGTGTGTAAGACATTGTTCAATTCGTAATTGTATACGTCAAACGTTGTTTAATTGATACTCGTTTGCGTCAGAAGTTGTTTAATTGATACTTGTATGCGTCAGGCGTTGCTTAATTGATACTTGTCTGGGTCAGATGTTTTCAATTGATAATTGTTTGCTCCAGACGTTATTCGATTGATCCTTGTTTGGGTCTGACGTTGTTTTATTGATGTTTGTGTCTTGTATGGATCAGACGTAGTTTAATTTATACTTGAATGCGTCAAACGTTGTTTAATTCATACTTGATCGCATCAGAAGTTATTTAATCGATACTTGTTTGCGTCAGACATTGTTTAATTGATACTTGTATGCTCACATGTTGCTTAATTGATATTTGTAAGCGCCAGAAATGTTTGATTGATTGTTTGTTTATACGTTTGGTTGTATTGGTCAGACGTTGTTTAATTGTTAATTCATGCATCTGTCGTAGTTTAACTGATACTTGTATGCGTCAGATGTAGTTTAATTGATACTTTTATGCGTCTGACGCTGTTTAATTGATACTTGTTTGCGCAGACGTTGTTTAATTGATACTTGTAAGCTTCAGACGTGGATTGAAACTTAAATGTGTCAGACGAAATTAAATTGATAGCTATAATTCAAAGGGTGGTTAATTGGTACTGAAAGCGTCAGACGATAATTAATATCAATTAATTCAAGCTATAGCGTCAGACGATATTGAATTATTACTTGACGCGTCACACGATATTTAAATGTTACTTGAACACACGATAATTAATTGATTGCTTATGGGTCAAAGGGTGATTTATGGGTACATGAATGTGAAGAACGACATTCAGTTGTTAGCTACAGCGACAGACGATATTTAATTGACACTTGTTGTGTCACACGATGGTTAATTGATAATTAATGCGTCAAAGTGTGGTTAATTGATACTTGAATGTACCAGACGATACTTAATTGATATAGTATTGCGTCAACAATGATTAATTGGCACTGAATTGGTAAATAGATGGTTATTTGTAAATTTAATGCGTCAGACGATACCCAATATTGAATTTGAACACGATCACGAATCTAGCAAAAACTTCTTAATTTAAAAAAAAAGGAGAATGTGTGCTATGTTAATAAGTTCATCACACTTAAATGTTAAGACCGGACACGTGCAAGTAGTTTAGTGAAAAATACCTTCTGAATAGACTTATCTTTAAATAATAAAATTAAATTCATTTTTGCTTACGCTGTATCTGTAAATCACAGTTGCGCACGCTGGATATTTTCATTTTATGCATCACGGGCTAGACATATCGCATGATATTATTACTCACGTCAGACACAGCATTTTTTATAATTATAATAACATTTATCTCTTACTGACCACGTCATATTTATGTTAATGTTTCGTAATCTAAGCGAAGACCGGTCTATGTTGTGACTAGCCTAAAATTACGTTCGCAGACAAATATGCACGTTTTCAATAATAGTAGAAAATTCAGTCAACAGTGCGCTTATCTTAGTTTTCTTCAGTTTTAAGAGCTTTTTTTATTACTGATAAATCCGTTCTTGATCTCGCCTGATGGTAAGCGATAGATGAGGTTTACGAGCGAACCCAGAAGATGCCATTATAGCTGGTAGAGAAGACACTTGCTGGCAGAGAGTTTCACACTTCGCCGATTCCCTTGAGTAGCTGATTTTAAAATGAGAATCACGTCTAAATGGCTAGTCGTATTTTTTTGGAAAAATATTGTTACATTTAGAGCATTTTCTTAATAATTTGATCTAAGAAAATTTTGAGTTTTATTCGTATAACATAGTGTAACTAATTTGTAAAGTTATGTCTAAAACGGGTAAAAACACGACAATTAAAAAAAAAAAAGCTTCAGATCAAAGTGTAGATAATTAAATTGTCTTTGAGATGGTGTTGATTTCAATAAAATACGCCCAGCGGTTTTGGTAGTAAGATACAGATGGTGACACCACTCCCTCCCTAGCTACACGGCTCAATAAAATTGATTAACTTTGATTGAAATGCTCAGCAATAAAGTTTATGGCCGAGATTGAATGATTCACTTTAGTTTTTACCCACTTTAAATTTGCAGCTCTTGATCCACTTCCCTAGCTACACGGCTCAATAAACTTGATTCACTTTGATTGAAATGCTCAGCAATAAAGTTTATGGCCGAAATTGAATGATTCACTTTAGTTTTTACCCACTTTAAATTTGCAGCTCTTGATCCACGTCAGTGATAAATTTTTTAGAGCGCATTGAACGATTCACAATAGTGTTTACTCAATTTAATTTAGTTGCTTCATCCGAATTGAAGTTCCGGCCGTTAGCATTAACCTAACCAGGAAATTAATTCGCTGTATTTGAAATAGGCAGCAGTTAAGTTCACGGCTGACATTGATTGATTCACTTTAGTGTTTACCCTATTGAATTTGATTGCATCGTCCAAATTAAAATTCTAATAAAGCACCAACGGTGTATCGAAACTGTATGCTTTGATTAAAATGAGCTATTTACTGTTAACCTGATTCTCATGACCTCCAGCTTTTTATGTAGATCCTGGGCTTATGTAGACCAGCTGCAGCTTGTTTTTCCATCTCCTACGGCATCTGCCACGACAATTTACGGCTATGGCAGGATTCCAAATCATGGTTAAATTGTCCCACAGTTCATTGCGCATGTGATAGACGTGGCCAGCTAGCTCAGTCCTACTTAAATTGTGCAGCTTGTGATTTACGTCAGTGATCTATGTTTTAGAGCGCAGACATTGAATGATTCACTTTAGTGTTTACCCAATTTAATTTGGTTGCTTCATAATAATTATTTGGATATAGCACTAATAAAACAAGTAAATTGATTCACTGTGATTGAAATGCGCAGCAATTATTTTTGACCGACATTGAATGATTCACTTTAGTGTTTACCTGATTCAATTTGGTTGCTTTGCTTCATGTAAATAGGATATAGCACCAACAAAACAAGGAAAGTGATTAGCTCTAATTGGTATGCGCAATAATGAAGACTATGGCCGACCTTGAATTATTCACTTTAGGGTTTACCCAATTAATTTTGGTTGATTCACATCACTTTTGTTATTCATATTTTTGTGTGCCGTGAATCTTTTGTCCACTTATTGGATTAATATTCGTGATTATTTGTATGGATGAATTCAGGTCCTCTTTATAATGTTCGTAAAAAATCACACTTACTCGTATTCGTTTAATATTTTAACGTATGTTCAAAATATTAATCGAATACGAGCAAGTGCTTCCAATCTTCGAGATAAAGAAAATTAAGCAATCTTTAGGTATAGATTCGTGCGAGTTCAATTCGTGCGAATCATCCGATAACCCCGAAATGTGCGTATCGTTTTTTTTTTATTAATAATATTGTTAATAGTTTTAAAACCGACAGCACATCATGATCATCTTGTTTACATCTTCTTAGTTCGCAGCAGTCGGGCTATTTGATTTTATAAACTTTTTTTATTTACAACTTTTTAGTTATAATTATTTTATGAATGACAAATATATAAGTGTCACCTCTAAAAATCCTTCATTTTGATACTCCATTTGCTGAGTTTGGGAAAAAAAAATATTGGAACGACCAAAATAAGCCATGTTTTTTTTTAACGTCACTTTTCTAAGAACATTTGGGCGGTCAAGACCTATCCAACGATGTCTTAATTATGTGAATCCGTCTAGTGGTTTGAATTATATGAGGTAATAAAGAATATTACATACATACAAACATCATGATACGCGCGTTGCAGTCGGGTAAAAATGTGGTTTCGCACATTTCGTGCGAGTTCAATTCGTGCGAATCATCCAATAACTCATTTTACTTGGGTCGGCACAAAACATTTTATTCTTCTATTCTCCCCTGACAACTTTCACGCTATCATTTTCTTTTATATTATATATCCCTTTTGTTTCATAAACGCAATCCATTCATCTTTTCTTTGCTTACTTTTACACTTGCCCGTTTTTTTGCTATATCTAATTCCATTGATATAAATATATTTAGATGAGGCATCGAATTAAATGTTTAGTTATGATAAACTGTGAAACATTGGTGTTTTAAAATTTACATTTTGGGACATAGTCATTATAAGTCGCCAAACATACCATAAATGGCAACTAGTCGCTTCATTATAGACTCTTTTATATCGCTCTTTAAATGTCAATGTTCATACGTCATCGTGAGGAGAATTATTTAATCTACTGCAATAACAAATATCATATTTTTTTGGAAAGCTGCTTTTTTACCGACGAAAACAAAGGAGGAGGATCTCAATTCGACATGTATACTTTTTTATATAAGACCACGCAAAACTTCTTATAGTGGTCCGATTTCAAAAATTTGTTGGAATGAGTATACCTCAAAGTCTGGTCTTTTACTTTTTGCTTTTCTTTTCGTTATTTCGTCGGTATATTTATTTGTCAAAATATTTTTTTACGGAAACCCTATCAGAAAAGAAATACTCGTCTCGTATCAGACCAAAGCCTATTATTCAATTATTTTTATCGTTGCATCAGGCATTGCTCCCATTTCGTCTTAAGTGTGAGCAAATCATCATAGGCTTATGACGATTTGCTTACACTTAAGACTCAAAGCTTATTGAAAGCCTAAACAACCCGCAGGCTATTACGTATCTTGCAAGAGCAAAACGATAGCAATTTTGCGCAATAATTGCTCTTTAATCGCAAATCCGAATTAATTGAAAAGCGATTATTGCGTAAAAATCGCAATCATTAATTTTATTTAAGAGTCCCCCTAAGTGTCCCACTTTTCATACTTTATTATGAAAGAACCACTAGAAAAGAGCGTAAATGCCCGCGTTCTTATGTCATTTCATATTGCGTCTTGCTAGGAAAATAGCTTACGTACTTTTGCTACACTAACTTTCTTATAAGAAATTCTGGCGTATTTTTTATTATTTCTGTAATTTATTGGTTTACACTGAGAAATCAGGCTTCTTTTAAGAGGGGTCTCTATTGGTCCTTTCTCCATACAAAAACATTCCGCTGTTTTCTTCGTGGATACTGCCTCCAGAGCAATGATTTTTTCCCATAAAATCAAGGTCTAATTTATACGTGCCCCTATCATTTCCTTTTTTCGAAAACATAATGACTAAAAGAAATATGACAATCCAAAAACCAGAAAAAAATGCCCGTTTTTACCGCCATGTTCAGACGACTTTCAGACAAAATTGATAAGTTTTTGACAAAAATGAAAATGATACAAGCATAGATATACTTTTCCTCTAAATGTTGATATAAGAATTTTTAAGATCAGGCCAGTTTTGAAGAAGAAAACAGCGGAATACGAAACGCCTTTTGGTCAAGGTTTTTGTAGGTAAAATCAGCCTGAGCTGCAGTTGTCCCTTTCGCACTTTACGGGGGGAGGTTGGAGGTGAGGGAGGGTAAGGCTTACACGTACACTAATAGGGAAGTGGTAGTTGGCGATATTTTTATCGATACTCTAGTGATATACACCGATGTCGATATTTACACTATACAATGATTTTATTTAATAAATCGTGTGATTGTGAGTATGACTTATTATTGTTGAAGGCACTTGTCGAATTAACTTAGGTATGCATAAGATCTGGAAAGTGCACTTGCAAATACACGATCAAAAGTTGTTAAGAAAATTAAGCCAAGATCCAGAATAATGCTCGGTACAGACCAACCGAACGAACTAACAAATGTTGTTGAAAAGAAATCGCTGATTTTTGTTATTATAGATAGGCTCGCTCTTGACCACTATCTCACCTGATGGTAAGCGATGATGTGATCTACGGTGTAGCAAACTTGCCCAGAAATAACTTCACTCTTGACTTAAAGACCCCGAGGTTGAAGCTATCGGGCAACACAGACGCAAGGCATTCCACTCCTTGCTGTACGCAAAATTAAAGTATTTCCAAAATGTTTAGTGCCTATGGGCGGGATGTCCACCTTGTACCGATGGCGCATCGCCGTACGTCTTGTAGTCCGATGATGAAACGGGCTATATGGAATTAGATCATGCAATTCCATCGCAAAAATCCCCGAAATGCAATCGATAAAAAACCGACAAGCTGGCAACTCTGCGACGATGTTCAAAATTCTGGAGCTTTGACTCGACCTCGTTGCCGATGAGCCTGCTGACCCGTTTTTTGATCAAATCTAGTGCATCAAGCTGGTATTTGGCAGATCCGTCCCAGAGATGAGAACAGTACTTCATGCAAGATCGAACTTGCGCTTGATACAACTTAAGCACCTGTTCTGGCGTGAAGTACCGTCTCAACTTCTTAGCAGCATGTTGAGGCATTCCTCAATATAATGGTAAAAAATTTATTATCGATGTTGACATCGACACTCAATTTTTGACCATATCGGCACGGTTACACCACGGAAAGATGGAGTCGGATGAAATTGGCTCTTTTTAGTGAACAAAAGATGCTCGCTGTATAATATAAATATAATAAATTTATTTTTTCCAAAGATTCCCTTCTAGAAATAGTATTTGACCTTTTCCGGTGCAATAACTTGCAAATAAAATGTTACTTTAAAATTGCAATATAAAATTACAAATTCATAATACGAATGGTATATTGCATCTTATTTTTTAAAATGGCTGCGTACGTGCTCACTGCCCTCTGCGACCAGTCTCCCGATACATCCATAACAGCGTGAGTCTGGCCGGCCAGCCATCAGTGGAACAGCTATCTCAACCCAACTCCTCTAATGGCTGCACCGGGCATCGTAACCGGATCACGGCTAGGCCACGTGGTGGTATGTCTTTGCCCGCTATGTGGTCACAAGCCCTTCGGTCGAAACCTACCACCAGTATGTTACATGATTAGCACCATCCGGGGACCACGTATAGGGATTCAAAACGTTTATTTGCCTACGGACGCGGGTGACCCGGCCCTCAAAATGATGGCTCTCATGAACTGAATCGTTCGCTCACCTTACGTCCTGTCTGCTGATTTGCATTCTTTCGGTTGGTCTTACACCCAGTATCATGCAAACTAAATTTTGATTTCTTATAAAGCAGATACTTATAAAAATGTTTTATGAAATTTGGAGAAGTAGGGTTTGTGGATATTTAAATTAAAATATAGAATTTAATTAAATCTTAATAAAAAAACACGCTTATTAATTAAAAGCACTTTTTGACAAGGTAGCTTGTCGAAAAGTGAATGAAAAATTAAAAACAAGCGACATTATTTTTGTGTTGAATGGGCTCAACTAAAAACCAACCTTTTCAACGAAGTCGGGGGTCCTGTAAAAACTGATCCAAGGAACCGTCCCCCGACTGCAAGGCAGGCCTGTTTTAAATTATTTTTAATGATTTATTTTTTATATCATACCTCTTTTAGTAATAAAACGATTTTTTTGCAAAAACAAATAAGTTTTCTATGGGATATTGAATAGTACCTACTCTTATATTTATTTAATTTCCTTTGGTATGTTATTAGGGAACGAATGATTATTTAATACTACTGTTATATATTATTATATATACACTAAGTAAGCTCTAGACTAGCTAGACGATGATAGAATAGGTAGTATCATTTTTATGTTTTTTGTTGCCCATTAGATTTTTTAAAAATTTTAATAACGTTAAGCTTCTAAAGATACCACATAAATTGATACCGGTTAAGCCGTTTAGAAGTTATGGTGGAATAAAGAAACTCACAAACATACATGAGCCCTATAAACATAATAACACTCCGTTTTTGGGCAGTCATGTAAAAATGTGGATTATCTATCGTAATTTCAATCCTTTCACTTGCCGGTAAATTTCGTAGTATACGACCATCAATTATTTCTGGCGGAAAGCTTTTAAAAAAAAACAACATTTCTCCAAAATACATCGTCTCTTGAAATTTTTTCGTAAAGTGTACAGCGGCTCGGAACCCGCGGTGAGGGCGCGTGCACCGGAGTCGATCGGCCGCTGCGGCGCGCTCTTACACACACAAATACACTACTCGTTCACACATTGATAGCTCGCTTGGTCGGGCGCAGCGCGACGGCAATAGTTTCTTCAAATACCTATTTTTCAAATTCTTGTTGACTAGAGTCCGCTCTTAAGGCGTCCTATAACTCCTATACAACTACAATATTATACCACAAGACTGCGCAATACAATTGAACGTCTAGGAGTAGTACACAAAGGTTGAGGAAGCTTAAACTTTATTGCGCGATAATATTGTAGGTGTGTGGGATGCTTCGTGGACCTGCCCTCACTACTGAGGATTGCAACTAAATACAGACATGCGGAATGTCAGGAGCCGTACTATGGCTTGGAAAGACTAAAACTTGGCCGCATAGACTACTCTTTTGCGGCCAAGTTTAAGCCTTTCCAAAAGTTGAGGATGAGACGAGCCGTGAGTGTTTTTCACATGTGAATAACGATGGCATTGAAAAGCCATTGTACGGCTCCTGACCTCCTGCATATATTTTGTGTACAACTGAGTAAATACCACAGTTGACACAAGGTAAAGATGTTCTTTTGAAGGCCTCCCTCTAGGTGGAGCGATGACTTGTGAGGCCCTACACAAGTGACATTCTATCATCGAAATCGTGGCGATAGCGATTGTCAAAAAGGCAAAATTGTATGGAATTGACAAGCCCTACACAAGTGACATTCTATCATCGAAATCGTGGCGATAGCGATTGTCAAAAAGGCAAAATTGTATGGGATTGACAAGCCCTACACAAGTGACATTCTATCATCGAAATCGTGGCGATAGCGATTGTCAAAAAGGCAAAATTGTATGGGATTGACAAGCCCTACACAAGTGACATTCTATCATCGAAATCGTGGCGATAGCGATTGTCAAAAAGGCAAAATTGTATGGGATTGACAAGCCCTACACAAGTGACATTCTATCATCGAAATCGTGGCGATAGCGATTGTCAAAAAGGCAAAATTGTATGGGATTGACAAGCCCTACACAAGTGACATTCTATCATCGAAATCGTGGCGATAGCGATTGTCAAAAAGGCAAAATTGTATAGGATTGACAAGCGATATCGAAAAATCATGTGATCAAACCCTTACATTTTGACATTTCGACTATCGCCTTTGCAGGCTTCGAATGCCACTTGTCTAAAGCCTATTTTTCTAATCGCTATCGTGTCGTTTTTGTTGATAGAATCTAACTTGCCTAGAGCCTCTGGTCAAGGCTGCGGGTATCCGCTGGATGGCTGGATGCGAGACGCACAGGACCGATCGATGACGTGATACTTGAGGGACGCCTACGTCCAGCAGTGGATATCTATCATAATAGTAATATAAGCTTGCCATGGGCATTACTTCCAGCTTTAACGTGGCAGTCGGCTTGCACCAAGGGTTGGCTCTCAGCCCTTACCTCTTCCTTATGATAATGGACGCTCTTAAGTCGAACATACAGGAAGAAGCATTGTGCTGGTTGCCGAGAGTGGCCTAGAGATCCAGAGCAAATTGGAGGTGTGGTAGCACAGACTGGAGAGTGTTGGCCTGAAATTGAGAAGAACCAAAATGGAATACCTGTTCTGCGATTTAGGCAGTGCCTCCAGTTCCGTGCCCGTAGCTCTGGCTGGGACACCCATACCGATCTGCTCCGACTTTCGGTACCACTTTCTTGGTCGCTTGTCCAAGGTGATCGCGAGGTAGACCGAGACGTAACGCACCGGATCAACTCAGGATGTATGAAATTGCGACAGGTCACTGGTAAAACTTGCGACCCACAGATGCCTGATTGCGCCGACCCCAAGTAACATGGGATAAGGGCAGAAAGAAGAAGAGTAATACAAACCTGTTACTGTCCCACTGCAGGCCTCTTCCCATACAAAGAAAGCATTAATCACCATGCTTGGGCAATGCGGGTTGGCGATTTTAAATTTATATTAACTATAAGTCCAGGCTACCTCACGATATTTTGCTTCACCGTTGCCAGCGATATCCAAGATAAACTCACAAAGTACTTGAATTGAAAAATTCACATTGATACTAGCTCGTACGATACAACATTACCATGTATGTTTATATTTATCTCCAACATTGAAGGCATTCAGAGAAGTTAACAATGACATGTCCTTCTCTCCCCCAATTACGTGAGGCCTTGCGGCTTCTCACGGCGCGTGTTATCACGAGTCGCGTCGCGCCCGCTCGCGCTTCTCGCCGTGTGAAGACAGTGACTCGACGCTACTCAAGCTGGCGCGTTATGGGCGTCCGATCCACTAAATATCGTCGGTAACTTCAAAGGCGCGGCGCGAGCGCATTCGTGGAGGCGCGGGCTCGCGCTATTTAACAGGTTCATTTTCAGGAGCGTCGCGTGCCTCGCTCTGTCTAGTATATGCGGCGCAGACGCTTCAACGCGCGCCGCGCCGCGTCCGTGAGAACGGGTGGCGCGCGCTTGTAAGTACAAATCGACTCGGTGCTGCGCGACTCATTATATTACGCGCCGTGAGAAGCCAGCATTACGATGACGTGCCAATTACATCATCTTTTCTTTTTGAAAAACGAATAGCGATATTCGTCCTGTACCTATAGCTATTCTATAAAAATCACACCATGAAACTTAGGTGAAGTGAACATGAAGTGAGCTGTCAAACCATGCAATCTAGGTGGATTGACAGTTTACTTCACCTCAGTTTTCACGGTGTAGTTTTTACAGAATAGTCCTCTGACAGAATAGCTGTCTAGCTCTGTCTCTCTCTCACAGTCTAACAATGATAGTTTCGACACGTCAGAGTGAGTATGACCCCTGGGGGTGACCATACATACGCTCTTAGAGTAACCTTACTCCTAAGAGCTTATGGTCACCCCCCCCAGACAGTGGTCGATTCGCACACCATAAATTAACTTCGTGCGAATCGCCACAGAAAAATAATAATATTAAAAAGGGTCGATTCGCACATTTCGGGCGAGTTAAATTCGTGCGATTCGTCCAATAACCCGAACTATACTTTTGAAACCATGCATAACTTAACAGCACTCAAATTTGGCAGTTAATTGTAATTGGACAGTATATCTTCGTGAACGGGAAGCGAACATAAAAATCGTTATAGTCTAGATAAATTAGTTGTTCGTATTCCTTTACACTCGATGTTTTTTTTTTATCGAAATCCTCTATGTCATGTTTATATAGCAGTATAGTAATACAGCTTTAGGAGCTAAGAAAAATCCTGGCAAAGATCTCAGATCGTAAGGGGTTAACTGCTGGGTTAGCCGTTAGGCTAACCCAGCAGTTAACCCCTTACGGTCGTGAGTTTTAGTTATAACTCGACTACTAACGATCGTGAGGGTAATTTAAATCGAACGTTTATCTTGATAGTTGGATGGAAAAATGAAACTAATAATATAAACATAAAAAACTAAATTCACCAAAAAAAAATACAAATTGAACATTATAATTAAATTATTAAAGCTATTAAATATTATATGCACAAAAATAAAGATGAGCAACTGCGCCAGAGCTAGGCCGAGCCTGTATTTCAGGACGCAGTTCACTTTACAGACATTGTGACAAAAAACTAATGCTTGCTTGTTTATGAGCTTAGTACTTTAATAAGTCATTCTAGTATCAGTCCACATTATAAAACATCATACTGTTATAGCCTCATCTAACCCACATGATTCACCAACAATAGAAGGAATCCGGCGCTCGGAACCCGCTACCGCGGCACGCTCGCTTCGCTCGCTCGCCTTTGCGCGCTAATGGTCATGGTTTTAACCTTACCTAACCCACATGATTCACCAACAATAGAAGGAATCTGGCGCTCGAAACCCGCTGCCATGGCACGCTCGCTTCGCTCACTCGTCTTCGCGCGCTGGAGGTCATGGTTCTAACCTAACCTAACCCACATGATTCACCAACCATAGAGGGGATCTGACACAGGTATATATGAGGTGAATATGAAAGAACAAAAAAACATATTAATTCGTAGTTATTTATTGACAACAATGTTATAAGTGAAGACAAAATACTATGTTAAGGTTGACTAACCTTATTTCAGTTTTAAGTTAGAGGCCAAAGCTCGAAGGAATTCAATTTCAGTGTATTCCTCTTTATTTTTCAATTATATTAAACGTTACTCTAGAATTTGAATATTATACTAACTGAATATTGGTTCAAATATGCATTATAGCAAAAGTTTATTAAACCATATAAAATTAGGTACCTAAACTGAAATTATATCAATAATGCATAATGCATCATTTCATCGTTATACAAAAAAAAAAATATGAAGTTAAGTCATGTGATCGTTAGAACTTTTGTTATTATGTCAAATGGCGTACCATTGACGTACCGTGACGCTGCGAGGGCCAAAAAACGCCGCCATTTTTCATCAAGGCTCACAGGGACACTGATCGCCCGTACTGGTCTCGTGATTTTGGTAGAGAATGCTAGACATCTTCACGATCGATCGATGCTGATTCAATTTAGTTGCTACATTCAAACTGAGAAGTTAGTGTAATAACAGCGTAAAATCACGGCCATACATTTATGCATCTTTAGCTAAAAGTGAATCATCTTGAACCGTGTCATACCTTAATGCTGTAACAGAATCATCGAGCTAAAAAAACTAAACAGACTACTAAGAAAAACACAATTGATATTTGAATTGTTTATAGATAGCCAGTTTCAAGTATTCATGCGCAAAACATACAATACATAAACTCACGCCTTTTTACCATGGTAGGCACAAACTACAGAAATGTAGTAAAAATTTTTTTTACGCTTGGTATATTTTTATAATCTACGAATGTACGAATGTAGCATTTCTTGGCGTTGTGACGTCGTACTAACGCCCTGGCCCATTACATTTACTATGTTGTTCAGATGTTAAAGGATCGCTCCTTCCGCGCCCTTCGGATCCCTCTGCTCGCCTAGCATCACTAGCGCAGTTAGAAACCATTACCGAACGCTTAGTATAAGAAGTGGATTTTTTAAACAGTTAAAAGTATTGATACCAGGCGCCACGTGGCTTCCGCCCCGGTGAGTTCCCGCATTGTCGAGGCGGGGGGCTTAGTAGCAGTGGCTTGGTCTCCCACGGTGATGCAAAGAGGAACCCGAGTAGGGGCCGCTCGTCAGGGCTTTTGCCGACTAAGCCGACGACGTAGCGGCTAACAAGTAGATTGCGGTGCCGCTTGGGCGAACTCGCAACTGATGGCGCGATGTCGTATGAGACTTGAGAGGCATCGCGGCTGAGGGTTTTAGTAGGGGAGTGTATTGCGGTGCGCCGCTCTCCCTACCTTCCGCGGCCTGGACGGGGTTGCCACACTCGCCACCGTCTGATGGCGGACGCGGTGGGGCCCCAAGGGAGGAGGAATATCGGTATAGCGCTGACCGCACTGACCTGACCCGTTACACCGGACCAAGGGTGCCATACACGGTGTTGTCTGGCGCCTATGTGCTGGTTTGGTCCCTGGGGTGGTCACGGCGTGCAATGTGTTCTGGTGCGCCGGTCCGTCCGGATAGCCGCGGCGGGTTCACGGATGAGTGCTAATGCATGCCCGTGTTCCCGTCATAAGCGGCACAGAACTACACCGTGGAGCTATAGTGCGTTGGAGATTGGAGTCCCACATAACTGCATTGCATGCTGAGCATTTCTCCACGCAAAAAAATTATAATAAATCACGGTTACGTGTATCTGTATATCAATACACTATTATTACCACTCCTCAAGTCTCATTTAACTTCTACCGCGCCCTTATACGAATTGATATTTTTGATTCAGAGTTTTCCCCTCTTTTATTTCATATTTCTCTCAACACGAAACCAAAAAAAAGCAGACTATATGGTAACGTTCTTGTAAATGAACCCTTAATAGATCACTGCGATATCTGTCTGTCTGTCAAGACCTTTTTTTCAGTAACGCGTGGAAGTATTAAATTCAAATTAATATCGTATACTCAGAGTTCTGAAATCCCTGCAGGGAATCAAAACATAAGGTACTTCCCGTTGAACCTAGAACCATGAACTTCGTGAAAAGAAAAAATATCGATAACTACAAATTAAAGCCGAGAAATAGTAGATTATTGCATCGAGCACAAAGTAATTTATTATTGCACCGAGTGCCTGATTTATCTAACAGGCACGAGGGCAATATAAATTACTTAAGGCGAGGTGCATAATCTGCTTTTCTTTCAACTATTTCCTATAGGAATAGTAGATAAAAGAAACTCATATCAAACAGTTAAAATAGAAGTTTAATTATTGAAATTAAAAGTTATACTTGAGCAATTATTAAACGTAAGGTTAAGTTTTGTTGGGCAAATTTATATTTGTTTGTTTAACTTGGGACTGAATAATATTATCAGACGAGTTAGATGGGCCTGGCTGATTTGTTACAATGAAGTCGTTATCACGGGAAGTAGATGGGCGCGGCCACGGGCGCGGCGATGTCGAAAATCACTTTTTTTAATTTCTTTCATTTTTAAATCAGAGTTAGCAGCAATCATTTTTTAAATTTGGAACAAGTAGGATAGAAACGAATAATACGTACGTAAAAAAAAGTATTGATATCGGCTGGCTGAATAGAGCTAATCCATTGAGATTGGCACCTTTAAAAAAACTGTGCAATAATGAAATTTCATACATTTTTATTGCTCTAGAGCAATAAAGACTCGCTTTGTACTGAGTTTTTAGTGTGATTGTGATGAAATTAAAGCATAGTTGGAAGAAAAAGAAGATTATGAACCTATTTGCAGTTTGTAAACTGACCGAGACCTATGTCGATGTAGGTGGACAACAGTTTTTCAACAGCAAAGTTAATTTTGTCCCACAATCCCGTTTATCTTTCCGTTAGAGCAATGTTCGGTACTTTCATAGTTTATGAAGTTCAGCAATCTTACGTAAACATTTTTGTTGAATGTAGCTGTTTGTACGGAACCTTCATATAACATCATAGACACTAGCACCCAGATTTTTACCCGGCTGCAAGGAAAGGTTTATCTTGTATGTTTGTATGTATGTAATGTTCTTTATTACCTCATATCTTTCAAACTACTTGTCGGATTTTTATAATTAAGACATCGTTAGATAGGTCTTGACCGCCCAAGTGCTCTTAGATAAGTGCCGTTAAAAAAAGGAACATGGCGGATTTTGAGCGCCATATTGTGGGGTTTGCAATTTGATTTTTCTTCCAAACCCATCGAGTGGGGTATCAAAATGAAGGGTTTTCAGAGGTGATTACAAAAATATAAACCACTTTTATGTTTAAAAGTCATTCGAAAAAAAAAATATAGCTAAAAAGTTGTAAAAATAATACATATTCACAAACTAGCTGACCCCTTGATCCTCCGACTGCACAGCATGATTTTTCTTGTTTACAGCTTTTTAGTTCGCTTCTTAAGCAGGCGGGTTTTTGATTTCAATTTTTTTTTTTTTGTAACTTTATTGAAAGCTCTAGCACGCGCGCACGTTTTACATTTTGACAGTATAAAATTATGCATTGCGTGTTTTAAGCTGTCGTGTTTTTAAACAGCTTATGTTTAACTTATCATTAAATATAAAAAAATATGACGTTAAATAAATACTTTATTGTTCCAAAAATAGTACCTAAATGATCACCAAATTATAACACCGATTTACTGTGAAATTACAACCAAAAAATGTATATTAGTCTTTAAATATTAATTCAATGAAGATACGCAAATAGGGTGTTGAACCATAACAACAATCGATTGAATCCTCATTCGTATATCGGTTCAGTTACGGGAAAATATAAAACGTAAATACAAACACACATCTGCCAAAATCCTAACCTCTCCTTTGGGGTTTGCCGTAGTCGGGTAAAAATACCACTCAAACCGTTCTTGAGTTTACTACATAGTCAGATATGGAACCTCACTCTTCAGGAGGTCTAGGCTAAACCGGTTAAGAGATCTTGAGGCACAGCGATGAGGCTAACAATCTGGTTTTGCCGAGAGGCTATAATAGCTATAATAACTTCACTCTAAGATCTTGGAAGCCAAGCCTGCAAAGACGAAACAAATAGCTGTAGTATACAGAGTGTAACAAAATGAAATATTAAAAAAAGTGTTTTTATACTATTCCCCCTCTAAAAGCTTATTTTATTCCCTAGAACTCATTTTGTCAAATACGATTACTTTTCAAAATCAATGACGAAACAACCAGCTAACAACAATATTTTTTTCCGTTCGTTCCATCCGTGTTCATTTGTTTTTTTTTCAATAAACAGCTTTCTGTTTGCAAGCCCGTTCGAAATTTAAATAAAACCTTTGATAAGTTACCTCCTTGGCCATGTTTCGGAGTAAAAGATCGTTCTATTTTTAAATTACACGACAGATATGAGTTTACTATATAATTTATTTGGCCGCTAAATACGACAGATATGGATTTTCATACAACCTAAACACGACAGATATGGATTTTCATACAACTTTTGCCGGCCGCTGCTCGCATGTATATGGCCAGTACAGCAATTTCGATTTATCTCGAAGAAGGTTGTCAAAATATGCGAGCAGCGGCCGGCAAAAGTTGTATGAAAATCCATATCTGTCGTGTTTTAGCCAAATACATTACATATCAAGTAAACTCCATATCTGTCGTGTAATTTAAAAATGAAATGATCTTTTTATTCCGAAACATGGCAACCAAGGAGGTAACTTATCAAAGGTTTTATTTAAATTTCGAACTGGCTTGCAAATAGAAAGCGCTTTATTGAAAAAAATAAACAAATGCACACTTCAAAGCGGGCCGCATACGTATGTTTTCCGCGTTCGATTTCCGAATTCGTTTTCCGTATTCGGAAACCCGAATGCACCGTACGCTAATAAAATACATTGACCTACGCACTCGTCCGTTTTTTTTCGAACGGGACACTTTCCGTACGTACGTATCGAATGCCAGCCCGCGCGTTCGTAAACATTCCGAACAGGAAAAAACTAACGTCTGCGCTAGGTTCACGGAATTCCGAATCTGTATTCCGTATTCGGAAATCGAATGCGGAAACCGTAAGTATGTGGCCAGCCTAACGCGGCAAAAAATATTGTTGTTCGAACAAAACGTTGTTCGTCATTGATTTTGAAAAGTAATTGTAGGTATTTGACTATTCTAGTTCTAGGTACTACTTAGTTTTATTTTCCGCGCATTATTTGAGAAAAGTACTATACAAGCCTTGGCCACAACTAGACATTGATGGAGTTACGTATGTGTGCCTCGGCTTCGCCTAGGCCGCCATTTACAAGTCCATCGCCGCTGCAGTAATGTAATATTAATCACTATTTTGGTGTTTGAATTTAGGACACACCAATATATTCGGCCTCCATCTCCATGCTGTACTACCTCCTTGGGCAAAAAATACTCGATACAAACTTCTTGTGCAACGAATACTCGACATACAAACTCCTTGTGTTTTTCGCTTAAATCGTTTCTTTTTCTCGTTGTCATGGTATAAAGTATAGTATGCAACTCTTGAATAAAACGGATTTATATCGAGGGCCATGAATCACTCGCGTCACTCAGGATTCTAACACTTGAATCACTCGCTACGCTCCATGAATCACTCTCTGCGGTCGTGATTCAGTCGTTAAAATCCTTCACTTGCTCGTGATTCATCATTTATTCGAGTATTTTTTTTTATTAGTACCATCCGTTACAGTTTTGATTTAATTTGGCTCGCACGCGGTTTTCCAGCCAGTCACTTGTTTAATACAATGTTCCCGTGCGGTCCGAAATAGAATTACAATCGCTCATTACCCGTTCACGTCATGCATTCGTCATAATCGATTTTAGCGATGTAATTCTACCGCATGGTTTGTGATTCATCTCTTTTTGGACCGTATGGTTTGTGATTTATCTCTTTGCTAATTGGAACATTTACTAACAACCACCATCCTCATTCAAAATTGAAATCACTTTAAGTCTCTAACTATTTTAGTCCCATTTTACGAAATATATGCTACCTAGCTCTTTTTGAATAGATGTGATAAAAAGAAGTTTTTTGTACTTTCGCCGAATTAAAAAAAAAAGTCTGAGATGGTGACAATTTCATTAAAATATATATAGGCTGGAGGACACAAAAAAAAATCAAATGCTATTCTATTCTATACTAATTAGTAGTATAGAATAGAATAGCATTTTAATTTTCCAAAAAATTGTTTATACACAATGGTTGTTATGATATCAAAGCTCAGCCATATTTTACAATTCGGCATGTAAACATTTACATTATTTATGCTACATGAAATTACATTTTAAACGCAGATAAATTAATGAATTATCATTACAATTATAATTCAATGGATCAATTAATATATTATCATTACAATTATCATTCAATACATCTATTAATAAAATATAATTACAATTATTATATAATTCAATGGATCAATCTATACTTCTATACTATCTATACTTAAGAGGTAAAATTTGTAAGTTTGTATGTAGGGGGTAATCTCTGGAACTAATGATCCAATTCTAAAAATTTTTTCACTGTTAGAAAGCTACATTATTCCTGAGTGCTATAGGCTATATAACATCACGCTACGACCAATAGGAGCGGAGCATAAATTAAAAACGTTGCAAAAACGGGAAAGAATATTACTTTTTGAGGGCTTCCGTTGCGTACGCTGCGTAAACGGTTTCAGTTATGCAATCACGTATGTAGGGTAGGTAGGGTAGGTGAAGGGTAGGTGTAGAGTAGGGTAGATACGTAGCCAGTTGACGGGAGCGAAGCCGCGTGGGACAGCTAGTTAATAAAATAAAATATATTTACAATTATAATTCAATGGATCAATTAAATTCATTTCATTGGCTCTGTTATTGGCCATTGACATATTCGCGAGCTGGCTGACCAAAACTAGATGTATCGTCCGACTGCACAGCATGATTTTCTTCTCGTTTTCGTCTTTTTAGTTCGCTTTTTAAGCAGTCGGGTTTTTTGTTTTTCTGTAATTAACTTTTTTTATTTTTATCTTTTTAGTTAACTTTTTTTTCGAATTAGGTACATTTAAACATTCAAGTGTTATATATTTTTGAAATCAACTTTTATTTTGATAGCGCACGCGATGGATACGGATGAAAAAAAATTGGGCCCCCACAATATGGAGCCCAAAATCCAGCCATTTTTTCTATTTTAAAATTTTAATGTAGCCATTGACACTCGCAAGGTTAAGACAAATCGATTGACGTAATAATCATCAAAATCGGCCAACGCGTTTGGTCTCTGGAACGACACATAGGAACAAACATACATACATACATAGCCTGGTAAGCACATTAACCTCCTTCGGCAGTCGGGTAAAAATATAATAGCCTCGTAAAATATAACTTTCAACCACAAAACCGCCTGAGAGTCGAGCGTATCGAAAAGTTGAGGGTCGTCGATATGAAATATTGCCGGCAGAAACTTATTTTCGAGTGTAGGCGTCAAACTCTGCTTGGCCAGATAAGTTTTTGTCACCCCTTGACGCGATCTGTTAAGTGAGAATTTGAGAGGACGGGTTCACCTCGGGAATGTTTGAACCCCTCTACCGTTTCCGAAATAAGAAAGATCATGGTGCCCTGGGTAAAAAGTTTATATTTAGTTTTGATCGTGGTATGGTAAATATTCCTTACAAATAATGATACTTATAATACTGTATCAATTATGGCCTTTAACAGAAGGTTAACCGCAGTTCATTTCAAAAATAATTTGCTATAACAAGATACATACGAAACAAAGAGCAAAATACAGAGTTTGCACCTGTTACATGTGGTATGGTATTGTTTCCTTTACTTGAATCAGACAAGTCTCGAACAAAGATTAGTTACGCCAAATTCTTGGATAACTTATCTATCACCCCAAGCTTTTCCCGTATCCGTAGTCCTAGTAAGAAAGTACGACCCCATCTTCTAAACCCTCAAGCCAACGTGCGGCACGCTAAATTCTACTTTATGTTCCAAGATTTTGGTGCTAACTTCAGATTCTCGGACATAAGTCCTTTCGTTGCCCTGATGTTGCCGATCCTTTACGAAGTATAGTACGGTAGGTTTTACCCTTTGAGTCCTCTCGTAAGTACGGACCCGTGTAGCGCTGTGCCTGTGGGGCAGTCAATGTCCTATAGAGATTTAGAGATCCCCTGGGCGTTTTGTGTATTAGGTCAACGCAAGTGATTCAGGGCTGGTCTATATTATTGATATGTCCATCCAGCTAGAATTAAATTATTTAACCAATTTTTCGAACAGTTCTATACGTGGTAAGACTATTTGGGTTCCATTTTGAAGTATAGCCCTCGGCTACAAACTTTTTGTCATCATATTTTTGATTTTAGCCCGCATGAATTGTCAGAAAACCCTTTAGCATCTCCGGTAATTAAAAACCATATCGGATACTATCGAGGGCCAAATTCAACGGAGGTTTTCATCGGTTTAGGGTTACGAAGTGAGGTCGTCATTGCCGTGCCTCGTCTCGCATTTCGAGCCGCTTCAAGGAGTTCGTTGCAAGCACTCGACCCAGCTGCCGCACAGTTGAGGCACTTACGGACGTCTTATCTTATCGATTGGGCCGTTTGCCTCAACGGTTTCTCAGAATAACGGACGTAGGGTCTGTGCTGCTATTTCCAGTGGGTTTAGCGAGACAACTGACATTTCTGTGTACCCTTCTGCGCGGACACCTTTGGCTACAAGTTTTTTTGCTGGGCGGCGGTCGTCCTTGCACCCGTGCGTGTAGTGATTATATTTAGTTGGATTTTCATCTAACTTTGCATTTATTGCTTCATATGCTTCCCTGCTTTTCGGTAGATATGTAATTTTTTTACTCTTCGGATCCGGTCGTATTTCACAGTTAGTAATTCGAGCTAGTTCGTTCGCTGACTTCCATTCATCTTTATTAGAGATCCACTCGTCGTATTCACAAACAAAAGGAGGGTATCGCTTTGTCCGTTGCATCTTAACTATTTGCAAGGTTTGTCATATGACCAGACTGAAGACCTGCTTCTAGTATTAAAATAAAATTAGATTAAAACTACGTAAGCATGATTAAAAATAACACTACTATGTATATTTCCGCAGTGTCCTAGTTTTACTTAAAATTGTTAATTTATTGCAATACCTACATTATTAAATACTAGCTGTCCCACGCGGCTTCGCTCCCGTCAACTGGCTACGTACCTACCCTACACCTACCCTACACCTACCCTACACCTACCCTACACCTACCCTACACCTACCCTACACCTACCCTACACCTACCCTACACCTACCCTACACCTACCCTACACCTACCCTACACCTACCCTACACCTACCCTACACCTACCCTACACCTACCCTACACCTACCCTACACCTACCCTACACCTACCCTACACCTACCCTACACCTACCCTACACCTACCCTACACCTACCCTACACCTACCCTACACCTACCCTACACCTACCCTACACCTACCCTACACCTACCCTACACCTACCCTACACCTACCCTACACCTACCCTACACCTACCCTACACCTACCCTACACCTACCCTACACCTACCCTACACCTACCCTACACCTACCCTACACCTACCCTACACCTACCCTACACCTACCCTACACCTACCCTACACCTACCCTACACCTACCCTACACCTACCCTACACCTACCCTACACCTACCCTACACCTACCCTACACCTACCCTACACCTACCCTACACCTACCCTACACCTACCCTACACCTACCCTACACCTACCTTACACCTACCCTACACCTACCCTACACCTACCCTACAACTACCCTACACCTACCCTACACCTACCCTACACCTACCCTACACCTACCCTACACCTACCCTACACCTACCTACACCTACCCTACACCTACACCTACCCTACACCTACCCTACACCTACCCTACACCTACCCTACACCTACCCTACACCTACCCTACACCTACCCTACACCTACCCTACACCTACCCTACACCTACCCTACACCTACCCTACACCTACCCTACACCTACCCTACACCTACCCTACACCTACCCTACACCTACCCTACACCTACCCTACACCTACCCTACACCTACCCTACACCTACCCTACACCTACCCTACACCTACCCTACACCTACCCTATACCTACCCTATACCTACCCTACACCTACCCTACACCTACCCTACACCTACCCTACACCTACCCTACACCTACCCTACACCTACCCTACACCTACCCTACACCTACCCTACACCTACCCTACACCTACCCTACACCTACCCTACACCTACCCTACACCTACCCTACACCTACCCTACACCTACCCTACACCTACCCTACACCTACCCTACACCTACCCTACACCTACCCTACACCTACCCTACACCTACCCTACACCTACCCTACACCTACCCTACACCTACCCTACACCTACCCTACACCTACCCTACACCTACCCTACACCTACCCTACACCTACCCTACACCTACCCCAGCGCATGCAACAAAAGCTCTCAAAAATTTATATTTTTGCCCGTTTTTGCAACATTTTTCATTTATGCTCGGCTCCTATTGGTTGTAGCGTGATGTTATATAGCCTATAACCTTCCTCGATAAATGGACTATCCAACACAAAAAGAATTTTTCAATTCCAACCAGTAGTTCCTGAGATTAGCGCGTTCAAACAAACAAACAAACAAACAAACAAACAAACAAACTCTTCAGCTTTATAATATTAGTATAGATAAATAAGCACTTTTACGCCTGAAGCACAGGTTCTACCTAGTTCAGGCAAATTATACATCAGCACTTTTTAGAACATAAGCAAATTATTGTAAATTTTGTATTTTCAATTTTTTTCAAGTGATTCGGGTTGCGTTTTGTTAAACAAAGAGCTTCGTTGTGGCTCGTCTTTGGATTGGTGACTGACGGTGTCCAGGTCCATAGATAACTTTTGTGATTTTAGAGTTCGACGTCGTTTGGTTCCTCCATTCTCACTCAGGACTGACACTGTGTCGTCCGATTCTCCATTCTGCTCATCGTCAGTCATCGGAAGTACTGCGAATGCATTAATAGTTTCAATACCAGCCTTTGGTACTATTCTCGATTGGTTCGTTTTTGTTATTTTTTCAACGAGCATCGCCATAGTGATTGGAAAATGTCAGAAATGGAAATGCCAAGCGCTATCGAAATGTCACGTGATTAATCCCTTATGTTTTGGCATCTCGTCCATCGCCATCGCTGGCAGAATGACATTTTGTCTCGAGTTTCAGGGCCCTGTTAAATTTCAGTAACTGAAAACGTGAAGCACATTTAAAAAAAATGCAAAATTTGACATATTTCTAAGGCGTTTCGGCCGATGAGTTTCGCCCGATCCGGTCGAAACAGCAATTTCATTATTATTAGTATTTTGAGTGGTGTGTTAAAGCAGAGTGAATGTATATATGTCCTTAGTGAATGTATATAGGAAAATTGTCGCCTGTCAGTACATCAGTTGTCCTCGTCACCTGTCCCATGTGTCGGCTTTATAAAATAGGAACCATCTGGACCCATATTTTTATCACTCGACTCGTAAGATTTTTGACTTTTGGGTTCTTAAATTTGAAGGTTTTCTATTGACTGTCGATTAGAAATAGTGCGCTTTGACTGTGTGAAAAATATTTGTTTTTTTTTTTGCTTGTACCACGAGGAATCGATTTATCCTGTTGATGTTCCTGTCCACAAAGGATACATCAGTCACGTCAGTGATGATAGATCGATATTCGTGTCTGTCTGTCTAAAAGCTTGGCGTGGCCATTCGCGAAAAGTGCTTCAAGCACATTCTTAGAAAATACAATATTTACAGATGAATAATGAGTTGTTGACCCTTGAAGATGAATCATGAACACATCATGAATAAGTGTCACTGTATATGACAAGGATCTTTTTAAGGTATGACGTCTTATTCGCCCGATGATCGCTTTCATTTAGGACTTGCTTCTTCTTATTAATTTTAAAACTTTCGCGTTTCATAATTGAATAACAATATATCACGGGAATATAATGCGATTTTTACGATTATTTATTTACCTATTTAATCCGACGTTTCGTTTCGTCGGGTTAAATAGTTTAATAAATAATCGTAATAATCGCGTTAAATTCCCGTGATATATTGTTTTGCTTCTTCTTCCTCTGAGGCTCTGCCCTAATAGTGCTAACACACGTACGGATTTGGTCCGGCCGGACTAACGCCGCTCACAAATCCTCTCTCGCTTACACACGCTTGTGTGGACCGAGACGGACTCAATTAATAATAATAATATCAGGAGGACCACTTTATACACGCTCGGATATGGTCCTGCCGGACTAACACCATCCACAAATCCGTGGTCCGGCCGGACCAAATCCGAACGTGTGTAAGCACTATAGTATAATACGATCGTATCGCACTCTGTCGAGTCGACGCGACTACGCGTGCATGACGTGTTTGCCATAATTGCCATACAAATGGACGCGACGACGAGCGATGGTCGCGTGTTCGCGCGATTATCGCGTTGTATTAGGAAAGCGCCTTAGCGTGTCAATGATAAATATACCTATTATATTTTATAATATTTTTACAAACTTTTATTTAGTTTTACCTGTCCTGCGGCCTTATAGCTTAATGAATTCGGCAAGGCAAAGGGCACAGAGTTTGAAACCGACCAATCACATAGACGGAAATGTACATCGCGTCTTTCATCTCGCATGTGATTGGTCGATTTTTCATACTCTTTGCCCTTTGCTCTTTCCGAATTCATTACGCATAAGGCTGCTAAACATCTAAACCGTGTTTCAGAGCTGAGTGTCAATATTTCACAGAAATGAAGACACTGACCTTTGAGCCTAATTAGACTTTTGATCTAACTGGATTTATACACTGCTTACAAAAAAAAAATTTCACGGCTAATATTTTTAGTAACACATTCTATTCTAGCATTTAGTTTTTTATGTAGTATTTTGTGTTGCCCAAATTAGAACAAGACTATTATTGGCCAGGTGAGTAATGAAGTAGTCAACTGGTCATATCGAGCAAGACAAAGCATTTTTTGTATGCGATGAGACGAATGCTTTGCCATTTTCGTTACGTCTTACGACAATAGGTTGTTTTATCCAATCACTATGGCGACGCTGTCCAGGCGTCGCCATAGTGATGAATAAAACTTAAAAATGTATAGAATACCAAGCGCTCTCGAAATGTCACGTGATAATTTTTAGGGTTCCGTACCCAAAGGGTAAAAACGGGGCCCTATTACTAAGACTCCGCGATCCGTCTGTCTGTCTGTCCGTCAGTCACCAGGCTGTATCTCATGAACCATGATAGCTAGACAGTTGTAATTTTCACAGATGATGTATTTCTGTTGCCGCTATAACAACACATACTAAAAACAGAATAAAATAAATATTTAAGTGGGGCTCCCATACAACAAACGTGATTTTATTGCCGTTTTTTGCGATAATGGTACAGAAGTCTTCGTGCGCGAGTCTGACTCGCCCTTGGCCGGTTTTTGGTATTTCGACCAATGCCATCGCTGATAGAACAACTCTTTCTACAACCTAAGTTATGACACCTTGACCGGCGAACCTAGAGAGATTTCTCTAACTCAACATAGGCGGGAGGTAAACGACTTCAGGGTCAAATAAAATTACGTAGTGAAACTCTGCACTGTCTTAGGGAACTACAGTAGTCACAGCGGATCTTTGTGTCTCTAGAACTAGGCTCTGCGAACCATTAAGCAAGAAACGATTTGTCATCGAGTATACTGAATACTCCATACAGTAAGGCTCTATACAGATGCATTTTAACTGCAGTCCAAATGCGTCAAACTGACGTATACGTTAATGTTACGTTATTGTTAGCCGGTCAAGCGTTGTTGTTACTTTATTGATACTGACAGCTGCCGCAGAGATCAAGCTATCTTTTAGAAGTATACCAACAAAATTTACGTCAACACCGCGAATAAACACGGCCAACTGAAGTCTATACTTTCGTCGAGTGCAGCAGAGTAGTAAATAAATTGTGACTTTGTGATGTTCTTTCGATATCGCATGCCAATTCTTACTTTGGAAAAACGTTGCTTTTGCGTGGAGCATAAAACTTCTGCTGCAGCCTCCATACATTCTTTTACGAATTCGCCGTCAGCAAATGGTTTTCACTAACGTGCAATTTTTTTCTGAAATAATGTAGCTTACACTTGCTTCACTGTCTTCATTCTGTTTGTGAAATGAATGCTGCTGTAATTCCGCTACCTCACTGAGATGGCACATGGTTTATTGAACACATAGGTATCTTAAATTAGTTGCCTGATAAAGCCATTACTTGATTAATAAAAATCAACCTAAGAGTGCCCAATTTATTCTTCAAAGCGAGATACATTTATAGACCAGTATTGTTGTCCACGGGTCGCGCCTACAAATTCGTGACGATGGATAATAGTATCTTAACTATACGTGCTGAGTACTAGACTCAATTATGTCCAATTCGATCCTCCCGATGGTTTAAAAGTTGCAGTTAGTTTATTTTAGAAAGAAAGAAAAAAAAGAAAGCATTTATTACCGAACACTGTATGTGTACAATCTGAATACTAAATAGTGTCAAACACGATGTGGCAATATGAGTACATTCAGTGTGGTAAAAGGAGCGGGCTCAGCAAATTCTGATCAGTGTGCAGCATAGCCACAACGCTGGTCAACGCTGATTTACAGCCCGCCCCCTCTCTCTCAACACTTAACACAAAAATATAAATACCTTAAAGTAATCTTAATACTAATTTATACATATAAATGCCCCAAAAATTAAATACAATCAAAATACCTAACTTAAGAATCGAACCTAACTCGCAGATGATAAGGTGCTGTCTTCTATTTCTGGTTTTGTTAGGGCTCCGCTCAAAGAGTCTAATCGGAATGCTTTTGTATTCCCGTGTCGGTTCTTCCACCCTGTCTGTCAAGAACTTACAATTAACCCTTTTGGTACTCGTATAAAAGCTACTGGGGATTTTATTCAACACGAGAACAGCTTAGGTAATTTCATAGCACCCAATTTTGTTTTATCCACCAACCCGCACTGGGTCCGCGTGGTGATGTAAGGCCCATTCCATCTATTAGAGAGGAGGCCTGTGTCCCAGCAGTGGGAACTTAAAAAGGCCGATGAAGATGATGATGAATCGATTAATTAAACATAAATCAATAAAAAGTTTAAATTGATTGATAACATGATGTGTTGTTTTGTATAGTTCTAATTTAAATAATTAATGCGTTACTCGTGTAGTCTTTACTGCCATGTCATTAACATGTAATTCTACATAGTACACGTAGTTTAGATAAAAAGAACTAAAATAAAATAAGTCATCTGATTTTCCATTAGTTAATTGTCTCCAATCAGAGTTCTCCCGAATATATCACCATGAATATACAAATGAGAGACAATACCTGCTAGACATAATAAACTAATATGTATTTTATGTACGTTTCAGATGACGAGGCCGCTGACTCAGCAGGCTCAGAACAAGAAGAAGAGGACGTAAAGCCAAGCGCATCTAATGTTGCGGATATTTTGAAGAGGCTCCAGTCTACAGGTGCCCTCATCAAGAAGCCGAAACAGGAGTACCGTTGCTTCACTTGCGACGAAGACTTTCGAGATTGGGAAGAACTAGAGAACCACTTGATCCAGCACGTTTCACTTCCCTCTATTATACTCGACAAGCTGCCTTCCGACGACGAAGACGCTCCTCCTTCTGGAGATGAAACCTGGACAGATGAAGACGAGGAGCCGGCCGCGCCGCAAACCCCCCAAAAAGTCACACCAACTAAAATTGACATATCACAATTACTTAAAAAGACTGGCATCTCACTCAAAAAGCCAGCCGAAACTGAAAATAAGAATGATTCAGCCCTGAACAAACTGAGCGGGTTAGGGTTCACTATAAAGAAAAGTAATAGTAACACGACTACGCCAATCAAGAAAGAACCAGAACCAGAACAAAAAACTGACGATGTAATGCAAAAACTGGGCAAACTCGGCGGTATTAAACTCAAACTAAAATCAGACGGGAATAATGGTAACTCGTTCAAAGTGATCAATGGGCTCAAAGATTTTGGCGCGTCGGATGAAGAGGATGAGGGAAGCGGGAATGATGAAAGTAGAGAAGACCAAGATGACGATGAGGACCCAGATAAATCAGGAAATGATTCTGAGGGAGAAAATGAACAAACTCCACCCAGTACTCGTAAAACATCAGAAAGCGATGACTCTGAGAAATCTGCGAAATCAAAACCAAGTCCTCTCAAAAACTTGCAGGGTATGTCTATCATTCAAAAGAAAGACCCTCCTACACCTATTAAAGTTCCTGTACAGCAACTTAAACCACCCGCGAGACCGGCAGTCAAACAGACTCCTAAGAGAGGAGTGAATCAACCTATCCCTCCCAAAGATAATACACAAATCACTCTGCAGGAGAGAGAAGCTACTATCAAGCCTGCTACTCCGAACTCCAAAGCTTCTACACCAGAAAGGCGGGCATCAAGCGCAAGCATAGAAAACGTTGTAGTTAAGCAAGAAGTGGAGTCTGTCGAAACGCAGTCATCCAACGTACCAATATTCTCCACTCATGCTGTCAAGTCTGAAAGGACTTCTCCGCAGCCAATGGATGGGGGATCCACTCCAATACTTGCCACAGTGAAGTCTGAACCAGACGCTTTAGCATCACACCAGAGTGCACCGCCCACTGCTTTAGCTTCACATCTAACATCCAATACCACACCACTCCTACCTGTCACCAAAAAGGAGGAGCCAGGAGTAGTGACTGTTATAGAAATAAATGGAGATTCTAATGATGAAGACGATGACTGTTGCGTTGTGTCCGCGACTCCAGCACCAGATATTAAACCCGTAGTTCCTAAAATAGAAAATCCGCCTGTAACATACCCGCCACCGGCGTACCCGACCTCGCAGCCAAGCTTTAGTTCGTCATCGTCAGGCATGCTTGGCACGACATCGCAGACTAGCTTTAGTTCCTCAGGAATACTTGGGTCGAGCTCGCAGCCTAGCTTTAGTTCCTCAGGAATGCTTGGCACACGATTAACCGCCCCATCATTAGAAAAACAACACAACTTCAACTGGAACGCACCAGACTCCAAACCACCGTTGGACATGCTCGAGAAAAGCGCCGATGACATATTTGAGAGCCTGCTATCAAGTGCCACGAAAAAAGAAGGCATGTCTATTTCTGATGCTAGTGAATACATATCTTTAGACACTTTAGGTCCTCAACATTCGTGTGATGTGTGTAATACTAGATTTACTGACATTTCCTTACTGGATGAACACAGAAGAATGACGGGACACACAAAAATGCTGGTCCTTCCATCATCATCATCCTCACTCATGCCTTACAATTCTACTTCTAATATACTCTCTTCCTTACTACCTGTGAAACTAGTAGACCAAGTTGGAAAGTTATCTACTATGGGAGGGAGTGGCCCAGGGTTTACTCATCAGCAGAATGTCATGATCAATATCCAAGCGTATCCTGGCGCCAGTGGCATGATGATGAACCCTCAAGGATACAACAATTATCCTCCTGGACAGAATGCACCACCTGACTATGGCAATAATATGTATGGTCACCAACAAACGATGCCGGGGCAGTATCCAGGTCAGGCTTATATGGGTCAGCCAAGTGGTTATGGCCAGTTCCAACAACCTATGCAGCAGAAGCCTCAGGGCTATCCTGGACCAATGCCGCAAGGGGGTCAGTTCCCGCCTTCGTCTTCTCCGTACTCCGTGTCGTCCCCACTTCAGGGTATGCAGCAGGCCGTATATGGTCAAGCACCTAGCGGCGGGATAAATTCGCAGTTAGGACAAGCATTAGGTCAAATGGGTCCACCCGGATCATCCTACGTGCCTTCCTCAAGCCCTGGAGGAGGTATGAAACCTCCCCCTGGAGGTGGAATCAAAATCCAGAATGTACAAACCTTCCCCGCTGGGCAGCAGATAGGCATGGCCGGACCAGAACAGATGGGTGGACAGCCACCAATGCCTGGTCAAATGGTAGGAGGACAGATGCCTGCACCAACTCAAATAAGAATGGCTCCCGGCGCTAATATTACAGGTACTCGACCACGCATGGCTAATCCTAGAGGCCCGCGACCTTCGATACGGCCCGGCATCCAAGTACACGGGCAAGTTCGCCAACAGAAACCAGGTGTAAGAATGCCTATGAAGAGACCAGCGCCCATGGCCGGTGGGCCGGGACAAAAACGACGGACAGATATGTTACTACCAGGCAAGCATGACAACGAAGATTGTCAGGTCATGGCGATGCAGAAACAAAGGGACGGTCTACCGATGATCCAGAGTGTGCAAGGCGCGAAAGACAAACTTAATCTAGGCAGCCAAATATCTATTACGAAGAAGAAAGTGAATCCAGAAGCTAACGCGATGGCTAATGTGTTGGCATCGCGAGGTATTAGCGTGAAACAGAAGCAGAAAAGTCGATCCCCGTCTCCAGAGCGTCCTATCCCTCATATTCCCAACCTCGGTGCTGGCATGAGCATCAAACACACGTCGAAATCAAGCAACTTCTCCATACCAGAAGCTAAAGTCGGCGGAGGTATGCTTTCCTGTAAAATATGCAAGAAAATGTTTGGGAACCACAATTCTCTTTCCGTTCACATGTCGAACGCCCATCCTCAGAGCAAAGTACCAGTCTTTAAGTGCGACGAATGTCCGGCTTCATATCCGAAATCTTTACAACTACAACATCATAAAAGGGTATTCCACAATGTAACTGGACCGAATAGAGAACTAGGATTGCCTGTGGTGGACCTATCACAAGAAGAGAACCTGAAACGGTTGAGTAGTTTAGGCATTTATAGTTTTATACCGCTTGCGAATAGGGAGCAAGCCGGTGGTTGCTTCGGTATACCTGTAATCTCAGTACATAATGTACAAAATGGAATGACAACTAGTTTGCAAGCTTTAGGAGCTGATGGACTACTAAGTTTAGGGCCTCTGAAACCTTTACCTAACTCATAGACTGTATGAGCAGTGTGCTATGTGAAGAAAATTGTGTGAAAGTGGCAAACTGTGATGTTTATAGTTTTCATATTGACATTTGGGAAGGAATGGGTCACAAACATTTTGTTAAAGACTTTATTTTGTTCAGTGAACTCGAAATAGTTTATTATAAGTGAAATTATTTATAATTTACATGAATATTTCATTGTTATTAATTTAAGTGCATAGTAATTTTAAAACCTATTAGATCGGAGCCTATTTGAATTTAAATAATGAGTTCAAATGAAATACAATTTACAATGAAATGTCATAGCCATGTCAACAAATTCATTTGTTTCAGTAATTAAGTGTCTTATGCATTCTAAAAAATAATTGTTGGTACTTTCTGCAGCATAGACGCCAAATAGTAATCAATGAAATATGTAGGTAGATATACAAAAATACACAAAACTGAGGCATGAAGTACTCCTCCACATCACTTTCATCCAGAAATGTGTCCTGTTTATGACAGTATCAAGAAAAACATCATTGTCAATAACTATTAATTATATTATGACCAATATAAAAACAGATTTAAAAGTAAACACGAAGAATATGTTTCTGCCGTGATGGTCAATATTGTTGTCTGTCTATGGCACGGCTTGTAATTGTAATATAAAATCTATACGGTCATATATTATTGTTCGATAAAAACGCACATTTTTGATGATACTTACCATATTGTGTAATCTTAATACTCGTTGTCTCAAGAGCTGGAAGACAAAATTTACTCCGATCTATAAGGTTTCAGAGGACAATTCTCGTATTTTAAAGAACATTCGCATTAAAGTCGCGATCTGTCAAAAACACCTAATTTACATACATTTTGACAAATTCTTGACATTGATTGAGATGATATTGCGACTTGACTTTGAACATTCTTTATGTACGAGAATTGGCCTTCAGGAGCTCTACGAAAGTTATTTCCAGTGTGTGTAAGGGACAGATCTATAGAAGTCATATACATCTGTCACTCAATGCAATTGAAATAACCTTGCTCTAAGAGCTCATTGTAGGGCCCCAGGTCTAAGCATAGCTGCTGAGTATATTTTATTTATTACATGGACTAACCTATGTTTGTATTATGATGACTGATATAACACATGCATTTTTTTTTGTTTTTTTGGCATATTTTTATCTCCTACCGATGTTTGATAGGCTATTATGCTGCGTGAAATTGGCGAAATTGTGTTGAATTTTCAATGAAAGTGACACTTTTATAGAAGAATCACTACAATTTCGCCAATTTATTACTGAATTATTTATTGTCTATGTACTCGACGTCTATGTAGGTACTGTCTATGTATATCTATATTAATATTATAAAGGTCGAGTATGAATTTTATAAGTTGTAATGCGGGGAGTATAATCTGCGAAACCGGCTACATTCGGCAACCACAAATTTTCGAAAAGTTCTTTTACTGCTTTTAAATTATAATATTCGAGATAGACATAAGCTAAATATTTAAATTGTTTCACACGAGTAAAACCGAATCGAGTTGCCCGATATAAATACGACTGCTATTATTGTGCCATTGTTCTGCAACCTATAATAATAACAGTCTTCCAGACCGTATTTTCCTGGGCGCGGGGTTTTTTCCTACTCCTCTGTTATTATTTTCTGATTAATTTCGTTGTTGGATGCAAGACAGTAAAAATTCATTCTCAGGGACTATGTCGAACTTCATTGCCTCAGCGCTTTTCTGTTAATCGCCACTGTTGATCTGGTGTGGGTGCGGTGGGATAGTCCAAAAAAAAAAGGCACTGGACACCGTCAACTATTTTTATTTTTTTATTAGCCTGTATTGTCCCACTGCTGGGCATAGGCCTCCTCCATAGCCTTCCAACGTTCTTTGAATTTGTTTACCGTCAACTACCAAACTTATAAGTAGCATACAGTCAACTTTTAAGTCAAGAGCTACATCGAGCCATAGCGCTTCGCAATGCAATACAAAAAGCGTTGTTAAAATCCTCCCACATAACTTCCGAGTATTTTGTGTGAACCATCGCATACCCCATCCTAAGCAGTTACAGTTACTTAGGGCGCTGTAGCGGTCTTATCACTGATAGCAGACAGGAAAAACAAATAAATAACCAATTAGTTTTGTTAATTTGATTGTGTACATACATGTCATAATGTTTCATATCAGTCATCATAATACGTAGGTATATTGTGACCTGGGATCTTATTAAAACGTTTCAACGCCATCATGACTCCTTTGTGAAAAAGGGATATTGCTATTCGTCATGTATAGCTCCGTCTTTCCCCACAGTGCAACCATGATGGTTTTGACTGGGATGCCACGAATAGTGATTTTGTCGAATACCGAATATTCGGCTAGACCCTATATAATACATAAACGACCGTGAAACCGAATCGCTGAATATATAATATAAAATAATATAGTATACCTACGTGTTGAACCATTTCACACGTCAGAGTAAGACCCTTGAGATAATTATCCATACTGCATTAATTAAATTAACTTTGTGAAATGGATACGTGAAAGTAACTGGCTTGTTGGTCTAGTGGTAGCAAGCGTCACTGCTGAGCAGGAGCTTCTGGGTTCGATGCCTGCATGAAACTGTTATTGCGTTTTCCCGTCTGGAATTTTCCGGGGTTTGAATTTGTGCTGTTGGCAATTAGCTCACCCCCTTACATGGTAGTTAAAACATAACTGGAGAAATGCAGCAGTTATGTGTAAAGTGTGTCCAACCCGCACTGGGCCCGCGTGGTGGATTATGGCCAATGCCCTCTCTCACAGAGCCCTGTCCCAGGCCTGTCCCAGTAGTGGGAACGTTTAAAGGCTGATGATGTTGAAATGGTACACATTTCGCCTCTGCCTAACCCCTCGAAAAATACAGGCGTAATATTATGTATGTGGATATATGGATACTTATCTTGGGTCACAGTCTGTACCTACACATGATTGCCGACATTACTTGACGTTTTTAAGCGCCTTTTCACACGCCCCGGTTGCCGGGCAGCCGGTGGTGAAGTGTATCGGCATGTACCTATGTAAGCTTTCACACGTACCGGCGTACATGGCTATACATTCGCCGCCGGGTATCCGGCACCGGTTACCCGGGTATCGGGGCGTATGAAAAGGCACCGGTCAAGTCCACACTGAGATCCGACGTTGCTCTCATATTTTAATAGCGATGCAATATAGAACATATAATATATATACTAAGAAGTTCAAATTTCAGTGAGAGAATTCAAATGCAGTCGGTGGAGATTAAAATTTGAATTTATTGGAATTCTCTCACTGAAATGTGTACGGTTTTTCATAGTTAACAAGGTTTTTATCGTATTGCTATTTTAAAAAGGTTCGTTGGTATTTGCCCCGTGGTAGTTGACCCTAAAAGTCTTACTTAACACAGACTCGACCTTGGCCCGTAAATCATTAATATATAATTATTACTTTATATGAGCAGCTAATCTGTAATTGTCTCGGAGACTCAAGTCCCATATAAAATTTTCTAGGGGTTATCAGTATTTTTTTTTATATTTATTAATAAGTCAATATTGATAACCGTTTAAAAATAATACGTAATATTGAATTACGTTCAAGATTAGATTGTAATGTCTGGGCATTATTGGGTCAATAAAGTTACGAATAAGTCCTTAACTGAATACGTCCACTGCTGGACATAGGCCTTCCCCATTCGTCGCCACATTGACCGGTCCCGTGCATTTCGCAACTCAATAATAATAAACAAATAATATTCAATCAGTTTCAGTTAATTAATATCAAACGTGTTGAAAAAAATATCTAATTTCGAAACTGACTTAAGAAAACTCGCGATTGGCTTTCTAAAATTGATTAAATGTTTAATTTGACGATGTCACTTTAATTTTACGACAATTTTCGTTCTAGAAACGACTTAAGTCTCCGCGATGAAAAAACTTAAGTTTATTTTTGTTTTAAGTACTGCCTTTTGTTCCTCACAATGTTGCCAGTATGACTGCTAACATTAATTTAAATATTAGTAGTAAGCTAAAATCTAAATACTAGTAGCGCAAGACATGTAATTGATAGAAATGTTCCATAATTATGTATTAACAAACATTTTAACAAGGCGTTTTGTATTGAAGAAGAAAGAAAGAAAGAAAATAATGTATTCCCCCCGAAACGTTGCACAAACTTCATCATCAACCCAATGTTCCCACTGCTGGGACACAGGCCTCTCTATGAGAGGGAATAGGCCGTAATCCACCACTCGGCCCAGTGTGGGCTGGTGAATGTCACATGTCTTCGAATATGCGGCTCACAAGTTATGCACGAGCTTAATAAATATAAAATAAAAATAAGAAATCTTCTGAGGAGCTCGTGGCTAAATAATAACAGCCACACGGGTCGATCATCAAGGTTAAGCAACGCTTGACGAGGTCGGTCCGTGGATCTGTGACCATTCCAACATACCGAGTTTCCTCCGTGCCTCGGAAAGCACGTTAAGCCGTTGGTCCCGGCTGTCATTTGAAGATCTTTGACAATCGTTACGGGTAGTCAGAAGCTTGAGATCTCACACCAGTCTTGCCAAGAGGTACCGTGTTACCCAATTACTGGGTTGTGGAGGTCAGATAGGCAGTCGCTCCATGTAAAACACTGGTACTCAGCTGAATTCAGTTAGACTGGAAGCCGACCCCAATATAGTTGGGAAAAGGCTAGGCAGATTGATTGAATAATAAATCTTCTAGATTTATCTGTAAAGATAGTGCACCAATTATTTTATACATTCATGATGCAATAGCTTACTATGAAAATGCAATATATTATTTAACATACATTTACAAACGAATTGCCTTCCAACATACAAACCAATGCGCCTTGTTAAAATGCATAACTCACTCAAATCAAAATGGCTTATATACAGCAGTAACCATTTACTTTCATATTTTTATACTTAGCAATAGACTTGAATATACTGTTATATAATTTTGGATAACTTATAATATGTATTATTATTAATTATTGACATTATTCAACCTTCCCTTAGTATAAGATATTTAAAGTAGCAATAATTTGTCAAAAGTGAATAATTCAACTTGATATTACTGAAAATAAGTTGAGTATACGTTTGATGATGTGACCAGTGATTGTTACGTCTTATTGTAAATTTACCAAGCGAAACTTCACAGATGATAAAATAAAAATAAAAAAATATGATTTTGTACATTCATAATTATATTAACTACACTAGCAGTGGTCGTTGACTCCGTAAACAGCTGTTCCAATAAGTAAAATACCAAGGTTGTCTGTAAAGTTTCGCACTTTGAATTGAATCGCCTTACAAAGCCTGTGTTTCTTTATTTTACCACGTTTAGAATTGAAATTCCAAATTAATACGTAAAAAAAATTATACCTAATATTTTTTAAATATAAAATTGTTTTTTTTTTTTGTTTATAAACTTTTCTTTTCACCTGTCACGGTGTCTAACCAAAATCTTAGCAACGTTCTAAGTAGACGCTTGTTTTAAGAATCTTTTGTAATATGATAGTTTGTTTAAATAAAAAAAATACAAGAATATTTTTCAATTCGTTGCCAGGAGACGTTGTTAGTTAACATTTTGTGAATCAGTCTATGGATATTGTATTAAGAAAACAATATGGCGGCGATACTTACGATTTTGGCGCCAAATTACCCCTGTACATATAGCTAAACTCGTAGGTAAAGCGAGTATAGGTGTCAAAAAACTAAATTTAGTTAAGAGATTTGTATGAATTATAATAGTTTTCAATTGATATTTCGAGATTCCTGTTTCATTAAAAAATTTAAGCCTAAGTTTAAGTTGTCGGCACGTAACTTGGCAAGAGTTGTTACATGCGCAGTCGTTTTTTAGGTCTCTTTGGTTACCAAGCGGGACGCGAGGTACGTTTAGCACTGTTCCGAGCGCGCGATTGGTTGGTCAGTTGACACAAAGATCGACTTACCAATTTCGTCGCATACACGTACCGTTTGCTCTATATGGTGGTTGGTCAGTCACCTTACCCCCTCTACGCCAAAACCTTGCCAAGTTACGTGCCGACAACTATACTGAAGTTTTAAATTATCGTCCTGAGGAAGCTTATTATTTTAATTTGACCAAACAATGTGAAAACTTATTTTAGTTTTAAAATAATTTGTCACTGACTTGCAATGTGTAAATAACTGATATATTTTTATAAACGTTATTATAAGTTTAAAATTACATAATATATTTTATTTTTCATGAACATGAAAAAAAAGAAGCAAAAGAAGTATGTAAGGATCGTAGCAGGTGGCGTTCTGTAGTTTCTGCCTACCCCCATGGGAAAAAGGCGTGAGTTTATGTATGTATGTATGTATGATGAAAAAATGCCACTTATGTACTTACATGTAGTCCTATAACGTATACGAAACGGACTACTTGTATAAATCCGTTGTTAGGGGCTCAAATGTAGCTTCGCATTCTAAGACTATTTTTAGATTTTTTTCAATTGAGTTCTGAGCATCCAAAATTAACACCAAAGAGAATCTATACCTATGAAGTTTAGTTTGATTAAAATAATATAGGTATGGTATATATATATATAAGCCACAGGAATTATCGTAGAATTATGTTAATTTTAAATTAAAATGAAGTCCCATCCATGGAAATAATATATTATCTATTTCTTCTTATTTCTTTCTAGCTATTTTGTTTACATGAAAATTTGATATTATCAACCAAATTACAAGTTTCTATTTACGGGGAATTATTGCCAATAGTAATAAACATTTGTTTTTACTTGCTAATAATATTATGGTACATATTTTATTTGTATAGAACATACCTATAAATGCTGTAGCTACATTTGACCCTAAAACATTGTCTAAATTTAGCCCTTGATTGGCCGTGGCCTTATGATTTCGATTTTTGAAAGTTCTGCAATCAACCGATATTTCATATTCGAATTCACTTGAATTTAGAATCTTAGATAGTTATAAAATTACCTATCAACTTCATGTCATACAAGACGAAGTTCTAATTTCATTGCAACAAGAGTTTACGAATGGTCACTCAAAAAGTAGTTTAGTAACCCCCGATTTCTGAATTAATAATTTGACGTTGAGTATTTGTCTTACTCTGCTTCAGCCTGAAAATCTGTTAAAATTTTGGCGTATATGTAGGGCTTTACACATTCTTAACTCCAAATACTTACTCAATTCAGGAATCGGCCCTAAGTCTGTAATCTAAGATTCTGCAGTCAAGTATTGTCTATGTCTAGTTTTTAAGGATACTGTGTACTGTCTACACACGAAAAATATGTAGGAAAAGTTTTAGTTGGCTTTGTAAAAAATGCGCGTTCTTGGTGCATTATGTAGGTAACTTTACGTATAAGAAGAGATTATTTTTAAGTTAATTAAAACAAATGATTATAAGTTTGGTATTTGAGTTCTATTTAAAATGTATCTATTATAAGAGAAAAGTTGAATTACGGCAAATGATTAAAATTACATTTACTATAACTATTACTGCTTTTTAATGATTTATCTTTAAAATTCCTATTTCTTTTTTCTTTATTAGCGATAGGCTCGCGTTTGACCACTATCTCGCCTGATAGTAAGCGATAATGTGGTCGACGGTGAAGTACGCTTGCCTAGAAGTAACCTATTCACTCTTGACTTAAAGACCCCAAGGTTGTAGCTATCAGGAAACAAAGACTCCGGCAGGGAATGGCACTCCTTAGCTGTGCGCCCAATGAAAGTATTCGCAAATCGCTTTGTACGTTTGGGTGGGATGTCCACCACCTATTACAAAATTCATATTGAAACAGTTATTTTTTGAAAATACAGTTCATATTTCCCAGCACAGTTTATATTTCACTGCACAATAGTGTACCTATTATGTTTTTCTGCACTATGGCAATATGTTCGAAAACAAAAAGCCACTTATTTGTCTAGAACTAAATGTCCTTATTATTTTCATTGTTATCATCGAGAGCCAATCAATTGCTGTCAGCAAACCCTCTTCTTGACTCAGTCTACAAATCTTTGGGCGAGACTGGGAATGCCTCGTCTCTTCAGTCGATTGTACTGTAGTCCACCCTCTCCACTTAGGCCTGTGCGAGTTCTTGCCTGGACTATTTTCTCACGAACAGTGTTTATGCCTAGGTCAAGATACTTACATGTATTTGTTGCTAATACATTGGGGTATTCTGAACATGGTTCTTAGTGCTTTACTTTGGAATCTTTCCAGTATGTCGATGTTACTCTTGCTAGCTGTTCCCCATATTTGTATTGTATCCTATAAGTCCAGATAGGTTTCAAAGTTGCTTTATATACCATTATTTTGCTGGTGTTATTTAGTTGCGAGCTTCGTCCGATTAACCAGTGAAGACCACGAAGTTTTCCATCTAATTGTTTTCTTTTAGCCCAGATGTGCTTCTGCCATGTGAGCCTTCTATCCAGGTGCATTCCCAGGTACTTTGCATTATCTATTTAAGGTATTTCTTTGTTGTTTAGCTTAACCAGAGGGCAAGTGTCTCTCCTAAGAGTAAAGGTTACATGAGCAGATTTGGTTTCGTTTGCTTAGATCCTCCATTGTTTAAGTCATGATTCTATTTTATTTAGATGACTTTGCAGAGTGTGTGATGCAGTTACTGGGTCGCTATGAGCGGACAGCAAGGCGGTGTCATCAGCGTATGTCGCTGTAATCGTTTGATTATCTGTTGGAATATCTGCAGTGAAGATAAGGTACAGGATAGGTCCCAATATGCTACCTTGGGGGACGTCAGAGTTGATTTCGTAGAGCTCAGACCTGTCATCATTGCATTTTACTTGAAAGCCTCTCTTGTCGAGGTATGATTTTAGTATCTGAAGAAAACAGTGTGGCAGTGACTTTGATTTTGAAGATAAGGCCCTCATGCCATACCTTGTCGAAAGCTTGGCCGATGTGTAAAAAGACTGCAGAGTAGTATAATTTATTTTCTAAACATCTACCAATAATTTTAACAATACGTTGAACTTTGTTCGATTGTCCCATGACTTTCACGGAATTCGACTTGGTGCTGTGGTAGTACGGTATTTAAGTGTACTTTTATTCTGTTAAGGAGTATCCGTTCAAACAGTTTTCCAATGACTGGCAGCAGGCTGATGGGTCTGTATGAATGTTTGTTCTAGAGGTTTACCAGGCTTGGGAATCATTATTACCTGTGCTATCTTCCACTGTCCAGGTAAGTGTTCAAATGTTAGGCAAGCATTAAATATGTGGACAAGTTTCATTACTGCCTTGTACGGAAACTTCTTTAGAAGTGTTGCATCTTTAAGAACATACCCGGGCGCTTTCCCTTCCTACAGATTTTTTATTTCTTGGAAAATTTCTTAGGGCTAGTACTTTGTAATGTTAAGCATATTTGATTTGGTGATTCTAAGTAGTTTTTTATATCTTCTGTATGTTCGCGACAGCTCGCTGGGTGTGGATTAAATACATTGCTAAAGTGTTCGGCAAATGTCGCTTTCTCTAGGTCAGACCTAGCCCATCCTCCTTTATTATTATTGACGGCAGGTATATGTGTTTTTGGGCGCTTCATGATTTTGGTGACCTTCCACAGCGAATAGTTTGTGCCAGTTGTCGATAGAGGCTTGAAAGCATCTTTTGGATTTTGTCGTTCTCTACATTGTTGATGAGATTTTATTAAATACAGTTTTATCCTTTGGATATCCTATATTTTGCCATGCCGTAGGATTTACCATCTTCCCTGACCCACCCTACATGTGTCCCCCGGGTGGTCCTAAACGAGCAACAATGCCGAGTTTTGAGCAACGTCGAGTTTCAAACGGCGGATAACAAACTCAACCAATCAAAGGCAGGAAGGCCTCTGATATCACTAAAATCTACAAGTCTTGGCTTAATTGTCTGCCCCCCGAGGAAGAAAACCTTGCAATACAAACATTTATATGAAAATAAATAATCCCAATCCTAAGGTGGGCAACGTGCCGAGATTATGAACGACTGGTGGGGTTCCAGCCTTCAGCGCCAACCTCAGTGGAACGGGCAACCACTGTATTATATGCCTTCTCCTGGGAATAGGCGTCACCCCAGGTAGTGACTGTTAAATCGTCCTTACTCGTGGAATATGGATAACTCTCAAAATATAAAAACTCCTAACACAAATAAAACACATTTTAATACAACAAACACTTTTTGGGGAACCGACGAATGGGGTAGAATCACACAAAAAACGCGGTTCACTCCAGTTTATGCTTTTATATTTATTCGAAAATGAAACACACTAGGTATGAAATATCCATATATATTAAAGGAATAACACTAGCAACTTATCGATAGGCTCTAGCATGGAGTAGCGAGCTGCACTTTCGAATGTTGGAATCAGAAAATTCTCTTCTGGTTTTTTGCAAAGTTTCTTTCTAGAGAGTGAAAATCTTTCTGTCAAAATATATTTGTGGCGCGTTCTTTTTCTCGAACCTTATTGGTCTGTCCACCTGACAGCGCGCGGATCTGTTCGGAAACGCCACACCACCCCTCTACGCAGACTAAAGAACCATACAAAACAATGTACAATAGCGTAAAAATTAATCATCCATAAAATACAATAAAAGAGCAAGAAAAATAATTAAAAATCAAATTGTTTTGAGAAATGTATCTTTCGACCAGATCGTGTGGTGTACTCTGTTGGTGCATCCGATGGCGCTAAGGTTGCCGAAGGTGCGACGCGACGGTACGATTCGGTACAGTTATCAACGGCGTCGTCGGCGCAATTACTTCTTCAGGCGGGGACGGTATTTCATCGTGCTCAATATACGCTGGCTTAATGCGGTCCACGCTGACCTCCACGTTCTTACCCCTGAAATTAATTGTAAATGTTTTATCTCGACGCTTGACAATTTCGTTAGGTCCAGTGTATGGAGGCTTTCGAACTGTGTCAATACGAAGGAAAACATGGGTCGCTACATCTTGCTCGCACGCAGCGATTGCGAAAGGTCGTTAATTAGCCTAATCACTTACGGTGTCCGTGCGCGCGTACCTACCTACGTAAAAACGGTCAAGTGTGCGAAATGTACCAAAGTAGTTACGAAAAAAAACCCGGGACTGCAGTGTAGTAAATGCAACAAATGGCTACATGGTGTTTGTTCTTCATTAACTACTGAACAACTAAGTGCACTGTCGGCTACGGAATCGGTTGATTGGAAATGCCGCAATTGTATTGGTTCTAAACCAAAACGCATTTCGTGTATCCTACCGGATCCTGAAGAAGACGACTCTGACCAGGAAGGAGGTGGGATGTTTTCTGTTCCTGATAAGGATGCTATCCTTGCGTTATTTCGACAAGAAACTCGCGAAATTATAAAACAAGAACTTCAGACTACCCTCGATTTTTACTCTAGAAAAATCGACGACTACGAACAGAAAATGAAAGACTAAGAAACCCGTGTTAAACTGGTAGAAAACCAATGCAAAGATCTCCAGAACGTGATAAAGAATATAAACCTACAAAACGATGTTCTTGAGCAAAAAGTGAACAAAATTGAACAAGCCTATTCACAAAACAACATCGAGTTAAGTGGGGTAGATGAAAAAGTGGGCGAAAACGCCGTGACTATTGCGTTATCGATTTGCCAAAAACTCAAGCAAAAATCTGAGGACATAATTAGAGTGTACAGGAAGAAAAAACCAGCTGACCGCTCAACGGGCCAAAGTACAAAGGTCACCACTCCGGTCCCAGCACCGATCATCGTGTCCCTGCGTGATAAGGGCCGTGACTGCTGGCTTGAGGCGGCGAAGAACATGACCCTTACTGCGCGTGACAAAGGTGAAGAGAGTGACGAAAAGGTGACGATACGTGAATCTCTCAGCCCTACAACAGCATTCTTACTGTGGAAAACTAAATCACTCCTAAAAGACAAGTTTGTGTGCAAATATGTGTGGTGCAAAAACGGCCTTATTCTGGTACGCAAACAAGAGGGTGACAAAAAAATCTACACAGTGCGCTCAAACAGTGACATTGCAAGAATTGTCAAAGAACTACAAAATAACTAATAGGTAGGTATGCCTATAAACTACACTACATATATAACCGTCTTCATGTCCTGGCAACGTAAGTATTTACCTGCACTTCACTTGTCAGCTTCACCTAAATTATTATATTATGATCACTAATCATACTGATTCATTCTTAACGGATAAAGTACATCATTCTTGGATTGATTTTACCTGCGACATACGACCAGAAAACAACGAATTATTGATATTACAAAGTCAAAGTATTTATTAGTGTGTTTTTTGGTGATACAGTAGGTCTTACAGTTAGGTTATGGTGACTCAAAAAACTACCCATAGGGGGCATACACTATTTAACAATATAAAATCAATATTTCATAAAAATTTACAAAATTTCAATATTTACAATACAAACAATTTTTATATTAAACATTTAGAATACAATAAATTATTTTATAAATATTCAGAATACAATTAATAAGTCGATTGTTTTAATTGACAAGCATAAATAAATAATTATCATTTAGTTTATTACATTTTGTCAAGAAGGAATTCGTCAATGGTATAGTAGCATTTTTCAATTAAAAAAATATTTAGTCTCCGTTTAAATTGTGTCAAGTTTAAATCTTTAATGTCATTTGGTATTTTATTGAATATTTTCGGAGCCATGCAGAGGATGCTTTTGTGCATAAGGGCGGTCTTTGAGGCTCTTAGACATAATTCGTGACGATATTCTTGTCTTGTCGATCTACAGCGTTGCTCTGAAGCTTTATTAAACAGTTCACTATTTTTCTTGACGAACAATGCGGTCTCGTATATGTAAAGAGAAGGTAATGTGAGTATTTTAAGATATTTAAAATGCGGTTTGCAACTTTCCGTTGATTTAAGACTGCATATCGATCTAATGCACCTCTTCTGTGCTTTAAAAATGTTATATATCTAAAATAGTTGTATATCAAAGTCTGTTTACCCTGATAACTTAAAAATTGGTATAATAAGACCTATACACAAGAAGGGCAATTATATGGATACCAACAACTAAAGACCAATAACGATCCTCTCTTGCATAGATAAAATTATGGAACGTTGTGAGCGATTTTTTGTCAAGCAAAGGCATAATTCATGAGAAACAATTTGGCTTTCAGAAAAATAAAAGTACCACGCAATTGCTATCACAGTTTACAGATGAAATCAATGATCACCTTAACAATAAAAAACATGCAAAAGAGGATGCAGGAGAGGCAGGAGAAGTCCGCAGGAGATTTTGAAGGATGGTGAGGTATTGTCAGGTCAACGGTGTGCGGAGGAGTTTGCGAAGTATTTTTACTCGGTCTTTAGGGCGGAGCCCCCTGTGTTGGATGTAGACGCGGCTATAGAGAAAGCAGGTAGTGGGAATGGAGCGGCACGAGTGCACTTAGACCAATTACAGTTAGTGGACGTATGTCGCGCGCTTCGAGACCTGAAGCCAAAACGTTCCGCAGGGCCTGACGGCATTCCGCCTTACATCTTTAAAGATTGTCGGTCAGTGCTAGCTAAGCCGCTTCTACACATTTATAACAAGTGTCTAGAAGCTGCCGTGTTCCCGGAGAGATGGAAAGTGACTCGCGTTGTGCCTGTTCCTAAGGGTGGGTCAGCAGAATCTGTGGATGGGTATAGGCCAGTTGCAGTATTGTCGACGCCGGCAAAAGTACTGGAAACTGCCACTCATAGGATTATTTATCAGCAGGTTAGCGCACATCTCACAGACGCTCAGCATGGTTTTCGACCAGGAAGGAGTACCACCAGTAATTTGCTCTGCCACATGGCTCATCTGGTGCCTACAGTGGATAGTGGGGGGCAAGCTGATGCTGCTTACTTCGATTTTCGAAAAGCATTCGATTTAGTCGATAATGACATGATGCTTGCAAAGTTAGCTGGTGTTGGTTTCACCCCACATTCACTTCAGTTTTTTGCCAGCTACTTAAGAGATAGGCGGCAGTACGTGGACTATGCGGGACACGTGTCAGATCCGTATTTCACGAGGTCCGGGGTGAGTCAGGGCAGTAACCTTGGACCTTTGGGGTTCCTCCTGGTGGTTAACGACCTACCAGAAGTAGTCCAAGACGCTCACTGTTTGTTGTTTGCCGACGACCTCAAATTGTCCCTCACAGTGGAAAGGGGCGAAGACTGTGACAAGCTACAAAGGGATATTGATAGGGTAGTGAGCTGGAGCAGAGAAAATCTGTTGCAGTTCAATATCTCGAAATGTGTGACAATTACTTTTTCTCGTGCACATAATCCCATCGTGCATGGCTATCATATTGATGGCTTGCCTATGACACGGGTCACGGAAGTCAAGGACTTGGGGGTAGGTTTTAACAACAACTTGACATTTCGTGATCACGTTATGCGTTGCTGCAAGAAAGCATATAGAAATTTAGGCTTTATGCTTCGTACGGTCCGAGGTTTCACGAATATGAAAGCCATTATAGCTTTATATAATGCATTGGTTAGGAGCCAGCTAGAATGTAACGCAGTCATCTGGTCTCCATATGAAGCTAAATATAGTCTCATGCTGGAGAAGGTTCAAAACAAATTTATTAGATATTTGTATATGAGGTATTACGGTGTTTACCCATTTTATCCCTTAATGTATCCAACATTATTTATTTTAGGTATGGTAGGATACAATGAGTTGAGGGTTAGAAGGGAACTGGCACTCACCTCATATATTTTCAAAATATTGAGAGGGAAGGTGCATAATGCAACTGTTTTAGGACAGGTGTCTCTGTGTGTTCCGGACAGGTACGTATGGCGACGCCGGCGGCCGAGCTTGCTAGTTGAGCCGCGCAGTCGAACCAGCCTTTTAAGAGAGGCGCCGCTGACGCGTGCACTCCGCACGCTCAACCTTGTGGCTATTGAGACGGATCTATTCTGCTGTACTCTGGGTGAATTCACAAGAAGTGCATTGTTTAAAATTTGTTATGGATAAAATTTGTTTAGATATTTAATATGTAATTAGATTACTTAGGATAAGCGCATTTATCGTATTGGGTGTAATCCTGTAAAGATTAATGTGATAAGGTTAAAATAAATAAATAAATAAAAATAAAAAAAATGTAATCACAATTATGATAGATTTCAGCAAAGCTTTTGATACGCTAAATTATGAGGTACATTACACAAAAATGCAGCAGAATGGTATACGGGGTCCAATGTTGGAGTGGTTCAAAAATTATCCCAAACAGAGGTATAATATAGTTAGTATAGCGGGGGCGGTCAGCGACAGAGTTCCAACACATCATGGAACGGCTCAAGGATCGATCCTCGGTCCGACTGAGTACCTAGTATATGTTAACGATATTTGTAACTTATTCCGACATGCCTCTGTCTACCAATTTGCTGACGACACATGTCTAATCACAGCTCACAGGGATCTAAGTACTGCAGAGAAACTGATGCAAACTGAGTTCAACCTGCTTTGTAAATGGGCACACGACGTTGGCTTAACAATCAACTATCAAAAAACTAAACTCATGCACATTCATTCACCGTACTTAAAGACTCAAGGGACACCAAGAGTCGTGGCTCATGAACACCAGTGCATGCATCGGTGCTTGGATGTCTGTGACTGTAAGCCGATAGACAATGTTAAAGAACATGTATATCTATGTCTTAAGATTGATCATAAATTTAACTGGGGCCCACATGTGGACCACGTATGCGTTAAGCTTAGAGCTATCATGTCAAAATTGCGCATATTAAAACACAAATTGCCATATAGGACCATGAGATTGTTGTTTAAGGCATTGGCCGACGCTGTTATCAATTATGGTATAACCAGTTATGGAAGAACTTATAAAACTTACCTTAAAAAAATATATAATATACAAATACGATTACTAAAGATAGTGGTACCATATAAAATTAAACTCAAACATAAACCCGATTATGATAAATTATTCCAATATTGTAAAGTCTTAAATGTATTTGATAAAGTAAAATTTGCTGTTGCCTCTGATTACTGTGAACTCAATATAAATAAGTTAGATAAAATAAGTAGACCTACTTTTGTTCGTAACCTGTCGTACTTGCCTCTGTATAAACTGCCAAAAGTTAATAATGAATACGGTAAAAGGATCTGGACGTATGCTCTTCCAAGCATTCTAAATAAATTACCTAAAGAAGTAGCCAAAAAAATGGAAAACAAAAAACCTCGACAAATAAAAAACATCCTGGAAATCTACTTTACCGTTGAAAAGTTTAGAATGGGGGAAGGGCCTACGTGTCGGTCCACTACCAGATAAATTGTGAGCGAGTAACTGTAAACCTAAATCGATAGCGCACATAATCTTGCCTCAAAAAGATTGAGCGTTATTTACTATGTAAAAATTTTATGAATGCATGTGGAAATAAATAGTTTGAAATTTATTTTATTTATCTAAACCTTTGGAAACGAAAGTCGATGGTTGTGAGTTCGGGAGGCTGATGTTGGTCGCAGTCTTGATTTTTTTTTGCGATAATTGGCCAACGAAGTCCGTAATGTCTTCAGGCCGTTCAGATGCCGGAGAAGCGACTATGAGTTCTCCGGGTAGACGAAGTGGCTCACCATATAATACCTCTGCTGATGAGGATTTTATATCTTCCTTTAGAGCTGATCGAATACCCAGTAGGACCAGAGGTAACGCTCTAACCCACATGTCGCCTTGGCACATAAACGCAATGGCTTTCAACTGATGGTGGAGTCTTTCTACCATGCCATTATCGCACGGATGGTAACTGGTGGTTCTACTTCTCGTTGTGGCGCACTCTTGTAAGAGTCTCCTAAAAAGTTCAGATTCGAATTGTCGGCCCTGGTTGGTTGTTATAATGCTAGGGACGCCAAATCGAGAAATCGAACCATTGGTAAAGGTCTCGGCTACTTCTTCTGCTGTTATGCCGTTCATTGGCCTCAGGCCACCGGGTAAATCGATCTTTTGCACATTGCTAAGGGGCCGATTATGTCAGTTGGCTTGTTGAAATGTCCTAATGGGACGTTGACGTGCCCCGTAACCTTACTGTGCTGGCAAGGTAGGTATACATGTTTATGCCCATAATCGACAATCCTTATTCGATCAGTTATAAGACGTAAGGTGGCCCTAACTCCAGTTAGGATGACTGAGATTGTGGAGCTGGTTAAAGAAGTGGCTTGCAGAGCCACTGTGTCTAACATTTAATCGATCTTTAGAGTCGGGAGTATTTCCAGAAGAATGGAAGAAGGCTCGGATCGTGCCGGTGCACAAAAAAGGCGACTCCAGCAATATTAAAAGCTACAGGCCTATTTTCATCCTATCATGTTTTTCAAAGCTTTTTGAGTGTCTCGTTTGTCCCATCATTACCAACTACTTGGACACTAAGCTTTTCAATAGCCAACACGGATTCCGAATTGGACGTTCCACAGAGACTAATTTAGTCAGATACTTATCCGACATATCTGAAGCGCTCGATTGCGGTCACGAAGTCGACGCAATATATACAGATTTCAGCAGCGCGTTCGATAAGGTGAGTCATCCTCTCATGATAGCAAAACTTGAGGTCAGTGGTGTCCACGGATCTTTGTTGAGATGGTTTGCATCCTATCTTATAAATCGTTCACAGTTTGTTGCTGTCAATGGCTATGTTTCTTACGAATTTCATGCACGCTCCGGTGTTCCACAAGGTTCCCACCTTGGCCCAGTTTTGTTTCTACTATTTGTTGATGACATAACAAATCATATCAGGCACTGCTAAACAATGTTGTTTGCAGATGACTTAAAAATTTACAAAAAAATTACTGGGCCTGAAGACATCACACTTATTCAAAGCGACTTAACAAACGTCGAAAATTGGTGCAAAACCAACAATATGACCTTAAACCCCCAAAAATGCTTTCAAATCCGTTTCTCTAGAAAAAAATCATCATTCCCAACTACCTACACACTATGCGACACCTCGTTGTCAAAGGTTGGAGAAATCCGGGATCTAGGGATTCTGGTGGATGATGGGCTCACCTTCAAGCCACACATCAACGACGTCGTAAAGAAGTCTGCGCAGATGCTGGGTTATAATAGTTTTTTGTACTACTCCAGATACTGACTTACACCGTGTTTCACTCAATAAGTTTAGAAGAGCAGTCTCGGAGGTACGGGAGTGCGCAATCTTAACTTAGGCTAATTACGAACATATACATCCCATTTCTATTTTTTATTCTGTATTTTTTAGTCTGTCTGTTTTTTATTTTGTATGTTTTATTTTTACTATGTTTTTAACTTTAGATTAATATTTATAATTTTAAAGTTTAAATAATTTTGTGTTTCTGACCATATGGTGTAAGCTGCGTATACCTGTAATAGGCATACATACCAGCACCTTTATTTTTCTTCGTTTACAACAAACTGTTCTGTATGCTGTTGGTGTACCTTATAATAAATAAATAAATAAGAATGAGCGGCGGAATGGCGGTGTTATGTATGGGCAAGGTGTTCCTGTAGATGTATCGTATACTAGGGCGGTGTTAGTATAATTACTTCTTTTAGATTTAATGTTGTTTCTTTTTTTTTATTATTGATAGGCTTGCGTTTGACCACTATCTCACCTGATGGTAAGCGACGATGTGGTCGACGATGAAGCACGCTTGCCTAGAAGAAACCTATTCACTCTTGACTTAAAGACTCCCAGGTTGTAGCCAACAGGAAATACAGACTCCGGCAGGGAATTCCATTCCTTTGCTGTACGCATGATAAAAGTATTCAACAAGTTTCGGAGGCCTGTAGTAACTTTTTAAGTTCATCATACTGTTTTTGCGACTGTGAAACAGCCATGTAATCGGATTCGATCGTGACAGCTTCAACACAGGACATAGTGTCAGCTACCACGTTGTTTTCACCCTTGACATGTACAATATTTGTTGTGTATTGTGATATAAATGACAACTGATTGAGCTGAGTTGGAGCTAGTTTTTCACGGCTTTGTTTAAAAGCGAACACTAATGGTTTGTGGTCCGTGTACACAGTTGTTAGTTGTCCTTCCAGAATGTGCCTGAAATGTTGCACACTTTCGTAAACTCATAATAACTCTCGATGATAGTGCAGGCCATTGAATCTGTTGGGCATTCAGTTTCTTGCTAAAGAACGCAATGGGTTGCCAATGACCGTTGACTTGTTGTTGCAGGTATGCACCAGATGCGGTACGTTGCAGATGCGATGGGCAAGTAATGTTGTGTTGGCAAGGCTATCTCTCAAAGCATAAAAGCGTTGTTCTAGGTCCGGGGTCCACGAAATGGGTATTTTTCCTTTTCCCTTTATGGCCGTTATTGCATTAATAAGGGGAGCTCGAAGTTCAGAAGTATGGGACAAGAACCGACGATAATAATTAATCATGCCAAGGAAACGACGCAGACTGCTGACTGTTTTAGGTAGGTTAAACTTCCGGAGAGCTGCAAATCGTTCCGTGGGAGGGCGGGTCCCTTCTGCGTTAAAGCTATACCCCAGGAAAGTAACATCTTTGGAACCCAAGTTATTTTTTTTTGGGTTAACGACAACTCCGTAGTCCTGTAGGCGTTCAAACAGTATACGAAAATGCCGGGCGTGTTCCATGGCATCACGTGAATACACCAAAATGTCATCGATGTACGCAAAGCAGAAATCGAGACCCTGAACCACTTCATCAATGAATCGTTGGAACTTTTGGCCGGCGTTCATTAATCCAAAATTCATGTAGGAGAATTCAAACAGGCCAAAAGGAGTGATAATTGCCGTTTTGCATACATCATCTTCGTGGTCTGGGCTTTGCTGATAAGCTTTAATCAGGTCAAGGGTACTAAAAATTTTAGACCCTGCTAGGTTGTGGTTGTGCTGGACTGGGTATTTATCAGGCACAGTACGGTCCTTAAGTGCGCGATAGTCGCCACAAGGATGCCAGGTGTTATCTTGCTTCTGTGCTAAGTGCAAGGGTGATGACCACGGGCTTTTAGAGGGCCGAGCTGTCCCACATTGCATCATATCCTCGAACTCTTGTCTTGCGGTGATAAGTTTTTCTGGGCCGATGCGGCGTGGGCGGCACGATACTGTTTGCCCTGGAGTTGTCTGATGTGGTGATGTTTGACAATCTTCGGAAGCCCTGTTGGGCGTGTGATGCCTGGGAACTCCCTGAGGATGTAGTCGAAGGGTGAGTTGTTGTTGATTCCCACTGCTTTGACACTGGCCTGATCAATTGAGGCGATGGTTGCCTGTACTGAAATGCCAGTCTTCCCATCCACCAACTTTTGATTACCGCAGTCCGGGAGAAGATGGTAATGAGCCAAGAAGTCAGAACCCACAATGGCGGTTTCGACGTCAGCTATAATAAAGCGCCAGCTAAAGTCGCGGCGTAAACCTTGGTTTAGCGTTAGTGTAGTACCGCCATATCACACTACCGGTTGCAGGATTAAGATTGTAATTTGCAGAACGTAACGAACAAACATCAGATCCGGTATCGATGATATGACAAAATTATTAGAGAACATTTCATCGCCAATAATATTTCGCACTACACTTACCAGTTAAAAAGTGAAAAAGCTTACCGAGTGGTTCTACAAGGACTTCACGCTTCAGAAGATACGACAGAAATAACTAGAGAACTGGAACACATTGGGCATAAAGTAAGACAAATAGTCAACATTAGAAATAGATCTACAAAAGAACCACTTCCTATATTCTATGTAGACCTCGAGCCACAGCAAAACAACAAAGAAATATTTGACGTCAGATATTTAAACTAAATGAAAATTACATATCTTTTACATTGTATAATACTTATAAGAAAAAAGAATTTATACAATGTAAAAGATGTCAAAGATTCGGCCACACAAAAAATCAATGTTTCAGACCTTTTCGATGCGTCAAATGTGGTAATGAACATCCTACAACACAATGTATAAAAAAACCTGACACTGAGGTTACCTGTGCAAATTGCAATGAAAAAAACCCTGCCAGCTGTTAGATTCCGTGAGCTACTCAATAAAAACACATTATAAGATTCCAAAATGTATTGTGCTCCGCATAGGCAAAACGATCAGACCATGAGAGTCATCTGTCTATAAAACTTATTCTAGACAACGTAGAGTTTACAATGGAACACATACAAACTCCTTAAAGATATATTTCTAACACTGGCCCTTGATCTAATATAAACTCATGTAAATCACATTACACACAATAAAATATCTAAGTGTAGTTAGACACATCCGCTGTCTAAAAATATAATATAACATAACAACAGCAAAACATAGCAAACACATAAATTTATCAAAGCATCCGTCACATATAAACAGTAAATATTCAAAAACTATGTGATACGGATCTAAAACAAATTTTACTTCTACAAGTATACCTTATCTACTGCTTAGAACCATCGTATATCATTTATTTAATGAAAGAAAAAAAATGACGTACAAACTTATAATGTTTTTCCTTTACCAACGGTTTCGTTAAAACGTCGGCCACCATTTCATCAGTAGATAGGTATTTTATAACAACTGTACCTTTCTCAACAATTTCCCTGATGAAATGATGTCTTACGTCAATGTGTTTCGTTCTGGCGTGGTACATAGAATTAGCCCACAACTTCAGTGCAGACTGATTATCATTAAACAACATAATCCTATACTGCACCCCGTAAATTTCGAACATAAACTTGTGTATAAAAAGTGCTTCTTTACAAGCATCTGACAGACACATATATTCGGCCTCTGAGCTTGAAAGAGCCACTGTTTTTTGTTTTCTACTCTCCCAAGAGATGGTAGAATTTCCAATTTTGAACACATAACCGGTATAAGATCGGCGATCGACCTCATTTGATGCAAAATCAGCGTCAACAATTTACGTACCTACTGCAAAATTAAAAACTTTAGCGAGCGATTATGAGGAAACGGGGGCAGAGAGCGCAGACTGAATTTCCTTAGTAAAAAGTCATATTTCGAGGTTCGGCTCTCATCTCTTTCCTCCTCGAATATTGGACCAATTTTTGATTAGATTTTTGATTTGATTTTTGATCTTTTGATTTTGAGTTCATATTAGATCACTGAATTGGTAGTGGTTATATCTAGCACTGTTACTAGGTAATTAAGACACACTTAGTAAAAAGCAAGTTGTTAATGAGTTTCCTATTGGGGAATATGTTGGGCGGTATAGTTTCAACATTTGGTTCAGTACGAACTTTAGGATGCGATATCTCATAAGAAGGAGATGAGTTATCCAAAATGACTGCACAACTAGTGATTTTCAGTGGCAAAGCGAGTTAGTAATTTCATTTGGCCAACGCAATTGAATCTAGTAAGTAACGGTACTGGTAATTTACGGGTATTCGGAACAGATCTTATGTTGCGTAACGAAATACAACCACCGTCTTCAGATCTGGATTAACTTACTTAATATCAAAGTAATATTATGATAGCAGTAGATCTCGCGATCGTTTTCCTTACATGAAAACTGAGTTAGCGAGCAATAGTAAAAGGTTATACTGTTGATATTTAATTTTCCAGATATTGATCCGAGTTAAGCTCCTTCACACGAGGTATTAAGAAGCAATTATTATCTGGCTTAATTGTTCCCCTCAAATTAACAAATTAACAGTCGGTATGTTTTAAGATCTTTGAGTAAAAAGCGCGAATCTTGTGAGAAGGACCCCGATCACCAAGTTCCGCCAGAATTAGATGTCATTACTGATGACAGTGGTAGTGAAACCAAATATGATTGACATGTCTACTCATACTAGAAACTTTGGACCGCACCTCATGAGTAACATTTGGCGATGGGTCAATGAATAATTTTGTTTCTTTGTTAAGAAAGTAAACTCGCAGTCACGCGTGTGGAGAGGTCACCATGTTAATGTTGATGACGTTCGAATCGTCAAGGCTGATGAATGAGGAGCAATGTCCTATCTTCCAGGCCATAAATAATTAATAGAAAAGAAAAAATGAAAGAGTTATGTTTTTTATCTGTGGAATGCCTCTTCTTGTCTTTGCTGCGATGCAATGTAGAATTTAGAATAACTTATAAGTGTCCTTAAAATAATAACCAAGTGAATTAAATAGAAATGACTTTTATTCCAATCTGAAACAAATGAAATCCCCAACAGTGGTAGCAGAGCGTGGTTCCAAATCAACGAAGGTGTTTATTGGTGATGGACATAATTATTGCGTCGAAAATTTCAAGTGATCAATATGGCGGAATGCAAAACGTATAACATAAAACAATTTGATGGGACGGGGTTTGCGACTTGGTTATTTAGAATAAAAAGTTTATTGACGGAGTATGAATGCGTGGAAGCGATTACGAGTGTCGCGTTTGCAAGTCGGCCCGAAAACAAAAAGTTGGAAGCGAAGGCTCAAAATATAATCATAGGTGGAATGGCTGTCGCGAACTTACAGAAGATGTAAGCCGCGAATGTAAATATAACAATAATCAGACATAGCAACATTACAACAATAATTTTATGCAACGGCAACATCGATGAGACATCGCTGCGCGTACCTGTCAAATCAGTATTGGCGCGGTAAGAACCAGTATTTGTATTGTTGTGTTTAGCTTAAGTCTAGTAAAAGGCCGTGTTTATCAAGGAGAGTTCGTATCGGGGTTGAAGCCGTCGGCATCCCTGGATTGAAAGCTGAGTGTTTTATGATTTAAGATTATTATTATTTGTATACACTTATATATGCTATCCACTGAACCGAACTGTCTTTCTTGAGAATACAGAAATACTGATGAATAGTGTTTACATATAAACCAACGATGTTGGCAAACGTTGTAGTTGTATATTTTAATGAAGCTTTTTGAGATCTCAATTAGTGCTATCAATTAGACTGAGGCGGCCGATAATACTCCGCCGGCCTCAGTAGATGAGGGGCGATAATACTCCGCCAGCCTCATGAGTGTTCTGGGAAGTGAGCTTCCTAGGACGGAAACCATACCGGTTTCCAGCTGTTGAGCAATGTAATACAAAACTGAGGCGGCCGATAATACTCCGCCGGCCTCAGTAGATGAGGGGCGATAATACTCCGCCAGCCTCATGAGTGTTCTGGGAAGTGAGCTTCCTAGGACGGAAACCATACCGGTTTCCAGCTGTTGAGCTATGTAATACAAAACTGAGGCGGTGATAATACTCCGCCGGCCTCAGTAGATGAGGTGGTGATAATACTCCGCCAGCCTCATGAGTGTTCTGGGAAGTGAGCTTCCTAGGACGGAAACCATACCGGTTTCCAGCTGTTGGACAATATAATACAAGATCTAATATTTGGCATTTGGTTTCAGTGTATACCAATAATATAAGATGTCCATAATATCAAAGTCTCAGTATCATCGATGGTATCTATAAAAGAATTAAAGTGTCAGTATCATCGATGGTATCTATCTACAGATGGTGGAAGTGGTCCTCTATGTTCAAGTTCTGTTGCTCTGCGTTCCTTGCTCCGTCTCCATGAAGAATTAATAAGCGAAGCAGATAAAGTAAACCCAGGTACAAATTGGAAATAATAATTTTTTTCTTATTCGCTACGTCTGCCTAAGGTTACTTCCCTCAGAAGAGATCAACCTAATACTCAGGTATCATACGATTCCTTTGAATAATAGAATCCCTAAATATTATGCAGACGTCGCGACATGGTGGAGATGCTGGGATATATATCGGTTTTAAAAATATTATGAGTGTCAAGAGACCCTAATGCATGGCATGGCAGCAGCATCATGACTAAGAGAGAAGTGAATGGACACAACTAGTATCCCTAACAATGGAGAAGAGCAATTAGATACTGAATAAAGATTTAGTTGCAGTATGCACTAATGTAAACAGAGCACAGGATTGAACGGAGGCCACCGACACCACGACGAACCATAATTTTCTATTATGCTATAATTATCTAATAACCAATAATATATTGTAGTTTCTTAATATTACTTGTTTGTTACCAAAGTTTTACGAATGAATCACTAGATGGCGCCAGTTGCATCAAGGTGTACATAGTTAACGTGAACTATTGTTTAAAGAAAACCATTAATTAAAATTGTATATTATGTCTTCATTTATATATATATTGAATCGTAACGGAAGTTCCTACATCCAGTCATAGACTAACCTTCGGTAAGCATTTGACGCGCCAATTCTCGAATGGAAAATCCATTCAATTTAAGAAATTATCTCGATTAAATACCGCATTATAGGATTAAATAATTCTTTATTAATTTTTTCGTTGTTTAGACAAAGTGTCCTGTTTGATATGAATAATAAGTTAAATAAGTATGTTAGAAAATTAAGAGTACTTCAACTGACGTACTAGTCCGTAGAGATGTGCGACATTGAACCGAATTTGTCCTCGCAGAAATCGATTGAGGTTCTGTTTAATTTATGTTTTATCTTTAACGCTCGATTATCGTGAACTTGATGTCTTGTTATATGATTAGTTTGATATTTGAAATAAAGTTAGGACCGAGATACCATTTAGTTTGGAATATTAATCTAATCGATTAATTAGAAAACGATCATAGACAAAAACCGATTGTTTTTACGATTTATGCAGTTGACCACCCCCTCAATGTTTTCCCGGCAAAGTTCCCGCGAAGTTGTGACGCTTGGAACGACGAAAAATAGTTTGAATAGGTACTTTTCTTACTGAAATATTGTCATTAAATTTAGAAGTGAGAATCTATTGAAAGCAAATCGACCAACTTGGGCTAGTGCTTATGACTCCACTACCTATCGGAAAGGACAGCTCCGAGAACGACCCCTTGTGTAGTTGGAAATACGGATACCTAGACAACCAAAGGTAAATAGACTTTTACTAAGATTTGTTGATGAAATTATATCTGTCACGTTATATCACGAGTGTACATACAAATTTCAAATTCAAAGATCGGTTTCGTCGAATAAGAATACCCACTTACTCACGTGTTTATAGTAAATAATTTACACTAGTAGAACTCTGACGAATTACCGATTTGAAAGTTCACCAAGTAGGTACCCAACTATGACTGTTGACTATTCCGACAGATATGAAATAATACTACACTCCACAGAACGTGGACGGAGTAAAAATCAATACTAAAAGTGAGATTTATCACAACATACCTAACGATTTTATTTAAAATTTTGAGTAACTATATCTGGTGAAAGTAAATAAATGTTTCTCAATTGGAAATAAAAGAGGTAGAGAGGCATAGTATTTAGTGAGTACCACATTAAGAACTTAACTATTGGTCTTTTAATATTGTGTTATCTGGACACATTTAATTGTAGTTACTGAAGAATAGTTTATAGCATGGTGATGAGAATGTGAGACAATTTGTCACAAAGATACATTAATTAATCAATTTAAAGCAGTGGTTGGTCAGTGGGTCGTCTTAGGCATGAAGTACCTAATTACTTCTTGAACTATAAACCTTATGTTTTCTTATTAAATATGTTATTCATTATAGAAATGAACTTGTCTGTGCTGAATCTGTTATCTATAACAGGATCCTGAAGATTTCTGAAACATAACACAGTAATTTAGTTAAGTCAAATTTAACATTGAAATTATAGAACTTGTTAAGTTCTTACATTACTTACCTTTAAAACACATGTCAACTATACTTTCATAGTTCAACGGAAATTAAATCTAAACATTTCAATACATAACAAGGCGTGGTCTATACATTTGTGAATACATTTAAGATATTTAAGTTTCTTGTAAACTTAATACATTTGAAAATAAAGGGAAATGATTGCCTTTACACAACGGGCTAATAATTCTGATAAAGGAGAATGACAAAAGGCAGTATCAAGAAGTCTCATGGTTCAAGATCAAAATATTATAGTAATTATTTTCATAATTCTTTTCTTCTCCTCCACTGTATGCTTCAGAGATAGGATTTTTATATAAATATGAAATTTAAATTGAAGTATAGAAGTATGAGTATTTCACTCCCTCTACATGAAAATTTTTATTTATTTTTTTGTAAATTTTTCCTTTTGTATTAAATAAGTTCCTCTTGTTGAATAACAGTAACATTAAGTAATACCAGTATGTACATGAGAATCAGTTGTTGGGACTGGGCATCTTTTAGCCACCTCGGTTTATATTAATAACATTAATTTTAAATTGTTGATTAAATCTTCTACTCTGAACTCCTTTGATGTGGACATCTTTGCACATGGTTCTCTCATAAATATATAATCTCAACATGAATGATGTAACCAAGGATTTATAACAATAATGTTGATTTAAAAGAGTGTCCATGGAAGTTCTTGCCTGTTTTCTCTCCATTGTGATCTACGCTAGGGAATAGGAAACTATAGTAGGTAGTTTCTCAAGTTATTATACCTTGGAACTGGGACCACAACTTCTTTTCTTGACATTTAAAAGTGCCGTATCGGTCAGATAGAAATGAATGATTTGAGTTTGAGTACTACCATCATTCTTGTAATACATTGATTAAGATTGAATATACTTTTCACAATGTCCGACTTAATTTGTTACATAAACTCATACACTTCTAGAGTAATTCTATGATAAAGGTGGAATTCTTTTATTATTGTTTGCCGTAATAAAACAATAATTACTAAGTCGATAACGCTATAGGTACATTTTAATAAACATTACATTTTTCGGTTACAATTTTCGGTTACAGGACTTGTACGAACATGGAAGAATTATTGTTGCACCGCTTGCAATTATTAGCAAATCAAATCGAACATCAGTCTAGCTTATCCTCCCGCCTCTCTATACATAACGATGAGACAAGATATGACGCAGAAATTATAAAAGTTTAACTCGAATCTTCATTAAAGAGATTTAAAGAAGACCTCACTAACTACTTTCGTATGATAAATAATCCTTCCGCTGACGACATAGGAAAAATGAGCTTCTATCAGATTGCGTTGAGAACATTGAAAGAAAGATATGGGAAGACTTGCCATTTAGTTGACGCTCATTACTCTGCGTTGTCTAAAGTAAAAACTGCCGCTAAAACAACAAACGATTGCAGGAAAGTACTAAACAATGTAGAACGGCATTTAAGAGTCCTAGAGTCTCTTGGTGAAGATATAAACCATAATCATTTGAGGCATTTAATTTTCGAGAAATTTCCCGAAGACCTAATTTACGAACTTAAATTAAAATCGTCTGATAACTCGATTCAAGAGCTGAGGAAACTCTTGGAAATAGTCATTACCGCGCGTGAAGATGCGAGTCGAATAACGCAGGAACGGACCCCTAATTCAATTGAAAATTTCACCGTGGAAACGCTACATGTTACACAGTTAAACAAAAATCATCCCATTGAGGCGAAGGAAAATATGAAGCGAAGGGAAATAGGAGAACCCCGAAGGAAGAAGAGGAAGTTGACCTGTATGTTCTGCAATGGTAACCATTTCAACGACCAATGCGAGAAATACAAAACCACTACAGATAGAAAGACTGTGATAAAAGACAGGTGTTATCAATGTCTTCGTCCTGGCCATGGCATCCGAAGTTGCACATCACAGAGGTCATGCGTTCATTGTAAAGAAAGTGGAAAACACAATAGAGCATTATGTCCCAAACGATTTCCTTCTCAAGTAAAGTCATCTACACTGTCAGCCATAAACAATAATTAAGTTATTCATTAATTTTTATTTTTTTTAAACAAGCTTTTTTCATATTCTTCTCAGTAAACCCTTTCATTTGATACCCATATCATGGTAGCGCACAAAAATTAACTAGTCCGCAATCTTGAGCAGTCCGCCATATTGTATTTAGAATGACGTCACTTAGCTAACCATGCATTGTCATCCAAACTAAACGTGTACTGTAAATTTCATCTTAATCGGTGGAGGATAACTGCTTTAAAATTCAGCTGCAAGATTTGACCCGAACACACTTACATACATACATACTGTGCAAGTTAATTAAAAGCTTGTAAAAGAGACACTGTGTTGCAAACGGCGGTTGCTATGGCCTCAAAGGAAAGAGATACCTCCCATCAGGTTAAGTGTCGAATCTTGTTGGATTCTGGGTCACAAAGATCCTACGTCACTCAAAAAGTTGCACGTAAATTAGATCTCCCAATTGAAGAAGAAGAAAACTTATCTGTTTTTACCTTCGGTACAGAAGCTCCCCGAGAGCTCAAGAGTGCATTAGTTAGACTAAATTTAAAAACCCGAGACATGTCTAAACGATTAATTTATGCAAATGTAATACCAATTATATGTAAAGGAATACCAGTCGCACCACATGAGTTAAGTAACTGGAAACAAAAGGAATTACTAGCTGACGATGGTTCATCTGACCAAGTTGATATTCTTATAGGTAACGATTACTACTAAACTTTTATGAAAACTGAGAAGATTCAAATCAGAGAAAACCTGTATCTAGTTGACTCCAAGTTCGGTTGGATATTATCCGGAATAATGAACCCGGAAAGTAAAGAAGCTTTAACGGTAACTACATATTTCCAAACAGAGCAAGATGGTAAGTTAACTAAGCCGGACCTACCAATGGATCAAGTAAACATATCCTCTCTGTGGGACCTTGAATCCATCGGGATAACCGATTCACCGAAGATAACAAAGGAAGAAGGAGCTATGCGAAGCTTCAATGAGACCACCAATCTTATTGAAGGACGGTATTACGTGCACTGGCCTTGGAAAGAATTTCCACCTAATCTGACCACTAACTTCGGAATGGCATTCGGCCGCCTCAAGGGCCTAATCAAACGAATGAATTCCGAATCAATACAGTCATATGATGAAACTCTACAAGACCAGCGACAGAAAGGAATAATTGAAGAAGTTTCCAAATTTAGTGAAACTACGAATAAAGATAGACCTATACACTATTTACCACATCACGGTGTTCAACAGTCAGGAAAGCCGACTAGAATCGTATACGATGCCTCGGCTAAAGTTAATGGATACAAGAGCTTAAACGAATGCTTGTATTGCGGGCCGATGTTGCTCGAAGACCTAACCAAACTGATAATCAGATTCAGATCTCATCAGCCGATGTAGAAAAGGCATTCCTTCAAATAGGATTACACGAGGAAGACAGGGACGTTACACGATTCTTATGGCTTAAGGATACTTCTAAACCGGTCACAGAGGATAATCTGTTATGTTTGAGATTTTCTCGCGTTCCATTTAGAGTGATATCGAGTCCATTTTTGCTTAACGCCACCATTAGACACCATCTCATGAAATCAGAAGATCCCGTAATTAAGAACGCGGCTAATGACATATACGTGGACAACCTAGTAACTGGTGCACAGACAGTGCAAGAAGCCTTGATTCTTCGTAAACGCTGTAAAGATACATTTCACGCTATATCAATGCATCTAAGAGAATGGGGCTCGAACTCTGAAGAATTCATGCAGGAGATTTCTGACATATACTCAAACCAGACCATAAAATTATTAGGTTTAGAATGGCATTTAAAAGAGGATACTTTACGACTACGTTTTTATAATAACAAACCTAACGCAAGTACTAAGAGAGACATTCTAAGAGAGACATTCTTTGCCACACCTACATTGTTACCATTAATACAGACAAATTATTGCCACCGTTCGTTGCACGAAGAATTGAAGAAATCAAGAGAAACAAAGAAATGGCTATCAGATATGTTCCATCCGAACTTAATCTTGCAGACGTGGCTACACGATCAGTGAGTACAAAAGAGGACAGAGATAGATGGGCCTCAATTTCTGACGCGAGGATCTGAAACTTGGCCTACAAGTGAGGTATCTCCATAAACCTGTTGTCCCGGGAGGGTCTCCCGAGGGAACCTCGAGTCGAAAGACACGTTAATGAAGAATGTCAAGATACACCAGAAAAGAATATTAACATGCCGAGAGAACGAGAAAGAAACTTGCAAGCCCAAACGAGCGGATTGTTAAACAAGCTGGAAACGATTAAAAAGTTACAAGCCAAATATTTCCCACAAGAATACAATGATGAGGAGACTAACTTAAGTCGCAATTTGAGATTATTTAAAGACGTAGACGGCATCCTACGTTGTAAAGGTCGTTTGATGAATGCAGATTGGACCTTTGAAAAACGCTATCCTATTCTCATACCAAAGGAGAGTGAATTTACCAATAACATTGTAACAAAAACACACAATGAAAATTATCATGTGGGTGTAAATCACACCTTGAGCATCATACGTCAATCCTACTGGATCCCTCAAGGAAAAAGTCAGGTTCGAAACTTCTGAGACAATGTCCGAATTGCGTGAAACATGGTGGGGACCCTTTAAGCTTCCACCTACACCAGCGCTACCACCAGAAAGAGTGAACTATAGTACTCCGTTTACTTTCGTTGGAGTGGACTACATGGGACCACTTTTGGTGAAAGGAGAAAACGGAGAAACCAAAAGATGGATTTGCCTTTACACCTGTCTAGCAGTAAGAGCTATACACCTAGAAGTCGTTCAAGATCTAACGGCAGCAGAAGGCCTACTATAATTGAGGAGAATGATAGCTGCCACAGGCATTCCAACACTCATAACATCAGACAATGCCACGCATTTCAAACTTATGTCTGAAATACTGTCAAAACAATACTGTATCGATAAAGAAATTCAGTGGAAATTCATACCCCAACTTGCACCGTCGTTCGGGGGTTTTTACGAGAGGCTAATCGGTATAGTTAAAAATTGTCTGAAAAGAACATTGAGAAAACACATGCTGACACACAGTCATTTAACTACAGTTTCAAAGGAAATTGAAGCATCTGTAAATATGAGACCACTCACTAGCGTAGACACAGAGCTAGAACACGTTCTAAAACCAGCAGATTTTCTTACAATGGGAAAATGTATAACAGTAGAGAGCTCACCTGAAAACTTTGTCAACGAAGGTACCGTAACCAAAACCGATCTTATTAAAGGTTGGAAGAAAGGTTTAATCATTTTACAAGAATTCAAAGAAATGTTTCTAAACAGATACTTACCAAGTCTTCGTGAGAGATACCAGCATTCACACAAAGAACCAAGAGTAACTGCGAGAATTGCACCTGTAGTGGGCCAGATCGTTCAGTTGCGAGGTGATTCTAAAATTAGAGAAACCTGGAAAGTAGGAACTATAGTCTCACTTCAAAAGGGAATAGATGGACTATGTAGAGTAGCTAAAGTAAAAATAGGTAACAAAGAATTCATAAGATCTTTAGCACATCTATATCCTCTTGAAATAGAGGACAGTCAAGATGAATCTGATCAAGTATATAACGAACCTATAGGTGGAAGTGAAGGATTCGACACACAAAACGTTCAATCTTTAGACGTACCTATGGAACCTATAGACATAGGAAAACCCAGTGAAACCTTAAATGATCAAAGAGACGAAACTAACTGCGTTAGAGATACATCAGTACATAGTGAGGAATCACTAGAGGTCAACGGGAGGATAGATGACGATAAGATTGATAAAGATAAGAATAATGAGTATAAGAAAATCGAGAAAGAAGTACCAAAGGAAAGAAGAGGTGCGGCCACGAGAGCTCTGTAAAGGATCAGAGAGTGGACGCGAAATCTAATGACATTACTTTAATTCCCCGGCCGGGAGTGTCGCGAACTTACAGAAGATGTAAGCCGCGAATGTAAATATAACAATAATCAGACATAGCAACATTACAACAATAATTTTATGCAACGGCAACATCGATGAGACATCGCTGCGCGTACCTGTCAAATCAGTATTGGCGCGGTAAGAACCAGTATTTGTATTGTTGTGTTTAGCTTAAGTCTAGTAAAAGGCCGTGTTTATCAAGGAGAGTTCGTATCGGGGTTGAAGCCGTCGGCATCCCTGGATTGAAAGCTGAGTGTTTTATGATTTAAGATTATTATTATTTGTATACACTTATATATGCTATCCACTGAACCGAACTGTCTTTCTTGAGAATACAGAAATACTGATGAATAGTGTTTACATATAAACCAACGATGTTGGCAAACGTTGTAGTTGTATATTTTAATGAAGCTTTTTGAGATCTCAATTAGTGCTATCAATTAGACTGAGGCGGCCGATAATACTCCGCCGGCCTCAGTAGATGAGGGGCGATAATACTCCGCCAGCCTCATGAGTGTTCTGGGAAGTGAGCTTCCTAGGACGGAAACCATACCGGTTTCCAGCTGTTGAGCAATGTAATACAAAACTGAGGCGGCCGATAATACTCCGCCGGCCTCAGTAGATGAGGGGCGATAATACTCCGCCAGCCTCATGAGTGTTCTGGGAAGTGAGCTTCCTAGGACGGAAACCATACCGGTTTCCAGCTGTTGAGCTATGTAATACAAAACTGAGGCGGTGATAATACTCCGCCGGCCTCAGTAGATGAGGTGGTGATAATACTCCGCCAGCCTCATGAGTGTTCTGGGAAGTGAGCTTCCTAGGACGGAAACCATACCGGTTTCCAGCTGTTGGACAATATAATACAAGATCTAATATTTGGCATTTGGTTTCAGTGTATACCAATAATATAAGATGTCCATAATATCAAAGTCTCAGTATCATCGATGGTATCTATAAAAGAATTAAAGTGTCAGTATCATCGATGGTATCTATCTACAGATGGTGGAAGTGGTCCTCTATGTTCAAGTTCTGTTGCTCTGCGTTCCTTGCTCCGTCTCCATGAAGAATTAATAAGCGAAGCAGATAAAGTAAACCCAGGTACAAATTGGAAATAATAATTTTTTTCTTATTCGCTACGTCTGCCTAAGGTTACTTCCCTCAGAAGAGATCAACCTAATACTCAGGTATCATACGATTCCTTTGAATAATAGAATCCCTAAATATTATGCAGACGTCGCGACAATGGCGGACACACATTTGGAATATATTCGAAACGAAAATACAGCGTACAATATGATTAAACGTCTGGAAGCTAATTTCATGAAAAAAGGTACGCAGGGTAAACTATTTTTAAGAAGAAAGTTAGGAGAAACTATGTATAGTGAAAAAACGTCTTTGGCAAAACACTTTAGCTGCATGGAGGGCATGTTCTTTGAACTGGCCGATGCAGGAGCCGTCTTGTCCGACGAAGAAAAAATTAATTACATTTTGCTGTCAATGCCGAAGTCGTATGAAGTAGTCGTTACTACACTAGAAACAATGACTGATATACAACTGGATTTTGTAAAAGAAAGACTATTAGGAGAAGAAGAAAAGAGGCAAAAAGATAATAAAATAAATAAAGGACAAAACTATAGTAATGTCTTCTTATGTCATAATTGTAATCAGCCTGGACATAAACAAAACCAGTGTAGGAGCAGATTTAATGAAGGACAAGGTACGGAATATAAACATAGACAAGGATTCTCAAGAGGACGAGGATTTGGTTTTTCACAAGGACGAGGTCAAGGATTTTCAAGAGGACAAGGAATAGGATTTTCTCAAGAAAGAGGACAAGGATGGAATTATAGAAGAGGACAAGGACCAAATAACAGACGAGGACATGGATGGAGAGGAACAGGACAAGGTCGAGGAAATAATAATTATACATTTGCAGCAGAAAAAGAAAATGATATGACATTCATGGCAGGCAGAAGTGACGGTGAGCGTCCAGCAAATAATTATAAGAAAGGTAATGATAAATTAATTTGGTATGTAGACTCAGGATCATCAGATCATTTAATAAATAGAAAAGACTTATTTACAGAGTATGTAGACTTGACAGTTCCTAAGATTATTGCTGCGGCAAAGGCCGGTGTTGTATTAAATGCAGTAGGCATTGGTAATATAAGAGTGAAATGTTTTGTAGGTAAAAGGTCAATAAACTGTACAATTACTAATGTTTATTATGTGCCGGAACTAAGAAAAAATTTGCTGTCTGTATGTAAATTAGGAAACCATAATATGCATGTTGAATTTTCAGAAAGTAAGGTTAGAGTTTATTATTTTAATGATTTAATTATGATAGGAAATAGTGAAGGGTCATTGTACACTATTGAAACGGAACCAAATTTTCATGTAATTCTAAAAAATTCATGTAATTTTGTGTCAAATAAAAATGATGAAGAGGTAATACAGCTGTGGCATGGACGTTTTGGACATTTAGGATTAAAGAATTTAAGTTTGCTTTTTAATAAAAATTTAGTATATGGATTGAGTGAGAAACTGGTGTCAATAAATGAGAATTTGCTGTGTAAACCATGTGTATTAGGTAAAATGACGAGACAACCATTTAATCGGTTAGGATATAGAGCTAAAGCACCGTTAGAATTGGTACACACAGATGTGTGTGGACCAATAGCTCCTGTACCTAGGGAAGGCTATAGATATTTCTTAGCATTTATTGACGACTATACACATTTTACTATGATATATCTCTTAAAAGAAAAGTCTGAAGTATGTGATAAATTTAAAAGTTATTATTATTATGTTACAAGTTATTTGGATGTCGGACATTCGCATCCATCAGAGGGAGGTCTGTAGGGTGCTGCGTAACCTTGACGTGAACAAGGCTAGTGGCCCGGACGGGATACCAGCAATTGTACTTAAAACTTGTGCGCCTGAATTGTCTCCTATCATGACACGCCTATATCGCCTTTCGATGGTGACTGGAAAAGTACCGAAGGCTTGGAAGCAAGCTAACGTTCAGCCCGTGCCCAAGAAGGGCAGTCGAGCTGACCCAGCCAACTACAGACCCATATCAGTAACGTCCATCCTCTGTAAGAGTATGGAACGTGTATTAAATAATAAGCTCCTGGCATACCTAGAAGACACCGACCTCCTTAGTGACCGCCAATACGGCTTCCGCCGAAACCGGTCAACTGGGGATCTTCTAGCGTATGCCATCCACATCTGGAGTGAGGCCATCGAGAAACACGGGGAGGCGCTTGCTGTCTCCCTTGACATATCGAAGGCCTTTGATAGGGTCTGGCACGAGAGCCTTATTGGTAAGCTTCCTTCCTTCGGTCTGCCTAGTGGCCTGTGTGACTGGATTGCAGACTTCCTGAGGGATCGGTCCATCCGAGTGGTAATTGATGGCTGCTCGTCCGGTCAGTTAGGTATTAACGCCGGAGTCCCTCAGGGGTCAGTGCTCTCGGCAACATTGTTCTTGCTGCACATTAATGACCTGCTAAAACCCGGAACCTTTGGGTATGCAGACGACAGCACTGTTGCTGAGAGATATGTGTCTAGCGCACGGGCTACCGGGCCTCAAATTCAGTCTCTTCGGGAGGCCATGGTTGAGCGCTTGAACCTGTCTTTGGAGGCAGTCTCCGAATGGGGCAATGCCAATCTAGTCAGTTTCAATGCTGCTAAGACCCAGGCGTGTCTTTTTTCCGCAAAAAAGAGCCAATTCCACCCGGCTCCATCCTTCCGTGGTGTAACCGTGCCGATAACGGACCACCTCGACCTTCTTGGTGTTACGTTGACATCGACCCTCAATTTTGGTCCTTTCATTGAGGCAAAGGCTCAATTGGCTGCAAAAAAGTTGGGGATCCTTGCGAAGGTGAGACGGTACTTCACGCCTGAACAGCTGCTCAACTTGTATAAAGCGCAAGTTCGGTCATGCATGGAGTACTGCTCTCACCTCTGGGACGGATCTGCCAGGTACCAACTAGATGCACTTGAGTCGATTGACAGACGGGCCAAGAGACTTATCGGCAACGATGCGCTGGTCAACTCAAAGCTCCAGAGCCTTGAACACCGACGACGAGTTGCCAGCCTGTCGGTATTCTATCGGTTACATTTCGGAGAGTGTGCGATGGAACTGCACAATTTGATTCCGTCTAGCCCTTTCCATCATCGGACTACAAGACGTACGGCAATGCGCCATCAGTACATGGTGGATATCCCACCCATACGCACAAAGCGTTTTGAAAATACTTTCATTGTGCGTACAGCTAAGGAGTGGAATTCCCTACCGGCGTCTTTGTTTCCTGATAGCTACAACCTAGGGGTCTTCAAGTCAAGAGTGAATAGGTTACTTCTAGGCAAGCGTGCTTCACCTTCGACCACATCATCACTTAACATCAGGCGAGATAGTGGTCAAACGCGAGCCTATAACAAATAAAAAAAAAAAAAAAAAAATATTTCAATACTAACTTACTTAAACTTAGATCAGATAATGGTGGAGAGTATACTTCAAAAGAATTACAACAATTTTGTGATGAGAATGGCATAATGATTCAATACACAGTTGCTTACAACCCTGAGATGAATGGTGTAGCAGAAAGAATGAATAGGACTATAATGGATAAGGCTAGGACAATTTTATTAGATTCAGGATTGGACAAGGAGTTCTGGGGTGATGCTGTGTTGTTTTCGGCATATGTAACTAATAGAAGCCCAACAGTGGGAAGAGATAAGACACCCAGTGAATTGTGGACAGGAAAAAGACCGGACGTTTCATCAATGCGCACATTTGGTAGCATTGCATATAATCATATCCCACATCAGTTAAGGCAAAAACTAGACAATCACAGTAAGAAAATGATTATGATAGGATATAGTACTTCAGGTTATAGGTTGTATGATGAAGAGAGTAATAGGACAGTAGTAACTAGAAATGTTATATTCGATGAGAGGAAGAAAAAGGATAATGACTATAATAATGTACACATACCGGACAATGACAAACCAATGAAATCGAATAATGACAGTGAAAGGAAAAGTGAAAGTATTAAGGAAAAGGTAAATGAAGAGGAGATCTCTGAACGGGAAGAAGAGACGAATAATGAAGAGAGCATAAAATCAGGGAGAGAAAATCGACAGAGAAGGAAACCGAAGTGGCAAGAAGATTATGAAATGAATTTTGACGATGACAATGGGGAAACATTATATGCACTATTGACAAATGGTGAAAATATACCTATAGACTACAAAGATATTGAAGGAAGAGAAGATGAAAGATTATGGAATAAAGCTGTTGAAGAAGAGTTGAAAGTTATAGATGAGAGTAAGACTTGGAAAATAGTACCTATAAGGCAAAAGAACAAATTGATTGATTGTAAATGGATATTTACTAAAAAGGAACTTGCAGATCAAGAAATATATAAAGCAAGACTTGTAGTTCGTGGATTTAAACAACATGATAAAATAGAAGACACATATTCACCTGTATTGAAACTCCAAACTTTAAGAATTTTACTGTCAATAGTTGCACACAAGGATTTACATATTAGCCAGATGGATGTAAAAGGAGCATTTTTATATGGAGACATTGAGGAAGATGTGTATTTAAAACCACCCGAGGGGTTAGTGGTACCTGAAGGTCATGTATTAAAGTTGTTAAAGTCATTGTATGGTTTGAAAAAGTCACCTAAATACTGGAATGAAAAATTTAATGAAACAATCATAGAGTATGGTTTTAAAAGGTCACAAAATGATTATTGTTTGTATATGAAAGGGGATTTGTATGTATTATTGTATGTCGACGATTTGCTTATTATAGGGAATGATTTAAAGGAAATTAATATGGTAAAACAGTTTTTATGTACTAAATTCAGGATGAAAGATATGGGAAGTAATAATTTAAAATATTTGGGGATTTCTATAAACAAGTTACCAGGGGAAGTTATTATTAATCAATCTAAATACCTTAAAGGAGTTTTAAAGAAATACAATATGCTAGATTGTAAGGGTTGTGACACACCAATCGATCAAAATTTTATTTTAGACATTGATAGTAATGAAGTAGAGTTTAGTTGGGAATATAAATGTAGATCTTTAATTGGTTCATTAATGTATGCTATGATAGGGTCAAGACCGGATATTGCCACTGCTGTGAGTTACCTTAGTAGATTTCAGTCTCAACCATGTGAAAATTTATTTAAAGCTTTGAAAAGATTGTTAAGATATATTAAACAAACGGTAGATTATAATTTGGTTTATAGTGAGAGTAATTGTGAGTTGAATAATGTTTTGGTTGGTTATGCAGATTCAGATTTTGCAAGAGACACAACAGATAGAAAGTCAACCTCAGGTTATTTATTTAAATTATTTAATAATACTATTATATGGAAATCTAGAAAGCAACCTACTGTTGCTCTTAGTACCACTGAGGCTGAGTTGGTATCTCTTTGTGAAGCTTCTATGGAAGCATGTTGGCTTATCAAGTTATTAGTCGATTTAAATATTAGTGTTAAAAACGTTACTATTTATGAAGATAATACTAGCACTATAAAAATTGTTAAAAATCCAGATCAGAAACGTGTAAAGCATCTTGATGTGAAGTATAACTTTATTAAGCAGAAAGTGGAAGAAGGTATAATATGTGTAAAGTATGTTTCAACTAGAGAACAAATTGCAGATATTTTGACTAAACCATTGCCCAAAATTCAATTTATTAACTTGGTTAAATGTATGGGATTATATTTAGTTGGAATGTAGTAGGGTTTCATATCGTATTGTGTGGGTATGGTACAGAGTTAATGTTGAGTAATATTCAGTGTTATGTTAAGTATAGGTAGCTAGTTAACACAGAGAGTGAATACTAATTGAGTATAGGATGTGTCATGTGAGTAGTTTATAAGTTATAGTAAGTATTGAGCAACATAAAGTTATGTTATAATGATAATATAAAACCTCCACAGATTTTTGATAATAGAAATTGTATTGTTAAGAAATAAAAGTTTAGTTATGTAAGTGATTGGTTTTAGAGTGATTTAAAGTTGTGAATTTGTGTAATGTAGGCGTTGAAAGATAGAACATTGAGGGAGAGTGATGAATGAGGAGCAATGTCCTATCTTCCAGGCCATAAATAATTAATAGAAAAGAAAAAATGAAAGAGTTATGTTTTTTATCTGTGGAATGCCTCTTCTTGTCTTTGCTGCGATGCAATGTAGAATTTAGAATAACTTATAAGTGTCCTTAAAATAATAACCAAGTGAATTAAATAGAAATGACTTTTATTCCAATCTGAAACAAATGAAATCCCCAACAAAGGCCTCATTACGAAAATTGAGATAATTTTGGTTTTCTAATTTTGGTTACTAAGCGTAGATCGTGTTGGTAAGACACACAAAGTTCAAGTACCAATTGAGATTTTAGATGAAGTAGATAATGTGTTGACGTAACATATGACAGACTAAATCACTGTGTGAACAGGTTCTGAGTTCAGGGGGGTGACCATAATCTCTTAGAGCGGTATTAATTTGAGATCGAATAAGGGACAGATGTATCTGACTTGTATACATCTGTCACTTACTCGATATCAAATTGATACCGCTCTAAGAGCTTATGGTCACCCCCCAGAGAGTTGAGTTGACTCAACATCGTGGGGATGTGCGAGTAGAGCAATTGTGATTGCCAAGAGAGCTATGAGATAGCTAGGAGAGCTATGTGATGGCTAAAGATCGTGAATAGGATACCTGGTGTCTTGTTTCTTTTGTTTCATTTAATGACTATCAGTGGTACTTGGACTTTGTAATCACGAAGATTAGGTGCTTTTAGGTACCAAATCGATGATTAAGTTGCTATTTTCTTTAAATTGGAAATATAATTACTCGTTCCTTGCAATAGTGAACAGAGAGATTTAAATGATCATGTTTGATTGTTTCAAAATGTTTCCTCACTCACCTAGAGTATGAGTCAGGGTTGGACGAGCGAATACTGTTTGGAAATTTTGTATGTTTCAGAAAAACATCCCTTGTATGATGGGCGATTGGCAGGACGGAGTAGACTAAGAGGACGTGTGGCGCAACACGACATGAGATGACATGGAGCAAGGACAAGAAGTTGATGCCTGCGGGTGATAGATTTGGGGAGTCTGTCACCTGAGAGAGGCCCGAGAAGGCGACGTGATGTGTTCCACACTCGCCTCTCAAGATGAACCAAGGCCTATAGAACACCATGTGGTTTTAGTCAGTAGGATTCTGACAGACCCCTCAGCTTTCCCCAAGGGCTGAGGACATCCATTGAGGATTTCCACATGATTTGATACACTGTTAGAACCTGACAATGAGGAACAGACGAGAACGCTGTTGTGATGATGACGACGACGATGATGACGTGTGACTTCATTTTCACGATTGTACCCACCGACCTGCCCACACTCGATGTTTTAACCTAAGGGAATAAATCCTGACTTCCCGATGGTTTACATCTATCGGCTAGCCTTGATGCGACATATACAGGGTGTCCCAGAAATCGACGTCAAGCCGTAAATGGGTGATAGACCAAGTTATAACAGTTCTCAGAAAAATACGAAAAAAAATCTATCTCATGTTTAAAAAAATTTATGGTCACTTTAAAAATTTACTAAAAAAATCAATCCCTGTAATGGTTCTTTAACTCCAATTGCTACAAAGCCCATAATTTATCTAATTTTTTTATTATTATGTAATCTTGAATAATGCTTGTGTAGATTTTTGCCTAAAATTCAAAGCCAACTCCTCCTACTTGGAAGAAAATTAAACTTTTTCAAAACCAAATTATTCAAAATTACTATTTCGCCCAACTTTAACTGACTGTACTGAAAAAAAAATGTACTACGCTAGTTTGGCAAGTAACATGAAAAATTGGCGCATTTAATAAGGATTCAAAAATGGTGTAACACTTGCTAGATTACGTTTTCAATAATTGGTCAAGTTTTTTTTTGTAAATAGTATCGGTTTTTACCCAAAATGTCCATACTTCTTTAAAATGACTTTAGCTTACCTAAAGCTTTGCTAAACTCCGTTTCTAATTCGATAGAGACGGAGAGAGTCATTTTACGAAGTGTGAGCGAGATAAGAAATCGAAATTTTACGTAATTTAAGAGCAAAGTTATGATAGTGACTCAACCTTTTTACTTTAAGTCAGGACCAGTTTTCTCATCTTAGAAAAGAAAAACAAATTATCAGTTTTTTTTTTTTTTATTACAATAAAAATAATTTTCGTATTTTTCTGAGAACTGTTATAACTTGGTCTATCACCCATTTACGGCTTGACGTCGATTTCTGGGACACCCTGTATATGACACGATATCTTGCGAAAACACCCCGTTTTAAACAGTAAAACGCCCACAACTTTTGAACGGCTGAACCGATCTAGATCAAACATAGCTAAGAACACTAGATGAAGTCACCTTTCAAACCAAAAAAAAACTAACTCAAAATCGGTTCATCCGTTTAGGAGCTATAATGCCACCGACAGATTGTTAAAAACGACAATGCGAGACTGAAAAATCGACGTGCCCGATCGCCAAATCGTAAAATTTTCGAGTCAGTTACCGCTCGCCACACATCACAAGCAACATCCGCCCGCAGCCTTATTGCGAAATTAATTCGGCAAGGCAAAGAGTATGAAAAATCGACCAATCTCGCAGACGGATATCCACCGGCCAATCAATCAAAGACCATCCTTGCCACATTCACTTGCGCAATTAGGCTGCCGGTCATGCTCGTCCGTCGGGACTTTTCAAACCTTATAGTGTTAACACACGTACGGATTTGGTCCGGCCGGACTAACTCCGCCAACAAATACTTTCTCGCTTACACACGCTTCACGCACGCACGGACTTAATTAATAATAATAATTTCTAGCGGACCACTCTACACACGCTCGGATATGGTCCGGCCCACAAATCCGTGGTCCGGCCGGACCAAATTCGAACGTGTGTTAACATTATTAGGGGTTCATGTTTTATGATCCTTATCTTAACCACAGATAATATATTACTACACTTTAACCAATAGAATTTGCGGTTTTGTTCGTGGGCGTAGCGTTTATGTTTTATGGGAAATGCCCCTGCAAGACCCACGACCATCTACTAACTATGTACTTAGGTAGATAGGTAAGTACCTAGGGTGATGAGGGACGACAAAGATAAAAAAGTAGTACAAACGATCCCGACGCGTGAACAGCTCCATTTAAACTAACCCAGGTACACAAGGCTAAAAATTGAACAAAATAATTAGCTGATCCATACGAATGTATGAATTTTGTTTTTTTTTGGTTGGCGTGTTATGCGAGCTTATATGTATGGATCAGCTGATACTTATACGTATTTTATTGTAAAAAAGCCAATTGTTACAATATATATTTTTTTTTGTTTATCACACTATTCTTAATTAAAATTCATAGAAAATTATTATTTTCCTATTTCAGTTTGGTTTTTATTAAAGCGTGTTTTTCAGTTTTTTTTAAACCATTATTTATTTTTTACTTTTTAGTTCAATCGCTAATCCTGAAGATCCTGGTAAGAATAATGGGACAAACTATATAAATTATTGCATTGTCATAGGTCCTTGATAAGTGTGCATAATTTTAAAATTAATCCGGGGTTTTGAAGGGGGTGGAAATCACATTCAAAGATTGCGTTACATAGATTCATAGATACATAGACACATACATACCAAGCTAATAAAAGCGTATTAAAAAGAACTCCGCTTCCGTAGTTTATATCGATATCTCATCATCATCGATCCAGCCTTTTACCAATTATTTTGGGGTCGGAAATCTGACACCAATCTTGCCAAGAGGCATCATGATTTACATGGAGCAACTGTCTATCTGACCTCTACAACTCAGTAACTGGGTAACAAGGGGTAGCGCTTGGCAAGACTGGTAGTTACCAGATGTCTAGCTTCTGGCTAACCGTAACGATGGGCAAAGATCTACTAATTACCACCGGGAACAACGGCTTAGCGGGCTTGCCGAGGCTCGAAGGAATCTCGCTATGTAAAGATTCACTCATCTACGGACCGACCTCGGCAGTGGTGATGATCTACCCGTGCTGTTATTATTTGGCCACGAGCTCCTCTATATTGCCACGAGTGCCCGATCGGCCGTCAGATCAAGCGTCGCAAGTGGAGATGGATACACGCTTCTAAGGGATCCCGATCACACAACCTAAGTAAGCTTTGGACTGGTATCCCCAAAGGAAAAAAAAGCGTGGCCGTCTCCTTCAAACCCAGCGATGCACCGTGTAGGCAGAAGCGACGAGCATCAGAATGTCGTGGAGCGAAGTGAAGCTCGATATCGTTCGCCATGGAGGACTACTGTGGACGCTCTCTGCGTCATCTCTAGGGGACATAGAACATTAAGGCGCAGATTCCCTTGAGTAGCTGATTTTAAAATGAGAAACACGTCTAAACGACTAGTCGTAATTTTTTGGAAAAAATAAATGTTGCACTAGACCATTTTTTAAATAATTTGATCTAAGAAAATTTTGAGTTTTATTCGTATAACATAGTGTAATTAATTTGTAAAGTTATGTCTAAAACGGACGAAAACACGAAAATCACACCAAAACCGCTGGGCATATTTTAATGAAATCGACGCCATCTCAAAGACAATTTAATTATCTACATTTTGATCTAAGGCTATTTTTTTAAAGTCATAGAATAATAAGGAAAGTACAAAAAACTACTAAATTTTGAGTCTCGCGGGTTTGAAACGTGTGCGTGTTTTTCTCCCTCAAGGTCGTTGGCGTTAGTCGTCGTCTTAAGTCATGTTCTATGTTGCTCTAATTAATATTAAAAAGAGATGAAATAGTTTGCATAAACAGCGTGAAATTAAATTAGTTAGCGAAGTTCTGCAGACTGGTGTGATTGATTGAATGACGATAAAACTAAGCTTTGAACTTTATGTAAGTAACTGAATACGGAATCAGTAGCCGCTGGCAGTGTTGTTACTCTGAGGGCCGACGCTCACTGACGGGCTATGATGGAATGAGTGAGCCCAGAATATATCTTAAGATGGTTAACGGGTCGTAGGTGGTATGGAACACAGATGCTGACAGAAAGTTCCGTACCTCCTTTGCTGGGTTTGCCATATAAGCAAATTCCATATAATTAAAGAGACAATTAACGAAGATATACTTACCGTAAGGTACGCTATTCCCCGTTCTCAAGATAATAGAACGCTTAACTTGAAGTTGTTATTTCATGTTATGAATAACTCCATTCAAGATGTTACATGTTCTTATGAACGTATTCCACTTACCATAGTAGGTAAGTGGAATACTGTAGTATGAGACATGGGAAAGTAGAAAACTATGAGAAAATTTAAAAAAAACCTGATGCGCATTTGATAACCAGCAAGGCTGACACGCGAGCACGAAGGCTCTCAAACCTGGAAATAAATAATAGAAAAAGCATTACATAAAATAATGAAATATAGGTAACAACCTTACTGGGCTGGCCTTTTTTGGCTACAGAATCAGCATTGACCTTCAACGTGGCAATTGCAATGGTGCCAATGATTTGTTATTTTTTTTATTGTTTATAGGCTCGCATTTGACCACTATATCAAATTTTCACTCGATGGTAAGCGAGGATGTGGTCGACGGTGAAGAAACCCACTCACTCTTGACTTAAAGACCCAAGATTGTAGCTATCGGGCAACACAGACTCTGGCAGGGAATTCCAATACTTAGCTGTACGCAAAATAAAAGTATTCTCAAAACGTTTAGTGCTTATGGGTGAGTGGGCTAATGGTGGCATTTAGTCCAATATGCTAATAATATAAGTGCAGATTCAATCCAGACCAATAACAGCCGGCAAATTAAATAAATTTAACAGCACCTTAATCAGTAAGTTAAGCGATCAGAACCTCACAGTGAATGATGGTAATATTTTATATGAAGAAGTTTTTTCAGTGGTTCAAAAAGAGTTTAATATCACTTTTAAGAAAAAAACTAAAACTGTATGCCCTAAGTTTTTATTCAGTGACTGACTACAGAGCTTATAAAAAGTAGGGAAAGACTTTACGAGCTATTGGCCTTAAGCCTTGTATTAACAATGAAACGTTTAATAAGTATGTTGCTACCTGTTGGGGTTTTCTCGTCGTTGCCGAGTAACCCGGTAGTTGTAGAAGTTAGTTTTAACACCAAACCACAGTTATGTTCCAAATATTTATTATGGACACAGTTTTAGGTTGTTGCTAGTAACCTGAGCCGCACTTGATGTTTAGTTACGTCAACGCGCAAATTAGCGTGTGTCGGTGTTTTAGTTACGACTGATTTACTTAATATTGTGCAGTGCTTTAATAGGCGTACTTTTGCTGTATGAGCATTATTGGCTCATACAGCAAAAGTACGCCAAGTATTCAAGCATTTTTTTAAATACATGTAAGGCAGCTAAGGCCTTGTACATAAGTAATAAGGTTAAATTAGCAGAAAATAAAGTGAAGACGGTTTGTAAAATAATAAACAATGAAACGAACAGGAATGAAATAAATAATACTGATTACACGTGGACTTATTAGAGATAGAAAAAAAATGCACAAGAATTTGTAAATTTCTTTATTAACATTCCAATTAAAACTACTGAAACCTTAAATTCTTCGCCCTCGCTTGCTTTTACATTATTAATCGCGAACGTTTCAGCCTGCCCGAATAAATTTAACTTTTCACATATAAACCCCATAACAGTAATAAAAGCTTTAGCAAATCAAGATCAAACCGACCGGATCTCTATGGAGACTGTCCATCAAAGCTTGTACCTCCATTATTCAGACTATAGCGCCGTACTTAGCTTAAATTTTTAATTTGTGTGTGGATCAAGGAGTCTTTAAATAATTATAGAGCAGTATCCGTGTTGCCGGTTTTCAGCAAGGTATTTGAAAAGATAATGCTAAATCAAATGCTCATTCATTTTAATACGAATAACATCTTGCATGATAAATAGTATGGTTTCACCAAAGGACGTTGTACAACTGACGCTGGTGTCACCCTATTAAAACACATCTTTAATGCGTGGGAACAGGCACAAGATGCCGTAAGTATCTTCTGCGACCTGTCGAAGGGGTTTGATTGCGTTAATCATTACTTCTGAAACTTGAGCATTACGGGCTAGGCCAATCAGCATTAGGTTTAATAAAATCTTATTTGAATGATAGACAGCAATTAGTTCAAATAAACGGTGTCAATTCGTCGGGGTTATACTTGAAAATGGGGTTACCAGGGCTCAATTTTAGGCCCTTTCTTATCTATACTAATATTATAAAGAGGAAAGATTTTTTTGTTTGTTTGTACCGAATAGACTTCGAAACTACTGGACCGATTTAAAAAATTATTTCACCAATATAAAGCTACATTATTCCTGAGTGACATAGGCTACATTTTTTTATCCCGAAAACGTGTCCTGTGGGGTGGCCCACGGGAGCGAAGCCGCGGGGAACAGCTAGTTTTTAATATACATAAACGATTTACCCCGTTTATTGGAAAACAAACTAAACATGGTGTTATTTGCTGATGACGCATCTTTATTATTTTAATAATCAGACGAAGGTACTTGTCAGGTTGACGAAAAGAATAACGTTCTACGGCAGTTTCAGGATTGGTTCACTGCCACTAATTTAGTTTGAAATAGTAAAAAAACTAAGTGCGTATAGTTTTCCTGAGGATCACCCTAGATTCAAGGTTACAATGGGGTCCTCATTTAATATCACTTGAAGGGTGGCTAAGTTCGGCAGCAGGTGTTAGAAAAAAAAATCGTCAATTTACTGATGTAGATACCGCGAGGCTGGTCTGTTTAGTTACTTTCATAGTATAAAGTCTTACGGTATCTTACTATGGGGAAGGGCTGCAGACATTGAGTATTTTTTTATTCTGTAAAAGCGAGCCATCAGAGCGATATACAATCTTCGCCGGCGCGATTCTCAAACGGAACTGTTTAAGATGCTGAAATGAAAAAATATATCAGAGGTACTGAGGGCCGAGAACTCCTCGGTTTTTACTACAAATATATGTGCACTTTATAAAAGTGTGCTACAGATAGCCAGAACTCTCACTCAAGTATCAGCAGAGCATGGCTGAAATTTTAGGTTAGCTTAGATCAAGAAATTTTTCAGTGTTCGTTATAAAAATCCAAAAATTTTTATCAGAGGTACTGAGGGCGGGGAACTCCTCGGTTTCTATTACAAGTATATAAGCGCTTTATAAAAGAGTGATACAAATAGCCAGAACTCTCACTCAAGTATCAGCAGAGCATGGCTGAAGATTTAGGTTAGCTTAGATCAAGAAATTTTTCAGTGTTCGTTATAAAAATCCAAAAAAAATATATCAGAGGTACTGAGGGCGGGGAACTCCTCGGTTTCTATTACAACTATATAAGCGCTTTTTAAAAGAGTGATACAGAGAGCCGCACAAAAGTAACGCACAAAAGTAACAACCAGCAATGTAGTAGGCTAATTGTATTACTATTAATTATATTTAATACAGCCAATAATATTGACATACATATAAATATTGTACACCTAATGGGTATGTAACAGTGATACAAAAATACTGATTGTAAGACTACCTTTTCACCCGTGACAAAAAATAAATAAATGAATTTGAATTTGAATTACCTAATCTCACTCACAACATCATCAACAATTCGAGCACTCTTCATTTCCCAATAGAAAACAACACACTTATCTATGTAATCTTACCTTTCTGCACTTCTTACAATATTAATATTACAAACTTTAACTGCAAGTTCAAAAAAACTACTTCGCGCGCACAATATTCTTAAAAGTATGTACGTATTTTTCTCCATTTACTTATTTTAAGTAGAAACTTCAAAATTTATGTAAGCACCTAATTTCACTCAAAACAGCATCAATTTTCACTTTTCACTCAAAACAGCACAATAATTATGCTTATGGGTGCAATGTATTTAATTTAATTCTTTTGAAGTAGGTACTAATATTACTAATCTAGATTACTCATTTTTATTAGAACATATATACCTATTTACTTACAAAACAGCATCTACAAGTGCATTATTATATTCTTATCACGTACCTACTGATATTAATAGGTACCTATAGAATACAAATTTTAAGTAGGAACTTCCCCGTCTCAGTATGTAAGTACTTAATTTCTCTGTTCCTCTTTTTTACACGCTTGCACATAATTATTATTATCAGTTTGTATATACGTAATTTTACCTATCTAATTTCACTTAAAACAGCATCATAAAGTAAAACACTCTCCATTTCCTTAGAAACAAACAATACACACTTAGGTAACAAGGTCAGGTTCATCCGTGCTAGGGCGTGTGCTTGCCGCCAAAAAGAAAACTCTCTTTTGTTTTCTCCTCCCTCCGGCATTTATCTTGAGTTTCCCATTCAACTTAGAAAATTGTCAAACACTTCCCGTAATTTGCCTCTTTCCTTTGCTCTTTTTAGGAGACTTATTTAAACATGGATATAGTCTTAATTTTTTGTCGAACCTACTCGGTTAGGTTTTATGTAATTGTTAGGCTTATTACGTATCTTGCAAGTGCAAAAAGAAAGCGATTTTTGCGCAATAATTGCTCTTCAACACAGAAGTATTAGAGCTTTTGCGTTTTTTTAAATGCATGCTTTGCATTTGACAATCAGCGAGCGATTAGCAAACGATTGTGTAGGACCAACCATACCTACACTGTAGATAATTCCGACTTTTATGACGCGCGATGATTGCTGATTGCAGTTTCTTACGTAATCAGCTTGCCGGTCCTTTAAAAGGAGTGCCATGGGCCGAAGCCAACTCGCAGAGGCCTTGTTAGACATGTATCATGATATTTTATATGACACCAAAGGCACCCTCCTGTATGCACTACGTAAGTGCACCCAAGGACAATTGCCCGTTGGTGCAGGACTATTGTTAAATATGGAGACAAATATATTGGGCAATGGGTTTAGTGGATCGATTGCCTAAAACTATAGAAATACTATAGGTCCCTGCCTGACCACTGTTGAACTACACGGCTATAAAATTGCAGGGGGTGACTTGCACAATCATTTAATGGACGCCCACAAACGGTCGCTATCTCCTGAGTGACGTAGCGCCAAGGAACAAGCACATCTGAAAGTGCTTGAGGAGTGTAGTGGTATACCACGGCTATAAGGACAATCCCGGCAGTACGATCAAAATCCTTACCAGCATCTTACTAGATTATACTGTCTTCCACCGAGCGCGTTTGCTCTTGCAGATCTCCACTCAAGCCAGCCTGTTAAGGCAAGAGAGTTGGAAGCTCTGTTCCCCGTCAGTGTTCACTCTGACTGGCCAATACAGGCAATCCGGAGATGGAGAACAAGACTTTTCCCGGGCGATCAGGTCCGTGGGGTCGCCACTGCCCACCAGCTCGCCACAAAGCTGCCCTGCGGATTGAATCTCTCTTAGTCTGGCCCCTCCTTAGGCATATTGCAGCAATGTAGAATCTACCGGTACAGGTCTAGGGATCATTGGAGCGCGCAAGCCCCACCACGACGACAACGTAGAGATTCTGTGGTGGGGTTATTTATTTTTCAACACACTTGCTCATAAAGTGGCTCTAATTTCACCGCAATTAGGCACATAATGATAGCTGTTATCAAACTGTGACTTTTTCATTGCTATTATTCACAAGTGAGTTATAGAGTATTTTTTTTAATTTATTGGTTGAGTTGCTTTGTTCTTAAAAAAGTTTCGTTACAAAAAAGATCGTGCTCAATAGTACAAATAAATTAATGTACCTATTGCTTGCTCATTTCATGCAACTTCGTATTTAAATAGATAATTTCAATTTGTACGTGCTTAATAAATAAAACTTTCACTCAAATATAAATTTTATTTATTTTATTTTATTTTATTTTAATTGGAAAACTTACAGCTAATAACAAAAAATACGTAATCTTTATAACAAAAATAAGGCCAATTACAAGTTTTCACTTATAGTAAAAAATATATAAAACTTTACAGGCAAATGGTACTACTATTACTTAATACTACTACTAACTAAGAATTTATATAATAAGCGCAGCCATTAACAACAAAAAATCACAAACTCACAAAAAAAAACACATTGCTACATAAAATGATAAATAATAAACATATTTAAAAACCTTCGAAAAATTTATCGCATACAATTTTCTTCAATTTACTAACACTAGTATTAAAGAGGTCGATGTCAACCTCCCGGCCGGCCGCATCAAAGGCACGACTCACTCTAACCAGGTACGAGTTTTGTCGATAAGAAGTTCTCACCACCTGTGTGTCCAGTAGGTGAGGTCTGCGTAAATATGCACCAGGTACACGAAGTCCTATCTTATTCACTAACTCAGGTATATCCGCCGATCCGTTCATTATTCTGAATAAAAACGCCAAGTCTGCAATTTTTCTGCGCTCGTAAAGAGGAAGAATATGAAACTTCCTGCAGCGTGTGACGTAATTGGGCAAATATACTCTTGAACGGAATTGAATGTACCTTAGGAATTTTCGTTGAATGCTTTCTAGTCGATTGATGTAAACGTTATATTTGGGGTTCCAAACTTGAGAGCCATACTCTAAGTGACTGCGAACGAAAGAACAGTACAGTATTTTAATGGTCTTGATGTTTCGGAACTGTGACGAGATTCTGAGTATAAAACCGAGTGCCTTGGAGGCCTTTTTGGCTATGTTGTCAACATGCGTGTCGAAGATAAGTTTCGAGTCAAAGGTTACTCCCAGGTCCCTAATGAGGTTCACTATGGTTATAGGGATATCCGAGATTTCATAACCAAAGAGAATCGGCTTCGGTTTGCGAGTGAAGGAACAGACATAGCATTTTGAGACATTCAAATCTAACTTATTGGTTTCGCAGTAATATTTGAAGCTATTTAAGTCCTCTTGCAGTAAAAGGGCATCTTCATACGTAGATACCTGTTTCATGATCTTCATGTCGTCTGCATAAAGCAATACTTTTGAGTGTCGGAAACAGGCCGTGACATCATTGATGAAGATGTTAAATAAAAGAGGACCCAACAATGAACCTTGTGGCACCCCGGAAGGGATGCTCATTGCTCTGGAGGAGTAACCATTAAGGACAATAGTCTGACATCTGTTCTCAATGTAAGACGCAAACCAGCGATAGAGATTACCCCTTATACCCATTGAGAGGAGTTTCTGCAACAAGATATCGTGATCTATTCGGTCGAAACACTTACTATAGTCGGTGTATATAACATCGACTTGTGACTTTTGTGACATGGATTCCGAAAGAAAATCGCTACATAGAATTAAATTAGACGTTGTAGACCGGCCCCTTAAGAACCCATGCTGCTGCTCGCTAAAATTTTGCTTAAGGGCGGAATAAACCTGACCGTAAACGATCCTCTCCAAGACTTTTGCGAACACGCATAACTTCGAGATCGGTCTGTAGTTTTCAATATTAGTTTTATAGCCTTTTTTGTGTATCGGTGTTATATACGCCGACTTCCAGACTGCAGGTACTAGACCGGTGTTCAGTGATCGTCTGAACAGAATCGAGAGGGGGGTTGAGAGACTTTTAGCACAGTTCGTTACAAATACTGGCGAGATTTTGTCTGGTCCAGCTGATTTATTAGGATCGAGTTCCTTAAGTAGCTTGTACACCTCGCCATCACATAACTCAATAGAACCGATATCCGATGAGCAGTTCTCAACATGGTGATCGAGTCTATGTCTACCAGCTGGAGATGCAGCAACAGTACTGGTATTCTGCAGAAAGTTAGAATTAAAGTATTCACCAAACATGTTACATATCTCATCACCGTCGCTTGACGAAACCTGCCCATACTGCAAGACTGAGGGGTAAGAGTTAGACTGTTTCAGTGATTTTACGTAGCTTCAGAAGGCTCGAGGGTTGTCGCGTATGTCCGATTCAATTTTAGTGATGTAGATATCGAACATATTTTTCTCGAGGTCTTTAGCCCGCTGCCGCAATATAACAAATGATGTATAATCTGAGAGATTACCATATTTTTTAAATTTTGCGTGAGATTTGGCTTTTTCTTTTAACACCTTAATCAATGGGCTTTTATACCAGGGAGGGTATTTGGCCCGGGGTGTGATGGTTTTAGTTGGTATAAAGGATTTATGTAATCTATTAACAACCGCGTAAAAATGTGACACTCCGAATCCGAGATTCCGTCTATTAGCCATGTCTCAGTCAGACAAACAACATCAAAACCATTAAGGCGTACATTTCTGTAGAATATACTTGTCTTAGTACGCAATCCCCTTACATTCTGGTAATATATATTAATAGGAATCATCGTAAATAAGAAAGGCGTTCAAGGTAAAATGGGTAGGTAAAACATAATAAGGTACATTCAAATCCGGGAAATAAACAATCACTTCAAAATAAAAAAGTATTAATAAAACTTGGCAAATTGGGACCTTAATCCTATTTATTTGCTCTGTAATTAAGAAAAATTGAAATTCCCTATTTTGTACGTGGCTAAAACACTATCATAGAAAAGCCAAAAAAAAGAAAACTTAATCCTTGAGGTCTATGGCCAATCGCCATTGTTAACTGCGCGCGCATAGGAAAACTGATTAATTTTGCCCGCCATTGTGAAAAAAAATTCACAACTCGTTTTTACTGTTGAAAATGATTTTTTTGTATTATTTTCTTCACAAGTGTGTTGAAAAACGTGATTACCGTCCTCGGCTCTATTAATACCCTCACCTACGGCTCGGGTCTCAATGGCGCCTCAGCGGTAATCACCAACATTGCACACTTGTACCATAATGTACTATAATTATTATTAAGGTATTTATTTTCTTATCATGGATTACCAACAGCTTATGTATACAGCATTTCTTTGGTCCTATATGTAACAAATATAGCCCTAAATTACAGGATAGTTACAGAATTACAGGTTAACCTGCATTCATAAAATTGAGTTGTTTTTATTTTAAATTAGCAGACGCCTGGCGGTGTCACGCGCGTAGATCCCGTTCCCGCGGGAATACAGGGATAAAAAGTAGCCTATGTGACCCGGGGATAATGTAGCTTCCCAACGGTGGAAATCGGTCCAGTAGTTTTTAAGTTAATTTGTTACATAAAAAAATACAAACATACAAATCTTTCCTCTTTGTAATATTAGTATAAGTATAGAAGTATAGATATTAGTATTCGTATAGAAGAGTATATTTATTCAGTAAATTGGTTAAATGTAACACTATTAACGTCACCGATTATAATTAAACATTAAACTCATCCATAGTTTGGTGTTTCTTAGCTGACTACTCTGAGAAAAATACTGGAACATGACATGCATGTTTTTTCTTTAAAACTAAATAGGCAGATTATTATCGCTCGTTCCACGAAAATACCCTAGACCAGTCCCCCCGGGGATTACACAGCACTCAATGTTCCACTACAATACCCTAGGGGATCATATATACCATGACTACTAACTACATTATATACCAACCAATGTAAGGTTAGGTATCTTGTAAAACTGTACTTTTAGATATTAGTAGGTACTTAGGTAAGCTAATTTGAATCCGATTCCATTTACCTGCCCTTTTTAGAAGCCTTTATTTAACTTGCAAAGTATGTATGTATGTAAGTTTGTTCGTATCAAATCTTGCAACTGAATTTTAAAGCAGTTATCCTCCAACGACTAAGATTTAATTTTGCATACACGTTTAGTTTGGATGACAATGCATAGTTAGCTAAGTTTTTTTTTTCTTTGTAATTACCTAAGAACAAAAATCTTAATAATTAATTACAATCTAGTCTATAAGACTAATAAGCAATTTAACTCTAACTTACTATTTTACGTGATAGATTATGTTAAACTAAGAATAGTGTCCATTTGCACTTTTACACAAGTCCGTAGCACCTTCTTAGAGTCTGATATAATTTAAAAAAAACACTATGTTCATGTGTTATATGTATAGCACAGCGTTGTCACCATTATTCATTCACTTTGTACACTACACTAATTCAAAAGGTTTAGTTCTTTTTAGTCTACGCACTAAGTCTGTATTGTCTAGCAGCTGGATAGCCTCAACATTCACGTGTCGATTAAGTCTGTGTTCGTGGGCTCCAGCAAATTTTTGGATGATGGTGGTGATGAATTCCGTTTTAAGGTCACGGTGAATATCGTCATTTCTTATGTACCAGGGTGCATTTATAGCATCCCTGAGCACTTTATTTTGGAACTGTTGAATTATTTTGACGTTGCTTTTTTATTACAGCCCCAAAGTTGGATACCATACGTCCAAATTGGCATCAGTATATTTTACTATGTATTGATAAACAGGATTTCTTTCCGAGTAACCAATACATAATTTTATAACGTATAGCTAAGTGACGTCTTTCTAAATCCAATATGGCGGACGGCCCAAGATTGCGGACTAGTTATTTTTGTGCACTGACATGATATGGGTATCAAATGAAAGAATTTGCAGAGAAGAATACGAAAAAAGCTTGTTTACAAAAATATTTTTTTTGTACATTTTTTATTAACTTGCAATTTAAGTAAGTGTGTTCGGATCAAATCTTGCAACTGAATTTTAAAGCAGTTCTCCTCTACCGATTAAGATGAAATTTTGCATACTCGTTTGGTTTGGATGACAATGCACGGTAAAAGTTTTTAAACTGTCATGGTCACTAACATTAACATTAAAAGCGGGATATTTACCATGTTCGCAACAAACAGTAAACATGGTAAATATCCCGCTTTTAATGTTAATGCACGGTAAGCTTAAAAGCTTGTCTAAAAAAAATGTTTTTAATTGGATAAACTAATATTTATTTATTTTAACTTCATGCACAAAGGTACAATGGCGAACTTAATGCCTTAGGCATTCTCTACCAGTCAACCAAGGGTGGTGAAGAGATAACATGGCAGGTGCATTGCTTAAACCGTGGAAAGCAAACCTTTTAAATACATATGTTACATATATATCTTATACATATTATAATACATACCTACATAAATATTTATATATTAAGTAACGAAAAGAAGTTATAGAGATCCCAATCTAGAAGAGCTTCATATTTCATAAAAAAAACATACTTAATCAAGTAGATATCATCCTTTTGGTTTGAAAAACACGGCGTTTGAGAGTTAAGGAAAACGTTATAAAATAATGAATTATATATTAAGTAACTTGTAAGTTATAACTTTCATTAACTAAGTTGATTTCATAGAGCTCTTCTTCGTTTTATCTAGCTAAAATCTTAGATCATTCTTAATACTTTTAAATCTGTGTAGAAACGCAACAGTTTGCTAAGCAAGTGCCTTTTATCAAATGTTATCATAGCGGGACAAAGAAAGGTGTGCAATACCTAGTCATTGTGCAATTTGTTCTTTTAAATAATTATTCATACCTTTCTTAGAGACTAAAATATATATTGGAGTGCCTATATTTCTTAGAAATACGCCGTGTTAAGTAATTCAAAGGTTGCAGATGCAGATGAACGAAAGAGGCTTTATCTTATCTCAAAACAAAGATTCTATCTAAATAAAAAGTTAATCGAAACACTAAAATCACAAAAGGTATAATACCTAAATACTAACTAGTATTTCATCATCTGCCTAGCCTTTTCCCAACTATATTGGGGTCGGCTTCCAGTCTTACCGGATAAAGTTAAATACTAACTAGTATTTAACTTTTAAAAACTAAAAATGGCTACTCAACTAGGTACTCATCCCATCGTAAATCAAACATTGCGCCCTCAATCTGAAAAAGCATCATAACTAAACGTCCATAACATATCTGGGCTGAAGTTGTCAGTGAAAACTTACAATCTGCATTCCCACTGGCTGACGTCCGGTCGCGTTCTGACGTGAAGTTGCATATTCATGATAAATTGCTTCCTACATTTTGCCAGGACCTAAGCGAGCTAAAAATAGTTTCTGGGGGTGGCAGAGAGGTGCTGCGCGTTACGGCAATTGGTCATACACCTATCGATCGAATAGTAATAAGCGCATACAATATTTAGTTGCTCGCTGGTACTCAACAGTGCAGCAAGGCTTCATCTTAAAATGAAAATGCTGTGTGCAATGACAACATGCCAAAATTCCGGCGCAAACAACGTTGCACCCGAGAAAGGAGTGCTTTTCCATCCGTAAGTACTAAATCTCTATTTATACTTAAAAATTAGCCATGAAAATTGCAATTTTCATCTGTCCCAGCGACCATTTATCTGTTGCATTGAGATTTATGTACATTGGTAGTGATGTTCCCTCTTGATATTCGTCCCGTTATCATATAATTCAGTGGATCCCGACCCGAACGATAATGGCGCGAACTCTGGGCATGTTTCATGGTGAGGGTCGAAGACTAGAGGTGCCCCTATTCGATGAAGACAGCGGATTTGTGCTTATCGATAATTTAGTGTAAGATTTTCGATTTTTCAAAACAAAGGCCACCTACGCAAAAGTCGATAGACACTATATTTTCAGGCATGAGTGAATGTAGGTCAATTAAATTAATACGAATTAGAAAACAGTCAGGCCATTTAAAAACGCCTGTTTCCTTTGTTAAAAATGTCGTGTCCTCACATAGGTAGGAACGCCTTGTTTCGAGAAGCTACATCTATAGGACAAAGAGATCTCGTCTGCGCACGCTCGTTTCAGTGTTCGGTTTTAGACAAAAATGGCGACATCGCCAAGCCCTAAATAAAGGGATTTTATTGATTGATGTCTACTTTGAACTATTCAGCTCTACGATAGGTAGTTCGTTACGCCTACATTTTTATTATTTATTTGGGGAAAACAAACAGTGACACATTACATTTTACAACTTACTATTACAACAATTACGACCAAATGTGCAATTTCCCATGGAACACACATTAAATAAAACCGGCCAAGTGCGAGTCGGACTCGCGCACGAAGGGTTCCGTACCATTATCGCAAAAAACGGCAAAAAGATCACGTTTGTTGTATGGGAGCCCCTATTAAATTTTTATTTTATTTTGTTTTTAGTATTAGTTGTTATAGCGGCAACAGAAATACATCATCTGTGAAAATATCAACCGCCTAGCTATCACGGTTCATGAAATACAGCCTGGTGACGGACGGACAGACAGACAGACAGGTCCCGTTTTTACCCTTTGCGTACGGAACCCTAAAAAAAATTGCATGAGATTTAAATTAAAACCTTACAAAAAATAATACAAAAAAAACCATTATCAAAATTATAACATTAAAAAATAAAATTAAAAATACTGGGGAACATTAAATGATGTCTGCCATACAATTTTCTAATAGTTACCAGTAAAAGCGGTCTCTTAGCGCGCGCGCTGCGTACTTTGTAGTTTTCGTAGCAAAGTCTCGTAGCATCGTAGGCCTTCCATGGCTACGAAGCGCTACGATAATGAAGATTAATCCGTTACGTACTGCTACGAAATTTTTGTTCCTAATCATATTTCCACAAAGTCAAGCAAGGTCAACGATATATAGTATGATTACTAATTTTATAGTAAAACAAGCTTTTATATTGAAATTTGATTTGTCTCAAGAAACAAACAACAGTGTGAAATTACAACTCAATCGAACACCGCGAAGTAGGTAAAATTTAATTTGCAAATTTTGATTACATAACACGCACCGGGACATATGAAACTAAATAAGTGCTAAATATTTTTTCAAATTAAAAATCTTTTTTTAAACAAGCTATTTCGCGTGTATGCAAAATTTCATCTTAATCGGTTAAGGATTACTGCTTTAAAATTCATTTGCGAATACATACATACATTGCAAATTAATAAAAAGCTTGTAAAATAGTAACCAAGCGTATAGGGATCGCGTGCTGGGCAAGCAACAGCTAACTAAGGCGCTTTGCAGATGGAGCAACTATTGCAGCAACTGGCAACTAGCTGTTTACATATATCTCAATGGAGCGCAGTTCCATGTACACGTAGCAACTCGAGATAATTTCGGGTGATCGACAACAGTTTTCAGTGGCTGCATTCGATGACTAAGTTAGTTTCTAATTGCTGCAACTAGCAACTGTCGAATTTGTATTGTTGACGCCGTCGACGGCGGCGACGTAATAAAATGAGAAAAGGTGCTGTTTCTTCGATATCCATCATCACGCTGTACGTAGAGTAGATTGAGCAACTCAGCTATCAAATTTGCTTCGAAAAAAAAAGTTAAAAAAAACTAACATTTTTTTTTAAAGGAAACTTTAAAAAATGTTGATAGTTGTTTAAATTAAAGTGCCTCCATCTGAAAAGACCTTTAATTTTTTACGTTTTTCTGCCGAACGCATTCCATTGTTAGTTGGTATTTACCACCTAACCCCCAATTTCTGAAGTTCCCGTTTGAAGTTGAGTATTTATCAATCTCTACTTTAGCGTTAAAGTTCAAGACACGTTATAACTCCAAATACTCAAGTACAAAATCGGCCCATAGACTTTGGCCTAACTGCTGGAGGCTGTTTCCTGATAGCTACAACCTAGTGGTCTTTAAATCAAGAGTGAATAGGTTACTTATAGGCAAGCGTGCTTCACCGTCGACCAGATCATCGCTTACCACCAAGAGAGTGAGATAGTGGTCAAACGCGAGCCCACCAACAATTAAAAACCGGCCAAGAGCGAGTCGGACTCGCGCACGAAGGGTTCCGTACCATTATCGCAAAAGCGGCTAAAAAATCACGTTTGTTGTATGGGAGCCCCCTAAAATATTTATTTTATTATGTTTTTAGTATTTGTTGTTATAGCGGCAACAGAAATACATCATCTGTGAAAATTTCAACTGTCTAGCTATCATGGTTCATGAGATACAGCCTGGTGATAGACGGACGGACAGACAGACAGACAGACAGACAGACGGATCGCGGAGTCTCAGTAATAAGGTCCCGTTTTTACCCTTTGGGTACGGAACCCTAAAAACTGCTCCCTAATAACGACCTTAATTATACATATATATATATAATAGCGACCAGTGGTGGCTCAGGGGTAACGGCCGCGACGTACAAGTTGTAGATCGTGGGTTTGAACCCAGGCAATCGCTATAGTTTGTGTATATTATTTCATCACCACTGCTCTCAAAACGGTGAAGGAACACATCGTGAGGAAACTGGTACATAACGGTTTCCTCATGATTTGTTCCTTCAACGTTTCACAAGACATCTTAGAAACAAAAAATCGAAGACATGTGATATCCACCAACCCGAACTGTGCCCGCGTGGTGGATTATGGTCCATTCCTTCTCACAGAGAGGAGGCCTGCACGCACAACGGACCTAATGGACTCTAAGTGCTGAAAAGGGGTGAATCTACCCTAACCTAACGACTTTAATATTGATGACTGTTTGGTGATCCTTAACTTATTTGTTTCAGTTTTCCAACTAATAGAGACGTAAAGGCAGAGTGGATTGATATGGCAGGACTGACTGGCAAGCATCTAACGAAGAAACATTTTCTATGCTCGCGGCACTTTCGTGACAGTGATTATATCATCAAACGATCAGGCAAAAAGTATTTGAAGGTATCGGCCGTCCCCTGCGAATATGTGGTATACCCAACTCTACCCGTAAGTACTTACTTAAAGTTTTTATTAATTATGAAATTGCTAGCAGCCTGTTGAAGGTCAATGTAGTGACACTTGGGGAGGCCTTTGTTCCACATGATATTGTGTCATCATGATCTTAATTTCAGTTGAAATACGTCTACTGGATATAGACCTCTCCAAGTGTCACATCATCTTCAGACATCGTCTGCCAGCTATTATCCCATTTTCTTTTGGCGTCTGCTTCAGAATGTTGCTGGTGCAGAAAACCTCAAACGGTGCAACGTTTAAGGATTTATGCACCAGCAATATTCTTCATACAACAACCTTATTGGAAGCTATATAATTTGAGCAGTTTGTAGTATGAAACCGAATGCAGCGTAAATGCCGCGACTCACAGTTCAATAAATTATGTTCGTCCTCACCCTTTTATTGTGGAGAGTTCTGAGTTTTTATTGATACATCAGGATAGAACCAGACTGTGTGTTCCATTTTTATATAAATTATTTTTTGTTATTTTGTTATTTGAAAAACTATGATATATCTACAATATTTTCATATCCAAAGGTTTATTTGACATTATTGAGTATATTTAGTACTCCAATCCAAAAATTATTTACTTCTACAAGATTTCCATTTTTTACATATTCTTTCGTTCATCATTTACCACCACTATTCCTCACGAGATCAACCCAACCCAATCTAATATAAATCTGAAACAAAACAGTCATATCTTAAATTTGGTCCACAATATAAATCATTCCGCACACCGCTAAAGCACATCTCTAACGCCAGACTCCGATAGATTCATGTATACACGTATAATAGTCGTGTTTCCTGTCTGGACACTCCCTCGACACCGAGTACCGCGTGTCAATTGTAAAATTATGAGAACATTGCCGGTTAATAGATTCAGTGTGTTTGATTTAGCTCTTGTATAATAACTTTGTTCTTGCGTTGAATCTAAAGTGCTGCGTAAAAGGTAAGTGAATCTGTGATACTGATAGGGCTAGTGCATTCAAAGATTGAGTGCAGTGAAGTTTGTTTGTGTTTCCTGAATATTCCTGATAGATATAGCCTGGGTTTTTTTTAATTCAAGAGTGAATAGGTAACCAACTTCTAAGCAAGCGTTGACCACATCATTGTTAACCACGAGCTTATAATAATTCAAAAATATATATCTCAATCAGTGTTAAAAAATATTGTTTTTGTTTTAAAGATCAGCATCTAAATGAAATAGATAGGTAGGTGATTGAGGTCTGATATCTGTACTTCTTCTTCTTCTTCAGGCTTTTACCAAGCTCACAAGTTATGCCAAACATAAATATTTGTACAATCTGTATTTATTGTGACTGGGAACGTTATTTTGAGAAGATTTTGGACCTTTCAAAATTACAATAAAAATTCCACTAATCCGTATTTTAAGTAATTGTATGGTTAAGCATTTTTTTTTTATTTTAATTTATTTGAGGTCGGCGCAGTACCGTAGAACGGGGTTACATTGAGATCTGGGGCAACTTTGATGATAACTTTATTTTTTTAGGTTTTTAAAGCTAACTCCGTGAAAACTAAAACGCACTTAAATTTTCTTTTAAAATTTGCAATACTAACATGTCAGCCATGTTTTGCATCAACCTCAGCGCAAGAATACGTTTTGCAGGATAAAAAATTAAATTGTTCAGTGTGAATTCGTTAAAAATTTGTTGTAATTGTCACTTTAAATTGAAATGAAAAAAAAACAATGGGGTACCATTTTTATTTTAACGTTTATAGGCTCGTTTTTTTATTTTTGCCCAAACAATGGAACTTTTTTTTTATTTGAGTATATAATTTTTTTGATAAGTCGCCAACAATGCATTTTTTTCATATTTTTCAGAATACAATTTAAGTATTTATGTCAATTTTAATTTCAAAATTAATCAATTTAACCTCGTTTTACCGGTATGTTCTTTTCCATCCAAATTGAAAATATTCACCTTCTATCAAATCAAATCATAACATCTGACATTTGATTTTATTAATAGACTTTTGTCTTCCTTTCTGAACAGTCTTAGGCCCGGCTCTTGCGCCCAAAAACTTAACTCTGAGTTAGTAGGTAACACAAGATAAGAGAGAGAGAGAGAGTTAAGCTCGCCTTTGTACATGTACTTTATTATCACATTATATTGAATATTGTTTTTGGTGTACAATAAAGAATTAATTAATTAATCGCTATAAGCCTATAATAATAATATATGCCTATAATATTTGGGGATTACCCTCGATTTTAATGGTACCCCATCATCAGAATCAGACTTGGTGACAATGGGACCACCTCTGAAGTACACCCTTTCAAACACAAAACAACAAAATCGGTCCACAATTGGGAATATAATCGAGTAACAAACATACAAAAAAAAACATACAGTCGAATTGAGAACCTCCTTCTTCGTCCTTTTGGTAGTTGGTTGAAAATACAGCCAGCAAGATAATGGGTAAAAAACTTTTGTATACCAACCCATACTGTTTCGAATAAGAATCAATTTAAGTGGCTTTTCTAATCTCATTTCCTTTGTTTTTTTTAGCCCTATGTGGCATCATGGTCGGGGCATTTGAATGAGACGAAGATTAAAATGGAGAATGAACCCAAACAGGATGCAGCTGAGAAGGAATCTGCTCATATCGACCAGACCCCAAAAGTGATTGTGGTACCACAACCGGATTTCGACATCCAAATGGCGGAACCAGAATCAAAAGTGGTTGTGGTACCACAACCGGAATTCGACATCCAAATGGCGGAACCAGAACCAAAAGTGGTTGAGGTTCAAGAACCAGAGCTGAAATATGACGTGCAGATGGCAAACCAGCCCGGGACAAGCCGTGGGTCCGGACCTAGTAAGCGGACCACTTCGAAACGGCCACCCGACTCCACCATCGGCACAATTTATGACGTTTCAGATACTTCTGTTGGCCGATGGCAATTCCAAGTAAATATATATAAAAAGCAATTAAATCTAACACGCACGTGCTGATTTTTAAGTTTTATTATTTTTCTGTGTTTTTATTTTATATACACTCGCTATAGCAATAAACTGGAATCACTTCACCGCGCTTTGCTTAACAAAAAAAAAACAATTTCTATGCAATGAATTATGGATTTGAAAGATAATTTTGTTAGCTTTTTACCTCTTCTAATATCATAACTAAAGATTATTCGCGTTATGTCATGGATAGTAAAAAAATAGATATACATTTTTAAAACAAAACACCTTACTGTTTGATAGTCCTGAAACCCTATAAAAAGGGGGTGTTTATGAAATTTGGTCATCTGTCCAATGTTTCACGTCACTGGTAACACTGAGCATCATTTCAGCCGAAAGACGTCCACTGCTGGACATAGGCCTCCCCCGAGCATGTGGCGACACTGATCCCGTACGTCTCGCATCTACCGGACTCCCGCAGCCTCGACCAGGTCGTCGCTACACCTAGATGGAGGCCTTCCAACGCTGCGTCTGCGTTCGCGGTCGCCACTCCAGATCTTTTAGACCCCAACGGCCATCCTTTCTGCGAGCAATGTGCCCTGCCCACTGCCATTTAAGTTTGGCAATTCTTCGGGCTATGTCGGTAACCTTGGTTCTATTGCGGATGTCTTCATTTCAGATTCGATTATGTAAGGAAACGCCGAGCATAGCTCTCTCCATTGCCCTTTGGGTGACTTTAAGCCTTCTAATGAGGCCAATTGTGAGCAACCACGTCTCTGTACCTTAAGTAATCACTGGCAACACACACTGGTCATAGAATTTCGTCTTGAGACACTGTGGTAAGTTGGACGAGAAGATACCGCGCAACTTTCCGAACACTGCCCACTCTTTCTCGAAGTTGGACCTGCCTGACTGGACCGTTTGTCCCAGGATAATCGTCCACAACTTCGAGTGTAGAGTCTCCGACTTTGATAGGAATGGGTGCAAAATGGGCATTCAACATCACTTTTGTTCTGCCCATGTTCATTTTTAGACCCACTCTTTCGGCAGCTCTACTGAGGTCATTGAGAATTGTACGGTCATTGAGTAGGTTCTCCACATGGTCTCAGCGATGACCACTATATTGTCGGCAAACCGAAGGTGAATGATGTACATTTGACGTCGATGCCTAGACTTCTCCAGTCCAGAACCTAGAAGACATCCTCCAGTGCAGCAGAGAACAATTTCGGAGATATAATCGGAAACCTCCCTGCAGAAGGATAGTTTGATCTTGAAGTCGTGCTGACATGGTAGCGTTTTTGTACAAAACACTTCAGTACCTCGATGCACCGGTAGTCGATTTGGCACCGTTGGAGAGACTACAGTACAGACCAGATCTCGACCGAATCTTAGGCTTTCTCGTAGTCCACAAACGCTAAGCAGAGAGGCATGTTACCTACCGCAGCATATGCATGTGGTCTATGGTGCTAAAGCCTTTTCGAAATGTAAATTTTGTAACACTGATTCTAAAAGAAACTGGAAACCACACCAATACCGCTCAAGTCGTCATCCTAATCCAGCAAGGGTTGTCTCAGCTTACTTATCGTTCGAAAGCTTTATCTGTGTCAGTCTAGTGTCTAGAAGGTATACTAGAGGTTCAGATAGACTGGAAACTTGTTCGGAGACCAGCATCTGGACGAAAGCGATACAGATGAGAGATGACTGATTTATTGTCACAACTTCTTTCCAAAATCGACACCTGACAGGCGTGGACGTCCAGCAGCAGCTCAGAGTAGTTTGAGGGAGGGCTTTTAGCGAGTGGACAGTGAGGCGAAGATTTAAAGAACCGAACTTCACCCCAAAAAGGCCAACCAAGGAACCCGAATTGTTTCCAGCCCACTGACAAGCCCGGCTTCAGTTTGCTCGCGATCACTTAAGATTAGGATATGGAGCAATGGAGCCGAGTTCTGTTATCGGTCGAAACCAGGATGCAGGTTGTGCCTGCATGGTAGCGACCGTCGTCAGAGAGTCTATAGGAAATTGGGGTGAGCGATTCGCACGATATTGTTTTGCATGGTGGCTTAAGAGGGTGGATCCTGTATGATGCGGTTGGGGATTCTTATTGAAGCAAAATGGGAGTTGATATTCGTATCTGGTAGAGCTAACAGCAGAAAGATACATCAACGACATTCTGCTAATGTACGATAATGCCTGCTGTCAAAAGTACTGACTGTGACATTATATTAAACAAGGAGAAGCTAGAATTCGTCGATAAAACGGTTTTCCTGGGGATCACGCTAGACTCAAGGTTGCAATGGGGTCCTCATTTGGTATCCCTTGCGGGGCGGCTGAGTTCGGCGGCTTATGCTGTTGGAAAGATTCGTCGGTTAACGGATGTGGATACCGCCAGACTAGTCTATTTTAGTTATTTTCATAGTATAATGTCTTACGGTATCTTACTATGGGGAAGGGCTGCAGACATTGAGTCAATTTTATTCTGCAAAAACAAGCCATCAGAGCGATATACAATCTTCGCCGGCGCGATTCTCTAAGCGAACTGTTTAAGGACATTAACATCATGACGGTTCCTTGTCAATATATTTATGAAAACATCATGTACGTGAGAAAGAATTTACATCTTTTTAGTAAACACGGCGACAGACATAATTATGTTACTAGAAATTAGTTCAACCAGCATGTTACTAGAAATTAGTTCAATCATCTTACTGGGTACTGTACAAAATGTTACAATAAAATTCCTCCCCACATTCTTGAACTGAATGAGACGAAATTTAAAACTTGTATAAAACGCACACTATGCAGGCTGGCATATTATAAGTTGGGGGATTACATCACTGATAAAAATGCTTGGCTAAATGCTAGTCCTGCTCCACATCCACTAGGGCGCAAAAACAAGTGATATGCAGAACATTATTGTTTTGAAGTATTGTTGGACCCTCTGAAGACTGTATAAATATATTTGTATTGTATAAACTCAATTTCATTCATCAAGGTATGTACTTATGTACCTAAATATTGTAAAACATTTTTTTTTAAAAGAGTATGTATGGAGTTTCTTGTGCATTCTTCTCCATTACAAGCTACTTTCCGAATGCACGGTAGAATCAACTATTATTATTTGTAAATTTTAATGTAACGTTCAAAAGTGCCGCTTGGTGGCCTACTTCAAATAAAATATCTTGTCTTTGTCACATCGCTGTAGTGACTTAGACAGTACCTGGAAGAAATCGGAATACCTACACTAGACTGGCCAGCCCTCAGTCCTGACTTGAATCCGATTGAACATTTATGTGGGACGAGCTGAGAAGGTGGGTACGTGGAAGATGTCCAAAACTGCTTAAGTCGAAGAGTGGCAGGCAATCCCACTGGATTCCATCAGGAAACTAATTCGGTAATTGATGAAAACCTGTTAACAGGCATTCATTAGGGTCAGGGGGGTAACACAAACTATTGAGGGGTAAAAAAGATAAACTGCAAATAATAAAATTATATTTTATTATTTGCAGTTACTGCCGACGTCCACAACTTCGAGCTATTGCAAAAATTCCCTAAATTAAGGTAGAAAATTTAATTAATTTTACATGATTTTGATATCATTTGAAAGCATACAATTTTTGCATATAATTTTAAAAGGTTCATTGCATAGGAATTGTAAAAAATTGTCTTGAGCAACACGCGATGAAGTGTTTCCAGTTTGTTGCTCGCGAGTGTAGTTGAAATTTGTTGTTTTTTTGTAATTGTGTTTTAGCGTCTAGGTGATTATTTGCTTATACACATGCTTGCAGTTTTAAGGGTACAACATTTTGTAATTACCTTTAGTTTCTTAGGTAACATTATGATAGAAAAAAGAACCCTTAAGACCACCCCCCCCCATCCCGGGTCCTTTATATTTGCTAGATTCGACTTTCTTAAAAAGGACCCGTCAAAGAACTCCGACAAATTAAAATACTGCCAACTTTTTTGCAACTTGCACAGCTTTTTTGCGTACGGTGATCAAATTCATTATTTTATAATTTAGTGCCTGCTTAGCTATTTTATCATCATTAATTAAAAGGGCCTTAGGCTATAGACAAGTGACACTCTATCAACAAAAGCGTCGCGATAGCGATTGAAATAACGTTAAAAATGTATGAGATTCAAGGTGGAAACATACTACTAGAACCCGACGCGACGCGACGCCATCCGACGCATTGCAGTACTAATCAATCCCATATATTTAACATGGGCAGAAACACATAGACAACACGCCATGTGATCACACGCACTCCCACGCGGTAACATTCAGACGGTCTGGATCAGCGTGTTGCCGAGAGAGCTTCGCACTCATATGTTTCTAGTAAACACCCGACGCTACGCGTCAGTAAGTCGAGAAAATTCCTGGTATAAAGATATTTTTTGTTAGTTTTTACTTAAAATGTAGGATGAATAATTAATAGAATTAGTGAAATTGTACTCAGAATTATATGATATGAGTTCAGGCCAATACAGTGATCTTATTATTAGAAATAATACTAGAAACGAAGTCATGATACTAGCGAAGCGTGTTCTAGCATCACGTGGCGTGTTGTATATGTGCACGATCTGCATCGGGTGTCGACACGTCACGTCGCGTCGCGTATGTTACCCCCTAATGCGCTATCGAAAGTTCACGTGATCAATCACGGACATTTTGGCATTTCGACCGTCGTCATTGTTGATTAGTATTTAAAGCTGCAATGGATAAGTATTTAAAGCTGTTCTTTTTTTAGCCCGATCGTTATTTTGGCTCGAGGTGCCCAACCAGGATTTTTGATGAGAATTCCCAAGATGTCGATTCCTCGGAGTTTGATGAGCGTTACCGCCGAGAAGTAAGTTGATAATCCTACTATTATTATTAACTTTACCTTACATTTATAAACTTTTTAATTAACATACATCCGCTCTACAAAATTTGGACCTCTCTGAAAATAGGATTCAAGCCTTTTCATACTGCTGTTTTCTTCAATGCACGAGTCGTTAAAAAAAAGCTGTTGTTAAGTTACGCATTATGAAGCTACTTTTTTTTTTATGGGCAACCACCCAAACCACTCTGCCGCCCTGGGTGATGCCAGAGGGCGTGTCAGACTTTTACAGACTAAAACCTACCCGTGTTCCCTCAGTCGCTTGTGCCAGGGCCGCGGTAACTCTCTTTGAAATTTATCCGTGATCTAGATATAGGTATCGGCCCTAGTGGACCCCATAATTTTTGCTTACATCTTTTGAGGCGCGCATGGAACACAACGCGCCGTCGACTCGGGCCTGCTCCTTATTAGACAGCGAGCTACCCATTACTTGCGGTCCGCAAGCCCGCGTCTACAGTTGCCGGGAATCAACTTGAGACCGACGCCCAGGGCGTCTCCTGCGGTGACTAGGGGCGTGAGGGCGTCTCCTTGCTTCACTCTCACGCGTTCCGCCTCTTCCTTCGCGAGCATTACTGCTTCGCAGGAGGAGGAGACAGTTTTCCATACCCTCTCGCTCCGTACCATGGCCCGGAACAGGGCCGGACGCGAGAGGTCGCAACCGCCAATCGCCTCCACGAGGATACGGCGGTGCTCCGCCCAAGCGGGACAAGCATCCACCGTATGCTTCACTGTGTCCTCCGGGCGATCCATACAATGAAAGAAAGAAAGAAAAACAAACATTGGTGACACTCGGGCGCTTCCTTACACCTTATCCTGAACAGGAGCCGAAATAGCCATGTCCGGTGAGGACTTGCGTCAGGCGGAAGGTGAGCCTCTTAAGCCACTCCTCAAAAAGGCCGCAATTTTGGCGTGCCCAGCGCTGGGTTGCGACAGTTGCTCCCTGTCACCATGAGATCCTGCCGGAGCTGTCCACCGAGCCGCGATTTGTCGCGGCAACGGAGTTTCGCGTCCCCGCGCTACTTTCATGTGAACGCAAAGACATTCGCCTCCAGATCCCATGGTGGCAATCCGGCAAAAAGGCTCGACGCCTCACCGAAGACCATGCGGTATCCCCGGACCAGCTGGATTATTTTGATATTTTGGGACACGTTCAACCGACGGGCTGGTCTTCGCCTCAAGGAACGCGCCCACACCGATGCCCCTTAAAGGGCCCTACACTGCACGACCCCGGCGTAGAGCTTCCGGTAGGAGGCGTTTGGAGGAGCAGCCCCGGCCCGCTCCAGTCTGGGAGCCAAACGTCGGCAATTCCACCGGCTGTCGAGGACGAGTCCCAGGTACTTTATCGTCGACCCGACGCCGATGTGAACCCCAGTACCATTATTTGGGAACTCGACGGTGGCGCGTTCCGAAGACCATGAAAACACATGGCCTTGGACTTGTTTAGTTGGAATGCTACCAACACATTTGCACAGTAACTTAACATTGCCGAATTTTTTGACATTTTATTAAGTTGAAGTTTGATTTCAATTTTGAAGTCTACCTAAGAAGATCTTTCGGTTTAATGATCATGATAATGATTCCTACTTTTATTAGATTAATGTACGAATTTCGAATAGCATCTAGTTTTTATTTCAAATTAGAAAACATAGCATTAGCATTTAGTTCAATTTTGTTTTATGTCATGGTCACCTATGGAGGTTCGCCAACCCTACAATAGTGTGTCATCTGGTGCTACTAAACACTATCACCATATACAAAATTGTAATAAAACCCTTTTTTTCAGTTATCGATGAACCTATACCCACCCATTTCCGAACTGGAACTTAACCCTCATTTGGCAGACTTGCCTCCGCCAAGATCGCCTGAGCCGGTTCTACCTATAATCCAAGCACCTGAATCTAACGTTGATATGGAAGAAAACTTACCAAAGGCTGTGTTTGATTTGGTGAGAAAATCGGTTCGCACAAAACACCCGTTCATCACCACTTCCAAACTAGGAAGAAGGGGCGCAATATCCACAGCAACAATCATCATCATCATTTTAGCCCAAAGACGTCCACAGCTGGGCAAATGCCGCCACCTTATTGCGTAATGAATTCGGCAAGGCAAAGTGCAAAGAGCAAATTGACCAATCACATAGACGGAAAACCACATCGCGTCTTCTCGCATGTGATTGGTCGATTTTTCATACTCTTTGCCCTTTGCCTTGTCGAATTCATTACGCAATAAGGCTGCAGGTCATCGGTTCACCTATTCCAGCATTGGATGCACCACTCCAGAACTTTTCAGCCCCATCGACTATCATGTGAAAAAAAATAGCTGTTCAATACAACTATGAAAACTCGACCAAAAATAGCAGAATTTTTTCACGGTCACCTAGCCAACCCTACACTAGTGTGTCACCTGGTGCTACTGAACACTCACCATAAACAACATTGTAATGTTACCCTTTTTTTTCAGATGAACCCATACCCACCCATTTTCGAACAGGAACTTAACCCTCATTTGGCAGACTTGCCTCCGCCAAGATCACCTGAGCCAGTTTTACCTATAATCCAAGCACCTGAATCTAACGTTGATTTGGAAGAAAACTTACCAAAGGCTGTGTTTGATTTGGTGAGGAACCAACGGAAGCTAGACGATATCATGAAAATAGTGACTCATCATAAGTCGAGCAAGAAGGTAGGTTGAAAAACGTTTTTTTTTTTAATATCTAGAAAAAAGTAACGGATGTAAAGTATTTTACTGGCACTTTACTTACATTTAATTTTAAAGCATTATTATTATTGAATTTTGGTAATTTCATTCAATCACTACGTAATATTATAGTCGTCACAATCAATCTAAGAAGTCCGTTGACGTTTCTCATTATACATGCCGCGATAACTTTCTACGTAAGAAGTTGGCGCAGTGGTTGAGCGATTGACTGCTGCGCTGCGTGTCGCGGGTTCGATTCCCGCACGGAACATTTTCGAAAACGGAACATTTTCGGAATATTTGTATGACCTACAGATAGTTGTTCCGGCTCTGGGTGTTGTGTATGTGAGTTTATATGTTTGTAAGAGTGAATAGGTTACTTCTAGGCAAGCGTGCTCCATCATCGACCACATCATCGCTTACCATCAGGTGAGATGGTGGTCAAGCGCGAGCCTATAAAAGATAAAAAAAAAGTAAACGCATCCACGATACAGGCAGAAATTCCTAGTGTGAGGCAACGTTTTCTATTAAAAACAAAACAAAAACAAAATATATCTACATAAATACATACATACTAAAACATAAAGGCAATAAATAAAATGATGACAATCAATTCATAGTCACAGCGACAGATAATGCTCCCTCACGAGTCTTTTGAACACAGGCAACGATTGGGGCGTTTGATTGGGTCTGGCAACGCATTCCACAGACGAGTAGCCTGGGCAGTAAAGGATTTATCCAGAAAACTCGTGGAATGCATTATATATGTTATTTTTCATAAGGAAAACCTTCCATTCTGTCCATCGTATATATATTATCTAAAGGGCAAGGCAGTGGTGTACCTAATGCACCACATTACACTAGTTATGTTTTAATTCCAAGTAAAAGGGGGCGTGGCTATTTCCATCAACCAGGCTGCGGGCGGCACTTTGAAAAACCAATACCACATTTCCCGAACCGGGAATCTAACCCTCATGTTCAGCCGTAGCGGTTACGACCAATAAACCAACGAGGCAGAACAAAAAACAAAATCAATACAGATCAATTAGCAGTGTCTATCATCACAAACATGCGAGAAAAAGCAAAACCCTAACGAATATTTATAAATAGCGCATCCCTCATACTTCTCCATTTGATCCCCTAGCAACGCCCCCGTCCGGACCAAGGCAACCATTACCTGAGCCAATTAATTATGATTATACGATGTTCGATTTTGACACGTGTACCTATCAATTTAAATATGGGGTGATTTGTAATACTTTCGCAATATTTTATAAAGAATAAGCAAGCTGAAATGGAAATGGGCCGGCCATATTAGACGTAGGACCGATGACCGTTGGGGTAGAAGGGTTTTTGAGTGGAGACCGTGAACTGGTAAACGTAAGGTAGGACGCCGTCAGGTTAGGTGGAGCGACGATCTTCGCAGGGTGGCTGGTAGCAGCTGGATAAGAGGTGCCGAAAATCGAAGCAAATGGCGTGCAATTCGAAAGGCTGATGATGATGCTGATGATGAATATTTCAAGGGATAAAAATATTCATGAATATATTAAACAACTTTCGCAATCAAAAGTTTTCAAAATTCTAATTATGCTGAAATTCAGCACTTTTTGAAGGTCAGAATCGGTTCGCACGAAACGCCCGTTCGTCACCAGTTCCAAGTGTTTTAGCTAGGAAGAAGGGGCGCAACTAAATCCATAGCAACAATCATCATCATCATCATTATAATTTTAGCCGAAAGACGTCCACTGCTGGACAAAGGTCGGCACCAAGTGTCGCCACCACGATAGGTACTGTGCGTCTCGTATCCAGCGGATTTCTACAGCTTTGACCAATCACTTAAACGGAAATCCACATCGCGTCTTTCATCTCGCATGTGATTGGCCGATTTTTCATATTCTTTGCCCTTTGGCTTGTCGAATTCATTACGCAATAACGCTGCTGGTCAAAGCTGTATAGATCCACTGGATACATGGATAATTCAAAACAAACAAAAAAAGTATGGAAAAAAGTATGGCAAAAGGCAAAGAGCAAATCGACCAATCACATCGCGTCTTTCATCTCGCATGTGATTGGTCGATTTTTCATACTCTTTGGCCTTTGCCTTGTCGAATTCATTACGCAATAAGGCTTCAGGTCATCGGTCCACCTAACCTATTACAGCGTTGGAGGCACCACTCCAGAACTTTTCAGCATCATCGACTATCATATGAAAAAAAAACAGCTGTTCAGTACAATTATGAAAACTTCACAAAAACAACAGATATTTTTCACCCCAGAAAGATTGTCAGTTAATTAAGATTCATCCTCTGTAATTTAGAATGACAAGATAAAATGGCTCCATACACTTTTCATACCAGCACAAGTGCGCACAGATGAAGTTCAAACATCAATTATTGGTCAAAAAACTCACGCCATTGGAACGCATTGCTATGCATTTATTATGCGGTACATAGAATGAGCACCTTTGCCCACGGTTTTCCCAGGAGGAAGACAATGAACCACGGGCATCCAAAGCCACTGAGGCTGCTCACGGGGACACCGTCACGCTCGTGAATTCTCAGCCCCATCATCATCAGCCTTTTTAATGTTCCCATTGCTGAAACACAAGTATCCTCTTTGTGAGAGGGGTCTGTGTCCTTTTGGCCTTAATCCATCATCACGGGCCCCAGTGTGGGTTGGTGGATGTCACATGTTTTCGAATCTTTGCTTCTAGAACATGCCGGTTTCCTCACGATGTTTTCCTCCTTGATCTAGTTATGTTCTCAGATCTCCCCATACGAGAACTATACGAGAAATTCACAATCAGCGCTATTTGCCACATTTCTTTAACACACTTCAAAATCAATCAATTACTATCGTCGCGATTTTGTTTATTTAATACATGTTCTCATGACAATTTTTTACTCAAATGACCCATACGCCTACAATATTACTGCGCTATATTGAAAACACAATAAAATTTAAGCTACCTCAATCTTGTGTACCTGCAATTACTTTGCAACCTTTAATTGCCCTGAACTTTCAATCGGATTGCGCAATCTTCAATATTGCCCAATAATATTTAGGTGCATGGGACGCTTAGAGATTGACATGCGCGCTTTTTTAACTTTCCATTTTTTGTTTTTAAATATGGACGGATCTATACTTCATAAAAGATAGCTTGATATCTGCCACATATGTCAAACTGACGTATACGTTATTGTTACGCAATGAGGAAGGAAAATCTATGGAGACGGCCTATTCTACTTTATGAAGAATAGTTATAAACATATCTATCAAATCGACACACGCATGTCAAAAAGCGTTTTGTCTCTTTTTAACTAACCAAGAACTACATATGAAAAGAGAGACATCTAAATGTTTGTCAAGGACTAAACTTGGTAACACTTTTGTGTGACGTCAAAATCATGTCTATGCGTGGCCGGTCGCCATGTTGATTACCGAGTAAAATTGGTAGTTGTGTGTTGTTTATGTACGTTTATCTGTGTAGTTGTGCTGTCAAACAGTTGCAAATGGCCTACCTCATATCACGCTAATTTCGTAGGTATGGCAAGTCCATAGGTTTATAAGTCAGTGTTGTTACGTTATTGTAAGCCTGTCAAACGCTATTGTTATTGTATTGACACTGACAGCTGTCGCAGAGATCAAGCTATCTTTTGAAGTCACTGACTTATAAACCTATGGACTTGCCATACCTACGAAATTAGCGTGATACCTACATAAATCGGGAACTTAAGATGGCTGCCCATTGGCCAATGAGGTAGGCCATTTGCAACTGTTTGACAGCACAACTACACAGATAAACGTACATAAACAGCACACAACTACCAATTTTACTCGGTAATCAACATGGCGACCGGCCACGCATAGACATGATTTTGACGTCACACAAAAGTGTTACAAAATTTAGTCCTTGACAAACATTAGGATGTCTCTCTTTTCATATGTAGTTCTTGGTTAGTTAAAAAGAGACAAAACGCTTTTTGACATGCGTGTGTCGATTTGATAGATATGTGTATAACTATTCTTCATATAGTAGAATAGGCCGTCTCCATAGATTTTCCTTCCTCATTGTTTGAAGTATATAAGTGACGTTTTTAGAATGAAAAGCACTGATGTCAATCAACCCTTATTGGAGCAAACCCTTTGACCACGGAGTAATATCCAAATGGAGTGAGCACTATTTAAGGCGTCTAAAGGTCCGACCGCACTAGGCGTAACTACGTGTCAGCGGAACGAAACAAAATATATTGTATGAGATATAGTGTCGCGTCGCGTCGCTGACTCGTAGTGCGGTCTGACCTTAACACGGTTTTTTTTTCATTTAGCCAGTATTCTATCTAACTTACCTGTGAGTAATTAATTTTTAAGTGATAATTTATTGATTGATTGCCCGTGTAAGTGCCCTTTTTATAATTCATCATTATAATTTTATTCACACACAATTTGAGATCAAATTTTCGCTATCATCACTCCCTTCCCTTACTATTCCAATTGATGTGATTTTGACCATCATGTAAATTTGTCCATCATTACCAATAATAATAATACCAGCCTGCAACTATCCCAATGCAGGGCAAAGAAATCTTCTCATACTGAGAAGGCACGAGCATTAATTATCACACTTGCTCAATGCGGGCGATTATTATTATTATGATCATTACCATTGCTTCTCATCTTTTTTTATGTTGTTGTAGGCAGTTGCAGCAGCCATCGCTGAAGTTTTGGAAGCTCGAAATGTAAAAGATCAACTGCAATCAGGAAAAATGACAAGTTATGAACAGGCAGCTGCAGTAATAGCACTTCAATATCGACATATCGTAAAGTTGGAGATAAAATACAGAAAACTAAAAAAGATGGTGAAACGAGTATCTAATGTTTTACACAGAGTAAATATCTCTTTTTTATTAATGAGCTTTAGTAAAACACAGTAAATACTTAACAGATAATGCATACAGCAGTCAATCCAAAAACGGTAGCAAGCAGTTGCCTGTGAATTGTATTTTTGTCGCTACTTTTATAAGAATCAGGGTCCATTTTTTATGAGCGTTGGAGGAAACAAGTTATCAAAATCATATTTCGAAAAAGTTTTTGACGTGACAACGTCTAATAAATCGATGAACGCCGTCTGCACGCAAGAAAACGGTTGACTCATTGTCCCGTTACACCCATTGTCCCGTTACGCTAATTGTAACGTTACCATCGGAGCGAGAGCGCTACACGAGCGAGCGAAAGGCACGATCGGCTTGAGCGTTCGGCTTGTACCGCATCTTTTTGTTATGATGTTGTCACGTTAAACTATCGTCCGTAAACCGACTTACAGACAACAATTTTTTATAAGTAGCTTTTATATAAAAAAATTGCACTGAAACGAGAAAAAAAAATTCAGCTCAATCCAACACTGGGAAGTGGGTCAAACTTAAGTTGCAAGATTTGATTACAGAGCATCGGGACAGGTGTAAATAAATAAAAGCTTGTAAAATATCTTTAATTGGATCATTACCCATGTCATGTCGTAAACGTGGCGACAACGACGAAGGATACATTCAGAAAATTTACAAAACCAATTACAGATGCGTTAATCATGTTTTTCAAGTACAGTTGGATGGATCAGAAGCCAGGGAAAAGATTCAACCCCTTTTTAACCCACCATCGTGTAAAATTATGACACATGACCAACTTGTATATTTCAAAATGTTTATTTTATGTGATCATCATTACGCTATCTCTCTGTTTGCTTACTGCTCCGTGATATTTTTATTCTTGATTATATTTTTTCTTATATTGCTGGATCCATACAACGTCGTTCTGGTTTGGTATTGCATAAATTCATATTATTTTGTTTCCGTTGCTTTTTGCATCTAGAAATCACACACACATGACATCGACATCGTATACTTCTAAGTCTCCTTTCCTCCCACCTCACTGCAGAATGAAACACTGACAAAAACGCTTTTTACCAAATAATTTAAACCGAATTCCAAAAAAAAAACTTTTTTTGCCGAAGTCGGTGTCTATGGTTTATTGTTTTTCGTTTATCAACACCGACTTTTTAGTTTTGGTGCCTCAAATTTCCAAGAAAATAATTGATAGCCAAAGGACATCTCATGACGATTCTAATAGGCCCAAACACGACTAGGATACATTGGTTGATTTTGAAGTTCCAGTGCCTACCTTCCGGTTTCATCATCAGATCCGTTCGATGGTACTATTTTCATCAGTACCATTTATTTATAAATATTTGCTTCATCATAGTCAGTTACCTATTCGAGATATCTTATACCCGTGACATTACTTAGCATTAAGGAGTTCTAGTGGCCATCTGTGGTCTTCTTCATAAGTTCCACTTCACCAAATTATACTTTCTGAGTGCAAATAATATTTTTCTGTTGTATTTATCCATATAATATTTGATGAGTGCCCCGAATTTCAATGGGATTCTATCATCAGACAGATTCTGACTTGGTGAAAATGGGACCACCTCGGGAGTATAACCTTTCAAACACAACATGAATTTTCAAAATCGGTCCACAATCGAAGGAGAAATCGGAGAAAAAAATACTTACAGTCGTACAAAGTCAGTGACACCCTTTTTGGGAAGTTGGTTAAAAACGTTGGGTCTTGCGAACTTTCGGGTTACTCAAACACAACAAAAAAGAGATTTGCTATTTAGTTTTGTATTATTTTATTAAAGTTGAATTAATCTAAGTTCGGTTACAACCAAGTTTTATAACTTAAAATTTAGGGTAACTTTAGTTATAATATAAACTTTGAAAATAAATACTTTAACTATCTGCCGCCCGCGGCTTGACACTCATGAAATTAGTAGGTATGCTTATGTATTATTCGGATGTAGGATAGTTTCAATAAAAACCATTTGGTAGTTTTTGCGTAAAAGAGTAACTGTACTCTGTAAGTTTTTCATTTAAGTAGCATATATACAGTATTGTACTTAAGAGGAAACGGGGACAGAGAGCGCTGACTGTATTTCCTTAGTAAAAGGTCATAATTCGAGGTTCGGCTCTCGTATCTTTCCTCCTCCAACATTGGACCAATTTAAAAGACACTCCATAAACTGGTAAAGTAAGATATATACTATGTCCCTATGTTTTCGCGTTTAATTGTTTTTTTTTTGGTTCAACTGATTTTCTACTATTATCTTATATTGCTGAAAATTAACAAATGCTTCACTCTTCTTTAAGAAGTAAATATATATCATCCGACTGTAATCATCGACGAACAATTTTTTGATCCACCAATGGAAACATTTTCCATGGCACCTCAAATGTCAGTATGGACTATACTAAGCAATTTAATACGTCTAGAGATAGGAACCTAGTTATTATGTTATACAAACTATTTTGTTGGATTGACAAATGTAGTCTAGTTGGTACATTATCTGTTAAGTACCGGCATCGTCTCCCAACCACACGGGTTAACATACGAAACGAAGGACCATGTTTGGAACTCTCCCTTTAAAAAAAGTTAAGAATCCAAGCATATTTTCTAATTAAAAAAAATATCAATTCCACGATATTTTTGTTAAATTCACTAGAACAGCGTTGGGAAACGATGATGGCCAGTTTGTGTAGTACTCAATAGGTACACAATTATCTTTTTAGTTACAAAACTAACGCATTTTCTCTCTATTTCAGGTGGGTTAAGCTCCCCCAGCGAAGAATAAACGAACGGAGTATTTAGGATTAAGTTTTACCTCTCTTTTCTCCGATAACACTTCACTCCTTTGTTCAAATAGGAGTTCAATATTCAATGTCTATAATATCGTGTTTCTTTCGGTCTAAAAGACCATGCTGTCACTATCTTGTACTTTAATTGAAGAGTAGTGGTTATTCAGTGTGAATTAATGTATACGAACGTTTCATGATACGACATGAAACATAAATGTTGTGACCCCGCAAATATCCCAATGAAAGTGTATAATACCAAAAAATAAGGAAAATATTTATCCCTGTGTTTCGTATTAGTCGTGATATCGGAGAACCGGGCTTACCTGAAGAAAAAACAAGTACAAATTCCATAGATAAAACAAATTAGACTGCTATGTGCAGGGACATACGAAGACTTTTACAGGAATCTACATTCAAAAGTATTTCAAAACCCTGTTGATTTAGAATACAGGTAGCCGTCTATTTACCAATTATAATTATACAATGGAATTATATTTCTCTACTGGCTCAGGTCTAGTAACTGAAGAAGATCTGTCAATAAATGAGAAAATGCTAACGAAATCACCATCGAAGAAATATAACTACTAGACTTAGCCGATTATACAAAAATCCTAAGCTTTTGATGTTAACTATTAATTACAATAATAATAACTATTAATAAGATGGCAGACTCGCATTAGGCTGGAGAGCCATTTAAAATAAATAATTGGTGTTTTTTAAATATAAGGATAGATAAAGCGAGATGCAAGATATCCTATTCAGTAATTCCATCCATTGCACTAGAATACTGGGCATTTGTAGATAAAGTTATAGCTAAGCAAGACAACACAACAATAACAGAAAACATCTATCGAAAGTAAGAAAACAAAAGGAATGGAAATATTCAGAATAGTATCTTGAAGAAATACTTAATTGTCCATCAGACTACGTAAGAAGGAATTAACACTCATTCAGGTAAATATCTAATACATAGTCCAAGAAAATTAGTCGAATGAGGGCAAGAATCTCGGCATGAGAGATAGTCAGCTATAAACTTGTATAAACCTTTATTTTGGCACCCTAAAACTTGTCTCAACACCTACTTATCGTAGGGTGTCCGCGACTACAGATATTCCAAGGTCAAAAGTCAAAAAGTCGATTTTCTTACACATTTATAGCAAATATTTGTATTTATTATAAATATTGTAGAGGATTTAATTCTCTACAACTTTTTTAATTTTTTTTTTTATATCTTGAACCATTTTCGAGAGGGCAGAGCGCGCGCAGTGTTTGACTATTCAGAGTAGCATTAGAATTAATATTTGTTTCGGGATGATTACCATGTATATTTAGATATTAATTCTAATTATTGTGACCATGTCAGCTTAAAAACTTATATTTAAACAATCATTCGAGGTCAACCTGTAGTCCCGATTAAAAGCACGCCGTATAAAGTTTATAAATTATTGATCAATATATAATTATCTCTCATTCCGAGATGAAACTCCTAATTTTCCTGGACTATACAGTACAACTATTTTCTTAATGTCTCCTTCTATCAGTTGCCCTTTGCACTTGGTGCAGACTTGGACGCTCTCAATCAACTTGGAAGCTGAAATTTATTTAAATAAATGGGAGGAAAACTACTAAAGTCGATGATTGCCGAGGGACATTAAGAAAATAGTGTACTTTATACGGTTTTCTGTCTAATATGGCTCGTTCGCTGCCGTACCTAATTACTGATACAACCCTAAAATTAATCAGCCATTGTACCTCGCGCGAGCCGAGTCCTTGGCAGCGATCGTCTTAAAATAACAATTTCAAGTTAAGGCACGTCCCCGAGCAAAACGCCGCGCTAGTCGAATTTTGTGCAGTTTTTAAGAGCTATCTACTCTTTGTTTAAAAAGAAATATCAATTAATAAAAATATATTAAATTTCTACATAATGTTGATTCTAAAATTGTGGTAAACTTTTTTTTTAAAGATGTTTATGTGTCACTAATCTCCTTCCAACAAAACCATAAAAATGTGAAATAATTATTGATAGCATGCATCTCCTCATAAAGTAATCATTAATTATTTTTTATACTAACACTAATGGATAGACAATTTGATAACGAACATTTTGTAAGTTTTATTTTATTCAAAAGACCAATATTCGATTTTATATACATTTTATTCGAAAATCTGGGCGTATTCACTGCCGTAATTCATGCGCCACCAGTGCCGCTAGGCCAATAGGAATGCTCATATCTCATGCTGATTTTTTGGTCAGGGTACGGCCTTAAATCACTTGACATGAGATTGACGATCTGTCAGTACTGGCATTTCACGAACCTGTGTAAAAACACCTAGGGCTCGATACCTTTCGGCGAATAATGTACCTTGTACCTACCCAAAATCTCATTATGTTTTTTTATTCAGGAGAAACAACAATGATAATGGATGTCAAAGTAAGGAACGACAACTGGGAAAGATTCCATCCATAGAGGATCTTCGGGCAGGCAGCCTTTACATGAGATGAGACCAACTTGTTCCCGCCCGCCATTTCAATGAGACCGTGCAGTCGCCACGCGTCAGCCGCACGCAAGATTTTCGTGTCACCTATCCACGGCCTAAAACTCTCGCTTAAAGACGGACTAATATTACGACCTAATTTTAATAACCTACAATACAATTAATTAAATTGTTGTGTAGTGTGTTATTTATAAGTACCAATAAGTATTACTTAGGTATATCTTTCAATGATCTCTGACTCTAAGTTTTAAACCAATAGGGTAAATCTTGGTGTAATAAATGTGAACAAATCAGTTGCGTTGTTTTATTTTTAAATACCTTAAAACTCCCCTAGAAAGTACACATGAGTAGGCACACCACACTTCAGCAGATCACCACACATACACACACACACACACTCCAGAGGCTCTGCAGACAGTCGTTTTATCAGCGATGACCGTTATCGAAATACAGACAACAAGAGCCGCGTCATTCACTTCATTTTCCCCACATTCTTTTTGGTCCGACGACTGAAATTTCAGTGATTCTGACTTCGATTGAAAATTTCAGTGATGATTGAAGTTCATGATTTAATCATAGCACGCTATAAGACAAAAATTAGCCTACCTATGTCTTTCCCAGGATATCAAGCTATCTTTATGCCAAATTTCATTTAAAGCAGTGCAGCAGTTTAAGCGTGAAAATTAGGTAACAAACAGACAGACAGAGTTACTTTCGCATTTATAATATTAGTATGGATTATATATTTAACACCTAAATTGTTCAGTCATTATGATTATGTTGAAAAAAAGAGAAAACCTTTGATGATTAAAGTCAAAAATAAAAACAAATAGGAAGGTACACCTGTAAAAATAAATGAAAGTTTAAAAAATGTATCAAATCAAATCAAAATATTTATTTGCCAGAAAATACATGGTTTAACAAGGAAAGATCTTAAAGCCTAAAAGTTATAGTATTCTGCCTGCAAGCAAGCGTGCAAATTTTGTTCAGTAATAAAGTCATTTAGTATTTAGACATCATACCCAAACACGATTTTAAACATTAGATAAAAAAAAACTAGACCAAACCAAAACAACATTGATGCATTGCTATACTTTCAAATGTCAGATTATACAATTTAAATAAATCAAAATGTCAATAATTAAAATTAAATGTATTTAAAAGTCAATAACTAAAATTCCAATAATTTCAATTGTCAGGTTATAAACTCGACAGTAATAAAACAAAATGTGACAATAAAACAAATTAACATGTCAATAATTAAAATTAAAAATAACAATCAAATAAATTCAATATACCTACACTTATTATACACATTTATCTTGTATATATCTTTATGACCAGATGGATGATATAATAGGTTGCGAAACTTAGCCCTTTTTTGTCTTGGCACAACTTCGCTATGTTGCATAAAATAATTCATGTGTTTCTTTGTAAAGATGCAGATGTCTCGTATGTACATACAGGGCAGTGGAAGAATTTAACTTTTTTTAAAGAGAGGTTTACAGCTATCTAAAAACCATGCCTTGTTTATGACCCGGATGCAACGTTTCTGGAGCTTAAAAACTCTGTCCGTATCGGTCGAGTTACCCCACATGATAAGTCCATAGCTTAGAATGGATGAGACATAGCCATAGTAAGCTGAAAGAGAAGCTTCTACAGAAACATTTTGTCGTAGCTTTTTTAATGCAAACACAAACCTATCAAGTTTCTGACATATATGTTCCACATGGCTTTTCCAATTGAGATTTTTGTCTATCATAATACCTAAAAAAAATATTTCATCCACGTGTTGTACTTTTTCATCTTTATACCTAATATCTAAAGTAGATTGTTTAGTATTATACGAGTTAAATTCTATTAATTTGTTCTTACTAACATTTATATTTAAGTCATTATTTGCCATCCAGCAAATTATATCTGACAAGGTCTTTTCAGTAACAGATTTGTGATTGATTTTATCCTGACACTTTAATATAACTGTTGTATCATCTGCAAAAAGAATACATTTCTGCTTGGTGGCCTCCGGAAGATCATTTATGTAGAGTAAGAAAAGCAAAGGACCGAGAATACTACCCTGAGGCACACCAGACTTATTTATTATTGCTACTGATTTAAATTTCTCTTTAGAATATATTCTGTCACCTTTCTTTACAACTTTGGATAACTCTGTATATTGCTTCATAATACTTAAATAGCTAGATGTATCATCTGATTGATTGATTGATTGAATTCATATGCCTTGCCCCTTATGCCGTAGAAATCTAATTTGTTTAATAGCTTAGCATGATTAACAAAATCAAAGGCCTTACTCATATCTAAGAATAATGACACTGCTGGATTGCCATTGTTATTAGTTTCTGTTACAAGTTTAATCAAGTTGAAGATGGCAAGAGCAGTTGAACAACCTTTTCGGAAACCAAACTGCTCTTTGCACAATATGTCATGTCTACTGAGAAAATTATTCAACCTAATATGCATAGCCTTCTTAAAAATTTTAGATATGATGGGTACTATCGTAATAGGCCGGTAGTTATTTGGGTCTGACTTATTTCCCTTTTTAAATAGTGGTTTTACGATAGACATTTTGAGCTGATCAGGAAAAACACCTTCCAAAAAAAGATGGGTTTATAACATGTGCTAGTGGATGACATATAGTGCTAGCACAAGCCTTCAAAACCCGTGTGGCGACGCCGTCATATCCGCCAGTTTTGCTATTATTTAGGGACATAATAATTTTTCGTACCACTTGCTCAAAAAAGTGACATTCTATGCCACAAAAAGCGAGCATAACAATAGTCATTTTGAACCTGTTAAAAACAGGGAAAGAAAATTGTACTGAATTTCATTCATCCTCTAGGGGGAGAATGTGATTTAAATTTGGAATACTTACCGAAATTTATACTGAACTACATCTGTGTTTACACCATTGATTTTGTATATATAGCATTATACATCTTTTTGAAAAAGGAATACGCATTTATTATGCAGTTATGATTATTAAATAAAATTACGAAAACCGACGAGGCCGTATGAGCTTGATGCCTTTGCCTTTGCTTTTCCGACAAAAAATATTAGTCTAGGAATTCGCCGCGTTTTTGTTTTCTTCAAATACATAAACGGTTAAGTTTATTTTTACTTTTAATTGTCATTATTTTTAATAAATGCTTATCTCATATTATTATTGTGTTAATTTTTTCGCAAATGGTACGAAAAGTAGAGTATTTTCCTCGGTGATAAAGCTGTCTTAGTCTTGGGTGAACTTAAATCCCTCGCTACACTAAGGACTCGTCTTAAATCCCTCGCTTCGCTCGTGATTTAAGTTTTTTACACCCTCGCTACGCTCGGGAGTAAACCTCGAGTCCTTCGTTACGCTCGCGATTTAAATCGTCACCCACGACAGAAGACACTGCTTTATCCCCTTGGTTAATAATCTACTATTATACACTTCTTCTGCATCTGCTCGTATAGGATTTAGAAAAAAAGTGTTAAAATTTTTGTTTTCTTAATTAAGCTTAATATTATTAGATTTAAATGGTTGATTAGATGTTAAATTAATAAAATAGTAATTAAATATATTGCAAATGTCAGATGGATTATTATATGTCACATTATTAGAATTTATTTCATCAATGACATTTTTAAACAAATTATTATTATTTATCGTTGAGGAGATTGCATTCCAAGTGGCTTTACATTTATTCTTATGCGTTTGTATACGTCTTGTATTCATTAATTTCTGAGCTTTATGTGTGTTTAAACATATGATTATAAATTTTGTAGATTTCCTCATTATGTTTTTTATTCGTTTTACAAGTTGTAAATTTTAAATAAAGCTGTCTTTTCGTTTTGCTGGATTTTTAAAGGCATTTGTTATCCAGTTTTGTGTAACAGGTTTATTATTAACTTCAACCCTAATAACCGGAAAGCACAGATCGTAATATAATGTGAATGTTTCATAAAATAAATTGAAGGCTTCTGTTAGAGTATCCGAGTCAAATGTTTCCGAAAACGAGAGAGAAGTCATACATTCGCAAAATTTCTTAAGGTTTTCCGCGCAGTAGTCATTTTTTAATTCAGACCAACAAGATATTGTTTTGTGTTTATTCGTCTTTATAGTAACAGTTTGTGCTGTTTCGTGATCTGACAAACTTAGGTGAAGAATTTCTGACTGAACTTTCTGTATGTTACTGGCAATTTGGTCAATGCACGAGTTAACCCGAGTTGGTGATTTTATGTGTGCTTCAAAATTGTAGTTACTAAGTGTACTTAAAAGTTCCTTTGTTACGGAATTATCCTTTAAAATATCTATAGTCCAATCACCACAAATATTTTTTTCTCTTGTATTGGTCCGTCAAGTAATTTAGCAAATGGTTTCTTTGATCGGGTATTCAGTAGATTACAACTAACAGGCTCAAACCAATTACCTCTACGCCACAGCATTCAAAATAGAATTCCGTAGCTATACCTGAAGGCATACTTAATGTTTTTGTGTCAAATACCTTATTAGTCAGAATACACGTACCCCCTCTACATTTATCTCGACTAAATACTGCAGCCAATTTAAAATTATTGAGTTTGATGTTAGCTTCCGTACCTTTCTTATCCACCTCCTTGTTTTTTCCTATTAATTCAGATAAGGTTACTTCTATCATGTCTAGTTTGTTGCAGAGGCCAGCTATATTTTGGTGTAGGATTCGTAGATTACTATGTCGGCAATCCTGTTCTGATTTACCATAATTAATGACGGGAACGGAAATTTTACTAACGGGGGACTTAGGAACGAATAAATGAGTTATTGTTTTGACTATTGCCATGTAGTGAATTTCGTGCAGCTAAAGCTAGTTTTGTAGTCTTTTCATATTGCATGTAATCAATCTCTATATTAAGTTTGTAAGTAATTAATTCTAATTCTGAGAGCTTTTTAATAATTTATATCTAACTGATTTACTTCAATAAACTTACAATTCTTAAAAATAAACAAACCTATACACAAATACAAAAGGGAGACGGAAAAGACATCGATGTGGACGAATTTTTTGATGCACAATGAGCTCTTTTCCGTCTCCCTTTTGTATTTGTATAAAGGTTTGTTTTTTTTTAGAATAATCAAATAACTATGTATATGTTAAAAAAAATTAAATTCTTAAAATTTTTTGTGAACTGGTTTAGTTCATAATTAAGGTTTTTAACATTAAGATATCTATTTTCTGTAACATTCAATATCAATATTGTACAATTGCTTAAACTACACAAAGTACTACACAGATTAGTTATCAACAAGTATGGATTTTGTCATGTCTAACAATGTCATTGTCAAAAAGGGTGCGGGATAGAATCTCTGGATTCCGTAGGATCTCGCATGAAGAAGCATATGGCTGAATTTTACCCTCGGTGTTGTGCTAATAGACCTCTTACTTTTTCATCTCCAATTATGTAAATATTAATTTTTGTATTTGGCTTTAATTGGGTTTCATACTGTAAGTTTACATGTCGTTGTTCAAAAGTCATTGTTGGTTTTTTGATTTGTACCTTGTAGACTCTGCACGTCGTCCCTTGTTTGTGAGCATTGAGCGTTTAGACTAATTATTTCCTCTGAGAAGTCTAATTTAATTTGGATGGGATCATTGCTCCATTTTTTCTGTGATGCTCTTTTGGGCGTCGATTTACATACATCTTTTAGCTGGTTAATTTGAGTACCATACATAGACATTTGTTTTTTTAATATAACAGTTTTCCGATAGCAAATTGGCAATTTAATTTTCGGAAATTTCTAAATTTTTTGCCAGTACAGTAACTTTCTTTTCCAATTCTTCAATTAGATCAAAGTTGTTTGATCTTAGATTTGGGCAGCTTCTAAATAGTTCTGGATTTCTTTTTATAGTATGAGATAAAACATCAATATCTTCATCCACTGGCAAAGATTCGAAGGAATTCTCCGTAAATATATTTGCCTCACATTTAGCCGGGGTAGTATTTTGTATGGGAATCATCGGTTGTTAAGGCGAAGAAGGCTTATTTGAGGAATGTGGTTTATTTTTCTGAATGTACGAGTAGGTAGACTCTTGTCTGATTTTTCTTAAAATACTATATTTTTTGTAAATTTTTTAATAAAATAATTTAATCCATCAAAAAAAGGTGGCAGCACTATGTGGTACTACCTATAACGTAGTTTTATTTTCTCCGTGGTAATACCCTCAGATGGAATTTTTGGCGGGATTTTTTCGAGTGAAGTTAGGCGGCTGTTAATATAATGTGCAAATTGATTCCTAGTGGATATTGTGATATAAAATTGGTGTAGTTTTGTGTCTCAACTATCTACGCGACTGGACAATATGTGACTCATTGACAGAAGCGATCTCGGGGTAGTGGAGCTGAGAATTTTACAGTAGTATTGAATTAGTAGTTATTTGGTTAGGAAACTATAATTAGTAAGTTTTATGTTATTGTGTAATTTTAATTTAAATGACATATCTATTTTAATTTATAATTTAATTTATTTTTTAGTTTTAATGTATCAAATTTTAATTGTTTTGTACTTTATTTGAGCTTAATTAATGTGACTGCGTGTGCTGCTATTATTGTTATTATGTTATGAGTCTGTGTTACTTGAAATAAATAATTGAATTGAATACCTTACTGGGATGGCTGACTCGATACAATTTGCTGCCAAATACTCCAGAAACCATTAGAATCTGTTACACACGCATTCTAATGCATACTTAAGAATGTAAAAACCCGTATAGGTATGTATCCGACTGAAAGACTTGTATATGGTCATGAATAATAAAATCAACTACCCTCAGTCTTCCTTGTACAAAATGTACCAACATTTGTAATTAAATAGACTACTCGTAATAATCAGTTTTGTTGGTAGGGCTGGTAATCTGAGTAACAGGATTTGCTAAGATGCCAGTCTCCCACAAATGATTTATCAAATACTATTGCACTTTTATGTAATCGTTTATATTATAACACTTTTGTGTTTTTTTTTTGATTTTTTTAATTCAAACAATGTAAAATAATGCCTGCCGCCGCGTGCAACGCTACACGCTAGAAGACAATTTATAAGGTACTCTGTGCTAAAAGACCCGCCGCGTGCGTAATGGCGGGCACCGCTAATCACCTACTCCTCCTGCACGCGCCGCCTCTCCGTGAACAGAAAAAACGTACGACGCGCCGCGTTTCCAGAAACGAGGCCTAAGCGTTGCTTAAATACGGCTGATAGTTGTGGAACGAGTTGGTAGGCATTTACACTGGAGTCGTCGGACGTCCAGCATTCACGTAAAAATCTAGTACAGAAAACGTCAAACTATGGTGGTTGTGAAGTAAAATTTTTGCATTGATATTCAAATTCATACTTTTTAATAGGTACCGTTATTGCACGACGTTTGCAAACCGTTAACCGGCGCTAGCCTAGCTGTAGTACCTACACAATGGCGCCTCGGTGTTTATCAGAGTGGCTGCAGTTTTTAATTCGGTATATTCCCGTTGAGTTACACTGTTACCCATTGGGATAAAAAAAAAAAAATATATATATAAAATAGCAGAGCAACCGACAAGGTGACATCGCTGTGCAGAGCGAGCTCGGGAACTTAGGGCACCCCGACACGGATACGTTAGGTTCGAAGGGGATGTGCAAAGCGAGCTAACTCAGCTCTCGTAATCTCCTTCATGTTAGGTTACTGTAAACCCTGAAGACAGAAATAGGAGCCCCGCTCAGCGGGGCTCCGTAGACTTTGTCATTTGATATGTAACCCTATTAGGTACTATTAAATGGGAAAAAAAGTTACTAATCGGTAATTTTTATCCCAATGGGTAACAGTGTAACACAAAATGGTGTAACTCAACGGGAACAAAGGTTTAATTCTTGTCAAGGTTTGCAGCAAAGTACATTTTATGTAAGTAATAGTGCATCAAAGAACAAACAATACACTTACACAAACAATACACAATTGTTTGAGTTTGTACATAAATAGCCTATTAATTGCAGTGTAAGCGGTTTTGTTAAATATCTCGAGTATTTTTTTTGCTTTATTTAGTACAATAATGAAAATATTATGTACATTTATTCTTAATAACTCCGATTCAAAATGCGACTGTGGCGCGGCCAAAAAGTACCACTCGAAAACTCTCTCACCTTGTCGCACGAACAAGATCTATCTAAGATAAGGTTCAGCGCTGCTAGCCAACTCGTATCTAGTTTCTCGCTGATCGTCGACGGTGGGACAAGTGCCTAGGTGGCGACAGATAACAAATAAAACACTAAAATTTCCACAATAAGTTTATTCATCTTAGTTATAATGATAAAGCTATCATTGAATTCACCTAAACCACACATCCAGAATGAGAGTCCACTCAAGTTATTAAGTTAGTACAACTTTTGCATACATTATATACAGTTATGGGCTACAGCTTCGTCGCACATCTCATATTTTGGCCTTATTCTATAAAAGATCTTACACTTCTCCATCATAAATGTGACTAAAGAGTGACAAGACTTCTAAATGTGACTATTAGACAATATTGCACGATTCTAGTAATCCAAATGCGAAAGGAATGTTGAATGAGCTAAGGGTTGTCCACTGACTCACAATCTTCTAATGATGGAAAAGAATACATCAAATGCTATAAAAATAATGGTTTTCGTAACATCTTGACAGCCCCATGAATGTGATTATAGTTAATGTGAAATGTAATTGACTTTATTATGTGTGAAATTCCATTTGTAAATAACCTTCAAATTCTTATTTCATAAAATGGTTGCATAAAATATCAAACACATTTTGACACAAGTTAGTATTGTGCAGTAACTTAGGCTCCAGCCTTAAGATAAAATCCAGTAAAAAATTACGTGTAACTCCCTTTTCAAATACATGCTAAGTAAATTCATAAAATGGGGAGACTTAGACATTTGATCTTGGTAGTATGAAGTCTGGTTTTCCTTCGACATTTTGTATGTACCCACATATTAGTTTTTTTTTGTTAAAAAAAGTATGCAAGTTGAAATAGATAATGTCTAATGTTAATTAAAAGTAGATTGTTGCATAAAGGTTTTATTCGAGGCGCAGGAGCTCCACGTCGAAAACCAGGGTGGAGTTGGGTGGGATGACTCCGGGGTGGCCTTGCTGGCCGTAGGCGAAGTCAGGGGTGCAGGTCAGCTTGGCGCGTTCACCCACTGACATCTGTAAAGGAAAGGTAATACAAATTAGTATATTGAATAGGTACATACTTTGGGTTCGTATAAAAACTGGCAAGTGCGGCAAAATCAAGTTGGTTGTATAGAAAAATGAGGGACATTTCAAAGAAAAATCTGATTTATCAATATATAGATGTTTGTTGGTACAATATACGTAATAATAAAGATAATCACCAAATTTCAAGTTTATAGGTCAATGAGAAGTTAAAAAGTTCTTCAGGACAAAATTGTGTAAAAGAGTTTGGTGGCTTCCAATTCCTGTTTTTCAATATATATTTTTTTTTACAAAATGCAGTATTTATTTAATCAACAAGCCCTAAACAAAGATAGCCCCACTTGGTGGGGTAGGCCAAAATTTTTTTTCATGCCCCCTCTTTCTCCCCTTAATAAAGGCAAACTTGTAAGCACCAACCTGTAGACAAGTGAGTGACAGCAATAGGGCTCTATTTGGACCTTTCAGGTATAGATCCCAAAAAAGAAAATCAGTTGTTCCCTAAATTTTGCTGAGATAAACAAGAATGTATCTGAACCACTTTTTTTTGTAATTTTATGAGTTGATTTTTACATAAATGATGTATTTGATTAATACCTAATGCCTGCCATTTTTGAACAAGGATAAAAAACACATCTTTTTAATATGGGACAAACCGGTTTTCACAGAGCATTTTTTCAGCATAATATAGAAACTAAAAGTCTGCTACTAAAATATGCACATTGATAAAGTGAACATCACAGAAGTCAAGAGTTAGTGTTACTACAGAAACATTACGACATAATTTGCCACACATTGTATGCTAACCAAACAAGTTCCATGTGCAGTGACTAGTTTATAAAACAATGAGACACATGTCATTGTGTGTGGACATAGAAGTCAACACTTAAAATTTTGGTAACAAATTTAAAAAGTAAAATTTTGGTGCAATAGTACTGTGTTAACAACTGAAACTAAGTAACTCCAATACAATCAAATTTCAAAACATTACACAATACCTAAATTCATCATTATGACAATTCTAGAGATTGTAATGTATTTATCATTGTTTTGGTTGGTAATTTTGAATGTAATAAAAAAATAAATTTTGTGGGCAAACAAAATAAATTTACTCCAAACTCTCCCATACAAGTATAAATAAAATGTTCAAAGAAATGGTCAATACTTAATGAAAAAAAAGGGCTGTAACACCAGCTTATCTATGCTAATTTCTTGGGTGTGGCTTATGCTCGGCCTTGCCAACTTAGGTGCAGCCTACATGAGCAGTGATGCCATTAGTCACACCCTGGTTGACACCTTGTTCACTGGTAAGATTTAAACTTTTCCACAACTGGACCCAAGCCACTTTATAAACCTGGTGTTCAGTTATATAGCAAATGTAAAACTTTGACAAATGGATGTTTAAATTGAAGTTAGCTCTTGAAACTTAGGGAGAGGATAATCTCACTTGACCACCTCAAATCAAATGCCAATATGTTTATTTGTTAAAATATGGTATAATAGATGTTATCATCATCATCTCGTCAGGTCAATGACATCATTGCTTATCATATAAAAGGAAACAAGTCATTAAAGGTAGACCAAGCTTGCTTAGAATTACCCTATTTACTTATAACTTAATAACCCCGTTTTCATCTATCAGGAAATACATACAGTGTGTGCCATAACACAAAAAAGGACTGTACTTTTAAGTATACTTCTTACCTTGGCCACACCCTCATCCCAGCCTCGGATGACCTCTCCCTTGCCGATGCGGAACTTGAAAGGTTTGCCGCGGTCACGGGAGGAGTCAAACTTCTTTCCGTTGGTCAGCGTGCCTGTGTAGTGCACAACCACGGTCTGTCCAGACTTTGGGTAGGTGGACTCTGCGGAAGATATATTGAGATGCTACTTAGTTTTTTAAAGTCATGAGATAAGAATTTCTTTTGGACACCCTGAAAACTAAACAGAATCATATTAGATTAGCAATTCAATGTTTTTTGTATCACCAAGGGAAATGACTGACATGAAAAATAACCCGCATAATATAGTATGTATATAATGTTTATTCTGTTATCTCTTTTAAATTATGTAGCACTTATCAAGACTTATATAAATTGATAACAACATATTTATGTAACTAGAGGACATTTTCATGTCTTGTTAGGTCATTTAATTATAGGAAAATGCAGGTAGAAGAATTAGCATAATGCAGTAAGTAGTTCTACACGTGGGTCATTCCCACGCATTCTAACTAAACGCGCCGGCAGGAGCCCTATCCGCCCGTAGTCTTTATCCAGTAAGAATATGTGCAGTCACGCGATAATACTGTTCTACAGCTAATAATGGCGAAAATGAATATTGAAATGAGTAATCGAAAACAGATTAGTCATTGTTTGTGCAAATTACCTGGCGATCGTAATGATACGAAGCGAGGCGTCAGTCTGGCGACCGTAAAAAAAAGTACTCAATTATCAGTTTTTGCCCACATATGTGCAGGAATTGACCTCAAATGATTGCTAATGACATTTTACTAAGCATGATGAGTTAAAAATAAGGTAAATTCTACAGAAAAACTAAAAAAAGTGTAACTTGACATTTACTACCGAGTAAAATTAGAAATTGTAAATAAACTTACCGTCTCCGGGTGAAATGGTTTCCACGTTTACTCCCATGGTGGTTAAGATAATTTATTTACACGATATAATTAAATCCAATACCACGCGTCGCGGCTACCAGATCGCCGATATTCTCAATGATGGCGGCCTTATAGTGTTGCCAAGGCAAAATATTTTTTTGTGATTTTGTGAGTCTATGTACGTAGAACGTATGTATGGACGTAATTTTTTCTCATAAGCGCAGAGGTTATTTAAATGTGAGATGGGATTTAGGTTCGGGTATAATTAATGTTACGCCTCATTTTTTATTATATTAAACTTTCACTGATTTGGCTTAAAAATAATAATTTTATTATGTAAACCTCAATGTACACGAGGGCCAAGTGCGAGTTAAGGCGAAACCGCACTTACGTGGTGCGGCGTGTCGTGGCATATACTGGCGTGGCGGTGAGTGTGCGCTATTTCAGGGGGGTGACCATAAGCTCTTAGAGTAAGGTTATTTTGAGTGTATGTCAGGGACAAATGTGATTCCGCCTTAAGATGCGGTCAGTTTACCAATTGCAAGTAAGCATACTATACCATTTTATTTTATGACAAATTTCCTAGTTTTGGTTCCCTTGTGAGTGCCAAAATATGAGGTATAAATTCAAAATCTTTTGAATGTGTTGTCTGAGAAGTTTGATTTTTTCACAGCTCCAAGGGATTGCTGATTGAGTATGTGTTAGATACCAATAATTAATACGTAATTACAACTCGATACTCTCACGCGTTCCTGTGAAAAATGCCCTGGCACATGGACAGACAGACAGACAGACAGACGGATAGACTCCTTTTGAGGAATGGAACCCTAAAAACCAGAGTGTTAGCTTCGGTCTTAGCCACGTACCACTAGCTGTATGTAGTCTGGTTAACTGACTGGCAGCGCCATCTACAGCCCTCCTTTCACGTTATCCTATTGGATGGATGTTGTTTGCTAAACGCCTGCTGAAATTTTCTGGGCAATTTGTGGAAGTAGAATAAAACATGGCCGTGTATGGACAGAGGATGCGAGAACGAGAAACAGGACTAAGTAGTCAATGTGGCGACGCTTAGGGGAGCCCGTGCCCATTTAATGTGGACTTTAATTTTGGTTAGCTGACTTAATAATGATCACATAATACGTTTAATTAAAACAGTTACTGTGACATACCAGCACGTCGCGTCAGTAGTAAAACTTGAACTACGGCAGCCGCTTTAAGGCACTTTTTAGGTAAACCTACGACTCGTTAAAGATGTTACACGCAGGGTCGGACTGAGGCGGAAGGGCCCAGGTGGCTTTTCTCAAGCCCGGGGCCCGCGGGGCCTTCTACTAATACGTTTCAGCACTGAAAATCATGTTTCACAAGCAGGGGCGGATCGTGAATTTCCAGGCCCTGGGCTAACACACTTGAAGGCCTACCACTAACGGCATAAACTATCTAATTAATCAAACTAATTGACTTTTTGTCCAAAAACGTGTTTTAATTTTTCTGAAAGTGTTATTTGAAAGGAGAGGAGTAGGTTGTGGCGAAAAGGTGTAACACCAGCACTTTAGTTCTATCGTCTGACAATTTATAATACCTGGTCATCTTACTTATTACTAATAATACAAATGTGGCAGTGTGGATGTATGTTTGTTACTCAATCACGCCAGAACGGCTGAACGGATCTGGTTGAAACTTGGCACAGAAATAGATTCTAATTTGGAATTGCACATAGGCTACTTTTCATTCCTGTATAATGTTCCCTTGGGATAAGCAAACACTTTTCTCGCGGGTAAAGCCGCTGGCAGAATCTAGTAATTATAAATGTGAAAGTTTGGATGGATGAATGGATGAATGGATGTATGTATGTTTGTTACGCAATCACGCCAGACCAGCTGAACGGATCTGAATGAAATTTGGCACAGACATAGATTATAGTCTGGCCGGATCTATCTAATGGCTTAAGTGCTATCTATCACATAGGCCATTAGATAAATTAGATGCTCACAAGTATTTTGCGTGGACGAAATGGTGAGAATTTGTCAATATGCAATTCATATGGTGTTGCACTTGCTGTTATGCATGTCATATTGTGATAATAGTGTAACGGATGTGACGTCTGCCTACGTGCAACCGACCAATACCCGCCGAGCCCGCCGAAGCTAAGCCGCCATACTGAAGCCTCCCCTCCAGTCAAGCCATGTCAGCAACGAGGATTATGTTAATATAAGCGATTGCCCATCATTTATTTGTCTCTTTTTCGATTGTGAATACCAGATCTGAACAAAGCTCTGCCCTGTTTTTATTTATCCGTTTCAATAGTTAACATTCACATGGTATGTAGCAATAGAGCGGTGGTGGAAGTGGTAATGGCCCCGAAATACGTGTCGTAGGCCGTGGGTTCGATCCCAGGCAGGCGCTTTACTTTGTGTAAATTATTATTTCATCACCACTGCTGTAAAATCAGTGAAGAAAAACATTGTGAGGAAAACTTGCAATATAGCCAAATATTCGAAGACATGTGACATCCCTTATGATGACTGGGCTCGCGTGGTGGATTAAGGCCCATTCCCTCTCTCACAAAGCAGAGGCCTGTGTCCCAGCAGTGGGAACATTAAAAGGCTGATGATGATGATGATGTAGCAACTATCTACTTTAGATGTAGGTTGCAAGAGCAGGGCTCTAGCCAGCGCGGGCCCCTACCGTCTTGCGGCTAGCACAAATACCTCCGCAAGCCAGGCCCTTCGTGCAAACGCACCCTCGACCATATGGCCAGTCCGACCCTGGTTACACGTACCTAACGGTCGCGGCGTCATACGTCAGTTAGCACTGCTCATAATACTTATTTATAAACTTTTTGTATTTTGCAATGTATGTATGTATATTGTATGTATGTTCGTGTCAAATCTTGCAACTGAATTTTAAAGCAGTTATCCTCAACCGATTAAGATGAAATTTTGCATACTCGTTTGGTTTGGATGACAATGCACGGTAATCTAAAACATTGATAAAAAATGGATTTTAATTTACTTACAATTATAAAAACGCGAGCGAGCATCCCGCGCGGGTTTAAGCGTACGCCCTAATACAGGACCTACGACCGCAGGTATTTAAACGTGCCTTGATGGCGCCTTTGGTAAAACTGACGCCAGTGACTTGCCCTAATTAATTATTTATTTGTTGTATCCCTTTGTACCAGACTGTTCTTATAACACACTTTTTTGATACATGAATGTCTTTATTTACATGCATAGGCGCTGCAGCGCTGGCCGGATTATTTTTAGGGTTTGCGTCTTTAGTGCCACAAAACGAGTTACAGACTTGGGTAGGATACATCTTACCCCCAGACTGAGAAGCTTGCACGCACTGATAAGTCGGGCGAAATACATCAAAATTATAAAAATTTATTCGTTTTTTTTTTAAACACGCTTTTTTCGTATTCTTCTCAGCAAACCCTTTCATTTGATACCCATATCATGGCAGTGCACAAAAAATAACTAGTCCACCATCTTGGGCCGTCCGCCATATTGGATTTTGAATGACGTCAGATATCTAACCATGCATTGTCATCCAAACTAAACATGTATGCAAAATTTCATCTTCATCGGTGAGATAATTGCTTTAAAATTTAGTTGCAAGATTTGACCCAAACACACTTACATACATACATACATACATTGCAAGTTAATTACAAGCTTGTAAAAATATAAAAGCGCCGTTTGCGTTTCCAAATTGAAGTGTCTATGGCGGGCGTCAAGAGCGACGTGACGGGGCGGCCTCTCAAGCGAGCGATCGTCTATTGTTTTATCCTAAAGAAACATGTCTAACCTCTACTGCCTACAAAAACTCGCGATGTACTGTGGCCGGTGCGCGGTGTGGCCACATAATTATTCCCGCCACACCGTTTAATAAATAGAAAAAAAGCTTCTGACTTAGTTGAAGGGTCCAAGAGTGTATTAATGGCTGCACTGCTGAGGCTGCACTAACTCATACCCTATTATTATCTATTATTTTGTTAGGCCTTTTATTTCAGAATGTAACCCCTCCGGCACCTATGTAACACCTAACTAGACATGGGTCAAGTGTCCCACGTAGGTACTACTTAAGTTCAAAAAATAAATATAATATTCATTAAAAATCTTTTTTTAAAACAAGCTTTATTCGTATTCTTCTCAGCAAACTCTTTTATTTGATACCCATATCATGGCAGTGCACAAAAAATAACTAGTACGCCACCTTGGGGCGTCCGCCATATTGGATTAAGAATGACGTCACTTAGCTAACCATGCATCCAAACTAAAAATGTATGCAAAATTTCATCTTAATCGGTGGTGGATAACTGCTTTAATATTCAGTTCCAAGATTTGACCCGAACACACTTACATACCTACATTCATACATACATACATTGCAAGTTAAATTAAAGCTTGTATAGTCGTCGCCAAACTTCATGGCCGCCCTGAAGTTGGTTTAACGGATGCGCGAGGCATGAAACGGTGCTATTTTGTATGAGATTTACTACTGCGCAGCCATTGTAGCCAACCTCAGGGCGGCCAAGAAGTTTGGCGAGAACTATAATAACTGTGCACTTGGCGCTGTCTCGTCACTGTGACGGTCTTCTCTCGCTCGCTATTCGCGCATGAGGCGAACGGGTCGATGAGAATCCTTGGGCACACAGTTGTTTTGACTGTGTTGTATGCATCTGCATTGGGCATGCTTAGTGGAGAATAGGATATTAAAATGAAACGGCATATTTTACAAATATAAACATTTTATAACAAACATCATCGTATTCCAACCTTACATTTAACACTTAGTGCCAGGCGAAGGAATATTAGGTAGCCGTTTTTATCGTCCAGATTTTAATATTATTTTTAAATGAGACATGAATATTTTATACGTTAAATTCAGAATTTAAAACACATAAATCTTCCGAAGTTAGTTCAATCTGAATCTAAAAGTAGTGGTTCGTGTATTTTTCTTGAGTTGGTTACAAAATGTCCATAGACACTGTCTATGGTTTTTTTAAATGTAATGTATATGTTATGGACCAAGTGATTAATACGGCATTATTCATAATACCCGGGAAATTTCAAAAATGCCCAATATGATTAGGCAATATATTATGATAAAAACTATTGAAACAATTAAATTGGCCGGGCTTTCTAAATAATGACCATCATTGATTGGGCCGGGTAATAAAAAGATGTGTTTTTTTAATTATTGTAATGTTGACATTGATTTTAATATTAAAATATATTATTATTATTTTTTTAGTATTTGCACGGGGTCTCATTGCTAACACAGAAAATTTGGTTCAAATAAATCGCACTAGATGGCGTGACATGTACACAAAATTCAATAAAATTTACATTTTCTGTAATTGAACATAAACATTGTATGTTCTTGTTTAATCAACTCCCCCACGTACAAAATTATGGAATATTGGTCTTAATTCATTTCATTCTTTTTGGTTATTACTCTTAATTCGTTTTGGTTATTACTCTTAATTCACATTTCAAAGATTATTTCAACGGATCATTTAAAATTGATGCCAGTAGATGGCGCACTTTTAAATTTCTGAGGCATTCGACTCAATTGTTAAAATTTGCATTGTAACACATTTTGGTGCAAAAAAACTGTAAAACGTGCAAAAAATACTATAAAACGAACCTTCACTGTATTTAAAGAAAAAAATATACACGAACCTAGTAAACCCTTTTACTTGCAAGTCGCTGCTAACACCATCTATTGCCGTGAAACGGGATCGAACGCGATTGATGTACTTACAAAAATAACAAGATTAATCAGATGAAAAACGCTAGTTACGTCGGCACGGTTTCTTTGTATGGGATGAGGCATCTGTATGCTAGTATTATATTATCTGTGGTATTTGTAACTTTTCAAGCAACTAGATCGACGGAGCCCCGCTGCGCAGGACTCCTATTTCTGTCTGCAGAGTCTTAAGTAATCTAACATGAAGGAACCTACTCTATCCGAGCTCACTTCGCTCTCTCTTGAACTAATTCACTGACCATAATTATCGAATTGCCCAACCGTTACGTAGCAATATTCATAATGGCCAGACAATGTGATTAATATAGAAGTTTAAATCAGTATTCATTACATTGCCCGATTTGACTTGACTAGATTCATAATTCCCGGGCATTATACATAGTGCTCTGTTTAATCACTTGGTCCATGACATATACATCTTGCTTTAAAGAGCATTCCTTGTTAACTAGGTATGTCCAATTAAAAACACGACCACTACCACTGCTTCCAGATATGTTTTGAGTTAAAAACATTGATTCCGAGTGATTGATTAAGTTTACTTTGAATAAGAAGTACAATGAAACATCAAATATACCACTCTGCCACATGAAGAAGAAATCAAGGCTTTCTGAACACATGAAACATTTTGTATCTACAAATAGGAAAAAAAAATTGTCTATGATGTTTTGGCGCGAAAAGTAGGGGAATACTTGAGTTGAGCGATGTTTCATTGTGCGTAAGATATACATAGATAACTCATTGGTAGATATTTAAAGCTAAACGTTATACCATCACAACACATATTTATTAGGTAATGTTTTGTTAATATATAAAAGAAGTAAGTACGTTTAAGTACAAACGGCAAAAGAGGTAAGCATTCAGGTGGACTGTCACTTGCAGAAATATTTGAATTGAGACAAAATGGTTTTTATTGTAACAAGGTGTCATTTTTGTCCATACGCAAGTAACGAGTGTATATATAGACATAATCAGCCAATATCAGCTAATCCTGAGGCATTTGCAAACATTAATGCATGTTAGACCATGGTAAATCAATTTGTCTCTAGCCAATGATATTCTAGTAAACAGATACGTTATATACTCACAAAAACAACCGGAAAAAGTGTTCCGCACAGCATGACAGCAGCGGCAGCGCAGATACCTACTCACTTTTCATTCATCTGACATTTTCATTCATCTCACAAGAAAAAAGAGACAGCTAGTGTTTGTCACTTGCGTGTGAATGTAAACAAACGTTATTCTGGCCACCAATGTATTTACCATTTATTTCTTTTTCTAACCTCCAAATATCAGATTATTAGAAAAAATATTGAAATAAATTAGTAAATTGAGGTGTATTCCGTACTTACATATGGTATGAGATCCCTTCTGTTTTATGTACTTTGATATCATAAGGTACACTTTCTAAATACACACGATGGCATTTTTTTAAATTTTGTTTCAACAATGACTAAAGACTATACGTCCCAATTAGGACGTATTCGAGTCTTCACAATGCGCGCGCTCATAACATATCTGTTTACTAAAATATCATTGTCTCTAGCCATCTTATCTCTTTTGCCCATCGTCCGTAGATTATAATTAACATTTAAAAATAATACACAGAAGGCCGCTACACACAATCAGGGTTTAACAATAACTACAATATACTCATTTATATTTAACATCGATTTAAGCTCGGTCTAGAAAAATTAAAAATATAACTTTATACTTTTCTTTTTTTCTTCCATCTCTTTGGGTAAGTTTTACTTTTAATTTTTCTAGTTATACAAGTCCTTTTTATACAAAATACTAATTAACATCACATTATTATCCGTTACAATACAAAACAATACTTAAGTGAAACATCAAGTTATTTTTTTATTTTTTATTACACCTACATTTATTATACAACAAAAAATAAAAAATACAATAAAAATATTAAACGCATGCGATTTACACATTTCGACTATAAATATATACGAGAACCCAAAAACAGGTAAAACAAAAGAGATAAAAAATCTTTCTAATACATTTTTTTGACAGGTTTTTAATATTGCCAGGATTAAAAAAGCGAATGTTACACCAAGATGTTTAAATGCCGTTTTTTATTATCACAATTTAATTAGCTGCCTATCTAAGGATCATCAAGCGAAGAAATTCAGAGAAAAATCTAAGGGGACGTTTTTAAAGCTACATTGATAAATCTAATGAGTTGCATTTTCAGCAGCCATTTGTTTCATAGAGTACGTATTTTTTTTACAATGGATGGACGAAAGATAAGGTTAGTATAGATTAGGTATAGACTAGAAAGATAAAGGGATAAAACTATTTTATTAATTTTAGACCACATTTTTTTTGTGAAATGTTTGTGTCGCTATTTAAAATGACAGAATGATATCACCATTTTTTTTTAGGATTTTTTACAAGTGATATTAGTTGTGTGGCGTATAGCTCGTGAGATAGGTAAATGTCATGTACCTCTCATGATGTTTTTTTTTTACAAGCGGCTTATCGTATTTGCAAGACACTTGAGGGCTGGTCTAAAGAATTTTGCCCAAAGAATCAGCATTCCATTCAACGTGGCATTGATGCCTTTCATGCACTGCCCGCATTGACAGTGAAACACACGATTTTAAATGTTTTATGAGCACTTTTCGCTTTTCCTATTCGCAAATTTCTCATTTGTCTGATACGATTTATAAAGAATTGGACATAACAAAAAAAAATAAGTAGGTACTCGAATTATTAGAAGGACATACAAGGCTCCTACACACTATGCCTGACCTCTGGACGAGACACGTAAGGGTCAAGTCAGCAAGCCAGCAAGATTTTTCATAGGATTTTCTCTTCGGTAAGAAAAACCATAAAATGTCGTCAAAAATGGAAATGCATTTTTGCGTTAGAATTGTCTGCGGTAGTCTTTACCCTTAACTGTTGCATAGAAACGAGCCAGTGATACGTAATAGCGTGTAAGTGCCTTAAGGTTTATTCATATTGTTTGTCTGTCATAATAATATTTATTAATGCTTATCCATTTCATCTGGTACTACATATAAAACTTATTAGGTAAAATTTGAGAGGAGTAGGTAGATTTTGTACTAAAACAGAGCTTGGAGATAAGAGCAGCTATAAGCGAGTTTGTGACAAAAATTTTAATAACGAACGCTTTAGTGAGTTTTGTTTAATTTTCCAGTCTTATTTATAAAAGTCTCTGAACGGTTTTAATTAGCAAAATTCTCTACAGAGAATTTGAATTAAGAATCTGCTTAACAGATGCTAAATTGTTCAGAGATTTTTATGAAAAAGAGTGATTATTACAATTCAATAAAATCATCTACTTGCGTTGACAAAGCATTGCTCCGCCATATTGGCGCGTAGCACGGCCTACGGCGTAGCCAGCTACGAGCTACGGCGTAGCGTACAATGTTCAATAATGGAAAATATTTAATCATTATTATCCAAAATAGTGTGCCAATGCTTAGTGATTTGGAATGATATGTAATACGTATAGATAGTCAAAATTAGAATCTTTATATACATTGTAATGTCAACTACTTTTTTCATCATAAAATGGTTTATGAAAATATTTTCAAAGGATCTCTTGGTAAAAATGAAAAAGACAATTTTTTTTTTTTGTGAGCAATTTTTTTAGTTTGATAACATGCTGGAAATATTGCAGCTAGCTATTGCCTGTTCCTAATGAACCAATTTACTTTTAGCATTTTAGCATAGACATAGGTAAATGCCTTAAAGCGTATAAATTGACTTGCAAGACGATCTTTAAATGACGAAAAGTTGAATCGATAAATGTTTTAAATCGATTTCACAGACCACTCTATTTTATTCCAAATTCAAAATACTTCTACCCTTACAGGCTCATATAGACCCTTATAAGACGGGCGCAGTGTATCTAATTCTCATTTCAACCAAGAGTCGATCAAATAGCTAGGTTTAAAATATTTGGCATACGATTTGGCTTTGTAGATGATCATGTATATAATATTCTATTTAATTAAATATTTGCACGTGTCGATAATTGAAAAACACAGCTTTGAAAAGTATAAGGTAATTATAATTTTAAGCTCTTAGTTAAATATACGATAGTTAATCGAGCCGCTTTTCAGCTCGGCTAATTATCGTATACTTTGTTCCATTGCTATATACGTTTTTATTTATAGCAATATTACACGGTTTAATCAAATTGATTAACTTCCCGTTACACAAATCATCGACTATTCAGCTTCTAGATGCCGTTTAACAGGCGAAAAAAAAAAATTGTCGAATGCATGTCACTACTTTAGACATTCACGAGTAGTGGCGTCTTGCGACAAAGGCCCCGTGGAGAGAGGGCCACTAAAAATACTTTTTGACGCCGATTGATGGCCAGGTTCCTCATACCTCGGTTAGTTAACGAAATATCTATCATAAGCTGTCTAGGCAGAACCTGGATAGGTACAAATAAATGGTGTGACTGACAATGGTATTGAGGCATTTTAATTTTAAAGCCAGAGACAGGTGACCGTGTAGTCAAATAATTAAAAAAAAATACGAATACAAAAAGCAAATACAAAAGTGTTTTCCTTAAAAAATAGGATTTGGTGTTATCAAATTTTGAGTAAAACATCAAAATGTCAAATAAGTGTGTTATATATAATCTAAGGCGCATATTCCAAGTCATGTCTAACCCCATTGAGTGCCAAAAACATGGATCCAATTGTTTTGGTAATTACGGCACACAACCGGTTAAGGATCTCCACTCAAGTCGGTCGCCATGACAACCAAAAAAACCCTTAATTAATGTCAATAAATAACAAGCATCAAACTGTCAATTTGGTGATTCGAGGTTTTGTCGGTTTTGGAGGACATGACTTGGATTATAAGGCCACGTAATATGGGCCTGTTTCACAAACTCAGATTAAGTTCCCGTTAACTTACTGGGCAGATAATTGCATACAAAATCTGTTTATTCATATTTAATTTATTCAGTAAGTCGTGGGCTATTCAAACATCGTAAAACAGGCCCTTATAATGTTGAGAGATTGTGGTCTTGCCTCTTACATTCTTAGTCACAAATTTATAAAAGAAAAACATTTTTACTCATATATTTAAGTAAACATTTAAAGGTAGGAATACTAATTAGGTATCGCTAATTTGTGCATGTTTGTTGACTAAATCAGGTGTTTTTGTTTTCGAATTAAAATAAATCTAAGCTACAATCTCAATTCTTGGGTATATCTTTTTCTTAATAGAAACAAAATGTATTCGTCAATAATATATATAAATATACGATAATATTACGAATATTTAATCCCAGTCCTTAAAAATGGTTTTGACACATTCAACGTCATACAAAGTTCTAGAAAAAGTCTAAAGAGAAAGACAAAAAAAATATTCTGCACACACAAAACGCCAAAAGGCTTGTACCTAAATAATAATATTGTAATTAATAAACAATAAAAGTACTTTAGTATTTAGATTATGCTAAATCAGGCTGAGTCATTGTATTTTGAAAATGGAAGGGGAGCAAAACCAGCCAGTAAGTATCTATCATTCAGTTCATCCATCAACTTAATGCTTCATCCCTAATCGGATCGAAAAGAGATTTTCGGGAACCATTTCCATTGATTGATATGACCTTACAAAGAGTTTTACCACAAACATTTTATTCTGCTCGATCTAACGGAGCCGAATATTCAACCCATTAAATACGGGCAAAAATAATTTTGAAAAAGATGAATTATTATCGTAGACAGGGAATTATTGCAAAAGGATATCTTACGGAACGATGCAGAAATTTTTATAGGAAGTATTTGCAGTCTTACTATTAATTATCCTTGCCTATTTTTTGTTGATCAGTATTCTTCTTTTAGTATTTAAAAAAATATATAACCAAGTTTAACCACAACCTCAAAAAACAATGCTTAGAAAGAAAAAGGAAAAACGTTTTTGTGCTTGTTGCGTTTCAAATTCATATTTCGAATACCAAGATGGCGTCAAATGTGACAAAACGTCGTGACGCTAGAAATTCGTTCGGATATTGGGACGGAGTGGCGGTTGCTTTCGGAAACAATTATGGAGTAGCTGGTTCCTCTTCTTGATGGTGCTTGGCGAGGGCGAGGAGTATCATTGTCAGTTGTTTTCTGCTTATTTTGCCTTCACTGCTGTATTCGACGCCTTGGAGAATCGTTTCTTCGAACTCCAGTAGGTCTTGAGCGTCGTAATCCTGAAAAATATGCATTGGGTTTATTACTAAAAATGCCATTGAAATATTATTTGAAACTAAATGATAGAGGAGTAAAAGTAGCGGTGTTCTCCGCTACTTTTACTCGTCTATCTATTTAGGTCGAAAACACACTGGCAGGCGGCTTGTTTCCTAGGTCGCGTGTTACCTAGTTGTATCGATTCTACCGGTTATGAACATTTTAGAATCTTCGTTCACTTAATCGCTACTCACCAGATGACTCAGACTCTTGTCAATGTATTTTGCGCAATTTTTCATAATTAAGACGCTATGTAAAACATCTCAGGTAGTTTATAAAATTGAAGGGGTTTATCGCAAATATAAGAGAATCTACAGTTTCGACTGTCTAGGCAATTTACAAAAAAGTATTACTCAAAATTTTTTTTAGATCTTTTATAATTCAACATCTTTTCCTTTTCTTCATTTAAAAGTTTAAAACTAATTCCATTTTTAAAATCAAAAGCTTGTATAAAAAGTTTGTAACAAAAACACTAACCTTTTTAACTAATTCTAATAAATCCTTGAGAAAGCCCCGGAGTTCTTCGTTTTCAATCGAGCCATTGTTATCCTGGAACAGAGTGAATGGATTCGTTAGATAACTTAAATTGAGTTAGTTTCTCTTTTTTTGTGATAAATACGACTTTTTGAAAGTTCCACTATTCTGAGTTCTGATTTTTTAAGATGAATTGTAATAGTACATTGTGATACAAGGGTGGAAAGTAGGTTATTGTAAACGAGCTTTTTAATGACCCGAGTTTGCAATAACCTACACTCCCGTGTATCATACGACGTTTTTCAATACAGTTGCGGGAAATAGTAAAAACAAATCAAAGAATTAGATTTGTTTATTCACAAAAAAATAAAATTTTCAGAAAATGGCGCGTTTTTGCAACTGGACATATTTTTTTTACAACGAAAACAGCTTATTCGATTTTTGACAAATTTTGATGTGCAAATAATTAATTTAAAACTGGTAATTAAATATATTAAACAACCATTTAAAATGCTTTTGAGAATTCAATGCTAAAACGTACGGAATCATTAATTTTTCCTCGTATAAAATCTATCCCATTTTATTCTATGTATGAAAACTCCTTGCTACTAAACTTTTTTTAAATTGACTTATAAATTTTAAACTCAACTGCAAAAGTAATGATCGAGCTCGTAGAAAAAGTCACGACCGCATAACAGAAAGATGCCTATGCAAAAGATTTAATTCTCGAATCATAATTATAGCCTCTGAAAGTACGCCATGTTTAACAACTGTATTGAAAAGTTTGTTTACAACACTTTATTTGAAAGACATTGCAAAGTGAAAAATAGCTTCAATTTGGGAAGCCGGAGTAAAAAAATGCAGATTCAAAAAAACACCGACTGCCCAAATTGAAGTTTTATTATTTATTTTTAGGTTTCCGTACCTCAAAAGGAAAAAAAGGAACCAAATAAGATCTTTCTCCTGTCCATCTGTCTGTCCGTGTGTCACCACCGATTTTCTCAGGAACGGGTGGACCTAGCAAGTTGTTTATACCAGATACGTTGTTGTCTATAGCCCCTATTAGGTGTATAATGTAAATCAGGGTCCTGAGTCAACACGAAAAAAAGATATGCGCAAATTTAGATTTTCGCGAAAACATGTAAGTACCAAAATGTATCTTAATTTACAACATTTTTAGTTTTTCGGTATTTTCCCTTTACTTGTGCTGTAAGACCTTGCTTTTAGCCAACATTGATCATTTTAGGTCAACCCGAAGTACCTAAAGGTTTTGTGTCGAAAACTTATATGGTAGTTCCCGTTGACCTAGAATAACGAAATTTGGCAAAAAGTAAGGTTCACAAAAAGGTAACCTTAACCAGTAAAAAGTAACCTTCACAAAAAAAGGAAAAAATCCAAAAAATAAAAAAGTTTGAAAATTAAAGGGTGTCCCCATTCATACATAGTTTACGCCACCCTGGGTACGGAACCCTTCGCGCGTGAGTCCGACTCGCACTTGGCCGGTTTTTCACTTTGTTATGTTTTTATTTGGAAGTCGGTTGTATTTTTTGGTAAAAAAGTTTTTATTTTACACTTTTTAGTTGTGTACATAGCCGGCAAGTTCTATAGTAAGGTAACTGTAATTCCCAAAGTTATGCCAGAATATATAATCGGGATTACATAAAACTTGAACATAACCGGTGTACACATCTGCGTACACCATTAGAGCGTACCAGCGTGATGTTATGTTATGAAATGGTGTAAACAATAAACAGGCATGCGATTGCAGCTATCCTGAGAGATTTGCCGTTATTTTTTTAGGAGGTCTGTTCCATATCACCGAAGTTCTTCATCAGATCTCCACCAAATTTAAATGGGACCAATACAGGAACGTATTCTTTCAAACAAAAAACTTTCAACAAATCGGTTCACAATTGACGGCCAACTCAGTGAACATCCACAAAAAAAAAACGCCCCATTTTGGAAAGTCGGTTAAAATCCACCAAACTATCTAAACTAAACTAGCTCACTCCATCGTTGACTCTGTCTCTGTCCCCTCTGACCTAGACTAGAGTCAAGAGCAAACACATTAGAAAAAAAAACTATTCTGGAGTAGTTTAGTAAAAAAAAATATTATTGTACAAGAAATATAGAATCTGTCGTTCGTCACAAGATATACAGCTAAGCATGAAGTTCTGAGAGCGATAACCAAGTTGGGACAAGTTATTAGGTATTTCAATCTGGAATTTCTCAGTAGCGGGTCAGAGTCTGGTTTTGTGGTCAGTTGATGCCCATTGACTCACCTTTTAATAGGTAAATGGCTTCAACAAAACTGTCAAAATATGGTCTATGGTAGAAAATCTCTGCCTTATCCTTTGTCAGGCGACATGTTCGAACGTACCCAAACAGGAAAAATCATAAGCTATAAACATAATAGAGAAGTGACAGGTACCCGCATAGTTATCCCTTTTCAACAAGACATAATGCCCTCTACAAATGCCTTCAACTTTTCTATTTTCGTCGCCCACTTTCAATAACAGGATTTCTATAAAAAGGATAAGTGTCCCAAAAATACCTTTACAAAATAATAATAATACTTACCCTATCGTACAAAGAGAAGACCCTTTCAATATCGTCCTTCGTAAGTTTTGTTGCGCCCTGATAACATAAATAACATTTGTATTAGTGTCAAACGTCTGAAAAATAACTTAAGACTTGACCCGTGTTGGGCGCCATTATAAAAATGTTTCTGATTTATTTTATTTACGAAATGTCACGAAAGCCGGTAGTAATATAGTATGAACCAAAATAAAGTCTGGAAAATATTATAGTCCAAGTAAAATAATGAAATTATAGACATATTTGAAAAAATTCTAAATAATTTCGCGGTGCAACATTATAGAATTAAAAAAATACTTTTAAATAAATATACACATTTCAGACAAACTATTTTATAAAAGCAGTCAATTTTATTATTCACAATTTGTTTTCGTGTAACTAGTCAGTAAAAATAAGTGACGTCACATTTAAACGCTGGCCAACAAAAAGTTCCCAAAATGTAGTGAAAAATGCAGATTGCTGATTCATCAAATATGTTTTTTTTTTTAAATCAACCAAGTAGGTTCATAACACAGAGTACGAAAACCACGCTCCAGCAGGGATTAGACAAATACATAGTCACTGTCAGAATCGTTACGAGCCAACAATTTGAATGAGAAAACAGCGAAATTCACTGACAAGCTCGATTTGTATTGAAAATTTTCAAATTTGTCTCTATGCTTCTCGGTGCCCTATGGTTCCTATGGCACAATGGTTATCATTTGGGGCGAGTGTGGGTCAGCGTATAAACACAGCGTGAGGACTCACCTCTATGCCCTCCTAGGAGTGCAGAGTGCAGACATAAGCGTTAGTGTTAGGATAGACAGACAGACAGACAGGCAAATCAATCATAGTAACGTGCTCATTTATTTATCATGTTACTTTTAAATCTTTTTCTCAGACAGTATTCAATCTTTTTTGAAAATGCAATTTTCTGTTTTTGAATTTGGATTGAAGAGTTCCAATTTTGTTTTGAGTAGTCATTTGTTTAGGTAGAAATGTCAAATTATTTGAAATTCGAACATGAGCTTTTTATGAAAACAAATGTGGTAAGTAAGTATGAATTTTGAACAGCCCACATAGACATAGCTTCTAAAAAAATATATTATAGTTTGAATTCTATGTCTAAGAGCCAAAAAGTTACTTAAATAAGTACTTGAATGATAACAAACTAAAATGTAAGTGTGTGTTAATGTAATGGTTGCTATGAAAATGTAACAGGTCTGGAAAATTGCAATTATATAATTTTAGGAGTTTATTTTTATTTTTCTTTTTTATGTTTTTTTTATTATAAGCAAAACTAAATGGAAAGGAAATGAGTGCATATAACTATGACAATGTAACTAACTACTTAATATTCTACCGAAGGGATGCTCTATAAAATAATAAATTGATTAGTATGTATGTAATAAACCTATTATAGTTATTAATTCAACAACATTAGATTTCGTGTGGAAACGCGATATATTAGAGAAAATGTGTGCAAATTAAATTACTTATATGGAACGTAACCTGCTTTAATGCCAAATTTTGACAGCTTTTCTTTCTTAAATAGAGTTTTTGACAAAAACTGATTTATATTGAACCAGCGCAGTCGGGTAAAAAAAAATATAAAGATGTTGTTTTAGTTAAAAAATACTTCGAAGTTATCTTTTCATTAAGCATGAAAGTTGAGATGAACAAAACTCATTCTTATTTCATTTATACATTGAACTTATTTTTACATAATTTTAATTTCATCATGAGGCATAATCGTACAATATTACTGACTGTTGCCACAATGCAATGAAAAAAATAAAGAATGAAATAAACACTCTTTTTTTAAATCTCTATTTTCTATTTACTCTATGGTTTTATTGATGCGTATCGAGCAATATGGCGTCTGGATGAACAATGGCGGGAAATGAAGTGTCACTCACCTTGAAGACCTGTCGACAGAGGAAATTCTCTTTAACGGGCAGCAGTCTGAAACATGTGTTTATAAAGTTATTAACTGTGTGAATTTATTACTATGTTTTTCTATACATGTCCGTGTAAATAACACCGTTACTTTACAAGCTAAGTTTTATCCCAAAAATCTTCATGGTTTCTGTGGAATGCTAAGTTAGCACTTATTTAATAAAAGCTGTAGTTTTGGCAAAACAATATTTGCTATGATTAACTTCAGATTTGAAACACGTCGGTTTTCGTTCTTTAAAACTTTATTACGATAAGGTATTTAACAGCTAAATCTTAATGTTAACCCTTTTAAATATTACCTAATATATATTTTAATCAAAGGAATGATTTTAGTAAACTTTTGTTCTTTCCAGTTATAAATTTTATCCCGTACGCATTTTTAAAATTATTTTTTAAGGTAAGATCTAGCCCAATACACACAAATAACCCCACAACAAATATGGATCCCAAAAATAAGTATCTTCTTAAGCATCCATTACGTACTTATTTTTTTTACAAAAAGGTTCACCAAAGGAGTTGTTAATCCTTAAATGGGTACTTACACGAGTGGTCAAGTTTGAGCGAAGTTCGAGCTAAGCACAATACATAAAGCTCAGAGGCTTCCATTATCCATGCTTAAAGGTGCATGACACAAAAGAGCCTTGTTTCTTTTGAGTAGAACTGTTTTGTGTAGATGGTTATGTGAAGTTTTTATGTACTTGATAAAATGTATGAAGGTACTGAATTAGGTACTCTTGCAAGGATTGTTTAGTTACGATTGCCTTAATTATGTGTAGGTAATTTTTAAGAAATTTTAACTACGAAACATCATTTACTCTGGATTTGTGTATATAAAGAAAAATATACTCTGTAACACCATAAACTCTGGACTTGTTCAGTGCAGTTGACTTAGGGCTTGTCCCCATCACCACGTCATGATGTCTTCAAACGTGGAATGTAGCGGTGTCGTGGCGCGTTGCATTACCGTGACTTTCTAGTTCACGGTACGGCAACGTCGCCGCGCAACTACGCGTCGTACGTCGTCGGAAGCGGTACGCGGCGATGACGATGCGCTCGATCAGTTGATGAATGTCTTAGCGAATAGTTGTGCAAAAAGATGACAGGAGTGCTGTCTGTCAGAAAGTACAAGAAACGTTGCTTCGTTCTGTCAGAAATGCTATAAGATATACAGGATTTTTACATGGCACGACAACGTGTGGTGTTGCGGCATCGTGACGTGCTTTTTCACGACTCGGTAATAGTACATTGTGATACAAGGGTGGAAAGAAGGTTATTGCAAACGAGCTGTCATTAACAAGCCTGAGCCGAAGGCGAGGGTTTTTAATGACACGAGTTTGCAATAACCTACACACCCGTGTATCACACGACGTTTTTCAATACATTTGTGAGAAACAGTAAAAACAAATCAAAGAATTAGATTTGTTTATACACAAAAAAAAAAAAAAACAATATTGCGCGTTTTTGCAACTGGACATATTTTTTTACAAAGAAAACAGCCTATTCGATTTTTGACAAACGTTGACGTGAAAATAATTAACTTAAAACTGGTAATTAAATATATTAAACAACTGTTTAAAAAAAAATGAGAATTCAATGCTATAACGTACGGAATCATTAATTTTTCCTCGTATAAAATCGTATCCCATTTTATTCTATGTATGAAAACTCCTTGCTACTAAACTTTTTTAAATTGACTTATGGGACGTTTTTGCAACTGGTCATTTTTTTTTCAACGAAAACAGCCTCAGCCTATACAGCCTATTCGATTTTTGACAAATGTTGATGTGAAAATAATTAAATTAAAACTGGTAATTAAATATAGGTATTAAACAACCAAATGGTTGTTTAATACCTATATAAGACTTTTGAGAATTCAATGCTAAAACGTACGGAATCATTCATTTTTCCTCGTAGGAAATCTATCCCATTTTATTCTATGTTTGAAAACTCCTTGCTACTAAACTTTTTTAAATTGACATAATATGTCAATTTAAAAAAGTTTAGTAGCAAGGAGTTTTCAAGTCAAAGTCAAGAGTCAAAAATTATATTATAATTTTAAAACTAAACTGCAAACATAATGATCGAGCTCGTAAACAAAAGTCACGACCGCGTAACAGAAAGATGCCTATGCGTAAGATTTAACTTTCGAATCATAATTATAGCCTCTGAAAGTACGCCATGTTTAACAACTGTATTGAAATAGTACATTGTGATACAAGGGTGGAAAGTAGGTTATTGCAAACGAGCTGTCATTAACAAGCCCGAGCCGAAGGCGAGGGTTTTTAATGACACGAGTTTGCAATAACCTACACACCCATGTGACGTGGTGATGGAGACAACCCCTACATATACTTAGCCTCTATTACGTTGGGCATACCACAATAAACATCTGCGTTTCTAGGCGAAGCTAGGCTGGCTATGTTAGCCAGAATCTCCATGCGTAACGGATCGAAAGACCGAGGAGTCTTAGTGTGGATAATGAAGTCCACGTTGGGCTTAAATATAAATACGAGTAGTAGAGGCGCTGGGAGAAGTTGAGTATGCCGTTCGGGTCTTGTCAACGGATTTAAACTGAAAATAGCTAAAAATAAGTTAAATAAAAGAGACATGTCAAATCTTTTTATTTGCTTTAGTAAGCATTCATGCCAAGTTTTTAGTTTACAAACCCAAGCAAAAAGATTTAACATACAAACACCCCATAAAAAGTGTTATTCACGCATAATCCATTCTTAGTAAATACTTTCATCTTAAACGACACAATCACACCCACTTCAACTTCGGTCCAAAATTTAAATATATTTCTTAAGGCTGTAATATGGCCCCATACCATGCACTCCAACAATTTTCTTTAAGAATAAATAAAGAGTCGCGATGAAAAAAAATTGGACTAAAAGGTGGTTAACAAAATTCAGATTCTGAAACTGTGAACTATTCATAGTTTAAATCCTGTGTGTTCCTCGGATTTTGTATTATACTCACTTCCATCCAGCACCTTGTCTATAGCTTAAGGGTACACTAGTCGACGGCACGAACTATTTTGTGCGCGGGGTTAAAATGCATTTTATATCAACCGACAACACGTGCGGAAGAGATAGATGCTGTGATGAGCAGTAGGAAGCTAGTTCGCGTACGTATACACACTTTTGCAAATTTGTAGCAAAATGGATAATGATTTAGGACGAAACCGAGCGCGCGAAATTTTATAAACGGATCTTTGGCAGTCTAGATATCATGAAAAAACGACTGTTCAAAATTAAACTATATGCATTATTAATAAAACTATATGGACTACTAATATATCCCTGTATGGAGGCCGTTTTGAAATTTTCCGTCTTCATATGGTATTTATTTGCGCCCAAAAATGCGTTAAAATTAGGGTCGTTTTTTACTTTTTCGCTTCCATACAGGGCTAGATAATGATGAGACAAATTGATATCACTTTTTATTTTAAACGTACATCGTCAAACTGTGGAATAATCCCTAGACTACGTTTGTATGGAAAAAATTTCGACTAGTGTAACCTTAAGGTGTTCTAGACAAATATCTCTGCCTACATTAAAAGGAATACAGTCGTGGTGTTACATAACGGTATTGAAATTCATCTAATTGCCATATAAAGTACTTCTAAAGCTATTTATATTCAATTAAAAGTTGCAAACGATTCGACATACTCAGCTCAGTCCCTGCCCACACGGGCAATTTATTTCTGAACATGTTCGACTGTCGACGTTGTTCTGAATTAGGGATCAATACGGTTAAATCTGTTCGTGGACAGGCAAAGCTTCATTTAATTAAAATTCATTTTAAAGTAATTGGACGTTCCGACCCGAATTATATGAAATCCAACGATCGGATTCCGAATTGTTGTTAGGACAAGCCTGAACCTAACCTTTGAGTCTATTCTTTTAAATAGATGTTAATTTCAGGTTAATTCGGGTAAGGCTTGTATTTGTCTTACACTGGTCGATCATTCTTCCATACAAACGTAGTCTGGCGATTACTCCACTGTTTGACGATGTACGTTCAAAATAAAAAAAATATATCAATTTGTCTCATCATTATCTAGCCCTCTATTGGAAACAAAAAGGTAAAAAATAATAATATTTGAAAGTTATGAGCGTCGAAATTTCCATATTTCAACACTTATTTTAACGCATCTTTGGGCGGAAATAAATCCTTAGAAGAAGGAAAATTGCAAAACGGCCTTCGTACAGAGATATGTTAGTTATTCAACAATGCAAATAATATTATTTTGAAAAGATAAATTTAGTAGTTTTTTCATGATATCTAGACTCCCAAAGGTCTGTTTATAAAATTTCGCGCGCACGGTTTTGTCCTAAATCATCATCCATTTCGATACAAATTTGCAAAAGTGCTAATTCGTACGCGAAATAGCTTCTTACTGCTCATCACATCATCTATATCTTTGATGAGATAGCATGCATTTTAACCTCGCGCACAAAATAGTTCGTGCCGTCGACTAGGGGAATCTTAAGGGAACTAAGGTATTATGCTAAAGGGATGAGGAGTATCTAAATCTTCTTGCTGAGGTCATCGTCCAGACTAACCGGACGCTGCTCAATACTATATATTTTATATGGAGCGACTGCCTATAATACCTTCACAAACAAAATAAATAAATATGTGAGAACGATGAAAAAAAAAAAAAAAAAAAAAAACAACCAGTAACTGTGTGTACCAACATTTCTCTTGGTAAGGCTGGTTGTCGTAGAGACTGTCAATGGCTTACGAATCATCTTTAGGCAAAAACTAAAAATCAAATCAAATCAAAATTTATTTATTCAATTAGGCCATTAAGCGGCACTTTTGAATGTCAAAACTTTAAAAGTAATAATAATTGATTATACCGTCCATTCGGAAAAGTAGCTTGCTACGGAGAAGAACGGCCAAGAAACTCCACACTTACTCTTTAAAAAAAAGTGTTTTACAAGTTTTTGGTTACATCATTCTTGTTGAAAAATAAATATATATGTGAGAACGATGTAAAAAGACGTGCACGTAAAAGCGTCTAGAACAAAAAAATTTAAATAAATAAATAGGTAATTAAAAACAGACCGAGGCAGCTAGTAATGACCAGTCCCTCCTGATGGCGCCCGTTCACGAACATGACACATAGATCGGCACCACTCACCTCAACCATCATGAAGGGGACCGAATGATCCAACACATGTGCCACCATCAGAGAGACATTAGAGAGAGCATGATAGGCGTTACTTTACCGTGAAGAAAATTAGCACATGTCAAGATCCAGGTTGGGACATACATAGGATTCTTTTATCTCGGTAGTGATGTAGTACATTCCTATGGTACTTATACTCGTACTCCCAACTAAATACCTGAGTTACTCGGCATTATTACGACTATCTTATCAAAGAATTGATCCAATTATAGCACATGATAATTGTCAGATTAATATTAATCACTGTCCAATCTCTTTTGATTCGCTGCGATTATACACGGATAAAATGTTATTCCCCTGTGGTATTGATTATATCATGATTGATATTTTTATAGATTTATTTTCTTACTATCTTTTAAGTAGTACGAAAAGAGGATATTTTTTAATAGGTACTATTCCGGAAAGTTTTTAGATAAGAGATATAAACAAAATACAATCATAAGTCTTAGAACGTTCTTGTTCTTTTTTGATATTTTAAAACAATTTAAGTATGATGTTAGCGTGGGACATCGACTATACAGCCTCTAGACGCCGCAAAACGGGCGAGGATTCTCCTTTCAAAAATTGATGTTTTGTCAGCACCATTGACTTATACACCGTGAAATTTAATTGGTTGTTTTCCCGCGGCAGAACGACTTGCCTTAAGGAGTACTTTCGAAGCATAGAGTTAAAGTAAAAAAATAACGATGTTTTTGTTTTAAAATAATTTAAAAAATATTCATCAACTCGAAAAAGTGAGTAACAATGATAAGTTGTAGGTACTAGGTACTACTCGCGTCACCACCCGCAAAGAAAAGCGATGCACAAGATAATGTCAAACCAAAATAAACTCTCGCACGTAGTGATGCGTCATAAAATAGTTTGCACGGAACAATATAAAAAATCGCCGCGAAGCCGACAAAGAAAATACCGATTTAGAAATGTTTAAAGTAAAATTAGCTCTCGCGTGTAGTGATAAGGCATAAACTAGCCTGCGCGCAACAATATCATACGAAGCCGCCAGCGCCTATTTTACCCGTGCGGCGCGCGCGGCTGTGACCCTGACCTACTTAGCACCCGGGTCAACGCCCCGCTGTCGTTCGGCCGTAGATATCGGGAGGTATTACTATTGGTTCGTGATCGCTTTCGAGTTAAGTTTTTCACAATGTTAGATATGCCAGTTTTTGTTTCTAATATTTTACATAACTACGAGACGATTGTATTACATAGAAAAAAGCCATTTCGCTGCGGGAAAACAACCATTTAAATTGCACGGTGTATAGTAATGATAGGGCGGACCCTGTCCTTACTATTTTAATTCAAATAATGCCAGAACTATACATAGCATTAGTCCCTTTTCACACGCTCCGGTTGCCGGGGCATAGGTATAGGTATGTACACCGGTACGTGTGAAAGCTTATATATATAAATGGCTAAACACTTCGCCGCCGGTAACCCGGTAGTGGCTACCCGGCAACCGGAGCGTGTGCAAAGGGACTAAGACTAGTAACTTTCTATCAGCGAAAGCGTGTGGATATAGTTCGTTCAATCCACGAAAACGCGTCCCACCAATTATATGATTAGTCTATTCTTCTTCTTTATATTATTACAATGATTAGTCTATTCATTGTAGTGTGCGTGTGCACTCATAGGTAATTAGTGTGTACCGATAACACTCAAACATTGACGGAAGCTTGCACACATATACTATAAACGGTTAGGAGGAATAGTGGTGGGGCGCGTCTTCGTGGATTGAACGAACTATAGCGATTTTCAATTATTAAAAAAATTATGGGATTAACAAGCACTATCAAAATGTCACTTAACCCTTAATTTTTCGGAATTTCGACAGTCGCTACCGCTGCTAGAACGATTCTTTTTCTAAAGCTTACTGGTCGGAAAAAAATCGAGTCATCCCCACGAAAAGAAGAAGAAGGATTATACTCACTTGGCCATTTCTGATAATTGCAGTCTTCCGTCCTTGTTAGAGTCGAATACTTGGAGCTGCAAACAACATAATAATTAGCAGTTTCCCTGTCCAATTAATGATAAATGATTCATTCTATTGTTTTACTAATTAGACAGTGAACCTGTTAGAAGAAAATTATCAACATTTAATAAATACTACAGACAGCATGTTATGGTGCTCCAACACCGCTGTTCAAAAAAAAATGCTCGGAGTTTCCTTGTGTGATCGAATCAGAAATGTAGAGATCCGCAAGAGAACCAGGGTTACCGACATAGCCCGAAGAATTGCCAAACTTAAGTGGCAGTGGGCAGGGCACATTGCTCGCAGAACGGATGGCCGATGGGGCCGAAAAGTTCTGGAATGGCGACCGCGAACCGGAAGACGATACGTTGGAAGGCCTCCCACTAGGTGGTCCGATGACCTGGTTAAGGCTGCGGGAAGGCGCTGGTTGCGAGACGCACGGGATCGGTCAATGTGGCGACGCCTGGGGGAAGCCTATGTCCAGCAGTGGACGTCTTTCGGCTGAAATGATGATGATGTATTGAACAAACATTTGATCACAATGTTATGAAAATGTTTTCAAATAAAACCGTGTGAAAATGTTAATAAACACAAAATTGTAACAAATAAAACAGACGCCTCGGAACGTAAATCCAAACTGCGAGCCGGTAAACATTTTTCATCAGTGTAGGAGCACTCAAAACATCTAACAATTCCTAACAGTATGTAACAATTCCTAACATTTGTTAGCAAATGTATTAAGTGTTAGAAAATGTTTGTAAACATTTGTGTAGGAGCACCATAATATATGATTTTGAATAGACCCAGATATATTATACTACGGATAAAGTGAGGAGAGACCTCATACACTGAAAACAGTGAATTTTGGACAATGATTCCAATGCTCGGGCCGTTTCTCCTCAGGGCCAGAGCGGTTTGCGAAGGATTCACCAAGAATCAAGTTATTATAGTTTCATTAAAACCTTGTACCTTGTGATTCAAAAACATTAGTGTTATTGAGGTTGTCTCAGGTTCTGCCCTAGCATATTACACGTGTGTAACGATTCGACTGCTAGATTATCTACTTATGATTAAAAGTTCCTTGTCACCAAAAATATTAATCAGCCAGCCAGTTACACATTTTACTACAGATAATTCAAATCACCTGTGCGCGCGGTGCCATGTGTGCGTGCGCTTATTATGCATTTGTGTAGCAGTGCAGGTACGCGTCTATGTTGTCTCAATAACTCGTTCTGGGCTGGCCTCGGCGGCGGCAGCGCCGTTCCTCTTCAGGAATCCACCATGTCAGTTTATAGCCCAGACACATGCTTAATTTTATTGGGGAACTAAGCAAGCCCATATTTTTTGTGGCTTGAAAATAGGATTTCAGTGATGGACTTTAGGTCTATTTTAACTTTTTTACCTGGTATAAATAGGTTTTGAAAATAATTTCTGATACGATACCATTGTGTCCGTGTATTCGATGAGTTTATCTTCTGACACGTCGTTGATTTTCTTTGCTTCCTTCAGAAGATCTCGGAGAAAATTCTGGAAAAGAAAAATGTACCTTTATTTTTCTGTACATGGGTTCCCAGGCAGTACATCTAATCTAACTTGCTTATATTATTTTAACGCTTCTCTCTCCCTTTAAGAGATTATCATCTTAAGATCATTTATGTTGAAGTTGTACGGCGCAAACTGAACTTCATCTCTAGGTATAAAAATCTTACATGATATTAAAAGTTATAAGTAGGTACATACTACAAAATTCAAAGTCAAGTTAAATATTGGTAAAAGCTTTTGAAAGTTTTCTTTTTCTAGTTTTTATTATAAAATAAATTACGAAGGAAAATACAAACTTTTAAATTGCTTTTCTCGACCACGAAGGTCAACGTTCACATCCAGACTCAAAATGAAATTAAAACAGCTACCTACCTATCCAGTAGATCCAAATTACTTTAAATATTTACATGAAGTCCCAGACTAATTGCTAGTTTTATTTACATAGACTTTCACTCATTAACTATATTTTGTTGTGAGTTGGCGCATCAAATACTGCTTTAATATCAGTATATTGTGCTTCGGATAATAGTTAACTACTTCCTTGGCTGAAAAGCATTAGGTACTGGGTTTGGTTCACAGGTCGGGCGAAGTGTTATTGGCCTTTTCAGGAGCCTGGAGTCTATATCTGCCCGGTTTATTGCAATAGGCTCACCCTTAATTACCTTCATGAGATTTAAACGTAACTGACGAAGTGTGGCATATACTATAGATTCATCCTAAATCTCTACCTTTTTAGAAAAACAGGCACGATGTTAGGTTGTAATATCTTTGTGTGGGTTGATTAAAGCTTCTGAAGGTGTCGCTTACATTGTAAGTACAGTTTATATACCCTAATAAGAATGGTCAAGTCCCTAAGTGCCAAAGGGCAATGGAGGTCTAAGACATTTATGGTCATATTTTGTCAATATATGTCGTGCGTGAGCAACTGCAAACTCAAAATAAGCAGCAATAATACAGGCTGTCTCAAAATAAAGTTTATATTTATTTAGCTTACTGCGTGAAGGCAACGAAACCGAGGACGCGGGGGTTTTGTCAATCAGTGAATCTGTGTGAAGGCTCTTGGGAATTCAGTCGCTATGGAGTGTTTCTCGGGAGCAGACCGCGCGTTGCGTGCAAGAGTTTTACAAAACGGTGATTCGGTGACTGTAGCCACTTAAATGATGCGCCAAGCATTCCTCTTATTCGAAAATGGGTCAAAAAGTTTGAAGAGACCGGTACAACGCTGGTAAAACCAAAATCCGGCCGACCAAGGTCATCAAGAACGGTAAAAAACGTGGAGAGTGTTAATCAGTCTGTTCGTGACGACCCGAACATTTCAATTCGGAGACGTCATAAATAATTTTACTGTTCGATTAAATGAGGGCCGCGAACACGAGGGTCTACATTTGGACGATATTATTTTTAAGAAATAAATTCCCAAATTGTGTACTTTAATAATTAATAAACATTTTTTCGATACATGGCTTATTTTTTTTTAAATCGATCCACTAAATATAAACTTTATTTTGGGACACCTTGTATGTAGCGTCAGTCCAAGCGCCGTTTGAAGGTTTCGTAACGATGAAAGGTACACACAATGAGCAGGAAAAGCCGTCTGCAGAACAAGGAGTCAGTTGGGCAACGTTTTTTTGCCCAGCGTAATGTGTTTAGTGGCTTTTTTACCTTCAGTTCATCGGCCTCTATATACCCGCTGCCATCCGTGTCGTATTCTCGCCAAATCTGAAAAAAAACATCGTAAAATTTAGGTACTCAATAATACAAGTTTGGGTAAAAAACATTAGTGTTGACCCACGTCAAGAGTTCAATGGCAACATGAAAATTATTTTACTCTTTGTGAAAAGGTCTATGAGCCGCTTTTGTTTTATCACAGATAATTTATCCAAACAGCCTTGTGAAAAGGACTTATTTCCAGAAATCGGTTTCTGCATCCTTTACGCCGTTAAAATATACTGCAACCAGCTTGCAACCAGTATCCCATTTCTATGGGCACAATCATAAAACATAGACTAATCGTTGCCTATTAGAGACCTGTATTCATTGGAAAAAGTACAACAACATTATTTCCATAAACATATAATACTAGCTGTTCCCCGCGGCTTCGCTCCCGTGGACCACCCCACAGGACCCGTTTTCGGGATTAAAAAATAGCCTATGTCACTCAGGAATAATGTAGCTTTCTATTGGTGAAAGATTTTTTTTAAATCGGTCCAGTAGTTTCGGAGCCTATTCGGTACAAACAAACAAAAAAATCATTCCTCTTTATAATATTGGTATAGATTTATGTCGCATCCAGGGTGGCCGAGAGATGCAAACCATCGGGAAGCCATTAGGCTAATTCTACCAACAAATTAGGTTTAGACATTTTGTGTGTGGGTACAATTGTGAAAATGAAATCACACAAATTATTCGATACACTCGGTTTATTCAAATAGTCACAGCTACAAACTTTGCTTCATAATATTACGGATCGATAGTGATTCTACGATGTTGTTCTTAGCTGGGAGGCGGTCAGAATTATTCTCCGTCCTGATTACCGCGAGCCACCGTTAGGCCAGGAGCACACGGTGAGTTGCGGCGCCGCACCGCAAAGATTTAACCATACGGTGATATCATACGGTGAAATGGTCATACGGTGAAATCTTTGCGGTGCGGCGCCGCAACGCATAGTGTGCTCCTGGCCTTATGGCTACAAAAAGCGTGAACGTAGTTGTTCTCGATTCGCCACCAGGGGCGTGCTAGCGATTTGATTTGACGGCCATGATATTGACTAAACCCTACATATAACTGTTGCTCATCTCCGTTCCCGAATGAATATGGTTCTTACGACTCAAAAACCGTGATGTTCAACTATGTTTCGTTAATACGGTCAAGAGGTTGATTTGCACGTACCTTCATAAACTCCACGCTGGACTCCAAAGGATTGTCGAACCTGAAGAGTAGCAGGAAGTTCTCCTCCATGGGAAGTAGCTGTGCCAACTGTAACAAGAGATAGTTAAAAATTTAAGTTACTGTTATGAGACATATAATTGTTAAGATTGTTTCTTGTGTATTTTTGTTTTATTATTTGTTGTAAAAAAAACATTTTTGCAAAAAAATACTACCGACTTCCCAATAAAAAACTAAAAAGTGAAAAATAACTTTATTTTTGGAAGTTGGTGTCTTTTGAAGGTACAATTACTTTTCGTTATAGACACCGACTTCCAAAAATAAAGTTATTTTTCACTTTGTAGTTTTTTATTTGGAAGTCGGTAGTATTTTTTTGCAATAATGTTTTTTATTACAACAAATAACAAAAATAAAATACACAAGAAACCGAAGTTCTTCATAAAATCTACACCAAATTAAAATGGGACCAATTTCGGAATATACTCTCTCAAACAAAAAAGAATTTTCAAAATCGGTCCGCAATTGACGGAGATATCGGTGAACATACACAAAAAAAAAAGCATACATAATGTCGAACATAGAACCTCCTCCTTTTTGGTAAGTCGGTTAAAAAGTGAGTTTTTTAGACGGCTTGCCCGCAGGTAAGATAAGATAAGATAAGATAAGATATATTTATTTAGTAAAACATGAGTACAGTATGAAGGTCTTATATTAATATGAGGTGGCTACATGTTTTGCCATTTATGGCGTACAAAATTTGTTGCACTAGACAAACAATACAAAAAAAAATACAATATCAAAATTTAAATTACAATGTCAAAATTTAGATTCAATAAAAAATTACGATGTCAAAATTTAAATTAAATTGAAATTACAATGTCATTAAATCTTGACATTGTAATTTCAATTTGTAAAATTTGATTGTATTTTACATTGTATTTTTTTTTGTATTGTTTGAAAAAATCACTGTCACAATTTGAATTCAATAAAAAATCACTATGTCACAATTTAAAATTAAATTAAAAACACTATGCCAAAGTGTTTTATTCAATTTACGTAAGAAAGACAGAAAAAAAACCCACATTCAGAATTAATTATACAAGCGAAATATCGTTTAAAAATTCATCTACACTGTAATAGCACTTCTCTAGTAATATACCCTGAAGGGACTTTTTTAATTTGTTTAAAGGCATGCATTTAATATTATCAGGTATTTTATTATAAATATCTGGAGCAATACCAAAGAAACACTTTTTCAATAAAGCAGTTTTACACTTGTATTGACATAACAAATTCTCATATATAGCACGAATTGGGGTTTTCTTAACTGCTGCAAATTTTTGAAATTATTGTTGATTAGATTTTACAAATAATGCAGTTTCCAATACATACAAAGATGGAAAAGTCAGTATTTTATTTTTTTTAAAGTAAGGAACGCAACTATCCGTTGTTCTCAGACCACACATTGATCGTATACACCTTTTTTGCATCCTGAATATAAGTTCTCTATTAGTTGACTGTCCCCAAAAAACAACACCATACTTCAAAATAGAAGCGACCAATCCATGATAGGCTCTTAAAAGCGTGTCGGTATTTACTTTCTTTGATAATTGGAATAATAAATATGATTACTCACACGCTTGCAGATTTCCTCTAAGTGAGGTTTCCAGTCAGTCTAGTTCCCCGCCCCTGCGTCCCCTTTTCATGCATGACGTGGATGCAATTTATTAAAATAAACCACGCCTTATTGTATACAAATAATTCAGGTCCCAAGTTGGTGGTTTCTAAAAGTGGTCCACTGTTAAAATTGCCCTTCGACTGAAATTATGAATATTGGTAGGTATTAGGTATGCACTTTACTCATAAATGCACATTCCTCATAAATGTACTCAAATCTACCACTTTCTGACTTCATCAGGTAAAAATTGTCATATACGATTTCAACTGCCGCCGAATTTTTCATACCTACTATTTTCTATGTTTATCAGTAAAGAACAACCGTGTTATAATAATTTAAACTAGTACTTAACTGATATTGATAATTTACGGTAAAGTCCCCGCGAAATTAAGCTCATTAGTGAATCATTTGTTATTGACAGTTTTTTTGATAATTATCAAGTAGGTGGGTAGATTTAATCTACTAAGTAAATAATACCAAATCCACCAGACAAGATGGTTGTCTGGGGGATTTGCTATATCTTATCTTTCCTATTCAAGGGTAGTCTGTAATTTATGGAACTGTTGTGGATAACCCTCCAACGCCATGTGGCAACAAAAACTGTAAGGCTTTGGTCCTATCGCCACCTATTTATAATTTCATTCGGGTAGGTTGGTCCCTTGATGGTGTGTTTATGATAGATCTTTCATATGAATTGACAACATCATCATCCATTTCAGTCGAAAGACTTCCACTGCTGGACATAGGCCTCCCCCAAAAGTCGCCACTCTGATCGGTCCTGTGCGTTTCCTCCACCTGATTCCTACAGCCTTGACCAGATCACAGATAATTATAATACTAGCATACAGATGTCTCATCCCATAAAAAGAAACTGTGCCGACGTACTGTACTGATTATACTGATTATTTTTTATACATCGATCGCTATCGGTTCCGTTCCACGGATATAGATGGTGATCTATCTATCGCCGTGGAACGGAACCGAACGCGATCAATTTACAAAAAAATATCGGTACCGTAAAACGAGGTTAAATTGATTAATTTTGAAATTAAAATTGACATAACTATTTCAATTATATTTTGAAAAATATGAAAAAAATGCAGTATTGGCGACTTCACAAAAAAAATTATGTACCTTAATACCAATTTAATTTTTCCATAGTTTGGGAGAAAATAAAATAAAACCAGCCTATGAACGCTAAAATAAAAATGGGGTTACTTTGATAGCCCAATGTTTTATGAAGTAACCCCAATTTACAATGTATTTTTAATGAATTCACACTGTACAATTCAAAATATTTTTTCTGCAACAAGTAAACTTATTCTTGCGTTGAGGTTGATGCATAACATGGCTAACATATCAGACTTGCAAATTTTAAAAGTAAAATTGTGGTGCGTTCCGTTTTCACGGAGTTAGCTTTAAAAACCTTAAAAAATAAAGTTATCATCAAAGTTACCCCAGATCTCAATGTAACCTCGTTTAACCGGTATAATCATGAAAAACGCTAGTTACGTCGCCGCATCGGCACGGTTTCTTTGTATGGGATGAGTCATCTGTATGCTAGTACCTATTATATTATCTGTGACCAGGTCATGGCTACACCTAGAGTTAGTGCCTTTTCACACGCAACGGTTTCCGGGTAGCCACTACCGGGTAACTGGCGGCGAAGTGTATAGCCATGTACGTTAGCTTTCACATGAACCGGCGTACTTGGCTATACATTCGCCGCCGGTTACCCGGCAACCGGGGCGTGTGAAAAGGCACGTAGGCCTTCCAACGCTGCTTTTGCGGCCCCATCGACTATCCGTTCTATGAGCAAGGAATTGACATGTGCTAGAATTCTTGGGCTACAGCTTGCAGCGAGACTGGCATTATGTTAGTGATAACAGTCAGAAGTGTATGGCTTACCGAAATGTCCTGTGGGTAATCCTAAATATTTTGAGTTTTGACAATCCTTATTGTAGAGTGAATGTCAGCTTGTCTATTTTATTTTATTAATCTTATGCAAACTTACAGCTAATACAATCAATACGCAGAAACAACGTTTTACAACCATGCAGATATTTTTCAAGCATCAAAGATACGAGTTAAGGTGAAGCTAAATGAAATTTCAAAAAAAATGTTGCTATTCTACGTACATACGTACGTACGGGGCGCTGACGCTCTCTTCTCTCACCTCGAGCGCAATTTGGTTTGAAATAATGTGCGTGCGTCAGCAGACAACTCATTTTGCGTCGCCTTGTAGCACAAACATGACTTTAGTATGAAACCGAATGCAGCGTAAATTCGGCGACGCATTTTACGCGACTCACAACTCCAAATATTACCTTCGTATCGCCTCACCCTTACTCAACAATCAACAAAAAAATCAGCTGGTCAGTATATTTTTGTCCACATAACTCGAAAACATATAGGAAACAACTGAGGAGGCCTTAGTCCTGGTTCTTTAACGTACTCGATCGCGTAAACGTAATCGAAATCGTTATTTTATGTCAATCTGTATAAAAAGGTGTTTCCCTCAACTGTCACCAGGCGGCCAGACTACAAATTGACGTTTCCGTTAACGCCATCGAGCACGAGTAAAAAGTCGCACTAAGTACACAGATTTCTTTTTTTTTATCTCACCTCTCGTATGTCAATCTTTCCGTCCTGATTGTCGTCGTAGGCTTCCATGAAGCACGCTTTCAGCTCGACCAGCATTTCATCCGACACCGCCTGCGAAAGATGAGAAAAGAGTTTTTAGTTAAAATCATCAAAAACTTCTTGCATGGAACCAATTTTATTGTACCGTTGGATATTCGAAATGTCGCAAATTGTGGTAAATAAAACTCAAAGAGGTATTTGGAAACGAGTTTGCTGTTATTTATTTGATTATAAACAATAGGGAACGACAATAATTATAAAGGAGGGCGCACCGGCTTATTGCTACAGAAATTTCTTCCAGCAGACCTGAAAAGTAGACAAAAGTGTGGAAGAACAACGAAGAATATGATGCTCTTCTGTATTTCAACGAGATAACGTTAAGATAATGAAATATATTTTCCAAAATAACGTCATTTTATTTTCTGGATTTATATTTACCTATATTCCACCGCTTTTCAGCATAAAATTCACGAATTTGTCAACAAGCCAGCTATTCAAAGTCAAATATATTTATTTCAATTAGGCCTTAAATAATTATATTTATGGATTTTAAGTGTACATTTACATAAAATTTTACATTAGTCATATACACATTATATCTATTAGTACATCAGTGCTCTGCGTCTTATTTTTTTATTATATTAATGTTTAGTTCAAGTAGTTGTTATCATTCTTTGTGGTGGCAATATGTACGGTGCACGTACATGAGTGTTAAGGTTGTGCAATGAGTAGGCTCGCACCTTTGCACTTACACGTGCGACCTGCTTTAGATATTATGATGATCATGCAGCAGCAGCAAGCAGAGCATTGATGATACATTTGTACCAATATTTAATTTTAGTGTTCTAATAGACGCGGTTTGGATCGGACAACTTGCATTTTCATTTCTTGATTCCAGCCCGTTGGCACTCATTGACATTTTTCCATTACACTGACATTTGCATTGCATTTATAATAGCTAATGCTAGGGTGTATTTGGATTTGCAACCTACATTTTTTTTTTGGTTTTAATTAAGACGAATTTGTCAACAAGCCAGCTATTCAAAGTCAAATATATTTATTTCAATTAGGAATTAAAATTTTCAAGTAGTAAAAGTTGATTCTACCGTGCATTCGGAAAAGTAGCTTGTTATGGAGAAGAATGCATAAGAAACTCCATACTTACTCTTTTAAAAAAATAGGTGTATAAGTACATACATTAATAAGTTCAAATATGTGAGGACCATGCTCCCAACTATGTACAAGTTTAAAGTAATAAAAGCATTAACAGATAAATTGATAATAAATAGGAACATGGTTCTCACATACTTACAAATATTGCAAACATAGGTAAAATACCTAATTCAAAAACAACGGAACAGTGTGTGAGTCAATTTGTTAAAAAAATAAATAAGAAAATTACTACAATAACTATGAATGTAAATTAACAAATTTGATTTTGTTGATACGGAGCAGGACCAGCATGTTTCCAAGCATTTTTATCTTGAATATAATCATCTACTTTGTAATATGCTTGTTTACAAAGTTTTCTTTTAACTAAAGTTTTAAATTTACTTTCATTTAGCTTTAATATATCACAAGGTTAGGTTATAGAATTTAACACAGTACCCCATGAAATATGAGTGTACTTTAGCTAGTCTATAAGATGATTGATCTAACTTATCTTTATTTCTCGTATTACAAGTGTTTCTATCACTGACTTTACTAAAGAGATGTATATTTTTCCTTGCATACATAATATTTTCATAAATGAATTGGCAAGAAACTGTCATAATATGATTTTTTTAAATAGTTCCCTAAGAGATTCTCGGTGACTTAATTTATAAATGGCTCTGACAGCTCTCTTTTGCAATATAAATAAGGATTCAATGTCAGCCGCTCGACCCCACAGTAAAATACCGTATGACATAATGCTGTGAAAGTAACTAAAATAGACCAAACGCGCAGTCTCCACATCCGTTAACTGTCTTATCTTTCTAACAGCATAAGTGGCCGAGCTCAGCCGACCCGCAAGAGACGTTATGTGAGAACCCCATTGCAGTTTGTCGTCTAGAGTGATACCCAGGAAAACTGTTTTACAAAAGCCAGCTTTCCGCCATTCAATATGATGTCACATTCGCTACTTCTAACATTCGGCAATGTGAATCTAATACATTTGTTTTTTTTTAACTTTTTGTAATACATTGTGATACAAGGGTGGAAAGTAGGTTATTGCAAACGAGCTGAAGCGAGCCGAAGGCGAGGGTTTTTAATGACACGAGTTTGCAATAACCTACACACCCGTGTATCACACGATGATTTTCAATACAGTTGTGGGAAAAAATAAAAACAAATCAAAGAATTAGATTTGTTTATTCCCAAAAAAATAAAACTTTTAGTAAATGGCGAGTTTTTGCAACTGGACATATTTTTTTTACAACGGAAACAGCCTATACGATTTTTGACAAATGTTGATGTGAAAATAATTAAATTAAAACTGGTAATGAGATATATTAAACAACCATTTAAAATACTTTTGAGAATTCAATGCTAAAACGTACGGAATCATTAATTTTTCCTCGTATAAAATCTATCCCATTTTATTCTATGAATGAAAACTCCTTCCTACTAAACTTTTTAAATTGACTTATAAATTTAAAACACAACTGCAAAAGTAATGATCGAGCTCGTAAACAAAAGTCACGACCGCGTAACAGAAAGATGCAGAAGATTTAATTTTCGAATCATAATTATAGCCTCTGAAAGTACGCCATGTTTAACAACTGGATTGAAAATAAAATATCTCCACAGGATGTAAAATCTCGCGGTTATAACCCCAATACATTACAAAAGAGTTACAGGGTAAAAGTCTAACACTAAATCCAGAATCCATGATATTTAAATGTAGGCTATGAACATACTATTTCTCCAGTATATAATAGTAGTCTATGAATGTAGGTTTTACTTCCACAGTATCCGTTTACGCTGCCGCTGCAAGTCATTGTTCAGGCTGCCTGAATGGGAAGCAATTTTAAACTTAAAACGCAGACCGCGTCGCCCAGTTCTGTCTGGATTTCGAATTAAATTCTCTTTTTGATATATGAATTTCGCGCTTTGTTAAAATTAATACTGGCTGAAAAACTTTTATGTTTTGGTCTACTCTTGTTGTTATTACAATGTAATATGTTTTTGTCTGTGGAAAGGAGAACATGGCGGGCGAGATAAATTATAATGAAAATTTGTTTTTCTTTTTACGTTAAATTATTACAAGTTACTAACCAGTTTTATGTGTAATTATTTTGTGTGTGGCATTCTCAGCTAAAGTGCTCTTAAAGTGTTGTGATGACGTAAAATAGTTACCAATAATACGGAGTATATTATTATACCATGACCAATATGAGGTATCTATCGGGTTCAAACTTAGGTGAAAGTTGTTGTAAATGTAAGAAAGTACGGTGAGGGCTAGCAACTAAACAGTTATTTATTATGTATGTAAAACTTACTGAACAAAGAAAACGATACGTAATCATTTATTAAGATTGTTATTACATTTACTAGCGACCGCCGAAGTAGTTTCATTGCCTGAGTGTGCCTACAGTATAGGCGGAAAAACTTATCATGCAGAAAGATACCTATAATCGTATTTTGAATAATAATATGTCATTGTATTTATATTTATAGATATTATCAAACTTGTAATGATGAGTAACAAACGATAAGCCTTTAATTACCATGATAAGCCGCACTTTTGTAAGCTTTACCGGCATCGTGATTACCCGATTTATCGAAATCAAAGACAACTGTCTGCATTGTCAACAACTGCAAACTCTTTTGTCGTAAAGATACGGCTATCCAAATGTTTGTTTATACGCTCTCACCATTACCAACCGTGTGGCGATTTCACTGTATGACCAAATTGTGGCGTCAGAAAAAAGAAATAAGTCAATGAATTTATTGAACCCTATATTGGTTTGAGTCAATGATTTTATTAAAATCATTTCCGTGACGGACGCGTCGTTTAAACACCATGTGTGCGTAAGCTTTAAAGATGCTAATTCTGTGGGTAGCCAGCTGGGCTAGAATCGCAAAATTTCAGAGTACACGCTGTGTTGTGATTTTGCGATTTCATGGTTGCTCTGATAAAGAAACTTGTTCATATTCACGAGTATATTTATCCCCTAAAGATTGCCAACGAATGAAGTCTCCTTGTAAACCTCATGAAGGTGAGCACTAATGGCGAGTTCCCATTTTGATTGAACAATTAACTTGTAGTTTTGTAGGTCAAGATGAGCTGCAATTAAATCTACAAGATTTGATTGAAATGGCAATATATTTACCAGTTTGGAACCAGAGTTAACTAGCTAATAGCACTCAATGGGACCGCGCCCTTATACAGCGATATCAGACCGAAATGCAATCTGTATGCAGTAGCTAAATGCATGTTACTGACATGGAGCAGCTATGAACTGAAAAAATATATTGTTTAAAATCTCTTAATTTTTGCGACAAATATCATACAGGTAAAAAACCTACTGTTTTTTTTATCAATACAACATGAATATCCATCTTTATTTTTAACAAAAAACAAAAGTTATCGATTGATATCTTACTGGTCTGCAGATTTTAATCCGATGATCTAATTATGTTATTTTGACAACCGTACTGTGTCACATTGGTACTAGAATATTATTTTTCCCCTATCTTGTCTATTATGTAACACATTGCCTAAGAAATTCGTTTCGAAATATAAGATTATAAAATAAAAAAAAACAAAATTACATAAGAACAGTTACGAAATTACTTTTGTATGGATCTTTATGTAACTGGCAGAATAATACTGAACCTGTTACCTCTCGAAAAAGCGCGCGTTGATTGTGTGAATATAGTCTGTGGTTTTTAGTCTGAACGTTTCTAATAAATTGTTGTTGGAACTTATTTGCATTTAATTAAAGCTTTATCAGGTAGTGGATAAAGAATGGTTCGTGTCTCGCATAAAAAGGCTTTATTTTAACACTCGCATGTCGCTTTCGACGTCGCCTTCGGCTCACGTCGAAATTGGCTACATCACTCGTGTTAAAATCTCGACATTTTATGCTCGACACGAAATTTACAATTTTTTCATAATAAGCTAGCTTTTACCTCCTTGTGAGTGATGGATGAGGTCTGAGATGGAACGAGCTAGTCTATAGGAGATGTCTGTACACTTTTGCTTTGAAGCAAGTGCCAGTGACTATTTCTATTTCTAAGCCTATCATGTATAATAAACCAGTTCATGGTCTATCTGTGTGCCAAAATCACGCCTTGCCGATTGAAAGAATTTGGATGAAACTCCAAATTCGAAAATACAGACATATCACATTTATAATACTAGTAGGATTACTTAGATTTTTAGGATTCCTTAGTCAACAAGGAACCTTTATAGTTTCGCCATGTCCGTCCGTAGCTTAGCTAAGAGACTCTTAGTATTAGAAAGCTATAATTTTAGCATTAAAAAAATGTTTTTAGTATACCTCCTGTACACGAAAAACTATCAAAGCTACAAGCTTACAAGGCTTTACACGTTTACGAGTAATATTCGACCAACTTATAAAATGTACTTGGAAAAGTAATCATTTTGTAATAATTCCATTGAAAAATTAACTATATTAATATAATTTTATGAACCATTTAAAAATATACCAAAGTAAAATCATAATGTTAAGAATGTCCTTAATAATAATGATTTCTAAATTAATAATGTTTACGCTCGAATAACGCATTGGAGTGGGCGGCGGCGTTTGGCGTGAGCTGTCGAAACCGTTTAAATGTTCATGAAACAACAAAAAGCCCTCTTAGTCCGTATTATTGTGCAACTACGAAACCCTTAAGGTACCGTATGGTGACGGACGTAATGAATTTCACCATCCCATATCTTCCCGTGGGTGTCGTAAGAGGCGACTAAGGGACACACCAGAGGATGGGCAGCAGCGTTCTCAGGGCACTTTAACAACAAACTGCGATCGCCAACCCGCCTGCCAAGCGTGGCGATTATGGCAAACACCCCCAAACCTAATGAATAGCACACAAATAAAACGGCCCCGAGTGCCCGGCAGCCCGTCTACCCTTGGCTACGGTAGCGGTCGAGGCGATGGCGTGGCAAGGGGTGCGAAGAATCCCCGGAGTGGACCCGGCTACCCCAATAAACACCGACGACTGGACCTGGGAACATATAACACGCGAACACTCCGGACAGACGAGAAGATAGCCGAACTCGAGGAAGAATTGAGCAGGTTGCGATGGAGTATTATAGGGTTATCTGAAGTCCGAAGAGAGGGGGAGGTCTCGATAATCCTCAAATCCGGTAACCTACTCTATTTCCGAGAGGGTGACCGACAGTCCCAGGGTGGTGTCGGGTTTATCGTCCACAAGTCCCTTGTGAACAACGTGGTGAAGATCGAGAGTGTGTCTACCAGGGTGGCGTACCTTATACACAGAATATCCCAAAGATATTCGCTGAAGGTCATACAGGTCTACGCCCCGACCTCGGCACACCCCGACGACGAGGTAGAGACCATGTATGAGGATATCTTTAGAGCCATGCATGGTTTCAAAACTCATTTCACCGTTGTCATGGGGGACTTCAACGCGAAACTGGGCAAACGAGACGTGGATGAGCTGCAAGTGGGGCAATTTGGAGTTGGACGTCGGAACCACCGGGGTCACCTACTGGCCAGTTTTATGGAGAAGGAAGGCCTCTACATGATGAACTCCTTCTTCAGAAAGCGTGAGCACAGGAAGTGGACCTGGCAAAGCCCCGATGGTGCAACTAAAAACGAGATCGACTTCATCATGTCAACCAAGAAGCAAATGTTCAATGATATCTCTATGATCAATTCGGTGAAAACCGGGAGCGATCACCGCATGGTAAGAGGCACATTGAACATTAATGTTAAGCTTGAAAGGTCTCGGCTGATGAAGTCCACGCTCCGTCCAGCACAGATCCAGGTCCAAAACCCCGAGAACTTTCAGCTCGAACTCTAGAATCGTTTCGAGTGCCTAGGGAGCTCCGTGGACGATTACAGCGATGGGTTCGTGGAAGCTGTCCATACGGTCGGGTCTAAGTTTTTCAAGACCCGCCGTACAGATAGGAACAAAAAGCTCTCTGATCCTACTCTCAAGCTCATGGAGGAGAGGCGTGAGATGATCCTGCAGTCTTCAGACGATGCGTTGAAATACCGGCAGCTAAATAGACGGATCTCAAAGTCCTTGAAAAGCGACCTCCGCCGCTTTAATACTGAGCGTATTAAAGACGCGATTGAGCGGAATAAGGGCTCCAAGGTCTTTGCAAGAAATCTATCTATTGGGCAGAGCCAGCTCACGAAACTGAAGACCGATGATGGCAGGATCGTTGCCGCCAAACCGGAGCTTCTGAGGGAGATCGAGAGATTCTGTGGACAGTTGTACACGTCAACCAGTAAACCCGTCGCGAATCTAGCGAATGACCCTAGAGCTAGATTGACCCGACACTATACCGAAGACATTCCCGACGTCAGCCTGTATGAGATTAGGATGGCTCTGAAACAGCTTAAGAACAACAAGGCACCGGGTGACGACGGAATTACGGCCGAACTCCTGAAGGCGGGTGGAAAACCAGTACTTAAGGCCCTTCAGAAGCTGTTTGATTCCGTCATACTCGACGGGAAAACGCCACAGGCATGGTGCAGGGGTGTGGTGGTACTCTTCTTCAAGAAGGGTGACAATGCCCTACTGAAGAACTATAGGCCCATCACACTTCTTAGCCATGTCTACAAGCTGTTTTCAAGAGTCATCACGAATCGTCTCGCGCGCAGGTTTGACGATTTCCAGCCTCCCGAACAAGCCGGATTTCGTAAAGGCTTCAGCACCGTAGACCACCTATATACGCTGCGGCAGGTTATACAGAAGACTGAAGAGTACAACCTGCCTCTCTGTTTAGCGTTTGTGGACTACGAGAAAGCCTTCGATTCGATCGAGACTTGGGCTGTACTGCAGTCTCTCCAACGGTGCCAGATCGACTACCGGTACATTGAGGTGTTGAAGTGTTTGTACAAAAACGCCACCATGTCAGTTCGACTTCAGGATCAGACCTCGGAACCAGTCCTTCTGCAGCGAGGTGTGAGACAGGGAGACGTCATTTCACCGAAACTGTTTACCACTGCACTGGAGGATGTCTTCAAGGTTCTGGACTGGAAAGGGCTAGGTATCAACGTCAATGGCGAGAACATCACTCACCTTCGGTTTGCCGACGATATAGTGGTTATGGCTGAGACCATGGAGGACCTCAGTACAATGCTCGATGACCTCAGTAGAGCTTCCGAAAGAGTGGGTCTTAGAATGAACATGGACAAAACCAAGGTGATGTTAAATGCCCATGTTACACCCACTCCTATCAAGGTCGGAGACTCTACACTCGAAGTTCTGGACAACTATGTCTACCTGGGACAAACGATCCAGTTGGGTAGGGCCAACTTTGAAAAAGAGGTCAACCGTCGAATCCGACTCGGCTGGGCAGCGTTCGGGAAGTTGCGCGGTATCTTCTCGTCCAACTTACCACAGTGTCTCAACACGAAAGTCTATGACCAGTGTGTGTTGCCAGTGATGACATATGGCTCTGAGACGTGGTCGCTTACAATGGGCCTCATCAGAAAGCTTAAAGTCACTCAAAGGGCAATGGAGAGGGCTATGCTCGGAGTGTCCTTGCGTGATCGAATCAGAAATTTAGAGATCCGCAAGAGAACCAGGGTTACCGACATAGCCCGAAGAATTGCTAAACTTAAGTAGCAGTGGGCAGGGCACATTGCTCCCACCGGAAGACGTTGCGTTAGAAGGCCTCCCACCAGGTGGACCGATGACCTGGTGAAGGTTGCGGGGATCCGCTGGTTGCGGGACGCACGAGACCGGTCAATGTGTCTTTCGGCTGATATGATGACGAAACCCTTTTACTGCGGTTTTTTCTGATCCTATTATTGAACTGTAAAAAATCTCGGCATTCAAGAATTGAAAATCTAGGCCAAATTCGGGGAAACACTTTTGAATGACTTTTAATATTATATCTACATAATCTTACTCACTTAATTTACCGATTACTTAAAAAAAACAAAAGTGATTCGAAAATAGAATACCGGCCTGATAAAACCGTGATAAGAATGTAGTAGCTTTGTGAGCAGATTACCTGTGATGAAGGGATTACAGAAATAAAGATAAGGCAGTATGTAGATTGATTAGTGTCATCGTTGCCGTACTTAAATATAAGTACCTGGGCGACCGAGCTCAGCTTGGGTGAAAAATGTGAAAACGACTTTTTAAATAAACTTTTTACAAAAAAATACCACCGACTTCCAAATAAGAAAACTACAAAGTGAAAAATAACTTTATTTTTGGAAGTCGGTATCTTTCGAAGGTCTGTACCATTTTTTTTTTTTGCGTTATGGACACCGACTTCCAAAAATAAAGTTATTTTTCACTTTGTAGTTTTCTTATTTCGAAGTCGGTGGTATTTTTTTGTATAAAGTTTTTTTATTTTTCACTTTTTAGTTGTACCTACCTAATAGGCAAGTTGTTTAGTAAGTTTCCTATAACGCCAGAATAGATTACCCGAATATCATGAAACTTGAACAAAACCGATCAAATGAGAGATCTGCTTACCCCTTAAGACCGTACTGGCGTGATGTTATGTTATGAAAGGACTGCTGCAATCGCATGTCTGTTTATTGTTTATACCAATAAACAGACATGCGATTGCAGCAGTCCCGAGAGATTTGCCGTTATTTATTGAAGAGATCTGTTGTATATCTTCCAAGTTCTTCATCAGATCTCCACCAAATCAAAATGGGACCAATTTCGGAACATATTCTTTCAAACAAAAAAAGAATTTTCTAAATCGGTCCACAATTGACGGAGATATCGGTGAACATGCATAAAAAAACATACAAGAAGTCGAACATAGAACCTCCTCCTTTTTCGAAAGTCGGTTAATAAAAATGAAACCTAGCTAGATCAATTTGCTCCCAAAACCCCCGGCATGCTAAATTTCATGAAAATCGTTGGAACCGTTTCAGAGATTCAGATTATAAATAAGCGATTGACTGCTGCGCTTCCTGTCGCGGGTTCGATGCCCCCACGGAACAAATATTTGTTTGACCTACAGATAGTTGTTCCGGCTCTGGGTGTTGTGTATGTGAGTTTATATGTTTGTAAACGCACCCACGATACAGGAAGAAATTCCTAGTGTGGGACAACGTTATTTTAAAGAAATCAGAAAAATAAATATATACAAGAAATGCTCGTTTAAAGGTTTGTGGCATCAGTAACCTACTTTTGTTTTCCGGCAAGATTGCCCTTTTCTTAACTAATATTATAAAATTCATCTTAAAATGTTTTTAAATACTTGCTTTTAGCTAACCAAGCATTGTCATCCAAAGCTATTGTGTATTCTAAATTTCTACAGCTAAATCGGTAGGAGATAACTGTTTAAAATTCAGTTGCAAGATTTGACTAGCCAACTAACTACAGGCGCGGATCCAGAGTTTCGCTCAGGGCAAAGCAAAAGGCTCTCTAGAGAAGGGTGTCGTTAAAAAACTTGCTGTTCCTGCTTTTGGATCGTATTTATAACCTCCCTGGATTTCCAGTAGGATATTTGGTCAGTGGCTACGTATGAGCGGCTTGACCGCTTGGTCCTTCCAGTAAGAACCGGAAGGACTGGCTCGCAATGGCATTGTCCAGCCGTGAGACGGAACGGCTAATTAGACGGATAAGCCGTAACCTGTTTGTCTTATAAATGCATTTCTGTGTAGACGCAAATTGCATCACTTGGTTTCGAACCAATGACTGAGTACTTATAATTATGCTTCTCCATTTTCCGCAACTGCAAGTAACAAATGCGTACGAAATGCATTCGAATAGTTTCCAGTATGTTCCATGATTAAAAATAAGCCAATTCATCTACTGATAATTGGCTAAAGTTATTAAGCGAAGGTGCAGTTGACTGAGCATTTGTTGCACTTATTAATTATAAATTATCGATATGGGAAAAGTACCGGCTTTTACGCAGTTTAATAAAGGTCGTAGCTCACTTTCACAACCCCGCTCCAACACCGCCTTGAACGGAGATGACTGCTCGCTGTCCATGCACCGACAGCTAGCATTCAACCAGCTGTCCACGCGCTTACAGCTGTCAGTCAACTAAATATCCTCACGCTTACAGCTAACAGTCAGCTACACTGTCCACGCGCTGACCGCTTCCGCTTTTCGCGACAGACAGTTTGTGATCAGTCTCCATCTCCATTGAAATTACTTGTATACGCTACGTCTCGATACACAATGCAATCTGGCGGTTATTGCTCTCTAGCTCGGGAAACAACAGAAGTCGAAGATTTTGGGTGCATAAAATGCTAAAGGCAAGAAATGCAATGGGCTAGGAAGCTAGCAATGGGCTTCAAACGAGCAGTCGCGGGTCACCCGCATGAAGTGCGTGGTAAGCGAGACGTCAACTATCGGTGGTACGATGGCGGTAAGGTCGCTCACAGCGAGCTATCTGCTAATTTGTGTTGTCAATGTAAAATATGTCTACAGAGGAAGTCGCAGGAAGTCTCCTGAAGCTCACATTTCATTGAACATTATTTTGCTGCGTGTTGTATAAGTCGGCTACGACCTTTAATGTCCGTTTTTAAAGTTCGAGCATGAATCAGTCAGCTTATGATAGGGTATGCTATGCTGGGGTCGGCTTCAAGTCTAATCGATCTGCAGCTGAGTACCAGTATTTTATACGGAGCGAATGCCTGAAGTTGCGCGGTATCCTCTCGTCCAACTTACCACAGTGTCTCAAGACGAAAGTCTATGACCAGTGTGTGTTGCCAGTGATGACATATGGCTCTGAGACATGGCCGCTAACAATGGGCCTTATCAGAAAGCTAACAGTCACCCAAGGGGCATTGGAGAGGGCTATGCTTGGAGTTTCCTTTTGCGTGATCGAACCAGAAATGTAGAGATCCGCAAGAGAACCAGGGTTACCGACATAGCCTGAAGAATTGCCAAACTTAAGTGGCAGTGTGCAGGGCACATTGTTCGCAGAACGGATGGCCGATGGGGCAGAAAGGTTCTGGAGTGGCGACCGCGAACCGGAAGGCGTTGCGTTGGAATGCCTCCCACCAGGTGGACCGATGACACATGCACGGGATCGGTCAATGTGGCGTCGCTTGGGGAAGGCCTATGTCCCTATGTCCAGCAGTGGACTTCTTTCGGCTGATATGATGATGAATGCCTATCTGACCCCCACAACCCAGTAACTGGGTTACAAGGTACCCCTTGGTAAGACTGGTGTCAGATTTTATGGCTTCCGACTTCTGTAAAGATCTTCAAATATCAGTTGGCGCCTTCGGCTTAACGTGCTTTCCCAGGCATAGAGAAACACCACCCATCTTCGAAACGCCCTCGACAAAGGTTGCTTAACCTTGAGGATCGAGCCGTGCGTTACGTAGCCACGCGCTTCTGAATCTTGATGTATAAAAGCGTTAGAAAACTTGCCTAATGATCTTGATCAGCAAATCCCATTATCTATACTCCATTTAAGATAACATTGGACATTTAAATACATTACAGCATACATTTTACAGCCCGTTCAACCGATTTTGACTTCTATTGCGTTGGTGATATGACAAATGACAGCTGTATTAAAAAGTTAGTTTTGTTAGTTTGTTTTGGTTTTTATGCCATTTTTATATTTACGGGATAGAACTCAAAATCTGTTAAACGGACTGTAAAAAGGGGTTTTTTTTTTTTTTTTTTTTTTTTTTGGTTTTGCAGGAGTGGAAAATCCTCCTAGGACGCCCCAGACTGACTCGCCCCCAGAGCGAGCTAGCCTGGGCAGTGCCGGACTCACGGAAGGTGCATACCGACTAAAAAACCACTCCTGCCACTAATTTGTATAGCTGATTTCTCATTCAGCTCTTGTGACTGTAATTATTATTCTTTACGGTTAGGGTCCGTTTGCAGGAAGGGCTCGCCTTGACTAGCCAAACACAAATAGACTCTTCAAGCCGAGTCCCCCGTGCAAATTGACCTGTAAATCTGGGATTTATAAGGGTTAGTAGACATATGTTAGTAATAGATTATATATATGTATATATATAAATATATTATTTTTTTCTTCTTTTTTTTTTTTTTTTTTTTTTTTTTTTAATTTTTTTTTTTTTTTTTATGTTTTTTTTTTTTTTTTTTTTTTTTTTTTTTTTTTTTTTTTTTTACACAACTTATTTTTATTTTTTACGATGTGACCATACTAATTCTATGTTATATTAATTAATACCTAACCTAATTAACAAAACCAAACTACAATTAGTCCTCTAATTTAGGACGCACTAACAACTTTAAAATACTTATATTCTAATTACCACTAAAACAGGTATACTTGTAAAAGCAAAATTTTTAAAACTACTATAATTTAAACTATGGAAGCGTAGAACCATTACACTTAGCGGCCCTTTCCACTACCATCTCGGCAAAAGCCAAGAAGTGAACCCGGCATTCATCGTCGCCAATCAGGAACGCGAACGATTCCAGGGGGCGCCCCATCCTCTGTTCGCAGTCATACCTCTCTCTTAAAAACCTATGGCAATGACTGAGTAGATGTTTAACAGTCTCTTGAGACGCATCGTCGCATACACAGGATGGGGTCCCGAACAGCTTAAACCTATACAGATATTCGCGGAAACCCCCATGCCCCGTGAACAGTTGGGCTCTTAGATTGTTCATTGTTCCCACCCTCTCAAGGATCTTGTACGCTCGCCTCACGTCGCTGAAGAAGAGTCCAATGCCCCTATCCTGATTTGATTCCTTCGTAAATCGCTCTTGCCAACTATCAAGCGTAGACTCCCTGATGGAGCGCCTAGCAAAGGATAGTGGGAATCTATCGTACGCTGGAGCGGTTTTCATATGCAGGGCAGCGTGTTTGGCCAGTTCATCCGCCCTCTCGTTCCCGGGTATTCCCACGTGAGCTTTGACCCAATAGAGGTTGATTTGGCGATCCAATCGACCGGCCTCTGCGATGGCGTTCTGGATAAGTAGGGTAATTGGGTTCCGAGTGGCTGTATCAGCAATTGACTCAAGTGCCGATCTAGAGTCCGAGAGAATGTTGGCCGATGTACTTGTCTTCTTGCCGTTAATGAAGGTGAGGGCTCTCAGAATTGCGACTAACTCCGCCTGGAAGACGGAGCAATAATTACCTAACTTAAGTTTGAACCTGGTGAACTCACCAGCCTGGTTCCAGCAAGAAACGGCAGCCCCGACCTTTCCATCTATTTTGCTACCGTCGGTATACAAACGGGGCCAATCGTTTTCGATTTTTAGCAAATCCTGTTCACTCGAGACGTTGCGGAACACGATTTCAGTCCTCAGAGCAGGATGAGGCAGCTCGGCAGGATGCACGCGGGTTTCCAGCTCCCTACCAGGTAACTCCTCCAGAGATCTCCCCCTTTTCACTTCGTACAATCTCAAATATTCGGCAGCCCTCAAGTCCAGGGGGATCACCCTTGCAAGGACCGCAGTGGCAATGAGAGAGGACGTCCTGTGCGCCTTAGAAATCTTTATTGCGAACATCCTGGTGATAACGTCAAGCTTTTTCTTAGCGTATTTCTTCTTTGCTACTTCTGCCCATGAGCTGGCCGCATAGGTGACAACTGGCTCAACGACTCCAGTGTATATGGTTCTCAAGATGTTCGCATTAAGGCCCCACTGCGCCCTTGCCGCCCTAGCTACCATTTTAAAGATACTTGCGGTTTTCTTAGTGACTGCTTCCAGATGCGGAAGGAAGGTTAGGCCAGCGTCTATGGTTAAGCCGAGGAGTTTTATACGATTTGTGTTTTCGAGCGGTATTCCCTGGAGGGAGAACTTTGGGTTTTGGTACTTCAGCTTTTTAGTCAAAATCATGGCTTGGGTCTTATGGGCTGCAAATCGCATTTTGTGTGTGCTTCCCCATTCAGCGATGCAGTCTAGCGCCTCGTTTGTAATATGTTCTAGCTCGGAAGCCGTATCCGCCTCCGCCACCACCACCAGATCATCTGCGTAAGCCTGGACGTGGGCTTTTAGATTATTTGCCGCCACCATGAGAGGGTCCAGCTGAATGTTCCATAATATCGGTCCGCTAATTGAACCCTGGATGCAACCCTTGGTTGTTGGTCTAGTGACGGTATGAGCCAGATACTCAATTGTTATGCTGCGATCGGATAGGTAGCTGTCGAGGAGACGCAAGGTGTCCCTATCGGTATTCTTCTCCATAAGCTGTTGTAGAATGGCTGGCCACCAGGCGTTATCAAACGCCCCCTCGATATCCAGTGAGACGACCGCGACGATCTTCTTGGCCTTAATACCACGCCTGATGAGGTTAACGATGTCGTACAGTGCGTCCTCCGTTCCACACTGCGGTCTAAACCCGTATTGCCTCTTACTGAGTCGGTTCTCTCTTTCCAAGCTCCAGGTGAGCCTGTTTGCCACCAGTTTCTCCAAAACCTTACCCAAGATTGGGAGAAGGCCAATCGGTCGGTAAGCCTTAGCTGCGGTGTAGTCGGTTGTAAAAAGGGGTTGTAAAAATTTGTAATGTTATTACTAATGGAGTATAGAGTTTTGTGGCTTGCTTAAAATACCAAGTGTTACCAAGTAACTGGGTTGTCGACTGGTTACTGGTACTCACTTAGCTGCATCTGGTAACACTAAAGTCGAACAAAGTTCATATTTGGAACATAGTTGGGAAAACGCAAATTGATAAATCTGGTAAAAATTACACTATTAAAGTGAACTTAGACTGTTTTTAGGACAACTCGCGCCGATTTGAAGAAGAAACCGTTGACAATGGACTTAGCTTAATAAACTCATTTGTATCTAAAATTAGTCCAAAAGTTTTTTTGAGTGCTGATATCAGCTGGTAAGTATGACATTGTCAGTCGGTATCTGTCAAAGCTAGATTTTATAAATATTATTATTTTGTGAACTTTGTTTATTGCATATTGCAGAGTTTAGTTAGGTACCTATTAATTATTTACAAAACAATGTACGTATTAGGCATTCGTTGCAATGTTGAAAGAAAAGACGTGTTCTACAATTTTATTAACTAGAAATTATATCTAGGTATACTATTATGGATATTTTATGATTTAGTGACCTTCCCGATGGCTGAAACGATTCGTTTTATATCACACCGATAAGCAATTTTTACTAAGCGAAATCGCAAGTTCGTTCAAATGGACGCAATGCGATGCACATCGACCGACTCGCACTTTAAATGCAATACGTGCGCGACATCGCCTATCGACGTGATTTAAATTGCGCCGCGTCATCAGAAAGGTCTCTTAGTCTCCTCCTCCTTCTTCTTTCCCTGAACCATTATTTGGGGTCAGATCTCTTCACTTTCGCGATGCACATCGACCGATTAACGCTTGAAATACAATACATGCGCGACATCGCCTATCGACGTCATTGAGGTATTAATGTAGTACATATTATCTCAATGATCGACGTGATTTAAATTGCGTCGCGTCATCAGGAACGTTTCTTAGTCTCCTCCTTCTTCTTCCTTCCCTGACCCATTATTTGACATCAGATCTCCTCACTTTCGCGATACGCATTGACCGACTCGCACTTGAAATACAATACGTGCGCGACATCGCCTATCGACGTGATTTAAATTGCGTCGCGTCATAGGAAGGTCTCTTAGTCTCCTCCTTCTTCTTACTTCCTTGACCCATTATTTGGGGTCGGGTCTCCTCACTTTCCTGCGCCAAGTTGATCTGTCTTGGGTTGTCTGTTCGGGAAATTAGGCTTGATTGAGGTATCTATCTATATTGGACCACTAGGTCAATGGCGATTAGATTTACCAAAAAAGCGAAGACATGTAGGTAACATCCACCAACCTGCACTGGGCCTACATGGTGGATTAAGGCCAATTCTCTTTCAGGGATGATGCTTGTGTCCAAGCAGTGGAAACGTTAAAAGGCTGATGATGATAAGGTCAATGACGGGTGGCCTCTACCTCTCTTATGTTATGGAAGGCGCAGAGCAATTTGTATCACATGGTCTTCACTATGTCTCTTGACGTGCCATACCAACGAAGGCAGTCCCTAAATGTTCAGCTCTAAAATAAAGAACGTCGTATTTCAGATGACGCGTCTTCTCGTCTTGTTGTTAGCAGCGGCAGTAACAGTATCTGCAGTCACCTATGACTTGGATACAGCACCCAACTCGTCTAACCTTATGATTCTGTCCTCTAAGGATATTGACGTTGCTGAACAGAGCTTGAACCAGAACCTGAAACTACCTGTCTTGTTTGCATCTAAGGACAACCTGTGCTTAGGAAAAATTGAGAATGGAGATCTACTGCTGGCTAAGTGAGTATCGTTTTAGTCATCATTATCATATTAGCCGAAAAACGTCCACTGCTGGACATGGCCCTCCCCCAAGTGTTGCCACACTAATCGGTCCTGTGCGTCTCACATGCATTGGATGTCTGCAGCCTTAACCAGGTCATCGGTCCACCTAGACACATCTTTTCTAACGTAGCGTCACTACTCCAGAATTTTCGGCCCCATCAACCATCCGTTCTGCGAGCAATGTGTCCTGCCTCTTAAGTTTGGCAATTCTTCGGGCTATGTCAGTAAATCTGCTGAATCGTCATTGTTATAGTAAATATTATAAAGGGTGTGAATAGTCAAATAAAATTTCGATCAGAATTGCTGTCTACGTATTCTGTAAAACAAATTAAGTAGCATAAAATCTGTTGCTACTGCCCGCAGCAGTAGCAGGAGCATTCTTAGCGTTGTGGCTATCCGAGCAGACTGCCCATTGTTGTGGCATTGTATTAAATTACATGTATAGAAGAAGTAGCGAAAGATTTGGTAACGGTCTTCATTGAATTTTCTTGTCATATGATTTAATTTTACTTGTATTGATTTTGAAGTAGAATAGAATTTTAAATTAACATGTCAAAAAATAATATTTTTTGACATGTTAATTTAAAATTCTATTCTTTACAATATCATCTTGACATTTTAAAATGTTTGATTTGGAATGTACCTTTTACTAACACTAGTTATATAAGTATTTGTTATTAACAAGAAATGGACTGTACACTGTCTGAAATTTTAAATAAATTAAATTAAATTAAAATCGTGTAGATTGTTGAAACGAATTGTGTTTATTTGGTTATACACGCTCGTACGCATATTATGAGATGGTTTTATTATTATTATGAACCTGTTGTGTCCTACTGCAGGGCAAAGGATTCTCTTCTTTCTATTTTTCTCTGTCTTTTGCTACATCTAACCAATCCTTTAGATAAGAGTCTACAAATTTTTCACGCCACCTCCTCCTGGGGCTATCATGAGATGGTTATTTGAGTATTATCAAAAATATACCTACATGAAAATACTACTTCTATTAAAGATGTTACTTCAATAACACGATTTGTGAGAAAATAAAATAAATGAGGTCGGAAATAAGTTAATTAAATCGGTGGCAAAGAAGCAGTTCCAAAGAGGCTGTTGAAGTTAATTTTCTCTCCTTGTCACGCAAAATCTTGTTTTTACTGAATGATGCAAAGCTACTTTGGCGTTACTTGAGTTTGATGTCAGATGCAGGTAATTGTTGTCTTTGCACTAACACCCCAATTTTTATAGAGATTTTCAAAAATGTATAATTCTTTGTTTTATTAGAACGAAGTTCCTTATCGCGCGTTGCGAAAGGGTGCTAGACGAAAAAAAAACTAACGAAAAGTTGTAACGACACTTTTTGCTTTAGTTGTAAGCCGTAGGGCGTGCGCGTGTTTCGAGCGTGTTCTAACCTATACGCTGTTGTGTTTACGAAGTCGAGAGAGTATATATACATACATATATATATGTGTATATATATACATATATATATGTGTATATATATACATACACATATATACATACATATATATATACTAAAGGAACTTCGTTCCATCCGGGTGTCCCTTGACACCTCTCAAGTTTTTTTTTTCTCCAGGCGTAAAGAAAAAAAAAACAATTAAATTGCTATAAGGATAAATCACAATTGAATAAACTTCTGGAGCTGCAGTTGGCAGCCCTTTTAACGTGATCATGTGTTTTCCAGAGCCACTCACATCAAAAAACCTTGCCCCAACAAAGTTCATGTTCAAGATATAATACTCAAGGGACGTGATCCAAATATAAGGATAACTGCGATTCAGATGACTGAGATGGGTGCCCCTCAGGATAGCACTGCATGTCTTAAAGAAGGAGGGGTTGGCAAGAACTTTGTCGTGATCCAGCTACAGTCAGCTAAAGGCGGCGGGTACCATTACATAAGTCATGTCTGGGGGATTAAACTAAACAATAATAAAAAAAATAGGAATGTCTAATTCTGACATTCTCATGTGTGGCTTATGAAATGGAGTCTTTTGGTGTAGATATGCCAAATAGCGATGATAATCATAAGAATTAGACGTTATAATATTATATTTATCTTATGTTTTTTTAATTAAAATAATAGAATCATTGATGTGCCCTTATATTTTGCCCGGTACTCGGTACTCTTGAGCAAATATCTTTAAACATTTTTTTTGTGCGAGAGTCCTCTACCTATACACTGCTGTGTCGTTTTGCACCGAAACTGAAAAAAAATCGAAATGGCGATGGGTGGCGATGCCAATTTGGTTTATTAGACATGTACTAATCTTTATTTATTACCGTAAAATGGGGTGAATAGGCACAAATTTCAACTTCCACATCGATTTTCTCAGATATTTTGTATGCAAGCTGTTATTAAAGGATTGTAAAATTGCGAGTCGCGTTGTATTTGGCCAAATACTAATGCTTAAAATTTGCGAAAACATTTCAATAATTTGTAAAATAGAAAAAAGAAGGCGATTTCTATTTACCTTGAAACTGGGGTTCAAAAGATACGAGAGAGGGGTGAATAGAAAAATAACAAATACAAGACCAAAGCCCATGAGGATAGAAAATATCAAAATTTAACAATTTATTTGAAAATCGCATAAAACACTTTACATTTATTAAATTAGTCCTCGATTAACAATCCTGAAAATTATGTTTCTATAGACCCCATTCTCGTTTTTATTAACCCCTCACTTGTATCTAATCACCCCTTTCTTCGTGTCTATTGACCCTAAAGGCGTTTCCATTAACCCACGCGCATCTATTCACCTCGAATACTGGCAAAAAGCAAAAGTGTCCTTATTTTACTAGAAATACGAATAAAATTATTAAATAGGTATTTATACTTTCTTTGTGTCCCTAAGAGATGAGAAACTTTACTATCCAATTATATAAATTTTGAAGGAGATAAAACTGAAGAATGGCCTTAAATCACTAGCACACGCAGAGGTCACTTTAACCGCTTTTTTCTTTATGTCAATAAACTTGACGTAAATTTGGGGGTATCCAGTATAATAGGAAAATATTGCCGTTTCATACATCGTAGAACTAAATGAACGATAGTCGACTAAAGACAAATTTGAGACCAAAATAATAAACTCCCAGATTTGTTTCCATTCACCCCGCGATTTCTATTCACCCCAATTGACGGTAGATACTTTATTGTACACCACAAAATATGTACAGGACAAACATTCACAAAAACAAGTGCACAATAGGCGGTCTTATCGCACAGGGCAATCTCTTACAGACAACCTTTGGATGGACTGTACGTTAGGAGAAGAATTTAGGGCTGTCAGTGTACAAAATTACATACTTAAATAATATTACTTAGACATAATAACATATAATACATACATACAATATTATATAAAATACTAATACATATCAAATATATAACAGAGAAAGGAGAAGAATAAAAACTGTGGTGACAGGTAATGCTCTTTTACTATTTTCTTAAATGTTGGCAGTGTTTGAGCACGTCTTTGTTCAATTGGTAATACATTCCACAACCAAGCCGATACAAGCAACATGAATGGCTTTTACGGGTTTTAGGCACCTAACATACCTCAGAATATACATATTGTTTAGGAGCTCTGAAAAAGGCTAGTAATTTATTTTACATTAGGTATACGAAGCGAAGAGATTTGGGGGTCAATTGGAATAATTTTGAAACATTTTCCTTTAAAATGGCTATCAATATTATCGAATGTCTAAAAGATACAAACAAGTATCTTCGTTATTGAAATCGGTGTTCTTCATATAGTATGCGTCACTGATTAGTTTCATATTTTTATATTAATAATAAACCCAAAATGTAGGTCAGATATAATCTTATCAATATGCGTTTGCTTTCTAATTTCACTATAAATACTGGCTCCTTCAGAACATAACTTATACTCGCACTGTTCTCTAAGGAGTTAACTTAAGTGTTTTGTTGATCAAATCGGAGAAAACTCAGAAGGTAAGTTTTTTTTTTTTTTTACGATTTATATGGTCTATTCTAAAGTACGGAAAATAATTTTGGATTTTGAATTTCTCAGCAGTACCTAAGTACTCCAGAACTGAGTTTCAAAAACGATGTTTAATAAATTTGGTATATAATAAAGCAAACTAAATATTTCCAGATGAAGAGCGTACTCCTCGTCGTGTTGCTAGTAGCGGCAGCAACAGCTGCAGTAGTCAGCAATGAAGTGCCTGACTTGGTGGAAATGCCTGACGTCGAAGTGATTGAAATGGCTGACGGAGACGAAGTGCCTGACGTAGACTTGAATGAGATGCCAGAGGTGATTGTGTCTGACGTGGATGAGTTGATTGACGTGGCTGAGCTGACTGATGTGGCTGAGGAACTGCAGACTGGAGTAACCACTCGACGTAGCTTGAGCCAGGGATCCATCGCTGCAGGAGAAAGGCCAATATACGAGTAAGAGTCCACAAAAAGATCTTTGAGTATTATAATATAAATCAACAAAGAATTACCCTACTATAATGGTGATTCTCTAAATTGGGTGCATAATCAATATTTTTTCCAATAGAAAAACCTTTTTTTAAACAAGATTTTTAGCTTACCGTGCATTGTCATCAAAACAAAACGTCTATGCAACATTTTATCTTAATCGTTTGGGTTTAACTGCTTTAAATTCAGTTGAAAATTTGACCCAACCATACATAAATTGTAAGTTAGTAAAATGCTGGTAATAATAAAAATTATGGGAAATGGCATGCCACACAGTGAATCTCATGCACTGCAGTTTTTCCTGAACATGACTATTTTCTGTTTTCAGTAACACAGTGAGTGCGAACGGTGTTCCGAATCACTTCCACCTGAGAGATATAAGAATCAGCACGAACCGGCGGGTCAGTGCAGTCCGGATGAACCGCGTCGGAACCTCACAGAACGCAACCCCATCCATCATAGGTGGAGGAGTTGGAAGCTCCTTTGTCACCGTCAGTATACGATCAGCTGTAGGCCGCGGATACCATTATAGAATTCTAGTCTATGTCAGATAATTTGCTCAAGAAATGGTTTCAATTGGTTTGATATTGTAGGTGTAGTAATGTAGTAATTTTCTTTTTTTATAAGCGCTATTTTTTTTATAAAGACAAGATATATACATACTATGTAATTTTTTTTTACATTTTTAATAAATAAAGTAATTTTTTATTATTTCGTTGTTTATATTTGTAGACTCCTTCCTCTGCCATTTCATTGATTTCTATTAAGATTTTGACATGAATGAAATTAAGGTTTTGATTTTAAATGACAAAATATTCCTGTCTTCGTGTCTACGATTTATTTTATGGAATAAAAAATATGATTTCTTTGCTATCATCTTGATATCCATTAGTATTATCACTGATTAATGCTGATTCACAACCGTGAATTATAAATGTTGATATAATCAAAGTCAAGTAGTTTATTTTTGTCATTTAATAAATAACTGATAATATGATCTTATCTTAATGCAAGTCTGTTATAAATACTGCCTCCTTTAGAAGGCAGATATAGTAGCAGTGAACTCAAAGAAGTCAGCTGAAGTGTTTTAAGAGACAAGTTTTAGTCACATTGACAAAGTGAGTACTTTGTGATTTATAAAAGATACGTCACATTAATATAAGTTTTTAAGCTGACATGGTCACAACACAATTATTAGAATTAATATTTGTTTCGGGATATTTACCATGTATATTTTGATTTTTGTTAAGATTTCGATATTTCGGCACCGTTACAAGCGCCATGATCACGAGAACTAAAGTCTTTGCGGGTGGGTGTTGTTTACGAGCTGACATATCTGTCTAACCTTTCCTCACTCGACGGAACGAAACTCAAACATCGAAACCGAACGATGCCGAAATATTGAAATCTCAACAAAAATCAAAATATACATGGTAAATATCCCGAAGCAAATTTTAATTTTTACATCACATTAAGTTTATACTTCTTTTTTGACGTGACAACGTCTAATAAATCGCCGGCTGCAGGATGACTCAATGTAACGTTACGCTCATTGTAACGTTATGATCGTAACGTTACAATGACGTTAATTGTATCGTTATGTATGTGACGTTGTCACGTTAAACTATCGTCCGTAAGCCGACTTTACAGACAACCAATTTTTATTATTTATAGGCTTGTGTGCTTGACCACTATCACCTGATGGTAAGCGATGATGTGGTCGGCGATGAGGCACATATACCTAGAAGAGACCTATTCGCTCTTGACTTAAAGACTCCCAGGTTATTATGGGTCTGGCAATATGTGTACTAACCCTTCGCGAAAAGCAGGTGTAACGTTACTTTTATACAAAAAAATGTTGGTGGGAATTTTCCTAGTTCTTGAAACATTGTAGTCATAAATGACTTGGTAATATTAAATAATTCCAGATGAAGAGCATTCTTCTCGCCGTGTGGTTAGCAGCAGCAGCAACAGCTGCAGTAATCAGCAATGACGTACCTGTGGATGTACCTGACGTAGTCAAAGTGATTGACTTTGCTGATGGAGACGAAGTGGCTGACGTGGGCATAAACGAGTTACCAGAGTTTTTTGTGACTGACGTGGATGAGCTTACTAAGGTGTCTGACGAGGCTGAGGAGCCGCAGACGGTAGTAGAAACTCGTCGTAACCTAAACCTGGGAGTCATCGCTGCTAGAGATGTGCTGGTATTAAAGTAAGTATGCAAAGTTAGAAAATTTTACAAAGGATTTGCCGTTAAAATGGTCAATTGTAAGAGGATCATATACTATATGATCCACTGCTCTCAAAACGGTGAAGGAAAGAAAAAATCGAGAGGAAATCGACATGTCCTAGAACCTAAAATTCGAAGACATGTGACATCTATCAATTCGCACTGGGTCAATGTGGTGGATTATAGCCCCTCTATATGAGAGAGGAGGCCTGTGTCCCAGCAGTGAGAACATTTAAATGATGATGAGTATATGAAACGGTGAAGGAAAACATCGTGAGGAAACCGGCATGTCCAAAAATTAGAACCAAAAATTCGAAGACATAAATTCGAAGACATGTGACATCCACCAACCCGCACTGGGCCCGCGTGGTGGATTACGGCCCATTCTCTCTCACAGAGAGGAGGCCTGTGTCCCAGCAGTGGGAACATTAATAGGCTCATGATGTGATGTGAGTATATGAAATAGAGCTCTAGAATCTTATGCTTAGCCAAGAATTGTGGTGATTCTCTAAACTGACAGACAGAACATAACTAATTTCTGTTTTCAGTGGCGAGTTCAGGGCGACTGGTGTTTGGGGTCACTTCCATACGAGGGACATAAGAGTCAGCACGAACCGGCGGATTAGTGCGGTCCGGGTGAACCGCGTGGGGGCCTCACAGAACGCAACCCCGTCCATCATAAGTGGAGGAATTGGAAGCTCCTTTGTTACGATCAGAATACGATCAGCTACAGGCCGTGGATATCACTACAGAGTTCAAGTTTATGTAAGATAATTTGCTCAAATTAAATCTTGAACAATTTTGATTCGATTGTTTTTTAATTATTTTTTTAGAAAATTTTGTGTTACTTTGTTTTAAAAATAATAAATACATTTAAAACTTATATTATGATTATTTTGCTTTTATAATATTATCCTGACATATAATAATAGTATAGTATTCCAATATAACAGAAAAGACGACACACGTCAATCAAACTCACTAGTCGGTTACACACTACTTTGGGGGCTGAGTCACTCGCGTCCGTAGGTGAGTACCCCTTTTGTTACCCTACACGTGGTCCCCGGGTAGTGCTAATCAGGTGACACTAACTGGTGGTAGGTTTCGGCCGAAGGCTTGCGACCACCCACCGAAAAAAGACGTACCGCCAAGCGGCCTAGCCGTGTTCCGGTACGATGCTCGGTGTAGCCACGAGAGGAGTTGGGTCTAGATAGTTGTTCCACTGCAGGCAGACCAGCCTGACTCGCGTTGTTATGGGCCTATCGGGTAGCTAGTCGCGGAGGGTAGCGGGATTCGAGGCACGGTGCGCCGCTGGCCGACCGCAGGTAGGGGCCCAAGTAGTGTGCCAGCCACACACGAAAGGCTGCCCCGCCAACTGTCGAAAAATCCCGGAATGCGCCATCGTGCTGGTTGGCGACCAGACGAGAGTGCCCGATGGACAATCCCAGGGGGGGCTCGGGCGTCCCCGCAGTCTCCAGACTAGTCCCCCAATGATGGCGTCCTGTTTGCGCGTGTCTGAAGGTTGCCATCATGGAACCTCATCTTACTTCCTTCTCCTCACCTTCCTTCACTCACAGCAATAATGCCAAGGAACAAAAAGAAAAAAGCTGAACAGCGGCAGCACTCACTCTCACATAAGGTGCACCTCAGCAACATCCGAGGTCTGCACTCGAACCTTGTCCATCACCACCTTGAGACTGAGAAACCAGCACTTTTGTTCCTTACGGAGACACAGATCGGATGTCCGTCGGACGTAGCGTACCTATCTTACCCAGGATTTACCCAGGAGCACAAATTCAAGCCACGTGCGGTTGTATGCATGTACGCCCGTGACGACATCTGCTATCGGCGTCTCCGTGACCTTGAAGACTCTAACTACTCAGTGCTATGGTCCCTGGTGGACACAGGTCTGGATAAGATTATCTATGCCTGTGTCTAACGATCGCATAGCGGTGATCTGGAGACAACCAGGATCACACAGTACCTGAGTGAGGCGGCTGACGTGGCCCAGCAACGGTACCCTTCCGCCCAATTAGTGTTATTCGGGGACTTTAATGCCCACCATCAGGAGTGGCTTTTCCCATACACGTGCACTGACCATGCTGGACGACAGATGCGAAATCTTTCGCTAGCGCTTAGTCTCACCCAGCTGGTGCAGGGGGCACAAAGCGAATGACGTAACTCGGAAGGAGAGAGCCTTCAATAGGGCTGCAAAGTCCTGCAAAAAGGCGATGCGAAGGGCACGTTTTGACCATATTAGCAGAATCGGGAACAAACTAGCTTCTTACCCTGCTGGTAGCAAAGCGTTTTGGCTCACTAAGCTACCACCACTGCTGAGACCCGACGGGTCACTAGCCCACTCCGCCGAGGACAAGGCTTACTTGTTTGGCTCCCTCTTTGCAGAATCTTCGCGTCTGAACTCTGATGGCGCGCGGCCCCCTGCGTCTTCTGTTGGATGTGGGACGAGTATGTCGGATATTCGCATCCATCAGAGGGAGGTCTGTAGGGTGTTGCATAACCTTGACGTGAACAAAGCTAGTGGCCCCGACGGGATACCGGTAATTGTACTAAAAACTTGTGCGCCTGAATTGTCTCCGATCCTGACACGCATATACCACCTTTCGATAGTGACTGGAAAGGTGCCGAAGGCTTGGAAGCAAGCTAACGTTCAGTCCGTGCCCAAAAAGGGTAGTCGGGCTGACCCTACCAACTACAGGTCCATCTCGGTAACGTCCATCCTCTGTAAGAGGATGGAACGTGTGCTGAACAATAAGCTCCTGGCATACCTAGAAGACAACGACATCCTCAGTGACCGCCAATACGGCTTCCGCCGAAATCGGTCAACTAGGGATCTTCTAGCGTATGCCATTCACGTCTGGAGTGAGGCCATCGAGAGACACGGGGAAGCGCTTGCCGTCTCCCTCGACATCTCGAAGGCTTTTGACAGGGTCTGGCATGAGAGCCTTATTGGTAAGCTTCCTTCCTTCAGTGTGCCTAGTGGTCTGTGTGACTGGGTTGCTGACTTCCTGAGGGATCGGTACATCCGAGTGGTTATCGATGGCTGCTCGTCCGGTCAGTTAGGTATTAACGCCGGAGTCCCTCAGGGGTCGGTACTCTCGGCTACACTGTTTTTGCTGCACATTAATGACCTGCTAAAACCCAGAACCTTTGGGTACGCAGACGACAGCACGGTTGCTGAGAGATACGTGTCCGACGCACGGGCTACTGGGCCTGAGATCCGGTCTCTCCGGGAGGCCATGGTTGAGCACTTGAACCTGTCTTTGGAGGCAGTCTCCAAATGGGGCGCTGCCAATCTAGTCAGTTTCAATGCTGCTAAGACCCACGCGTGTCTTTTTCCGCAAAAAAGAGCCAATTCCACCCGGCTCCATCTTTCCGTGGTGTAACCGTGCCGATAACGGACCATCTCGACCTTCTTGGTGTAACGTTAACATCGACCCTCAATTTTGGTCCATTCTAGAGGCAAAGGCTCAGTTGGCTGTAAAAAAGTTGGGGATCCTTGCAAAGGTTAGACGGTACTTCATGCCTGAACAGCTGCTTAAATTGTGTAAAGCGCAAGTTCGGACAAGCATGGAGTACTGCTCTCACCTCTGGGATGGATCTGCCAAATATCAAATTGATGCACTTGAGTCGATTGACAAACGGGCAAAGAGGCTTATAGCCAAGTGGCCAGTCTGTCGGTTTTTTATCGGTTACATTTCGGTGAGTGTGCGATGGAACTGCATAATTTGATTCCGCCTAGCCCTTTCCATCACCGGACAACATGACGTAAAGCAATGCGCCACCGGTACATAGTGGACATCCCACCCATACGTACTAATCGTTTTGCGAATACTTTCATTGTATGCATAGCTAAGGAGTGGAATTCCCTGCCGGAGTCTTTGTTTCCTGATAGCTACAACCTTGGGGTCTTTAAGTCAAGAGTAAATAAGTTACTTCTAGGCAAGCGTGCTTCACCGTCGACCACATCGTCACTTACCATCAGCCGAGATAGTAGTCAAACGCGAGCCTATCGATAAAAAAAAAAACACTACTTTATCATTTGGTTCAATCTAGGTCCCCGGGGCGGGGCGTGTCGCGCAGCACTTCTACGCATACATAAATAGCAGTAAGACATACGTAAAACAATAATACATGGCTGACGTGAGTGTAGGCCCGTTCTAGCTAGAAGGACATACAACGCGGAGCGCGCATCTGGCCTTTCCAGAGAAGGGCTTTTTTTTTTTTTTTCTTTTTTGCTTGGAGAAATGCTCATGCATACTGCACTACCACGGGGAGATAGTGCAGTTATGTGGGACTCCAACCCACCAAAACTCCACGGTGTCCTCCAGTGCCGCTTATGGCGGGAACACGGGCACGCGTTAGCACTCACCGCGAACCTGCCGCGGCTGTCCGTCACCGGACCCTCCTCGGGGGAGTACCCCCCATCACCGGCGCACCAGAACACACTGTACGCCGTGACCACCCCAGGGACCAATTCAGCACATGGGCGCCAGACGACCCCGTGTATGGCACCCTTGGTCCCACTGTGACGGGTCAAGGTCAATGGCCCCGCCACCTACCATTTTGCGGCCGCAGGGGATAGGGAGAGCGGCTAACGCTATACCGACACTCCTCTTCCCCTGCGGCCCCACCGCGTCCACCATCAGACGGTGGCGACCCCGTCTAGGCCGCGGAAGGTAGGGAGAGCGGCGCACCGCAATACCGGCACTCCTCTCCCGCCGCGGTCTCCAACCCTCAGCCGCGATATCGTATGGGACCTGGGAATCTCCATAAGACATCGCGGCCCGCCTCAGTTGCGATGTCGCCTGTTACCAAGCGGCACCGCAACCTACTAGTTGGCCGCTACGTCGTCGGCTTAATCGGCAAAAGCCCTGACGAGCGGCCCCTACTCGGGTTCCTCTTCGCTCCCGCTTCACCGTGGGTGACCAAGCCACGGTTACTGAGCCCCCCCGCCTCGACAAAGCGGGAACCCATCGGGGGGGTTCCAGAGAAGGCCTGGAGCGCGTTACACATGTGTTCACGACTAGATGTATGTACGGCAAATAAATGTTATGCCTTACATATTTATGCAACTTCATATTATGCCAAAACAAATTAGACCAACTGACAGTTATCCTTACCTTTGAATTATGCCAAAGATTTATTATACTAATAAAAGTTTGCACTTTGTTTTTGAAAATGTTTGTCCTGTATGTTTTTATTTTGTGGTGTACAATAAAGTTTATAATAAATAAATAAATAAAAGTTATGGTAGTTAAAAGTTTAGTTAAGAAGGTCTAAAAATTAACATGCAAAAACCAAGGCCATGTTGAATGCCCATGTAACCCACTCCTATCAAGAAATATCGGAAACTCTACACTCAAAGTTGTAGTTGGTTATGTCTACCTGGGACAATCGGTCCAGTTAGGTAGGTCTAACTTCGAGAAAGAGGTCAACCATCGAATCGCCTCGACTGGGCAGCGTTCAAGAAGCTGCGCGGTATCGTCTCGTCCAACTTATCACAGTGTCTCAAGACGAAAGTCTAAGACCAGTATGTGTTGGCAGTGTATGTGATGACCTGTGGTACTGAGACGTGGTCGCTCACAATGGCCCTCATCAGAAGGCCGCTATTTTTTGGTGATGCCCCACCTTACCACTCGTGCCATTATAACACTATTTTAAGGGTAAGCGCAGCTTATTTGTTTCTTCGTCTATTGTCGATATCTCAGAAACCAACGCCTTTCTAGCCATGTTATTAATCATCAAATCAAATAGTTTATTTCAAATAAACCTTATAGGTACTTTCGAATAGTCAAAACAAAATGAATCTATAGTCAGGCCATTTTAATAGGTAACATATGACAATTCATCAAAATTCAACAACGTAACCTTGTAACGGCGGGCATAAAATAAGAACTGCACAATTGCTTAACTTTTTTCAATTACGATTAAATATTTATTGTAATAATGACCGGATACGAGTAATTTTACGATTTGCTTTCACTAATAAACCATTCTAAAACTAAACTGACAGACGTCAAATGTTACCTATTAAAATGGCCTGACTTTAGTTGCACATATATTAGGCAAATTGCCGATATGTACTGAAAAATTTAAATTAGTTTTCTTTTTATTTAACATATTTATTTAATCAAAATAATAATAATTATTATCTATAATATATAGGAACCTAATAGGAAGGTCATTTATGACTTTGCGATAGATCTCTGGTGATCTAGATTCGATAAACTGTGTGAAAGCATTTTGTACTGCCTCCTGCCCGGTGAGCATGGGCGTACCCAAGACATTTGTGACAAGACATGATAAATTATGTCATGTCTTACAATTTGTCTTAAATGCTAGCACGGGTCAAACATGTGATATATTTTAAAGGCGCGACATTCCTTTCTTGTTGCTGCCCGGCGAGCACGGCCTACTGTGACATGACTTGAGTCACACATTTCATCGCAGTTTGGACGATAAAGCCATTTTGACTTAAATAATAGCACCGGCGGCGTGAGAAAATTTCTTGATGTTTATTTGGGACTCATTGGGTCTTAATTGCTAATACGAAACGCACCCATTTTGTCACAAATGTCACATTTTGACAGATGATTCAGAAAAAATGTATCACTTTCGTTCGGAGGTGGTGATAAAATTTTATAGATGAAAAATAAATATTATCCTTTTAATTACTGCACCAAATGGCAATAAATTTATTTTGTGTGTGTGTTGATCAATGCTTATTAATTATATCTGACCCCCACAACCCAGTAACTGGGTTACAAGGTACCCCTTGGTAAGACTGGTGTCAGATTTTATGGCTTCTGACTTCCGTAAAGATAATATTTATGAAAAAAAGAAACACCACCCATCTTCGAAACGCCCTCGACAAAGGTTGCTTAACCTTGAGGATCGGGCCGTGCGGCTGGTATAACGTAGCCACGCGCTTCTGAATCTTGATGTATAAAAACGTTAGGTAACTTGCCTAATGTTCTTGATCAGCAAATCCCATCATCTATACTCCATTTGAGATAACATTGGGCATTTAAATACATTACAGCCTACATTTTACAGCCCATTCAACCGATTTTGATTGCTATTGCGTTCGTGATATGACAAATGGCAGCTGTATTAAAGAGTTAGTTTTGGTAACAGGTTTATGGTTTTTATGCCATTCTTATATTTACAGGATAGAACTCAAAATCTGTTGAACGGAGTGTAAAAAGGGGTTGTAAAAATTTGTAATGTTATTACAAATGGAGTATAGAGTTTCGTGGCTTGCTTAAAATACCAAGTGTTACCAAGTAACTGGGTTGTCGACTGGTTACTGGTACTCACTTAGCTGCATCTGGTAACACTAAAGTCGAACAAATATATTAAAAATACCACTGGAAAGATATAAAGAGACATTTATAAAGAATGAAGATAAAATAAAAATAATAAGATAAACAAAATATAAAATGAAAATGAAGATATGGCACAAAGGCTAGAAAGCCATGCCAATAAAATTGTTAAAAAAAAAAAAAAAGTTCATATTTGGAACATAGTTGGGAAAACGCAAATTGATAGATCTGGAACTTAGACTGTTTTTAGGACAACTCGCGCCGATTTGAAGAAGAAACCGTTTACAACGGAGTTAGCTAAACGACCTTATTTGTATCTAAAATTTGTCCGGAAGTTTTTTTGAGTGCTTCTGCCAAAAATAAAGAGTTCTTGGTTCTATGCTGATATCAGCTGTTAAGTATGACATTGTCAGTCGGCATCTGTCAAAGCTAGATTTTATAAATATTATTATTTTGTGAACTCTGTTTATTGCATATTGCCGAGTTTAGTTAGGTACCTATTAATGTTTTACAAAACAATGTACGTATTAGATATTCGTTGCAATGTTGAAAGAAAAGACGTGTTCTACAATTTTAGTAACTAGAAATTGGATATTTTATGATTTAGCGACCTTCGCTATGGATAAAACTATTCATTTTATATCACACCGATAAGCAATTTTTACTGAGCGTAATCGCAAGTACGTTCAAATGGACGTAATGCGATGCACATCGACCGACTCGCACTTGAAATACAATACGTGCGCGACATCGCCTATCGACGTGATTTAAATTGCGTCGCGTCATCAGGAAGGTCTCTTAGTCTCATCCTTCTTCTTCTTTCCCTGACACATTATTTGAGGTCAGCTCTCCTCACTTTCGCGATTCGCATCGACCGACTCGCACTTGAAATACAAAAATGTGCTCGACATCGCCTATCGACGTGATTTAAAATTGCGTCGCGTCATAGGAAGGTCTCTTAGTCTCCTCCTTCTTCTTACTTCCTTGACCCATTATTTGGGGTCGGGTCACCTCACTTTCCTGCGCCAAGTTGAACTTTCTTGGGTTGTCTGTTCGGGAAATTAGGCTTGATTGAGGTATCTATCTATATTGGACCACTAGGTCAATGGCGATTAGATTTACCAAAAAAGCGAAGACATGTAGGTAACATCCACCAACCTGCACTGGGCCTACATGGTGGATTAAGGCCAATTCTCTTTCAGGGATGATGCTTGTATCCAAGCAGTGGGAACGTTAAAAGGCTGATGATGATAAGGTCAATGACGGGTGGCCTCTACCTCTCTTTTGTTATGGAAGGCGCAGAGCAATTTGTATCACATGGTCCTCACTATGTCTCTTGACGTGCCATACCAACGAAGGCAGTCCCTAAATGTTCAGCTCTAAAATAAAGAACGTCGTATTTCAGATGACGCGTCGTTTCGTCGTGTTGTTAGCAGCGGCAGTAACAGTGTCTGCAGCCACCTATGACTTGGATATAGCATCCAACTCGTCTAACCTTATGATTCTGTCCTCTAAGGATATTGACGTGGCTGAACAGAGCTTGCACCAGAACCTGAAACTACCTGTCTTGTTTGCATCTAAGGACAACCTGTGCTTAGGAAAAATTGAGAATGGAGATCTACTGCTGGCTAAGTGAGTATCGTTTTAGTCATCATCATCATATTAGCCGAAAGACGTCCACTGCTGGACATGGCCCTCCCCCAAGTGTTGCCACACTAATCGGTCCTGTGCGTCTCACATCCATTGGATGTCTGCAGCCTTAACCAGGTCATCGGTCCACCTAGACACATCTTTTCTAACGTAGCGTCACTACTCCAGAATTTTCGGCCCCATCAACCATCCGTTCTACGAGCAATGTGTCCTGCCTCTTAAGTTTGGCAATTCTTCGAGCTATGTCAGTAACTCTGCTAAATCGTCCTTGTTATAGTAAATATTATAAAGGGTGTTAATAGTCAAATAAAATTTCGATCAAAGAATTGCTGTCTACGTATTCTGTAAAACAAATTAAGTAGCATAAAATCGTGTAGATTGTGGAAACGAGTTTTGTTTATTTGGTTATACACAAAATTCGTTTACGCACTAAACGTTTTGGAAATACTTTCATAATGCGTACAGCTAAGGAGTGGCATTCCTTGCCGGAGTCTGTTTTTCCCGATAGTTACAATCTAGGGGTCTTTAAGTCAAGAGTGAATAGGTTACTTCTAGGCAAGCGTGCTACACCTTCGACCACATCATCGCCTACATAAGATAAAAACAAAAAAATACACGCTCGCACGCATGTTATGAGATGGTTATTTATTATTATTATGAACCTATTGTGTCCCACTGCAGGGCAAAAGATTATCTTCTTTCCATTTTTCTCTGTCTTTTGCTACATCTGACCAATCCTTTAGAATAAGAGTCTACTAACTTTTCACGCCACCTCCTCCTGGGGCTTATGAGATGGTTATTTGAGTATTATCAAAAATATACCTACATGAAAATACTACTTCTATTAAAGATGTTACTTCAATAACACTATTTGTGAAAAAATAAAATAAATGAGGTCGGAAATAAGTTAATTAAATCGGTGGCAAAGAAGCAGTTCCATAAGAGGCTGTTGAAGTTAATTTTCTCTCCTTGTCATGCAAAATCTTGTTTTACACACTTTTTATAGAGATTTTCAAAAATTTATATTTTTATTTTTCTCCAGGGGCGTAAAGAAAAAATACCATTTAAATCTATAAGGATAAATCACAATAACTGCTGGAGCTACAGTTGGCAGCCCTTTTAACGTTATCATGTGTTTTCCAGAGCCACTCACATCAAAAAACCTTGCCCCAACAAAGTTCATGTTCAAGATATAATACTCAAGGGACGTGATCCAAATATTAGGATAACTGCGATTCAGCTGACTGAGATGGGTGCCCCTCAGGATAGCACTGCATGTCTTAAAGAAGGAGGGGTTGGCAAGAACTTTGTCGTGATCCGGCTACAATCAGCTAAAGGCGGCGGGTACCATTATATAAGTCATGTCTGGGGGATTAAACTAGACAATAATAAAAAAAAGAGGAATGTCTAATTCTGACATTCTCATGTCTGGCTTATGAAATGGAGTCTTTTGGTGTAGATATTCCAAATAGCGATGATAATGATAAGAATTAGACGTTATAATATTATATTTATCTTATGTTTTTATATTAAAATAATAGAATCATTGATGTTCCCTTATTTTTTGTCCGGTACTTGGTACTCTTGAGCACATATTTTTAAGCATTTTTTATTGTGCGGGAGTCCTCTACTTATCCACAGCTGTGTCGTTTTGCACCGCAACTTTGAAGAAAAATCGAAATGGCGATGGGTGGCGATGCTAATTTGGTTTATTTAACATGTAATAATCTTTATTTATTATATACTTTATTGTACACCACAAAATATGTACAGAACAAACATTCACAAAAACAAGTGCACAATGGGCGGTCTTATCGCACAGGGCAATCTCTTACAGACAACCTTTGGATGAGCTGTTCGATAGGAGAAGAATTTAGGGCTGTCAGTGTACAAAATTACATATATTGAGGAGCTCGTGGCTAAATAATAACAGCCGCACGGGTCGATCATCAAGGTTAAGCAACGCTTGACGAGGTCGGTCAGTAGATGGGTGACCATTTCAACATACCGAGTTTCCTCCGTGCCTCGGAAAGCACGTTAAGCCGTTGGTCCCGGCTGTCATTTGAAGATCTTTAACAGTCGTTACGGGTAGTCAGAAGCTTGAGATCTGACACCAGTCTTGCCAAGGGGTACCGTGTTACCCAGTTACTGGGTTGTGGAGGTCAGATAGGCAGTCGCTCCATGTAAAACACTGGTACTTAGCTGAATCCGGTAAGACTGGAAGCCGACCCCAATATAGTTGGGAAAAAGGCTAGGCAGATGATGAGTGTACAAAATTACATACTTAAATAATATTACTTAGACACAATAACATAAAATACATACATACAATATTATATAAAATACTAACGAATATTATCAAATATATAACAGAGAAAGGAGAAGAATAAAAACTATGGTGACAGGTAATGCTCTTTTACCATTTTCTTAAATGTTGCCCGTGTTTGAGCACGACTTTGTTCAATTGGTAATACATTCCACAACCGAGCCGATACAAGCAACATGAATGGCTTTTACGGGTTTTAGGCACCTAACATACCTCAGAATATACATATTGTTTAGGAGCTCCAACCAAGGCTAGTAATTTATTTTACATTATACGAAGCCAAGAGATTTGGGGTCAATCGGAATAATTTTGAAACATTTTCCTTTAAAATGGTTATCAATATTATCGAATGGCTAAAAGATACAAACAAGTATCTTCGTTATTGAAATCGGTGTTCTCCATATAGTATGCGTCACTGATTAGTTTCATATTTTTATGTTAATAATAAACCCAAAATGTAGGTCAGATATAGTCTTATCAATATGCGTTTGCTTTCTAATTTCACTATAAATACTGGCTCCTTCAGAATACAACTTATACTCGCACTGTCCTCTAAGGAGTTAACTTAAGTGTTTTGTTGATCAAATCGGAGAAAACTCAGAAGGTAAGTAATATTTTTTTTTTTCGATTTATTATTATATAATTTATTCGATAGGTCTATTCTCCTGTACGGAAAATAATTTTGGATTTTGAATTTCTCAGCAGTAAGTACTCCAGAACTGAGTTTCAAAAACGATGTATAATAAATTTGGTATATAATAAAGCAAACTAAATATTTCCAGATGAAGAGCTTACTCCTCGTCGTGTTGCTAGTAGCGGCAGCATCAGCTGCAGTAGTCAGCAATGAAGTGCCTGACGTCGAAGTGATTGAAATGGCTGACGGAGACGAAGTGCCTGACGTAGACGTGAATGAAATGCCAGAGGTGATTGTGTCTGACGTGGATGAGTTGATTGACGTGGCTGAGCTGACTGATGTGGCTGAGGAACTGCAGACTGGAGTAACCACTCGGCGTAGCTTGAGCCAGGGATCCATCGCTGCAGGAGAAAGGCCAATATACGAGTAAGAGTCCACAGAAAGAACTTCGGGTGATATAATATAAATCAACAAAGAATTTGAATTTTGAATTATCCTACTATAATGGTGTATCTCTAAATTGGGTGCATTTTCAATAATTTTTCAAATGTTTTTAGCTTACCGTGCATTGTGACCAATTAAAACGTGTATGCAAAATTTCATCTTAATCGGTTGGGTTTAACTGCTTTTAAATTCACTTGAATCAGCATACATACGTTACAAGTTAATAAAAAGCCGGTAATAATAAAAAATATGAGAAATGGCATGCCATACCGTGCATCTCATGCACTGCATTTTGCCTGAACATGACTAATTTCTGTTTTCAGTAACACAGTGAGTGCAAACGGTGTTCCGAATCACTTCCACCTGAGAGATATAAGAATCAGCACGAACCGGCGGGTCAGTGCAGTCCGGATGAACCGCGTCGGAACCTCACAGAACGCAACCCCATCCATCATAGGTGGAGGAGTTGGAAGCTCCTTTGTCACCGTCAGTATACGATCAGCTGTAGGCCGCGGATACCACTACAGAATTCTAGTCTATGTCAGATAATTTGCTCAAGAAATGGTTTCAATTGATTTGATATTGTAGGTGTAGTAATGTAGTAATTTTCTTTTTTTATAAGCGGCATTTTTTTATAAAGGCAAGATATATACATACTATGTAATTTTTTTTTACATTTTTAATAAATAAAGTCATTTTTTATTATTTCGTTGTTTATATTTGTAGACTCCTCCCTCTGCCATTTCATTGATTTATTTCTATTAAGATTTTGACATGAATGAAATTAAGGTTTTGATTTTAAATGACAAAAGATTCCTGTATTCGGGTCTACGATTTATTTTATAGAATAAAAAATATGATTTCTTTGCTATCATCTTGATATCCATTAGTATTATCACTGATTGATGCTGATTCACAACCGTGAATTATAAATATTGATATAATCAAAGTCATGTAGTTTACTTTTGTCATTTAATAAATAACTGATAATGTGATCTTATCTTAATGCAATTATGGTATAAATACAGCCTCCTTTAGAAGGCAGCTATAGTAGCAGTGAACTCAAAGAAATCAGCTGAAGTGTTTTAAGAGACAAGTTTTAGTCACTCAGGATACATTATTTTGTTTCGGAGTTCCAGTGTCTATACCTTCCCGCATCATCATCCGATCAGTTCAATGGTACCATTATCATCATAACCATTTATTTATGAGTAGGAATATGCTTCATCATAGTCGGTTATTCGAGATATCTTATACTAGTGACGTGATAAGGGTTTATCATTAAGAAGTTCCAGCGGCCATCTGTGGTCTTCTTCATCAGTTCCACTTCACAAAATGATTAATTCTGAGTGCAAATGATTGTATTGTTGATGAAAAATATATAATACCAATGCTATATGTATGCTTATAACATTTGAGAAGTTCCCTTGATTTCCATGGGATCTCATCAGATTCTGACTTAATGTCAATGGGACAACTTCGGGAGTAAACCCTTTCAAACCCAAAAAGATTTTTCAAAATCATTCCACAATCGGCGGAATAATTGTGGAACAAACATACAAAAAATAGAAAATACATACAGTCGAATTGAGAACCTCATCATTTTTGAAGTCGGTTGAAAAAAACCAAGTGTCGGTTCGCAAAATATTTTTCATATTATGGGGGTCGTGTCATGAAAAAGGTTGAAACACACTGGCATAGACTATACAGAGTGTCATGTCATGCATGTCAACGTCAAGTCAGAGTTAGCACAGACTAAAAATACAATAATCGATTAGTAAACGTGAATCGATTTATCTTAATTATGTATATATTTAATTGGTTTAAACTGTTTAATACGTTAATGCTAATAGATTTAATTATTTGAATTGAATTAATTATCTGGTGAAAGCATTTTCTTAAATAGTATGAACCCTGTCACGATAATCGATTATAATTTAATTGATATTCGATTTACTTCGTAACCTTAACTTACACTCACTTTAACTTAACTTACTTATTTCTCATTTTACAGATTGTGAATTAAGCTGATTTTTCACATTTTGAATTAGAAAAATATAACCCTTTTTTTAAACCATACCTCAACTTATTACATTCAGGCCCAGAAATCCCCGTCTCCTTTACAAGTACCTAATAAAAGTTGATTCTACCGTGCGCGTTTAAATTGTTTGTCCCATTAGCCTTACCAAGATCTTCAGGATTAGCGACTTTTTAGTTCAATTTACCATTAAAGCGTTTTTAGAACTACAATTAATTAATAAATTAAAGATAATATGTGTATTATGACTCATAATATACATCATCATCTGCCTAGCCTTTTCCCAACTATATTGGGGTCAGCTGCCAGTCTTACCGGATTCAGCTAAGTACCAGTATTTTATATGGAGCGACTGCCTATCTGACCTCCACAACCCAGTAACTGGGTAACACCGTACCCCTTGGCAAGACTGGTGTCAGATCGCAAGCTTCTGACTACTTGTAACGACTGTCAAAGATCTTCAAATGACAGCCGGGACCAACGGCTTAGCGTGCTTTCCGAGGCACGGAGGAAACTCGGTATGTTGAAATGGTCACCCATCCACGGACCGACCTCGTCAAGCGTTGCTTAACCTTGATGATCGACCCGTGCGGCTGTTATTATCTAGCCACGAGCTCTCCATTCCACTCATAATATACATATTATCTTTAATTAATAAAAACCAGCCAAGTCAAATATTGAGCGTTATCAGTTTCAGTACAAAAGTTGCGTTGCGTCATCGCAAAAGATCAACATAATATTGTATGCCACACCTGCGTTGCGGCGACGCACGACGTCGCAATGCAAGAGGGCGACGCACGTCGTCGCAGCGCAACGTCTCAGTGTGAATTTCTGATCCGACAATTAATCGGAACAAATACTGTCCCTCGTCGCACTGGAGCTCCGATAGTGTAAGCGCGTCACCCTCGCCCCACTTTGTATCTCGTATGCGATCTGTTGAAACGTCGTGCGCGTGCGACGACGCAACGCATAATGTAGCATGTCATAAAAAAATGTAATATGTAAAACGGCGCAGCGTTGACGCTGCGACGATGCAACGCGACGAACTAATGAGTACCGGTCGTACCATTATAACGGGTTAGCGCAGCTTATCGTCGTCTATTGTCGATATCACAGAAACCAACCCCTTTGTTGCCATGTTATCAATCATCAAATCAAATAGTTTATTTCAAATAAACCGTACTTTAGAATTGTCAAAAAATAATAATCTTGTTGCATATTAGGGGTTAAAGTATGAAATTGCCGGTGTGTACTGAAAAATTGTAATTCGTTTTTTTATTTTTATTTAACATATTTATTTCATCAAAATAATAATTATTATCTATATATTGCTGCCATCTAATAGGAAGGTCATTTATGCCTTTGCGATAGAACTCTGGTGATCTTCAACAAACAAAAAATTCGACAAAGCATTTTGTACTGCCTCCTGAGAAGAAAACTTTTTATCACGTAGGAAATTGTCCAAATCACGAAAAAAATGGTAGGCCGTTGGAGCAAGGTCTGGCGAATACGGAGGGTGACGAAAAGTTTCTAATTGCAGTTCCTGTAAACGGTTTCTCGTGCTAAATGAGGTCTAGCGTTATCATGGAGCAATAATGGTGAAGATCGATTTATGAGTCGGGGCAGTTTCACAGCTAGTTTTGCTATCATTGTTCGGAGTTCGGCACAGTAGACATCTGCCGTAATTGCTTGACCAGATCGGAGAAAGCTATAGTGAATAACACCATGCTGAGACCACCAAACTGTAAACATTATCTTTTTATTGGTAAGCTTTGCTTTAGGACACTGTTGCGGCGTTAGACCTGGGGTCAGCCATTGCATTTTTCGTTTACGGTTATCGTAAAGAATCCACTTTTCATCACATGTCACAATTCGATCCAATATTCCTTCATTTATGTATCGATTCAACAAGGCAACACAAGTTTCAACACGCGTTTCTTTCTGCAGATCAGTCAAATCAAGAGGCACCCATTTTATTACAAGCTTTAAATTAACTTGCAATGTATGTATGTATGTTTGTATGTATGTATGTAAGTGTGTTCGGGTCAAATCTTGCAACTGAATTTTAAAGCAGTTATCCTCCACCGATTAAGATGAAATTTTGCATACACGTTTAGTTTGGATGAAAATGCATGGTTAGATAAGTGACGTCATTCTAAATCCAATATGGCGGACGGCCTTAGATGGTGGACTATTTATTTTTGTGCACTGCCATGATATGGGTATCAAATGAAAGGGTTTGCTGAGAATAATACGAAAAAAGCTTGTGTTAAAAAAAAAAATTTAATGAATAAATTATTTCATATTTTGTTATTTTATTGATTTGACGCAAATGAGTCAATATTGTTGGTGGAGTTAAACCATGCCGCTAATTCCTGGATAGTTTGGCTCGGATCGGCTTCCACCGTCTCTTTCAATTCATTGCTATTCACCTGTGTCTGAAGTCTTCCACGTGGAACGTTCTCCAAATCAAAGTTTCCATCACGAAAGCGTTTAAACCAAAATCGCACGGTGCGTTCATTAGCAGTCCCCTCTCCAAACGCAACATTGATATTGCGAGCTGTTTCTGCCGCGTTAGTTCCGCGTCGGAACTCGTATTCCAAATCACTCGAATTTTCTTGTCTAAGCTGAATAAAAAAACAACTGAAAGTCGATAATCGAATGATGCACATTTTTTGAAAGAAGAACTTCATAGGTACCATGTGAAAAAAGTTTCACTCAAAAATGTCAAACCATGAAGGTTCTATGTCAATTCGAAGTACCTATTACAATAAAACGGCAATTTCATACTTTAACCCCTATTATATCTTTAACACAATCCGTCTTTCGTTGTCTTGGTCTTCCCCTAATCTTATCTTCACATTAATTAATATAATCGAAAACAGATAAATGCTTGCAAAAGCTGTATAAAATAATTAAAGTCAAGGTCTTATGTAGTTTTTCTTTACTTAATATGTCACTGATAGCAATGTCTTATCAATCTGAAGTTTTGGTATAAATACTGCTTCCTTCAGAAGGCAGCTATAGTAGCAGTGAACTCTAAGGAGTCAGCTGAAGTGTTTTGAGAATCAAGTCTAAGTCACATTGACAAGGTAAGTGCATTGTGATTTATTTACAAGATAAATGCAACCATTTTTATTACATTGCTATTTTGTGGCAAATTTTTGTTATTATTAGGAGACACCTGAATGTTATGTCCAAATAAAAGCGCATTTTTATGTACTGCGCAACAATTCAAAAATAATTGGGAAAAGCTACGGAACAAGCTTATATATATATTTATACTTATAATACTTCTTTCTTATTAATAGTTATACTTTTATATATAACTATTGCTCTTCAACTGCTGAGCAATGACCTCCCCAGCGTCATCTGGTCATTCTTATCCCGCGCCATTTGGAACCAGCCCTTATGGTACTAAAGTTTTTTTAACAAGCTTTTATATTAAAAAAAATACATTTCCACGAGATAAGAAAACGTGTGTGCAAAATTTTTGCTTAATCGGACACCGGAAAGTGGCTCAAATTTAACTTGCAAGATTTAATCATAAATAACGTTTTTTTATTTCTAATATTTATGATCAGTTTTAGGGATAGGATTTCAAAGCAGGGAGAAGAAGACTGAAGCAGTTTAATAAGTCGTGGTATTATTACAGATGAAGAGCGTACTTCTCGTCGTGATGTTAGCAGCGGCAGCAACAGCTGCAGTAGTAGAGGTGCCTGATGTGGCTGACGGAGAAGAAGTGGCTGCAGTAGACGTGGACGAGATGCCAGAGGTGATTGTGACTGACGTGGATGAGCTAGTTGACGAGGCTGAGGAGCCGCAGACTGCAGTAGCCACTCGGCGTAACCTGAGTGTGGGAGCTATCAGTTCTGGAGATACTTTACGGTTCAAGTAAGTATCTTTAAACTGAACCAAAACCGGTATTGTCAACGGTGCAAAAATAAAGCAGAGGAAGTTAAGATTAACATGGATATTATGATTTGAAGCATCAAATGAAAAACATTTTGATTGCAATCACCATTCAGCAAATGGATTGGGCTACATATCAGTAAAATTGAAATAAATAAGTTTGCGCTAACAAAACCGCTATATGAACTATATTTTTTCTAACCATGATTTTCATTTGTGTTTTCAGTAACGTGTTCAGTGCCAACGCTATTGCAAATCGTGTTCAGGTGAGAGATTATAGATTCAACGCGAACCGGCGGATAACTGCGATCCGGGTGAACCGTGTGGGAGCCTCACAGAACGCAACACCATCTATCATAGGTGGAGGACTCGGCAACTCCTTTGTCGTCATCAGGATACGAACAGCTGTAGGCCGCGGATTCAACTACAGATTTCAAATCTATGTCAGATAATATTCTCAAAAGGGTCTTGGGTACTTTCGATTTATTTAAATGAATATATTTTTGGTGTAAGTCGTTTTGTATAAAAGATTTTTTGTTACAATGTTTTAACATAATAAAGACATTCAAACTCAATTATTTGTTTTACTTGTATAATACTATCCTAGCATCTGTAAATGATTGTCATTGTAATATGAGCTCCGAAAACTATACATAGAAAACTATTTAACAAAAACAATAAACCAACAATCAAAGTAAAACACTACAAAGCACAGAATTACTTTCTATTTGGAAGAACAGTTTGGATTTTTTTTAAAGGTGTTTTCATTTAAATATCGGGTGCGGCTTGTTGCAAAGTGATTACTTGAAAACTTTATTTACACAATTTTTAAAGTCGTTAGATTTAGGGGAAGCCCACAGCATCATCTTTAGATTTGCCTTTTATGTGATTTTGCGTCAACCTGCACACGAACAAATGCAGCGCCTCCTCTATAAATATATCTTGCTAGATAAATATCTTGAATCCAATTTTATATGTTTGAATGTCCTCTACATAAATGGCAGTCATTATGCACCGCAGTTTTGAAGAAAAATCAAAATGGCGATGGGTGACGATGCCAATTATGTTCTTTTACGCCGTTTGCCTTTTAGGTTTTATCCTTCAAACAACATACCTCGAAATATTCATATTATCTTTTTTTAATCAAAATTAAAATGTAAAGGAGTTCAAATCTTTTTTTACAAGGAAATAATTTTAGAAGTGTGGATTTTATAGTAGCTATTTAAGCTGGTCTGGCTTCACACTGAATAATATTACTTCTAGACTAGCTTCGCTAACAGACAGCACGTCCTAATCCTTTGAGTTTTACTAGAAGCATGGAATGCACAAAAGTATCCGTATCAAAAGTGAGTACTAAGAAAAAAATTTTGTTAATCACTTCACAGTAAATAAAATATGGAATCAGCCCTAATAATCACCTACACAATTAACTTGACCGCCTTCTAAGTAAATGTATTCGATTTGTCTTCAACCTCCGTAAGTACCTATGATCATGTATCCGCACTTCGATCACTACAAAAATGGTTACGCATACGTCAGCATAGAGCGATGAGGGCCTTCACTACCCTATTTTCTTTTATTGCTAAACCCACTTCTCCTTCTTATCTGACTTCATATGTTAAATTACTTTGTTCTGCCCATAGTAAAAATATTCGTTCCACCAATAATGGTCTTCTACCTGTCCCTCTCACCGCTCTGGGTTTATACATTCATCCTTCTATGTCCAGGCAATCTCCCTTTGGAATTTGCTCCCTCAGAACTCTTCCTTAGAACATCAGGATGGCAAGCAGTCGATTCTCCTTCAAATTGTAGGCACGTGAGCATATTTGCAAAATTTTCACACAGTTTGTTGGATTCGGTTTCTCAATGACATTGTTTATGTATAGAGGTATCTAATTATATATTTATATATATATATCTTTTTTTTTTCTACTTGTTCTTTCATTTAGTTGTACGTTATGTTTTATCTCTGCACCACCCTAGGGTCGACTGGTAGAAATGGTTGTTTTTGTGTATTAAATTTTAATAATAAAAAAAAAAAATACTAAAGTTCTTTTAACAACTTTTTTTAATAAAAAATTGCATTTTCACAAGAAACAAATTTAACTTGCAAGATTTGTTTACTTACACCGTGCAGGATAAAAAAAGAAAATAAAAGCTTGGAAAATGGCATAAATTATGTGTTTTTATTTCTTTCTATTATGTAAGATCAGTTTTAGGGACAGGATTTCAAGGCAAAATCTGAAAAAAGGAGAAGAAGACCGAAGCAGTTTAATAAGTCATGGTATGAGTACACATGAAGAGCATACTTCTCATCGTGATGTTAGCAGCGGCAGTAACAGCTGCAGTAGTAGAGGTGCCTGATGTGGCTGACGGAGAAGAAGTGGCTGCAGCAGACGTGGACGAAATGCCAGAGGTGATTGTGACTGACGTGGATGAGCTAATTGACGAGGCTGAGGAGCCGCAGACTGCAGTAGCCACTCGGCGTAACCTGAGTGTGGGAGCTATCAGTTCTGGAGATACTTTACGGTTCAAGTAAGTATCTGTAAACTGAACCAAAACCGGTATTGTCAACGGTGCAAAAATAACGCCGAACAAGTTAAGATCAACATGGATATTATCATTTAAAGCATCAAATGAAAAACACTTAAATTACAATCGCCTTTCAGCAAATAGATTGGGCTACATATCTGTAAAATTGAAATAAATAAGCTTTGGGGTTAACTAGAAGCATGCAATGCACAAAAGATCCGTATCAAAAGTGAGTACTAAGAAAACATTTTTGTTAATCACTTCACAGTAAATAAAATATGGAATGAAAAGTTTGTTTATAAGTTTGTTAGTTTCGCCGATGAGAAATTATATCGGGTACATGGCTACGGGTACGAAATGTGGTAGGGAACAAAGGACATCTCACGGTAAATGCAGGACTTTGTCAACCAACGTCTTCCTAGTATCTATCCACGGTAATTACTGGCACGAGATCATATCTAACGTAGAGCCGTTATAGAAATGCTACGAGAGCCCGATATACCGCCAAGAGCGTCATGGAGTGGGGAGATGGATTGGTCACACGCTCCGGAGGGATTCCGAAACAGGTCATGGATTCCTCAAGTGTTTTCCCTTGGTGATTCCAATCCATGACCTGTTGACCTATGTGAAAGCACGGAAGCGTTAAACCTGGCAATGCACCGTGGTGGCAGACACGACGAAAATCGGCATGAAGTGAAACGAGGAGAAGCACGAAGCTCAAGACGGGTATTGGACAAAGGATTTTAAATCAAGTTAAGTCACAAGGCTAGTGGTTATAGTATGAAACCATTATTTGCATACATTTTTCTTTAAAGTTGCAACTGATGTTATCGTATGGATAGAAAGTACAAACAAGCATCTTTATTATTGAAATCAATCGGTTGTTGTTGACTTGTTATTGACTACGTCACTGATTGGTGTCTTATAGAGATGGGTCGTCGACGTATTTTTCGTTAACGAAACTAGACCGTCCATTTCCGTTGATCGACGAGTCGATCAACTAGTTGAATTTGTCGACTAGTCCATTACGTAAACTATGTTAAGTAGACGTTCTTTGTAAACTTTGCGACGACGCGACGCGCGGCGTCTACGGTTCGACAACAACTTTCAACTTTCCGATTTAACGTAAACAAGTACAAACCAGTTTATATCGCATCGTTCGATCGGTCAATCGCTTTACTCTTCTGCACACGTGTAACTATAATTATTGGCGTCCTTTTCTTCTTAACACAATGCATTTTTATTCCAAAATGGCTTTCGGCTCATAGAAATATCAACTCTTTGTATATAGATTTAGAGTTCAAATTAATTTGCTCGATATTCGTCCGTTGTTAACTTTTACTACCCAACTAAGTTCTCGCGTGGGTCGTCACTCGTCGCGTTACAAGTCGACATGAACATAGTCGAATCTCAGTTTAGCCGTCTACGAATTCAACTAGTTCGTTGATTAACGGTGAACCGTCGAATCGTTCATTGTACGTCGACGGTCGAATTAACTAGTTCGTTCATTCAACGCCCATCGCTAGTGTCTTATTATGTAAAGAATTAACCGAAATGTGGGTCAGACATTATCTTATTAACATGCGTTTGCTTTCTTATTTCACTACTAGCTGTGCCCGCGGCTTCAATCCCGTCAACTGCCCAGGCTAACCTAAATATCTCCCTACCTACCCTTCTTGCGTGGAGAAATGCTCATGCATACTGCACTACCACGGGGAGATAGTGCAGTTATGTGGGACTCTTACCCACTAAAACTCCACGGTGTCCTCCAGTGCCGCTTATGGCGGGAACACGGGCACGCGTTAGCACTCACCGCGAACCCGCCGCAGCTGTCCGTCACCGGTCCCTCCTCGGGGGAGTACCCCCCATCACCGGCGCACCAGAACACACTGTACGCCGTGACCACCCCAGGGACCAATTCAGCAAATGGGTGCCAGACGACCCCGTGTATGGCACCCTTGGTCCCACTGTGACGGGTCAAGGTCAATGGCCCCGCCACCTACCATTTTGCGGCCGCAGGGGATAGGGAGAGCGGCTAACGCAATACCGACACTCCTCTTCCCCTGCGGCCCCACCGCGTCCGCCAACTGACGGTGGCGACCCCGTCTAGGCCGCGGAAGGTAGGCAGAGCGCCGCTCCGCAATACCGGCACTCCTCTCCCGCCGCGGCCTCCAACCCTCAGCCGCGATATCGTATGGGACCTGGGAATCTCCATAAGACATCGCGGCCCGCCTCAGTTACGATGTCGCCTGTTACCAAGCGGCACCGCAACCTACTAGTTGGCCGCTACGTCGTAGGCTTAATCGGCAAAAGCCCTGATGAGCGGCCCCTCCTCGGGTTCCTCTTCGCTTCACCGTGGGTGACTAAGCCACGATTACTGAGCCCCCCCGCCTCGACAAAGCGGGAACCCACCGGGGGGGTTCCTGCCTACCCTACCTATCCAATTTTTTTTCTGAGGACAATCTTGTAACGATTAAAAATTGCCACTACATATATTAGCGACATCTGGTGTCCTTATGCCAAACATAACATTGATCAGATGTGTCCCTGGTTGATTGTTTGGTCACTTAGGTACTAGATTGCGTTGGCATATGTATGGCATTGATAAACGTATCAATAAAATATATCCTATTTATGTGAAATAATTTAATTCAACAAACACACAAATTCAACACATAAAATAATAAATTATTAAATTCTTTTCGAATTAGTTACATAAAGGATACCTTAGAACATGCGTCTATGGGTTAAAAATAAAACGTTAAATATGTATGGTTGGTATGACTGTCAATTCTTTTAATACGAGTGCATCTGAACACAGGTAAATCTCCTTCGCTTATCCTCTGTAACCCTGCCATTGGCGGAATTGTGTAAATTATACACATCTGGTGCCATTCAAACAAGAAGTGAAGTGAAGACAGGCACCTGAGAAATTTTATTAACCTAAAATAAATAAATATCCCTAAGTATGTTGGAAAGGACAAAACTGGTTAGCGTTAAAATGAATGGACCAATGGTTCAGTAGGCGCTGTGAGTATTAGTTGAATCTGTCTGAATTTCCATGTTCGTAACACATGTGCGTTTGATTTTACTATGCATTTTATTTTCCTTGGCAGGGCTCCAAATGTCTATTATTAGATGTAACTCAGATAGTAGATAAATAAAAAAAAAACAAATGGTCAACTAGCCAACAGCGTGTCAATTCGAAACCTGTTGCATGTCTCATGCTACAGGTTTCGAACACGCCTGATGTTTTAATTTGCAAGAAGTTTGAGGACAGCTACACAGGATAACGGTACTGTCTGAGATATCATGTCTCCAGTATTGGGAATTGATGGTAAAATGTATTCCTTCTGAAAGTGAGTTGTTATGCTTATAATTTGAACATCAAGAGATTGTGATGACGGACTGTGTGCTCGGAAAATTAAATTAGTTGACCAAACTGTGTGACTTTTACTTCAATCAACTTCATGTGGAATCATCACTGCTATTGTCTCATGCAGAAAATCTACCCCTGAGCTCGCTGGTGTGTAAGATAGAAATTCTACCTTACAATCTTTCGCGGCAAATCTTAAGGTTACACTAGTCGATAACTTCCATACAAACGTAGCCTAGGGATAACTCCATTGTTTGACGTTGTACGTTCAAAATAAGAAATGATATCAATTTGTCTCATCATTATCTAGCCCTGTATAGAAACAAAAAAGGAAAAAAGATAAATATTTGAAAGTTATGAGCGTCGAAAGTTCCATATTTCAACACTAATTTTAACGCATCTTTGGACGGCAATAAATACCATAAGAAGAAGGAAAAAAAAGTCCTAAATCATCATCCATTTCGCTACAAACTTGCAAAAATGCTAATTCGTACGCGAATTAACTTCTTACTGCTCATCACAGCATCTATCTCTTTCGCACGATGTCGGATGAGATAGCAGGCATTTTAACCCCGCGCACAAAATAGTTCGTGCCGTCGACTAGTGTAACCTTAACACCACTATTCGGAAAATGACTTCGAATGCACAACGCCATCTATTGAATATGGAGTTCAACTGTCCAAGCATCTGAATTGGCTGTATTGTATTAATTTTACTTCTTGAAAACTTTAATATCATCTAACTTTTGATAGAGTGAACCGATTGCGATTGAAACAAAAACTAAGTAATACTTCAAGCAACGCATAATTTTTATGTATAAAAGTTATCTACATTGATTTCGTACATTTTACGTGATGCGTGCACAACTAAACAGATAAATAAAAAAAAAAAAACAAAAATGCTGAAAATAGGTTGTGTTGGTTATCCTTTAAATAACCAGGGTGTTATTTTTTTTTGGAAATATTTTCGATGTACAAAAACGACAATTCTACAGTTTAATTATATATATTGTTGCGTTGTAAAAATAATAAAGACTATACTGTTATTTTTTGGTGATTCCCCACTTTACCGACCGTGCCATTATAACATTATTTTAGGGGTTAGTCCTGCTTATACGTCTCTTCGTTTATTAGTCGACATCTCAGAAACCAACTCCTTTCTAGCCATGTTATCAATCATCAAATCAAATAGTTTATTTCAAATAAACCTTAGAGGTAACTTCAGAATTGTCAAAAAAAAAAAACTAGATGCACATACATATATTTCACACAATCCGTCTGTATTTTCATTGGTCTTCCTCTAATCTTATCATTACATTAATTAATATGATCGCAAACAGATAAATGCTAGTAAATACCCATTTACAAATTGTAGGCACGTGAGCATATTTGCAAAATTTTCACACAGTTTGTTGGATTCGGTTTCTCAATGACATTGTTTATGTATAGAGGTATCTAATTATATATTTATATATATATTTTATTTATTTATT